>CM077159.1:117103594-117703594 GCA_039583875.1 Platanthera guangdongensis | reverse complement strand
ACAAAATAGAGGTGTTCTACTTACTTGTATACCATAGTCTTCAAGCTGATGTTGAATCCATAGAACTTGAGCACAGCAACTTCCTGCAGCAACATATTCTGATTCTGCTGTGGAGATAGCCACACTTGTTTGTTTCTTGCTACTCCATGATATCAGTCTTCCACCTAGGAATTGACAGGTACCTGTTGTACTTTTCCTATCTTCCTTGCAGCCTGCAAAATCTGCATCTGAATAACCTGTCAGTTCAAAGTCTCCATTCCTAGGGTACCAAAGGCCTAGATAAGGAGTGCCCTTAAGATATCTCAGAATTCTTTTGACTGCTGTCAAATGAGATTCTTTAGGTCAAGCTTGGTACCTAGCACAGACACATGTAGCATACATGATATCTGGTCTACTTGCAGTCAAATACAATAGGGAGCCAACTATCCCTCTATACAAAGTCTCATCTACAGGTTTCCCTGCATCATCTTTGCTAAGAGACATACTTGACCCCATAGGAGTTTTCATGGTACTGGATGATTCCATACCATACTTCCTTATCAATTCTAGGGTGAACTTAGACTAGCATATGGATAAACCATTCTCAGTCTGTCTAACTTGGAGACCCAAGAAGAACTTAAGTTCCCCCATACTGCTCATTTCAAATTATCCTTGCATAAGTTTTGCAAACTTTCTGCAAAGACTATTTTCTGTAGACCCAAATATAATGCCATCTACATATATTTGGACTAGAATGATCTTGCCTCTGGATTCCCTAAGGAATAGAGTCTTGTCTATTTTCCCCCTTGTGAATTTAATCTCAATGAGGAAACTAGACAGGGTTTCATACCAAGCCCTGGGGGCTTGTTTTAACCCATACAAAGCCTTCCTAAGTCGATAAACATAATTAGGTTTAGTTGAATCAACAAAACCTGATGGTTGTTCCACATAGACTTCTTCCTTCAGATTTCCATTCAGAAAAGCTGACTTAACATCCATTTGGTATACTTTAAACCCTTGATAGGTTGCATAGGCCAAAAACATCCTTATTGCCTCCAATCTGGCTACTTGAGCAAAGGTTTGATCAAAGTCAATACCTTCTTCCTGCCTATATCCCTTAGCAACCAGTCTAGCTTTGTTCTTTATAATCACTCCATGTTCATCCATCTTGTTCCTAAAGATCCACTTGGTTCCAATTATGTTGTGGTCTTTTGGTTTAGGAACAAGCTCCCAGACTTTGCATCTTTTGAACTGGTTCAGCTCCTCTTGCATTGCCTCAATCCAATGAGGGTCTAGGATGGCTTCTTCAAATTTCTTTGGCTCAACTTGGGATAGAAAGCTGGAGTAGAGTACTGAACTTAGATTTCTGCTCCTTGTTTGTACCCCTTGTCTGAGATCACCAATAATTTGATTGGCTGGATGATCTTTTAGATGTCTATTAGCTGGAGGCAGCTTGTCTTCAGGTTGTACTCCTTCAGCTTCTTCAACTTGCTGCACCCCTTGGTCTTCTTCTGCATCAGGTGCATCTAGTACTCCCCCTGGACAACAGCCACTATCATCCACATGCTGACTTGCAGTAGATCCTTCTTCAATAGTGAGCTTGTCCATCTTCTTAGTCACACCTGTGGAGCTGCAAATACTTCTAGACAATTCATTGTTAATGAGTCTAGCTTCATCAAACACTACATGTACTGACTCTTCTACAACTTGAGTAGTCAAGTTGTAGACCCTGTAAGCCTTACTGTTGTTGTTGTACCCAACAAAGATCCCCTCTTGGGATTTGGCAGCAAACTTGGTTAAGTAAGACTTATCATTGTTAAGTACATAGCATTTACAACCAAAGATCCTGAAATAGGATAGATTTGGTTTTCTGTCTTTCACAATCTCATAGGGGGTCTTATTGTGACTTTTGGTGATAGTAGCCCTATTAATTACATGGCATGCAGTGTTTACTGCCTCAGCCTAGAAATATTCTGGGAGAGATGTGTCACTTAATAGGGTTCTACCAGGCTCAATCAAGGTTCTATTTTTCCTTTTAGCAATGCCATTTTGCTGAGGTGTTCTTGGTGAAGAAAATTCCTGAAATATCCCAAACTCTTCACATAGCTTTGTCATACTATCAGACTGGAATTCAGTACCATGGTCACTTCTTATTTTGACCACTGTACTGTCTAACTCATTCTGAATTTGTTTGACAAAACTATAGAAGATACTAGGTGTTTCAGATTTTTGCTTTAGGAAGAACACCCAGGAAAACCTTGAGTAGTCATCTACAATCACAAATGTGTAGACCTTCCTACCTAGGCTGTGAACTGGCATAGGACCAAAAAGATCCATATGCAAGAGGTATAAGCACCTCACAGCATCTTTATTCTCAATGCTATTAAAGGTGGATCTAGTCTGCTTGCCCTTTTGACAAGCTGAGCATATCCCATCTTTAATACACTTAACCTGAGGACCATTCCTCACTAACTCTTTGCTATAGAGTTGTCCAATTGTCTTGTAGTTAAGATGGGCTAGCCTCTTGTGCCATTTGACGCAATGAGAGACTTTCTCATCAGCTACAAGACACACAGGAGAAACATTGTTCTCACACATAATGTCTAGACAATAGACATTTCTCTTCCTATAACCAGTCAAAATGATCTCTTGATCATTTGATCTCCTGATATGACAACCATCTTTGGCAAATGAGATGTCATATCCTAAATCACTCAGCTGACTTATACTAATAAGGTTGTGTTTCAAACCTTTAACATAAGCCACTTGAGTAATTGTTATAAGGTTGCTAGAAATGTTACCAAAACCTTTGATGATTCCTTTTTTAGAACCACCAAAGATGACTTTAGGACCATCCTTGATTGGTGTGTAGTCCTTTAGCAATCCCCTAGTTCCAGTCATGTGTCTGGAACATCCATTGTCCAAGTACCATATTGGGGCATGGTCACTTGGACTCACCTGCAAAACAGATTAGTTAACCTTAGAACCCAAAGAATTCTTGGGTCCTTGGTGCTGATTAGTTTGCCTCTTAACAAAACTACCTGTAGCTTTTCTAGCTGGCAGATTGTTACTCACCTTGGCACTAGAATTGTGCCAACAGTCGATGGCAAAGTGGCCTACCTTGCCACAACACCAGCACTCAAATCTGTTGTACCTTTGTTTAGGTACAACCCTAGCTGTTTTATCTACAGCAGGCTTATTGAGTACTGGGGCTTTGCCCTTAGACTTGGACTTTACAGTCCTGGCAGGTTTAGTAAACCCCAATCCAGCTTTACCTTTTTGATGTACAAATTCATCTATCAAAGGTAGAACAGATTTTGGTTTAGAAAACCTTGCTACTATATCTCTCTCCTTTTGAAGACTAATCTCTAGATTTCTGATTTGATCATTCTTAAATGTTATAGTCCTCATCTGAATAACAGTTATGTGCTTCAGTCTGGCTATTTCATTTAATTTTTGATCAATCAACTTATCAAAATCTGTTGCAGCAACTTTAAGATTAGCAATCTCCTTAGCTTGACTCTTGGCCAAGGATTTGCTTTTCTTCAAAGCTTGCAACACTACTTTATATTCATCAATTAATTGATGAATGTCTCCTTCAGATTCAGATCCACTCTCATCACTTGATGATGATGTATCTGAATCTGACTCAGTACTAGAAATTGAATCAGCAGAATAATTTTGTACCTGACTAGGTCCAGGCTGCTCCTGGATTCTGTCTCCTTCTGATAAGGCCATCAGTCTCTGGCACTGATTGTCCTCATGCTCATATATAGAGTTCATTAACTGGATGAACTCCTCTTCCTCTTCTTCAGCAAATAGTCCAATGTAAGCTTCAGCTTCTGAATCAGTTTCTGAAGAAGACATATCTGACAGACTTTTGTCCTTTTTAGCAACAAAGGACCTTTCCTTTTTGCCCTTGATCTGAGTCTTCTTCTTATCAGTTGACTCTTTTCTCTTCTCTGGACAGTCAGCAACAACATGTCCCTGTTTATTACAACAATAACAGACTATCTTTGAAGATGTACTTCTACTTATCTTGGGCTTTCTCCTGTCATACTTTGATGACTTCTGTGAAGTGGATGGCTTAGACCTCCACTGTTTCTTCTTAAGAAACTTCTGAAAATGTCTAGTGAAAGCTGCAAAATCTTCATCACTCTCACTGTTTTCAGAATTCTTGCTTTCTGACTCATCTGACTCAGTCTCAGTAACTTTTGGAGGTGGTGATGGAGACTTACTTTTATATTTCTTGGTGGCTTCTGTCTTGAATGCCACAGCTCTTTCTTTATGCTCAATTCTTGTAGTCTTCTCTTCCTCCTTCCTAACCATTAGCTGCATTTCATAGGATAACAGCTTTCCAAACAATGTTGGAGGAGGAATATCTGCTAACTTGGCCATTTCCCTTATGACACAAATCTTAGTATCCCAGTCTTTAGTTAGGGATCTCAAGAACTTATCATTCAGCTCATAATTGCTGAATTCTCTTCCATAAGACATCAACTCATTGACAATCCTATAGAATTTCTTATAGCACTCAGTTATGCTATCAGACCTTCCTTGTCTGAAGCTCTCATACTCTTGGTTTAATAATGACTTTCTGTCCTGTCTAACTTCTTCAGAACCCTCCATGTACACTATCAGTGTGTCCCACATTTCCTTTGATGTTTTATAGTGTATTTAATTCTGAAATGTGGCATCATCTATTGCACTCACAATTATATTCTGAGCCCTCTTGTCCATTGTGGCCAGAATAATCTCATCTTTAGTCATCTCAGAATAGTCCTTAGGAGTTCTCTGGTTTGCATCCAGAACTGATACTTTCATAGGCACATATGGCCCTTCTTTGACTGTGATATAGATTCTAGGGTCAGAGGCTTCCATAAATAGTCTAACCCTTTCTTTCCAGATGCCAAAAATCTCCTTTCTACAGATTGGCAACTTCATGGATCCAAGTTCTTTGTGATTCTCTGTTGAACCCATTTTCTTGATTTTCTTGATTCTACACTTGATTATACTAAGTCTGCCAACAGAATCTTTTACTCAGACAATTATGTCCTTCTTGAGTAACCTCCCTCTGATACCACTTGAAAGAAATTGTACCTAATCACCTAGAGGGGGGGGGGGTGAGTAGGTGACCTTAATCTTTTTAAACTTTTAGGCAGATTTAATCACAGATTTCACAGAACATAAAGCAGCAACCACAGAATCATACACGCACAGAGTACACACAGTTTTATAGTGGTTCCCCAAGGTCTGGGTACATCCACTTTCCCCCTTTGCCTATCTAGTAGTGTACTAGATTCGGCCAAACTCCTCCACTATTCCTCAGATCCTCAGATCTTACACTCAGAACCCCAAACAGGTTCCTACAGCTCAGGCTCAAAGCCCTACCACTCAGTCTTCACCAAGACCTACACTCAACCTTCAACAAGGCCTACACTCAGCCTACAACAGGCCTACACTCAGAGAAATAGATCTCCTACACTCAGGCACACAGGCCCTACCACTCAGCCTTTATAATTTCAGGCTTACAACTCAGATCCCTAAGGATCCTACAAGAAATTAAAATTACAATGAATATAACCTCAACTCAGAATAAGAGAGAAGAGTTGACAGGTTTCTTGATGAGTTCTTGGATGAACTTTGCTGAGATCAACCTCTCTTGGCTTCCTTCAAAGCTTCTTGAATTTAAAACACAGTAGGGTTGATTCTCTATGCAGCTGATCTTCAATCACTGCTAACTTAAGAATCAGAATCCAATCTGAAACTTTCTTCATAGCCTGGTTCAACAGTTGTCTTCTTGGAAGGAGCTCTCTCTCTCTCTCCAACTTCTTAGATCTTCACTTGAAGGTCTTCTTCTAGTTGTGTTGTACTTCAATGATTCATTGATCATCCTCTTCTGTTGACAGAATAAGCCTTTATATAGGCCTTCTTCATGGTGACCGGCTGATCTAGTTTCTAATGACTTTCTGACAACTCTGACAGTTGCAGTAGACCGGCTGCAATGGCAGCTGTCAAGTCATCCAGTCACTTCTTGAATTTTTCTGTAACTGTCTGAAAGTGTCGAGACAGTCAGTCTTTAAGTGTCGATACTTATAGACTAAGTGTCGACACAAGTAGACTAAGTGTCGACACTAGCCTTCATGGTGTCGACACAAGTCCTTGTGTTGTAGAAATTACTTCTCGACACTGCTTCTTCAACATGTGTCGACACAGATATGGTGTGTCGACACAACTCCTTGTTCTTTAGTACTTAGTTGAATTCTTGTAAGTGTCGACACAACTCCTTTGTGTCGACACATCTTCTTGTGTTGATACTTGCTGAGTGTCGACACATTTTCTTAGTGTCGACACTTGTACTTAGACTTCATTGAAATTTGCTGAGTGTCGACACAGCCTCCTAGTGTCGACACTTTCTTCATGTGTTGAGACTTTTGCTGTGTGTTGACACATTCTTCATTATGTCGACACTTGTACTTAAACTCTGTTGAAGTTTGCTGAGTGTCGACACATCTTCTAGTGTCGACACTTGTACTTGAACTTTGTTGAACTTTTGCTGAGTGTCGACACAGCCTCCAAGTGTCGACACTTTTGATGTCGACAAAGTTCCTCTAGGTGTCGACACTGCTTCTAAGTGTCGACACAGCTTCTCTGAACATTTCTTTATTGTGTGTTGACACAACCTGTATGTGTCGACACTTTCCTTCTGGTGTCGACTCTGCATTCCTGGTGTCGACACAATTACTCCAAGTGTCGACACTGCTTCTCTGGGTGTCGACACAAGCCTTCTTAAGTGTCGACACATTTCTTCTGGGTGTCGACACATAGACTTAGAAACTTTTCAGATTTCCCTGCAAATACTTAACCTGCACAACTAAACTCAAAACACATCAAATACATTTTGATGTATATCATCGAGTAGGGTGAGGCTTCTTCAAATCAGGTACATGTATTCCAATGTACCCAACACAATCGTCGAATCCGGGAGACACCTTTGAATGGTTTGATCTTCAAGTAGACCCAATCGCCAACCGCAAATTCCACGCTCCGGTGCTTGGCGTTGTAGTACTTCGCTTGTCGATCTTGAGCAATAAGTAGCTTCTCTCGAATCGTCCGTATGATTGAGTTTGCTTCATCAACCTCATTTGGTTTAAAAACCCGCGCTTCACCCGCTTCTACCCAAGCCAAGGGCGTACGACACTTCCTTCCATATAGAGCTTCATATGGTGCCATCCCAATGCTCGCCTGGTAGCTGTTATTATATGCAAACTCTACCATATAGAGATGATCTTCCCATCTCTTTCCGAAGTCAAGGGCGCACATGCGGAGCATGTCCTCCATTGTTCTGTTGGTACGTTCAGTTTGGCCATCCGTTTGGGGATGAAAGGCTGTACTGAAAGTCAACTTCGTGCCCAACAGTCGGTGAACTAGCCTCCAATCATTTGACGTGAATCGCCCATCTCGATCACTTACGATGCTCCGAGGAACACCATGAAGCCGCACAATCTGGTCAACATATAACTTTGCCAAACTTTCAACTGAATCATCCCGCCTGTTCGGGAGAAAATGTGCCACTTTCATTAGCCGGTCAACAATCACCCAAATGGAATCATTTCCTCACTGCGATCTCGGCAACCCGTGCACAAAATCCATGGAAATATCATCAAATTTCCACTCTGGGATCGGCAGTGACTTCAAATAACCGCCCGTCTTTTGGCATTCCGCCTTCACCATCGCACATGTTTGGCATTTGGATACATAAAGGGCAACATCTTTCCTGAGCCCTGGCCACCAGAATAGCTTCTTCATATCGTTGAACATCTTCGTGCTCCCGGGGTGAATGGAATATTTTGTATAATGCGCTTCATACATCAATTCTTCCCTCAATTTCCCCACATTCGGGACGCACAAACGGCCCTCTTTTCGCAAAAGGCCGTCATTCCAGGTGAATTTGCCCTCTGGCCCTTTATTCACATAGCGTAAGAGATCTTCATGCAACTCCGTTGCCCGTCGAACTCGGTCTGCAAGGTCACATTGCACCTCAGTTCAGTTCAAACATGCAGTGGCAGTGGAATTCTTGTCAACACAATAAATCTCCAACGCCTCCAACTCCTGGATAAGACGTTCATCATGCCTTTGTAACCAATTTGCTCTAGCCGGAACCCGCCGACTCAAGGCATCTGCGACAACATTCCCTTTCCCGGGCGTATAGTGAATCTCGAAAGTGTAGTCCCCAAGGAACTCCAACCACCTTCGTTGTCGCATATTCAAGTCTTTCTGCTCCAATAGGTACTTTAGGCTCTTGTGATCTGTATAGATCTCCACCTTCACTCCATAAAGGTAGTGTCACCACAACTTGAGTGCAAAAATCACCGCCGCTAGTTCCAAATCATGGACGGGATAATTTCGCTCGTGCACCTTCAGCTGGCGTGAGCCATAAGCAATAACCTTTCCATTCTGCAGAAGAACGCAGCCTAAGCCGCTCCCTGAGGCATCACTATAAATCACAAATCCATCGGTTCCACGTGGCGAAGACAACACCGGCGCCGTGGTCAACTGAATCTTCAGCTCTTCAAAAGCTCGTGTGCACTCTGGCGTCCAAACGAACTTCTGATCTTTTCGCGTCAATGTGGTTAGCGGCAAAGAAATCCGCGAGAAGTTTTCCACAAATCTTCTATAGTAGCCCGCAAGTCCAAGGAAACTCCTGACCTCGGCCACGGAAGACAACATTGGCCACTCTTGTATGGCCCTTATCTTCGCTGGATCCACTGCAATGCCCGCTCCACTCACCACATGGCCCAGAAATGCCACCGACGATAGCCAAAACTCACACTTCGAGAACTTAGCATAGAGTTGATTTTGCCTCAACGTGTTCAACACCAACCGCAAGTGAATCTCATGCTCAGCTTTCGACTTCGAGTACACCAGGATGTCATCAATGAACACAATCACAAACAGATCCAGGTACTCGCAAAAAGTACGGTGCATCAAATCCATAAACACCGAGGGCACATTGCACAATCCAAATGGCATGACTGTGAACTCATAGTGCCTGTAATGCATTCCAAATGCGGTTTTGGGAATGTCACCTTCCTGAATTCTCAACTGGTAATAACTAGAGTTCAGATCCAACTTCGAATAGACGGTCGAGCCCACCAGCTGATCAAATAACTCATCAATCCGGGGTATCGGATACTTATTCTTCTCGGTCAGCTTATTCAGTTCACGGTAATCGATACACAACCGCAACCCACCGTCTTTCTTCTTTACAAAAAGCACAGGAGCGCTCCAAGGTGACATGCTTGGGCGTATATAACCTTGCTCTAGCATTTCTTGTAGTTGAACCTTCAACTCCGCCATCTCTTTTGGCTCAACGCGATATGGCGAGCGGGCCACAGGTTTCGCACCTGGCACCAACTCGATCGTGAAGTCAATCTCCCGCTGGGGTGGTAGCCTAGGGAGATCCGTGGGAAACACATCTGTAAATTCCACCACAATCGGAACGTCACTAACATGGGCCTTAGGCTCAACAGCCTGAATTAGTGCAAAGTAACACTCCGCACCCTTCCAAACAGCCTTGACTACCTGGAGTGCAGACATCAATGTCCCGCCTACTCCTCTCACCCGCGAACTTTGTCTCCTGTTCGGTATTTTGGCCCAACGTGATTTTTTTAGACTGGCAATCAATCATAGCATGCTGCTCCGCAAGCCAATCCATCCCAAAAATCAAATCGAATTCCGATATTGGCAAAACAAATGCAGTTAAACTAAAATCCCGACTTCCTAACTGAATCGCCACATCGCAAGCTTGATCTGCAAGCATCCAATAGTCATTCGGCAACACGACTCTGACGCTATCTGTCTTTGCACGACTGGGTATCCCAAGCCGCGCTATAAACTCACTAGACAGAAAAGAATGTGATGCACCCGTATCAAATAGTGCTCGCGCCAGCGTGTCCCGAATCATCACAAAGCCTGTGACAAACATGTCACACACACAAACTGCAAACATAGGGGTACTAAGCAAAGCATACAAACAATAGCATATGCAAAACTAAACTCATACCTGTGACGACATCACTCTGCTTGATGGCCTCTTGCAGGCCAAGATTGTAAACCCGGGGTTGCGCCTGCGAGGCAGAGGAATCCACCACCGCCTTCCCTTTTTCCGCATAAGATGCTCCCGCCTTCTTTTCACTCTTTGGCGGCATCCGACAATCTCGCGCAATATGCCCCATCCGGCCACAATTGAAGCAGATACGAGTGTCTGGCTTGGAGGTAGCCCCTGACGTTGCTCCCATTGCAACTGATGAAGGCGCTTGTCCACTTGTCTTGGACTTCTTGCCCCATCTCTTTTTATAAAATGATTTCCCCGATCGGGGAGCCTTCCACTCCGGTTGCGATACAACCAAAGCTCTCTTCCCTTGCACCCTTTTCATATCCTTCTCCAGTGCGCTCGCAGTATCAACCAACGCCTGTAAACCTTGGTTCACTAAACTTGACACAAGGAACCTCAACTCGTCTCTCAGTCCTTCATAGAACCGATTGGTCTTCCTCTGCTCATCCGCAAATATAGAACCCGCATACCGCCACAAGCGAGTAAACTCATGCAGGTACGCGTCAACACTGTCGTCACCTTGGGTCAGCCTTTGGAATTCATTTTCCATGGCTATCCGCTGAGCCGCAGGAAGGTGCTTTGCTAGGAAGAGCCGGGAGAATTCTTCCATTGATACTTGGGTTAAAGGACGACCCGCCAAGTGATGCAACTCCATCTCATCCCACCACAATCGAGCTTCTCCTTCAAGAAAGAAGGTAACTAAGGTAACTTTCTGATGCTCCGCCGTTCCAATCGCCATCATCACTCGCTTGACGCGCGATAGCCAATCCTCAGCCTGCGTCGGAGTTCCCTCTCCCGAGAACGTAGGCGGATGGAAACTCATAAACCGCGTTAGCTGCTTCTTAGCTGCTCGAGGAGCCACATCCACTACAGGTTCAGGCCTTGCCGCCACCTGTTCTGGTCTCACAGCCGCTTGTTCCTGCCTAAGTGGCTGGCCTTGGATCATGGTAAATAAAGCCTCCGCAACTAAACGCACATGTTCCGCAGACGGTGGAGGTGTAGGCACCGCGGCTGGTGCCGTACTTTCATCAGAACGCTGGGGCTCAGACGGCCCAGCTCCACTTCGTGTCACCTAAAGGTGGACAAGACACACACATTAGCGGTCGTACCCAAGCAAACAACACAAAATAAGAACACACAGGTTCCTCAAACACACCAATTTGCATTCCTATCACGGACATTCGGGAGTTCATTCGTAGACTTTGGTTTGCACAAACACGTGCTCGCCACCCCACAAAAGAAGTCGACCACGACTTCGAGAGGGAAAGACCAAAACAACCGATACCAAAAATGTAACAACCTCATCCGTTCATATGGTATATTCTAGATGGTCCGGCCGGGGCCCCACAGTATATATCACAAAACAGGCGGTGAAGGTACAGGATGATACCAGAGTAGCGCATCGCACCTATCACCAATCATTCTAGCGGAAGCCTATTCTACAACTTGAACTCCTCATGAATGCCCAAATATAAAACTCCACATTTTATACGATATAGGAATGTCTTACAACAAGTAAAAAGAGTTGGTCTTATGGCCTTACATGGCTGTCAAACAGTGGCCTAAACAGATTGGCGCGCAGGCCGGCCACAATAAACGAAAACACACAACATGTCCAAATAGCCTTCGAGGGCTAGCAGCGGTAGCAGCAACAGCAGCAGGAACATCAACCTCTATGCGTCCCGCTCGGCTCTCCAGCACCTGTACAGGGACAATCCACCCAGCGGTGGCAAACAAAAGCAACGGTCAGCGTTCAGCTGACCAAATTATAACGACCATACCCCTTTTCTCGGGGCAGCGGTATTCTTCCCTACAGGCATATCATATCACAAGCATGACAATATATCTCATAGAATGTGCTTTCACGCACACATGCCATCACAACCGTTCGCCACCCGGCCCAACGGTCCGTGCACTCAGGGCACATTCTTGGTGTTCTGGCAAAGCCCTTGCCCACCACCGTATCAGGGTCACCACCCAACGGTAAATCTCTTGAGCATTTACTCCATGGCGTGCAGCCGGAGTTTTATAGTCTTACTACACCGGGATGGCACATAGCCCCCCATTGTGTCACGGCACGCAGGCCTAAGACTCTTGTTATGCGCTCCAACAGACCGCACCTTTTGGTCTCACGTCGGACGGACATAGCGCAGGTCGGATCCTCCACCCCCCGTTGCTCAAATCGCCTTGCCTTCTCCGAGTACAGCGTACTCATGGCTATATCAAAGGCGCGGGTCGGTCTCACCAATCCTGTTCTTGGCATTCAAGCCTGGGTATTTCTATACACCCATTTCCTTATCACAACAGCGGGTCTTTCCTGGGCATCCCAGTACTTCCTGTTACTCTTTTCACAGGTGGACACCGCAAAATCACAAATGTCAGGGGTCTTTCCTGGCTACCATGCCAGTACTTCCTATTACTCGCTTCACAGGTGGACACCCAACGACATCAAGCATCACAAAGGGCCTTTCCTAGTCACACCAGTACTTCCTGTGCCTCATCCACAGGTATGACCCAAAACATAACACGGATATTTTCCTGGACTACCACTCCAGTACTTCCTGCTACTCGTTTTCGCAGGCATAACATGTTGACTCCTTAAACTACACGTTTATCACGGAGTCTTCTCCGGTTCGTATGCAACATCACCAATCCAAACCAACCTGTCCAGATGGGCTTCATACAGCATGCCTATTCTGTACTCCAATTCCGGATCTATATGCCAACAAGGGGATTTCATGAATCACCCAAAAGACTCCCAAAATCAGCCACCTCTTGATGGGGGAATCACAACTATATGCCAAAATGAAGCCTTCACATGGCTAGGAAGAAAAGTCGTTACCCTTGACGACCGCTTCGGTGCCATGACCTCAAAGCTAGCTTGCACGAATCACAAGAGCTTTCCTCCTGCAATGCCGGCTTCGGATCTCCCATCGGTAAACTACAGCACCACCACCAGCAACCCTTCCTCTTCTTCCTCCTTCTTCCTCTCCCTTTCTCTCTTAAGATGAAGTCTAAGTAAAATGAGAATAAGTTCTCAGTTTTCGGCCTTTAGGAAAAGAGGAAAGAAGTTCCAGCCCTTGGATCCCAGCTGAAGGAACGGACGGCCACAAAACTGCCAAAAAATCTGGATTTGACCTGACACGGCCTGTGACACGCCCGTGTCCTAGGCTGTGTGCCTCAAGCGGTGGTCAACCGACTGATCCAAACCAGTGACACGCCCATGGGATACGCCCGTGTCATGGGCCGTGTCACCCAACACGCCTTCAGACACGCCCGTGTCTGTGGCCGTGTGTCTGGGCGAAAAATAATCCCAAACAACCCGAGACTTCACACGGCCTGTGACACGCCCGTATCCCAGGCCGTGTGCCCATACACGGCACTCAGACACGGCCTAGCGCAAAATTCGTCGCGCTGAGTTCGTCCACCTGATTTGACACGCCCTGTAACACGCCCGTGTCACAGGACGTGTTCAACTTCTCGACACTCGACGAGCACATCTCGACACTCGACGATCGTCGAGCAAAAGTCGTCGAGCACACGACACGGCCTGGGACACGCCCGTGTCCTGGGCCGTATGCCCCCTCTCGACACATCGTCAAAACATCGACACCAAGGCCGATCGTCGACACGGCCTCGACACGCCCTGAGATGCGCCCGTGTCTCAGGCCGTGTCTACTGTTCGACGGCCGTCGAACCCAAATTTCGTCGACCTCGCGGCCAAATCATTGACTCCAGCTTGACACGCCCTGGGACACGCCCGTGTCCCAGGCCATGTCACCCAAAAATTTCCTGTTTGAGAAATTTGGGCTGTTACTACGGCTCTCAATTTAGAAAGTAAATTTCCGTTTCAGAATTCTTAGAATTTTTTCTTACGGCTTCTTCTTTTTCTTTTCTAGGGTTGGTCGATTATGATACGACCTTTTATAGGACATCCTAACGGTCATAATCATAATAAATGATAGCCACAAAGACCAATCACGTGGTAATTACATATGAAAATCCGTCTGACTGGACTTAAGAAAATCTTCATAAACATTACAACAGTACTCGAGAAGAAGGATTGTACTCGAGAAAAATAGATTTTTTTCTCGAGAACAATAATGAAGATCTCGAGAAATAGGACTTGGAAAAAATGTGGAGGTGGAAATCAACAATTTTGAGAAAGACAGAAGTACTCGAGAAAAAAATGAATTAGTTCTCGAGAAGGACCAATCTGGTACTCGAGAACAAATAAGTGTTCTCAAGAACAGATGTCTGGCTCTCAAGAAAAATGGTCTAGGTCTCGAGAAAAATCTTCTGCATCTTCGAGAATTAAGCATAGTCTTCTCTAGAATAACTTTAGTATTCTTGAGAAAAAGACTTAGAAAAATTTCGTAAGGGAAAAATGTAACTCGAGAAGAAGTGTCATGCAGTACTCGAGTACAGAAGGCCTTCTCGAGAACAGCATTAAGCTTTCTCGAGAACTGTTTCTCCAACTCAAAAACATGACAATTCTTACTCGAGAACAATCCTTAGTTCTTCTCGAGAACAGAACATAGTACTCGAGAAAAGGACTTAGAGAATTTTTCTGAAAACATGATTTCTTCATTATAATCAGCATACAACTTTTCTCTCATGCCCTTAGTACTTGAAAAGGAAGTGTGCCCAATAGAGAGGATACATATGAGTCAACACCATGGATCACACAATGAGGGATTACATTGTATGGTGCTGTGTTTGGTGACTTATTGTAGACTGACATTGGTCTAAACTTGGCAATTGTATCCTGCACACACTCAACTAAAAAGAGCATCAAATACAAACTTAATTCATCTTAATTCAATGGTGACTTCATACAAATCTGGGCTATTATGGATGCAATACCCAACAGAAACACCCCTCCCTTGTGATGAAGGATACATCCTTTACGTCGGGAGGATGCATTCGGATCTGATGGTAACCTGAAAAAGCATCCAAAAAACTCATGATAAAAAAACCGACGGCTGAATCAACCGGCGCGTCGATCTGAGGCATGGGGTATTAATCCTTAAGGCATGATTTATTTAATAAAGAAAAGTCTACACACCTATGCCACCTCTCATCCCCCTTTTTTTATCATTATCACATTGGAGACCCAGCCTGGATACTAGATCTCTGAGATGAAACCTGGGTCGAGAAGCTTCTTGACCTCCTCGCGGATGGGCTCCTCCTGCTTGGTGGTGATGGTCCTCATATTTTGACGGATGGGATGTGTCTTGAGGTTCTGGTTCAGACGGTGGCAAGCAACATCTGCGTCGATGTCCGGCATGTCAGCCGCGCTGCAGGCAAAGACGTCGACGTTCTTTTGGATGCACTCACGTATCCTTGTCTGGTTTTCTAGGCTCAAGCTGTCATTGACCCTTACACTCTTCGTCTTCCCTGCCTTGTTGATGACCTCCATCTCCACGACTTACTCTGCCGTCTCCAGCCGGGACTGCTCCCTGCCGGCCCTATCTTCCTCCTCCTGCCTAAACTCTTCCCTTCCTCCTATCTCCTCAACCTCTATCGCCTCCAACAGGCTTTCTCCCGGTAACTCCACTTCTTCACCCCTCTGGGACTCACTCCCAGTTTCTCCCTCTAGCCTTTGCTCCTCTGCTTCCTTCTCTACAGCCTCACCTAGGCTCACCATTTCCTTCTCCACAACCTCCTCTTTAATCTTCTATCCAGCCTCACCTAGGCTCACCTCTCTCTCCTCTGCTATCTTCTCGCCGGCCTCTCCTAGGCTCATCTCTCCCTCTTCCATAGCTTCTCCTCGAATCACCATCTCCTTCTCCAATTCCCTCGGTCTCTACCATCCAGGTAATGGTGTTGACGATAGTCACATGACACTGCCTCGCCACCTTTGGATCCCCCCTAATCCTGACCAGCACTCCTCCACTACTGAACGTAAGGCACTGATGAAACGAGGAGGGGATGCAATGAAAGGCGCTGATGAGAGGCCGCCCAAAAATTGCATTATAGCTGCTCCGAGCGTCAACGATGACGAACCGACAATTCCTCGATACCCCCCCCCCCCCTCAACGCCACATGCTGCCCCACTTCCCCGAGAGGGAAAACCTCCCGAGCCAGCTCCTTCTCCTTCATCTCCAGCCTTAATTAATTTGAAATTTAGGATCTTTTTTTATTAAAAGTTTATTTTCGTTCAAATTTAATTCGATGCGGTCGCGCTAAGCTCATCATCGGCTCCACCTTTATGCTTTCTTTTTATGATTTCATTTTCGCCGGTAAAATAATAGTCTCCTATAGTTAATATACGACCTCGATATTCCACACCGGAATATCCTGTACTTAGGTGCACTTGCCTACTTTCGTTAAAACTCGATCTAAATCGTTTTATATCCAAATTAATAAATCTGCGCGCCCCGTTTTCTAAATCCAATCCCCGCTTTCTTAAATAAAAATTCTCACCTGGAGTTTTAACCGCATTTTTCGGACTTGATGCGAAAACGGCCATCAAGCCGTTGCCGGGGATTTTTCGAGTCGTTATTTTCTGGTTATTATTGGCCAACTCAAAAAAAAAAAACAAATCTAATCATCATAATAATAATATAATACTACTTTACAATGATTTTCATCTATTGAAATAGCGCTGTAGTCCTGTTAAGCCTTTTTACCGGGCTCAGGGCCCTTACATCGATAAAGCCCGAAAATCGGGCCGGCCTGGGCCCGGACCCGGGCCCAGGCGAAGCCCGGACCGGGCCCGCACGCCGGCCCGGACCTGCTGCCAACGGCTCTAAGAGCCGTTGGAAATCCAACGGCTCTTAGAGCCGTTGGAACTGCAGCCAGCAGGGCTGCAGCAGCCCTGCTGGCTGCAGTGTTTTGGCCTAGGGCCTAGGCAAAAGCCTAGGCCCTAGGCCATATTTTATTAAAAAAAAATATTTTTTTTTTTATAAAATCCCCCCCTACCCGATCCCCTCTCTCTCTCTCTTCCACTCTCTCTCTCTCTCTCTCTCCTCTCTCTCTCTCTCTCTCTCTCTCTCTCTCTTCCACTCACTCACTCTCTCTCTCTTCCACTCTCTCTCACTTATTCTCTCCCTCTCTTACTCTCTTACTCTCTCTCGCTGCATGGCATCGTCGTCCTCAACGCCGGCGTCGTCGACTCAAAGCACGGCCGAAGTGGTGGAGCATAATCGGAGGGCGCCCGTCTGGGAGCATTTCGACAAGGTTAAAGTCGGCGACGAGGCGCGGTGCAAGTTGTGCTCAAAGTTGCTAACTCTTACCGGCAACTCAACACTAGCGAGAACGCTAAGTCCTGTTTTGCAAAGCAAGCTCCTGAGTCCAGTACAAATACAGCATCAGGACAAATTTGGAGTACGTCAAGCAAGACAGCGAGACTACAGGTGAAAAACGTCATCCGTGGGTTGCCATTCAGTCACTTCGTATATACACGAAACTCGATTCTTAAATTATATTTTCGATTTAATATTTTTTGAAACTTTCCGTGTGAGTTTAAAGCGACGTTTGGAGTAGTATAAATCTGCTCATTGGATCGATCCCCGATTTTCTAAATGAAGCACACCATATTCCCCGCTAGTAATCTTAAATTAAACCGCTCACGCGGCGGCGAACCGTTGAGAACTATGCTCAGCCAAGATTTTTTTGTGATCGAGGTATTTAACCTCGCACTCCACAGAGCGTTTTTCGGACTGATGATTGGGCGTAAATTACGCGACCATCCCACTAGTTAGTAATTGGCGCCGTTGGCTTCCTTTAATTGAAGTAATAGAAGAAAAATTTTTAAAATATTATAGGGGCATTTTTTTTCGTTAGTCGTAGTTAATAGATGAAATTAACGAGACCCTGACGAACTACTAAATTTAATTTTATTTTTACCGAATGTTTTAATTATTACGACAACTTATATGGCTCACGACCACGAGAAGAAATAACACAACCTAGGACAAAAGATTCTTTTACAAATATTTTAGAATTAGCTTACATCGAGTAGTTTAAACGAATTAGGACCACACAATTTCGTGATTTTATGACTACGGAAGAGATCGAAAACTTCTATCTGGAAAAGTAAGCTAATTATCCTATATATGGCCCACTAACAATTCAAGCTAGTACAGTAATAGTGGCAGGATTTTACTAAATAAAATCACTCGAAC
Source organism: Platanthera guangdongensis (assembly GCA_039583875.1). Classification (NCBI taxonomy): domain Eukaryota; kingdom Viridiplantae; phylum Streptophyta; class Magnoliopsida; order Asparagales; family Orchidaceae; genus Platanthera; species Platanthera guangdongensis. The sequence continues at coordinate 117,685,366 of CM077159.1, read as the reverse complement.
TATGCATCTGCTACAGGATTATTTGGATGCTACAAAAAACTTGGACAACAAAAAATGTAATTTTTTTATTTATTTTATACTTATATAAAATTTCAATATTAATATTTTTATTCTATTTATCTATTTTTTTTCTTAGGGCCCGGCCTGGGCCCGGCCCGGCCTGGCCCGGGGGCCGGCTCGGGCCCCTTCCCGGGGTCAAAGCCCGGGCCCAGCCCGAGCCCGATAAAAAAGGGCCCGGGCTCGGCCCGGTTTGCAAAAGCCCGGGCCCGAAGGCCCGGGTCGGGCCGGCCCGATCGGGCCTTTTGGGCAGCTGGCTGTTTCCCAAAACATTTTCATTTAAAAACACCCATAAAAATAAAAAAATTGAAAAACCTCTAAAAACCAAAACAAAACTAAAAAATGAAAAAAAAAGTTTTAAAAAAATAAAAAAAATTTGCATTATTTTTTTTTATGAGCAAACAACTTAAATAAAAAAAATTTCTGACAAACAAACAAAAAAAACAAAAAATCAAAAAACTAATAACTAAAAATCTAAAAACTAAAAAAAAAACACAAACACTAAAAAACCACAAAAAACAAAACCAAAAAAAAAACATAAACAAAAAACCTACCTAAAAAAACCCAACTAAAAAAATATACAAAACCTACTTAAAACACCAACAAAATATAATAATTTGATTTTTAACTAATTTATATTAACTTATTTTATTTGTTTTGTTTTAATTCGACGCGCTTCAAATATTGTGCGCGCTTGGGGTCGCACTTTTGTCCGCGCTCTTATAGCTACGACGTTAGCTTACGAGTCACATACACATTTGCCCCCTACCGCCCGCAACCTTTTGGACGAGTTTATTTTGTTTTTTCTGTTATATTTTTGTTTTTTCTTCTAAATAATGCAGGGTATCAACCCGGGCCTCCTCATACTCGTCTTCAGGGAAGCTTCTACCCTCCCCCTTTTCTTTTTTGTCCATATTTTATTTTGTATATTATTCGTTCCGCATACTTAGACTGCAACATTGGGGACAATGTTGGGTTTAAGTATGGTGGTGTTTTCGTATTTCTTTATTTCTGCGCTTTACAAAAACTCATAAAAATACAAAAAATTAAAAAAATTAAAACCTAAAAATTTTTTTCCTTGTTTTTTATAATAAAAAAACTCAAAAAAAATCATAAAAAACAAAAAAAATCACAAAAAAAACGTATAAAACAAAAATTCAAAAAACAAATTTGAATTTACTTTGTAAATATTTTTTGTAAAAAATAATCTTGAAAGAATTGGTTCCTAAATCACCTAGAGGGGGGGTGAATAGGTGCAATTCTTTTTTCTTCTAGGACAGAACTTGTAATTCAGTTAATTAACTAAAACAGATATTTCTACAGCTATCACAGCACATAATTAATAATACCACACACAAACACAGAGTGCACGCTGATTTATAGTGGTTCCCCAAGATTTGAGTACATCCACTTTCCCCCTTCGCCTATCTAGCAGTGTGCTAGATTCGGCCTAACTTCTTTCCTTCTCCTCAGATCCTCAGATCTTACAGCTCAGAACCCAAACAAGGTTCCTACAACTCAGAGTGAGTCCACACTCCTACAGCTCAGGCAATCTGCCCTACCTCAGCCTTCAACAAGGCCTACAACTCAGAGATAACAATCTCCTACAACTCAGGCTCACAGCCCTACCTCAGCCTTCAACAAGGCCTACCACTCAGAGAACTTATCTCCTACAACTCAGCCTTTATAAATCAGGCTTACAACTCAGATCTTAAACAGATCCTACAGCAAATAGATGCAAATCTAAAATATAACCACCAACCCTGGTTGAGAGAGAAAGGTTGGAAGGTTTCTTGATCAGTTCTTGAAAGAATCTGATGATAGAGATCGACCTGACTTAACTTTCTTCAAAGCTTCTTGAATCTGAACACAGTATGGTTAATCTCCTTTGAAGTTGATGTTCAATCAGCTTCTTTCTTGAAATTCAGAAATCAATCTGAATTCTTCTTGGCAGACTGGTTCAAACTCTGCACTTGAGAGACTTATTGATGTAAGTCTCTTTCTTCACTTGATTAGATGGAGCTCTCTCTCTCCAACTTTTTCTGAAGATTCTTCTGAATTCTTCTTTGAATTCACTTGACAAAACTGAGTAGATCACCACTTCAGAATGCCTTCTTAGATCTTTTGTTGAAAATCTTCTTCTGGTTTTTCGTTTATCTTATGTGTGCAATAATTCTTCTTATCTATATGTTACTCATCATTCTGTTGTTAGAGAATGTCTTTATATAGACTTTCTTCATGGTAACCGGCTGATCCGGTTTCTAACAAACTTCTGACAGCGCTGACAGTTTCAGTAGACCTGTTGGTTATGGCAGCTGTCAAGTCTTCCAGTCACTTCTTGAAACTCTGTTTCTGTCAGCAAAGTGTCGAGACTGAACTTCATCTTGTATCGACACAAGTATACTAAGTGTCGACACAAGCCTTGATGGTGTCGACACAGCTCCCTTGGTGTTGACACTGCTTCTCGACACAGCTTCTGTAGAATGTGTCGACACTAGTTCTGTGTGTCGACACAGTCACTTCTTCTCTTCACAAAAATTGACTTTGTTGAAACTCTGCTATGTGTCGACACAAGTCCTGTGTGTCGACACAATTGATGTTAACAAAGTCTTCTGTGTGTCGACACTGCCTCTGTGTGTCGACACAGTTGATGTCGACTAAGTCTTCTGTGTGTCGACACTGTCTCTGTGTGTCGACACAGTTGATGTCAACAAAGCTTTCTCTGTCTGTCGACATTGCCTCTGTGAGTCGACACAGTTTCTTCTGGTGTCGACACAGCCTTTCCAAGTGTCGACATAGTTGTCTCCAAGTGTCGACACAACTTTTCTCCAGTGTCGACACAAGCCTGCATAAGTGTCGACACAACTTTTCTGGTGTCGACTCATGGACTTAGAAACTTTTTCCTGCATTCTTGCATTTTCTTAACCTGCACATATAAACTCAAAATAACATCAAATACACCTTGATGCATATCATTGAGTAAGGTGAGGCTTCTTCAAATCTGGTACACATTTTCCAATGTACCCAACAATCTCCCCCTATTTGGAGAAGTCATAACCCTTAGTCAATGATATACACCATTTATAATAAACACACATTATGATGTATAAAAACATTATATGACAGGGTAACTTATAAACAAAACATGTTTAAAAATATCATCACAGCATAATGAGGATTAATCGTTGTTTTGTTTAAACTTTCAAAAGTTTTTCAATAGTTTACATAGATTTTTAACACTAAAGATTACAATGTTGTAAAATCTAATAAATATATCCTAAGGCTGCTCAGGCTCCTTGATGACTATTCATTTGCCTGATTGGATCTTGGCTTGTACTGGAGCATCAGTATCTTCAGCTGGCTTCTTGCCATTCAGATCTTTCTTCTTTTGTTCTTCAGCCCTGATCCTTTGCCTTTCAAAATAGTGAAAAGTCTTTGGGAAATACTTGCTAGGCTCCTAAGCATTAGGAGGTAGCTTCCCAGCTTTTTCCTTTCTTCTATATTGCAGAATGGCTTCCTGTCTAGCTTCATGCTTTTGCCATTCTTGCTCAGTATACCATTTGCCCCTATCATGGGTCTTGTCCTTTACAGCTTTCCAAGCAGTCAAGATAATATTCCTAGAAGTAGTACTCCACTGCTCAATATCAGGCTTCAACTCAGCCTGTTCTCTGAATCTTTTCTTTGACAGTTGAGCTTCTTGCTCTTGATTCAAAGCTGCTCCTGACATCTCTACCTTCTCAAGGATGACATTTTTATTACCCTCTGGAGGGTTGTACATTGACTGTACTTATTGCTGAATCATCTCAAAATCTGTTGGAGGGTAAATAACCTGAGCAACTTCAGGTTGAGCACCTTCAAAATAAGCAGGTTGCACACCTGACTCAGCTATATTATCATCATCACATAGGGGTGGATATCCAAGGGTGGCTCTGATGCTATTAGATATCCATTTAGCATGATCTGAGCCTGTTTTGACTAACACCCTCTCCCCCTTTATGACTTCTCTGTCAATATAATTCCTGAGGTCATTTTTCTGAAATCTTATTTGTTCATCCAGATAATTAACACCATTTTTATAGAATGACTTTAATTTCAGGAGATGAGCAGAAATAATCTTTTGTGAAGTCTTAATAGCTGTTTGTACAGCAGCTAATTCTTCCTGGAATTTTTTATCAAAATCTGACTTGTCTTTAACCCTTGCCTCAGTGTGGGCAGCAGTAGTATTCTTTAATTCTGTGATAATCACATTATGTGATTCAGTCAGATTGTCATTCATTCTTAGTTGATTTTCAAGCACATAGCCTTGCTTAACAGTTATATCATCAACTTGAGTCTTTATGTCTACTTGTTGTTTGGCAAGATAGACTACAGCATTGCCACCTTTGTGGAAGCAATCTATCATTTCAGTCTTGTTTTGATTTACTTCAAATCTTATGGATTTGATATCTTGAGCCAAAGAGAATTGCAGTTCTTTATGGGTCTCATCCATATATTTCTCCATGGCTATCCTTTGTTCATCTAACTTGACTTGCAAGGATACCAACAAAGAGTTATAATCTGTGGCTGGAGCAGATTGTGGAGCAGTTTGTAATGCCTTTTTATAGCTTTGGCGTCTACTTTTGAAAACCATCAGCTTTCTCTTCTTAGCTTGTATTGCTGCTTCATCTTCAGAAGCTGAAGTACTTGTTATATCAACTCTTTCCTTAGGACTAGGAGGCAATTCCTTTTCAGTCCTAGGTTGCTCCCCCTAAGTGTTATCTTGCTCCCCCTCAGTTCTTGCTTTCTCCCCTGAGTCCCTTGCTCCTCCCCCTCAGTCCTGACATACTCCCCCTCAATGTTAGCTTGATCCCCCCCAGTTTCAGCTTGATCTATATCCGGGAACAACTCTTCTAGGGTAAACTCTTGGTGAGTTGGGACTTGAGGCACCACCAACTCAGGAGCATCAACAGTTGTAGATGTATCCTGCATGATAGCATCCTGTGCTTGACTGTTTAGTTGAGTAGTCTGGTCAGCATCAATCAAAGGCACAGTTAGTGTTTCATCCTTATTAATGAAGATTGATTGATTAATTTCTTGGATTACCTCAAGTATAGTTTGAGTAGCCATTTCACTTTCTAATTGTGTTGGCTCTTCTTCAAGATGAGTCTCCCCCTGCACCTGAGCACCATCTGTAATTTCTTGTGCAGGAGATTTTTCAGGAATCTCTGGCCTCTCTTCATCAGGCATGTCCTTTGTTAAGACTCTGTCCCATCTGAAGATTATCCTTATATCCATCCTTCTCATATGGTTGATCTTTGAACCTGCAGTCTGTTCCATTACTTCTGGAATTGTTCTAGCCAAGTATAAACTCATGATTCTTCCCAGATTGGGCTTCTTGATTCCTTCCTTAATCTTTTCAAAGACTACTGCAGACCAATCTGTGTTCAATCTAAAGATAATCCTGGTCATTAGGCTGAACATATAGGCTGAAACCCTATCATGTCCCCCTGGCTTGCATAGAATGTCCTTTCCAACCACTTCTGAAAGGAATTTTCCTTGCAGATTCATCCCCTTTTTGTTCATTGCAGATCCAATCTTCATGGTGGGATCCAATCCACACCACTAAAGTGCTTCCCTAGTCTTTGATGAGGGTACTTCTTCTTCTTCTCGAGTTCTTGGGAGTTGAAGGGTTTTCCTCAAGCTTTTCAAAGTAAGTTTAACCTTAGCTCCCTGAACTGTAGATTTGATCTTAAGCCCAACAGAATCTAAAGTAGCTGCGCCATATAATTCCAGTATTTCTTTATTCCATATCTTTGTAGGTTTAGATACTAGAAATTCCAAACCATTTTCTGCAACTAGGGTTACTACAGTTTTAATCTCCGGTTCTGCATTGTCAAAGGCATTGCGAACCAGCTCATAGCCTTCGTTGACGTTATCTTCAAGCTTTGGCGCCATTGGGGTTAAGAGAAATCTTGAATGTAGAAGAGAGAGTTTGTCGACACAAGATTTTGGTCTCAAAAGTATGGAGAGTGTTTCGACAGAATATGTTGTTGACCTATTTATACCCTTCTAAATGATGAAGGTCAAAAGGCGCGTTAAAATTCTCTTAATGTGTCGACACAGTGGAAATGTGTCGACACTGACTTCTAATGTCTCGACAGAAGTATTGACTTCTATATGTCGACACTAATTCTATTTGTCTTGGTCGCGTTCGACGAAAAGCTCGTGAGGTCGACAATCTGAGGTCGACGAATCTGTGCTCGACGATATATGTCGATTCTGCGCTTGACGATTAATTGATTTTGTGCTCGACGAACTCTGTGTGTTGATTCTATGTGTCGACACAACCTCTGGATATGTCGACACAACTTCTCTGAAGATTCAACACCTTATTTCTAGATGTGTCGACACCACTATCCTGGAGTGTCGACACCAACTACTATGTGTCGACACAGACAACTTTTGTGTCGACATCATTTTACTTAGTCAAATTTGTTAAACTAATTTATGTTCAAAATACCTAATCAATTTTGAAATTATTGAATTTTGTTTCATCTAAAGGCTTTGTGAACAAGTCAGCAATTTGTAAATCAGTGTTAACAAATTATAATGAAATATCTTCTTTCTCTACATGATCTCTAAGAAAATGGTACCTTATTTCTATATGCTTTGTTCTACTATGAGAAACAGGATTATGTGCAATAGAAATAGCACTAGTAGAATCACATAATAAAGGAGTTCTACTTACTTGAATAGCATAATCTTCTAACTGATGTTGTATCCACAACAGTTGTGCACAGCAACTTCCTGCAGCAACATACTCAGACTCAGCTGTGGAAATTATCACACTAGTCTGCTTCTTACAGCTCCATGACACCAGTCTTCCTCCTAAGAAATTGACAGGTGCCTGTTGTGCTTTTCCTATCTACTTTGCAACCTGCAAAGTCTGCATCTGAATAGCCCATTAGTTGAAAATCTCTATTCCTAGGATACCAAAGGCCTAGATTAGGTGTGCCCTTAAGATAACTCAAAATCCTTTTGACAGCAGTATAATGGGATTCTTTAGGGCAGTATTGGTACCTAGCATAGACACATGTAGCATACATGATATCTAGTCTACTAGCAGTCAGATATAGGAGGGAGCCAACTATTCTTCTATACAAAGTCTCATCTACAGGTTTCCCTGCATCATCTTTGCTTACAGACATACTTATCCCCATTGGAGTTCTCATGGTAGTGGATGATTCCATACCATACTTCTTAATTAACTCCTGGGTGAACTTAGACTGAGATATGGACAGGCCATCATCAGTCTGTCTTACTTGGAGTCCCAAGAAGAACTTAAGTTCTCCCATACTGCTCATTTCAAATTTCCCTTGCATAAGTTTTGCAAACTTTCTACAAAGGTTATTTTCAGTAGATCCAAATATTATGTCATCAACATATATTTGGACTAGGATAAACTTTCCTTTGGATTCTCTAAGGAATAGAGTCTTATCTATTTTCCCCCTTGAGAATTTGTTCTCAATGAGGAAATTAGACAGGGTTTCATATCAAGCCCTTGGAGCTTGTTTTAACTCATACAAAGCTTTCCTAAGTCTATAAACATAATTAGGTTTGAGAGGATCAACAAAACCTGAGGGTTGTTCTACATAGACCTCCTCTTTTAAGTCTCCATTTAAGAATGCTGACTTAACATCCATTTCGAACACTTTGAAGCCTTGATATGCTGCATAGGCTAGGAATAGCCTGATTGCTTCCAACCTTGCCACTGGGGCAAAGATCTGATCAAAGTCTATGCCCTCTCCCTGCCTGTATCCTTTGACAACTAATCTTGCCTTATTCTTCACTATGATCTCACTCTCATCAAGCTCGTTTCTATAAATCCACTTTGTCCCTATGACATTGTGGCCCTTTGGTTTTTGAACCAACTCCCAGACCTTGCACCTTCTGAATTGATTTAACTCCTCCTGCATAGCATCAATCCAGTGTGGGTCTTGAATAGCTTCTTCAAATCTCTTGGGTTCCAGTTGAGATAAGAAGCTTGATCAAAGAACTGTATTTAAGTTCTTGCTCCTTGTTTGTACTCCATGTCTTTGATCACCAATGATCTGGTGTGCAGGATGATCCTTTAGATGTCTAACTGCTAGAGGTAATCTACCAACAGTTTGACCTTCTTCAATCTCTTCATTATGCTGCACCTCATGGTCTTCATTTTTCTCTTGAGTGTCTTGTACTCCCCCTAGACAGCAACTACCATTTTCCTCATCCTGCTTTGCAGTTGGATCTTCTCTGATAGTAAGCTGGTACATCTTCTACTGTATACATGAGGAGCTACAAGAACTACTAGGCAACTCACTGTTAATAAGTCTATATTCATCAAATATGACATGAACTGACTCTTCTACAACTTGAGTAGCCAAATTGTAGACCATATAAGCCTTATTATTGTTGTTGTACCCAACAAATATGCCATCTTGGGATTTGGCAGCAAACTTAGTTAGGTGAGATTTGTCATTGTTAAGCACATAGCATTTGCAACCAAAGATCCTAAAATAGGATATGTTTGGTTTTCTGCCTTTCATAACCTCATAGGGTGTCTTTTTGTGGCTTTTGGTGATGGAAGCCCTATTGAGCACATGGCATGCAGTGTTTACTGCTTCAGCCCAGAAATATTCTGGGAGAGTAGTGTCACTCAATAGTGTTCTTCCAGCCTCAATCAATGTCCTATTCTTTCTTTCAGCAATACCATTTTGCTGAGCTGTTCTAGGTGAGATTCCTGATGAATCCCAAATTCTTCACATAACCTTGTCATAGTTTCAGATTGAAATCCAGTTCCATGGTCACTTCTAATTTTGACCACTGAACTATCTAATTCATTCTGAATTTGTTTGACAAAATTGCAGAAGACATTTGGGGTTTCAAATTTCTGCCTCAGAAAGAATATCCATGAAAATCTAGAATAGTCATCTACCACCACAAAAGTGTAGACCTTCCTACCTAGACTATGAACTGGCATAGGACCAAATAAATCCATATGCAAGAGGTATAAACACCTCACTGAGTCTTTGGTTTCTAGGCTATGAAAGGAGGATCTGGTCTGCTTGCCTTTTTGACAAGCTGATCATATACCATCCTTATAACACTAAACCTGAGGATCATTCCTTACTAACTCTTTACTAAAGAGTTGGTCAATAGTCTTGTAATTAAGATGAGCTGGCCACTTGTGCCATTTGACAGAATGAGAGGCTTTCTCATCTGCCACAAGACAGATAGGAGAATTTTTATTCTCACACTCAAAATTTAGGCAATACAAATTTCTATTTCTATAGTCAGTCAATATGAATTTTTGATCACTAGGCCTCTTGATATGACACCCATTCTTGATAAATGAAATGTCATATCCAAGATCACTCAGCTGGTTAATGCTTATTAGGTTGTGTTTCAAACCCTTCACATAAGCCACTTGAGTGATAGTGATTGAGTTGTTAGAGATATTACCAAACCCTTTGATGACTCCTTTTTCAGAACCACCAAAATTTACTTTAGGCCCATTCAGTATTGGTGAGTAGTCCTTCAGCAATCCTCTTGTTCCAGTCATGTGCCTGGAACATCCACTGTCCAAGTACCATATAGGGGCATGACAACTTGGACTCACCTGCAACAACGATTACTTAACCTTAGAACCCAAATAACTTTTGGGTCTTTGGTTCAAGTTAGCCTGAAACTTGACAAATCTACATGCAGCTCTTCTAACAGGTAGACTGATATCCTTCCTGACACTGGTATTGTGGCAACAGTCTAAGGCATAATGGCCTATCTTGCCACAGCACCAGCACTCATACTTATTATACCTCTTTTTAGGTACAATCTTAGTTGTATTGTTTGCAGCAGATCTCTTATTTTGTGCTGGGGCTTTGCCTTTCTAATTGGACTGAGCAGCCCATGCAGTTCCCTTAAAGCCTAATCATGCCTTACCCTTTTGAGACACAAAGTCATCAATTAGGGGTAGGACAGATTTTGGCTTAGAGAAACAAGCCACTATCTCCTTCTCTTTCTGAAGTCTGACTTCCAGACTTTTAATCTGATCATTTTTGAATGTGATTGTACCCATCTGAATGACAGTTATGTTTTTCAGTCTGGCAATCTCATTCATCTTCTGATCTAGCAGCTTATCTGAATCAAATGCAGCCAACTTAAGAGCTGCAATTTCCTTAGCCTGATTTTTGGCCAGGTTTTTACTTTTCTTAAGTGCCTGCAACAAATCCCCATATTCATCAATAAGCTGATGAATATCTCCTTCAGATTCAGACCCATCCACATCTCCTGATGCAGATGCATCTGATTCTGACCCAGTGAAGTAATCAGAATCTACAGATGAACTTTTTACCTTACTGGGGCCAGGTTAATCCTGGCACTATTCTTCTTCAGACATAGCCATCAGTCCTTTGAACTGATGGTCTTCTTGCTCATAGATAGAGTCCAGTAATTGCAGGAACTCATCCTCTTCTTCTGTTGCAAACAGAGCAATATAAGCCTCAGCTTCAGATTCATATTCTGAAGTATATTGATTTGTCCAACTTTTCTCTTTCTTAGCTACCAAGGATTTCTCCTTCTTGCTCTTGTGCTGAGACTTCTTTTTATCAGTAGACTCCTTCCTTTTGTTTGGACAGTCAGCCACAACATGTCCAGGTCTGTTGCAGTAATAGCAAATGATCTTTGATGTAGTGGACTTGCTAGGCTTTGTCCCACTCCTGTCCTTCCTGGATGATTTCCTCTCCTGATAGTAGTCATCCTTGGACTGAGATGAGGATGGCTTAGATTTACACTGCTTCTTCTTTAAGAATCTCTGAAACTGCCTAGTGAAAGCAGCAAAGTCTTCATCTGAATTACTGCTGTCTGAACTGGGATTATCAGAATTTTCTGAGTTCACTTATGCATCTTTCTTAGGAGAAGATGGAGACATTCTCCTATTCTTTCTTGTGGCTTCTACCTTGAAGGCCACAGACTTTTCTCTATGGTCAACCTTTGTATATTTTTCTTCCTTCTTTCTGGCCAACAGCTGCATCTCATATGACAGCAATTTACCAAATAGTGTTGGAGGTGAAATCTTTGCCAATCTGGCCACTTCCCTTATGGCACAGATCTTTATATCACAATCCTTAGTCAATGACCTAAGGAATTTGTCATTCAGCTCATAAGTACTGAAGATTCTTCCATACGACATTAGTTCATTTACAATTATGTAAAACTTCTTATAACATTCAGTTATACTATCAGACTTGGCTTATCTGAAACTCTCATACTCTTGATTAAGCATAGACTTTCTATCTTGCCTAACCTCTTCAGAGCCCTCCATGTAGACAACCAATGTGTCCCACATTTCCTTGGAAGTTTTGCAGTGAATCATATTCTGGAATGTTGAATCATCTATGGCACTCACTATAATATTCTGTGTTCTTTTATCCATTGTGGCCAAGATAATCTCATCCTTTGTCATTTCTGCAAAATCCTTAGGAATCCTCTGATTAGCATCAAGAACAGAAACCTTCATTGGAACATATGATCCTTCCTGAACTGTTATATAAATTCTAGGATCAGATGCCTCCATAAATAATCTGACCCTCTCCTTCCATATTCCAAAAATTTCCTTCCTCCAGATGGGCAACTTCATTGAACCAAGTTCTTTATGGTTTTCTCCTGAACCCATCTTCTTTAACTTAGTTCTGCAATTTATTCTGCCTCACAGATCTTACTCAGACTCTTAAGTCTATCTTTGAGTAACCTCCCTCTGATACCACTTGAAAGAATTGGTTCCTAAATCACCTAAAGGGGGGTGAATAGGTGCAATTCCTTTTTCTTCTAAGACAGAACGTGTAATTCAGTTAATTAACTAAAACAGATATTTCTACAGCTATCACAGCACAGAATTAATAATACCACACACAAACATAGAGTGCACGCTGATTTATAGTGGTTCCCCAAGGTCTGGGTACATCTACTTTCCCCCTTCACCAATCTAGCAGTGTGCTAGATTAGGTCTAACTTCTTTCCTTCTCCTCAGATCCTCAGATCTTACAGCTCAGAACCCAAACAAGGTTCCTACAACTCAGAGTCAGTCTACACTCCTACAGCTCAGGCAATCTGCCCTACCTCAGCCTTCAACAAGGCCTACAACTCAAAGATAACAATCTCCTACAACTCAGGCTCACAGCCCTACCTCAGCCTTCAACAAGGCCTACCACTCAGAGAACTTATCTCCTACAACTCAGCCTTTATAAATCAGGCTTACAACTCAGATCTTAAACAGATCCTATAGCAAATAGATGTAAATCTAAAATATAACCACCACCCTGGTTGAGAGAGAAAGAATGAAGGTTTCTTGATCAGTTCTTGAAAGAATCTGATGATAGAGATCGACCTGACTTAGCTTTCTTCAAAGCTTCTTGAATCTAAACACAGTAGGGTTGATCTTCTTTGAATTTGATCTTCAATCAGCTTCTTTCTTGAAATTCAGAAATCAATCTGAATTCTTCTTGGCAGACTGGTTCAAACTCTGCACTTGAGAGACTTGTTGATGTAAGTCCCTTTCTTCACTTGATTAGATGGAACTCTCTCTCTCCAACTTCTTTGAAGATTCTTCTGAATTCTTCTTTAAATTCCCTTGAAAAAACTGAGTAGATCACCACTTCAGAATGTCTTCTTAGATCTTCTGTTGAAAATCTTCTTCTGGTTTTTCGTTTATCTTATGTGTGTAATAATTCTTCTCATCTGTATGTTACTCATCATTGTGTTGTTAGAGAATGTCTTTATATAGACTTTCTTCATGGTAACCGGCTGATCCGGTTTCTAACAAACTTCTGACAGCTCTGACAGTTGTAGTAGACCTGTTGGTTATGGTAGCTGTCAAGTCTTCCAGTCACTTCTTGAAACTCTGTTTCTGTCAGCAAAGTGTCGAGACTGAACTTCATCTTGTGTCGACACAAGTAGACTAAGTGTCGACACAAGCCTTGATAGTGTCGACACAGCTCCCTTGGTGTTGACACTGCTTCTCGACACAGCTTCTGTCGAATGTGTCGACACTAGTTCCGTGTGTCGACACAGTCACTTCTTCTCTTCACAAAAATTGACTTTGTTGAAACTTTGCTATGTGTCGACACAAGTCCTGTGTGTCGACACAGTTGATGTTGACAAAGTCTTCTGTGTGTCGACACTACCTCTGTGTGTCGACACAGTTGATGTCGACTAAGACTTTTGTGTGTCGACACTGCATCTGTTTGTCGACACAGTTGATGTCAACAATGCTTTCTCTGTGTGTCGACATTGTCTCTGTGAGTCGACACAATTTCTTCTGGTGTCGACACAGCCTTTCGAAGTGTCGACACAGTTGTCTCCAAGTGTCGACACAGCTTTTCTCTAGTGTCGACACAAGCCTGCATAAGTGTCAACACAGCTTTTCTGGTGTCGACTCATGGACTTAGAAACTTTTTCCTGCATTCTTGCATTTTCTTAACCTGCACATATAAACTCAAAATAACATCAAATACACCTTGATGCATATCATTGAGTAAGGTGAGGCTTCTTCAAATCTGGTACACATTTTCTAGTGTACCCAACAAATCTTTCTCTCCCCCCCCATCTTCTTATTTGTAAAAGCTCGTTTTTTAGCAAGCCCGCGGCGTTCGACTCATCGAACCAACCACCCAAATATGAGTCTATTCACGGGCCGCCTTCGAGTTTTTACTTTGTACATTTTTATACAAAAATCTCTCTTTCCTCCCTCTCTTCTTTTTTGTAAATTTTTCTCTTTCCCCTTCTCTTACTTTATAAATAACACTTCTTTCTCTCCCCTTTATTGTAAATAATTTGATAAAAAAACTAAAAAACAAAAAAAAATTGAAAATCCAAAAACCCTAAAAAGATAAAAATCAAAAAAATCCTAAAAATATGATAAAGAAAAATTCAAAAAAAAAGATGATAATCAAAATACAAAAAAAATGATAAAAACCCTAAAATCCAAAAAAAAATCGTTTATTATGAAACAAATAAAATCGAATATACCATATCTTAACCCTTTCTGTTTTCCAAAAATCTAGTTTTGAGTTTATTTATATGTGAATTTTATTACTTCTTTGTTTGCTATTCGTTTGTTAATTATCGATTGAAATATTTAAATAGTCGGAGTTAAATTTTAATGAATTCATTATGCTTTGTGAAAAATAGCGAACTCGTTTTAGGCACTACTTCTAATTTTTCATTAATAGGAGCAGCTGTATTATGTTAGAAACTAACGACTATAGAATTCAATTATGTTTACTTTTAGTTTTCTGAAAAATTGAAACGTACAATTTATTAAGGTTGCTCTCAAAAATGTTTTAATTAAAAATCTAGTTTTTTTTTCTCCCCTTATCATGCCTTACTTGACATGATAAAATTTCTATCCCAAAAAATTATTATAAAAAGATCATATGTCAATGAGAATAAGATTTCGTTCCGTAAACATAGGCACCCAATAATTTAAAAAGATTATATGTTACGGAGTAAGAGGATAAAATTCATTACTCTCACACATATACATTGGGTCAATTTTATTATTATGAAGTAAAAAAATGATATTAGGAAAATAAGATTTCATTTTCCTAATAATCCAAAAGAAAAAAAATGGAGGTTCGAGAAAAAATCACCTCAGCTCAATATCCAAACCCTCTTCATAAACCAACATCAACCCCCTTAGCCAATTTCACGATTCTAGAATTAATTCAAAAATCTTTTTGAGAGCATAATTTATAAATTGCATTATTTCCAGTAAAACTCCTATAAGCTAAAGTTCATATAATTCCTAACTATTTTTGTTTATCTAACCATTACAATTATTGGTTTCTATTTGATTACATCAAGAAGTCTTTTGGCCAAACTTTTTGCGCTATTTAAATCATCTACATAATTTTAGGCCTTATCTCTTACACCCCGTATGTTTATTTAGATCTCTCTTATAATTAATTAAGCGGTAGCTAAACTTCGAGTTTCTTTAATTCCTTATAAGTTCATCTCTAACTTTTGCTCCGGAATAGCAAAAGCTTAAGTATGGGTGTATTTATTGAATTGTAAATATACATATTTTTATGTACATTAATTAAGTCATTTTTGTTTATTTTCTTTGCTTTCAGTCAATTTCCTTTAATAAATTGTTCATATTTTGTTAAATTTGATTCTAACTCAATTAATTTTGATTTTCTAAAATTTCAGAAAAACTGCCCAAAAATGACCTGACATGCCCGTGTAATATTGGTCACGCCTGTGACCAGGGCGTGACAGCTCAAATCCCGTGAAATCAACAAAATTCTGAAGAAATTGATGGGCACGCCTAATGTCACTCCCGTGTCATTTGATACGGCCCGTGACCCCAACCTGTGTCACGCGCGCTTGACGTTTTCAGCTCGACGATCGTCGACCAACCCGACATGCCCAGAGGAACGCCCGTGACCTGGGGCGTGACTTCTCCACCTGACTCGACGAAAACGCGCTCGACGTTTTCCGCTCGACGAATGTCGGGTTGGCTGACACGCCCGTGTCAGCCAACCCGACACGCCCCGTGTAGACAGAGACACGGGCGTGACAGCCACGTGTACTTCTCCAACTGGCCGACAAGACTGCACCCGCGAATTTCGACGCGGCTCGCGCCGAGTTCTAACTCCCCGATACGCCTAGAGTCATGCCCGTGACCTGGGGCGTGACCGCCGCGAGACCGACACGTGTCTAGCCCAAAGTCAACTAAGCCGTCACCTCGCCCGATCAGCTCATGAATAGTGCTGACATGCCCCCTGACACGCCCGTGTCCGAGGGCGTGTCCCGTGAAATTTTTTGTCTATAAATTCAGAGCTTCTGCTCGTAATCCTGTTCCACTTTTTGGGTCATTTTGCTAAGGTGTTATGCTGCTTAGATGTATTCCAAATGTTATGTAAGGGATTTTCTCCCCCTCTCTCTCTCTCTTATTTTGATTTTAGGTTTGTAATAATCTTTTAGTATTAATAAAAATTGTAGTTTTTCTCCGTTATATGTTTTTGGAATGGATCTAAGCAACTCTCCCTTTAGCAATCTTATTTTTACTTGTTTTATCCTTTGGTTTCGTTCTTTTTTATACGTGTGTGTGAGTGTATGAGTATGATTTTTTACTTTGATGTTTTCATTGTTTTACTTAGACTTGTTTAGATTACGTTTTTATAGTTTTCTATTTCATCCTTATAGATCCGTAAAAATGTTTTGAAAGTGATTTTTGTTTCTTCACTAACTTAGATTTTCATTTTTATGTTGCAAAACTTTTTTTCTTTTTACTTTATTTCCACTTTTTTAGCGCTTTTATAGAGTTATAGGAATGATTATATAGTTGTTTTAATTTTTCGAGCATTTCAATTTTCATTTAAAACTTTTGTCTGTTTAATTTTTGCGTCTTCTTTTTATTCATTTCTACCGCATTCTAGCGGTAGAAATATATTTGTTTTTATTTTTCGAGCACTTGCATTTTCATTTTTATTTGCAAAACTTTCTTCTCATTTAATTTTTCTTTTCACTTTTTATGCATTTCTACCGCATTCTAGCGGTAGAAATATGGCTGTTTTAATTTTTAGGTAACTTAGTTTTTTATTCATTTATGTACGTGTGCACATTTATTTCCGCCTACTCGTTAAGAGTTCAATGACGCATTGTTTTACTTTCTTCAAGTAGAGTGTGTGGAGTGTGTTTAATTTTCTGTCGAGTGAGTGTGTTTTACTTTCTGTAGAGTGGGTGCGTTTATTTAGTCCTACTCATTTAAGTAGGACCCGCATTTATTTTATCCTACTCTTTTGAGTAGGACTTGTGTGCGTGTGTTTTAATTTCTATCGAGAGTGTGCGTGCATTGCATTTATTTTGTCCTACTCGTTTGAGTAGGACTCGCTTTAAATTCTCCCGCCCACGCATTTGCGTCGGGAATCGCACTTTACTGTTTTCATTTCAGTCCTACTCGTTTGAGTAGGACTTGCAATTTACTGTTTTTTACTGCTTTATTTTACTGTTTTCATTTCCTGGTTTCCATTTTCTGCTTTCTTTATTACTTTCACCGACTGCCGCCCGCATTCCGATAATTGGCTAACCGTTCTTAGCCCTCGGTATCGAAGAGCATTGGGACAGAAAAAATAGATTTAAATAATTAAAGGTCCTGTTTTTCTTATTAATTAAAATTACTTAAGGTTTGCCTATGGTTTACGACGCGTAGGACCACATATCGATGTGTGGGCCCTATTTTCGTCGTCCATACGCTAGCTAGCCGAGAGGCCGTGCGTATGGACCGATCACCCCTTGGTAAAGAGAGTTCTGCACTAACCCTCGAGAGAGGAGGCGCGCAAACTCTACCGGATTGGGTTCCCTACCCAATAGCGGGGTTCTTAGCGTAATGCAGGCGTTAAGAGGAAACCTTCATCGGACTAACGTTCGGTCGAATAGTCTTAGCGTTCAGGTGAGTGATAGTCCTAGAGATAAGTGAGCTCATTCTAGTGGAACATCCACGGCCAAGTCTCCGCCTTAATTAATTTGAAATTTAGGATCTCTTTTTTATTAAAAGTTTATTTTTATTCAAATTTAATTCGATGCGGTCGCGCTAAGCTCATCATCGGCTCCACCTTTATGCTTTCTTTTTATGCTTTCATTTTCTGTTTTTGCTTTTATATATAAAAAAATACCCGACAAGTAATTATCGGTAAAATAATAGTCCCCTCCAAGGAAGAGTAGAAATAATCGAACCGACCCCGAGAACAATACGATCTCGATATTCCACACTGGAATATCCTGTAGTACACGTGATATGTGCACTTGACTCCTTTCGTTAAAACTCGATCTAAATCGTTTTATATCCAAATTAATAAATCGCACGCCCCGTTTTCTAAATAAAACCCAATCACCCGCTTTCTTAAATAAACAGCCTGGGGCGCCGCCGGAATTCTCATCAATTTTTGGAGTTTTAACCGCATCAAGTTTTCGGACTTGATGCGAAAATATCAATCAGCTACGGTCCACGCTCGCCGCACCAGAAATGTTGAAGCCAAAAACTGGCCTCAACAAGAGTTCGAACCTTGGGGTGTAGCTAACACATATTCTCCCAAACCCTGAACCTTGACTAGTGACGAAGCACCTAGAACAGACCCTAATCCTCAGTTGGGAGGTCTCTGCTCTAACCCGGAAGATCTCTGAGCGCTTCCCCTCCAAAGCCAATTGCTGGGCTAGGAGTACCTCAGAAAGCACTAGAAGGAAATTGAGAGAGTATGAAAAAACTCTTGCCTTCTGAGGAACTCTATAGGTATATTTATAGATTTTCAATATCCGGTCTACAAAAAGCGTAATTCCGCTGCTCTAAAATTACTAAAATACACTAGGCTGGTCTGTCAATAGCCAAACTCCTGGCTTCTGAGGAGCTAAATGCAAGGCTAGGGGCATTCAGGTAATTTCACCCCTGGACCACCTAGTGGAAGCCTTTCTGCTGATCCCTGCGGGCCCCCCGCTTACCTCGAGCGCGAGCCTTCCCGCCTACCCCGGGCGGGAACCAAAAGACTAAAGGGACGTTGAGTGGAGAAACATCACTCAACACCAAGGGCTGGAGGGCTCCTGCCGACCCGAGGCGCAAGCCCTTTCGCCTGCCCTGGGCGGGAACCTTAAGACTAAAGGGGCTTTTGGGTGGAGAAGCATCACTCAATGTCAAGTACTGGAGGGCTCCCGCCGACCCGAGGCGCAAGCCCTTTCGCATGTCCTGGGCGGGAACCTTCTCGTCTACTACTTATCTGATCCAGTTTCAACCCAATGCTAGCCTAAGACTAGCCTATTCTGGGTCCTTAGGGTATCTTGGTCCAACCAAACGAATATGGAGTTGTACAATACATATGTTAGAATATTTCATAGTACATAGGCAAAATATACAAATATTAGGTTAATTGGTTCTGATATTCAGACTAACAGCTTTTAGTGCGGCACAGGTTCTGTTGACTGACAGTTCCAGCCTAGGGGTGCACAAAAAAACCGGTCCTAACTGGTCGGGTTGGGACCGATTAGGACTGGCTAGGGACCGGTCCCGGTTAGGATCGGTCCGGTCCCGAACCGATCCCAGGGGTCCCTAGGGGTCCCCTTTTTCCATCAATGACCGGTCCCAGACTGGGACTGGTAAAAGACCGGTCTCGCACCGAGACTGGTAAAAGACCGGTCCCAGATCGGGACCGGTCAAAAGACTGGTAAAAGACCGGTCATTTTCGTAATTTTAGTAAAAGACCGATCATTTTTAGTCATTTTAGTAAAAGACCGGATAAAAGACCTGTAAAAAAGACCGGTCCGGGACCGGTACGGGACCGGTTAAGACCGGTCCTCCGGTCCCAGCCAGTCCTCCTCCAGAGGAGGAAAACAGGTCCCGGACCGGGACTGGTTTGAGCGGGACCGGTCGACCAAAAGACCGGTCTTTTAAAAGACCGGTTCTGGATCGGCCCGACAGTCTTTTTGTGTAGGACTATTTCAGCCTATAATTGTTTCAGCATTTTTTTTATTTCTAGTCTTATGACAACATTATCTCCACCATGACTTGTTATTTGACCTATTTGAACAAGGTCTAGATGCCTTGGGATATGAAAAGTGTTCTCATTTATATAGGGTGTTGTTATTAGCAAACCCACTTTCGTTTCTAACAAATAAAAAAAAAAATAGATTCATCCATTTTTTGCATTTCTTTCTCTTCCCAAAAATTACTACTAGCAAATCAATCTTATTTTTTTGCAATTTTTGTATTTTTGAATTTTAAGTCCCAAATATTTCTCATTTGAAAAAGTGATAAACATGAAAGTTGTAGATCTCATCGAGATCTACAACTTTCATGTTAACCATTTTTTGATTTGAAGCATTTAGGCTTTCAGTTTGGGTCCGAAAAAAAACACGCACGGAACGAGTCGTCTGTACAAATTTTTGGCGTGACGTTTTTTGAGGCCCAAATTGGAGGTATAAACTACTTCAAATCAAAACGTGTTCAACATGAACGTTATAGATCTCGTCGAGATCTACAACTTTCATGTTGAATACTTTTTATTTTGAAGCCGTTTAAGTCCCCGATTTGGCCGCCGAAAAAAGTCACGCCGATCCCTGGTGTCTGTACATATGTTCGGCGTGACTTTATTCATGGGTCAAATCGGGGGGTCTAAATTGCTTCAAATCACAAAATGTTCAACATGAAAGTTGTAAATCTAACCGAGATCTACAACTTTCATGCTAACCATTTTTTGATTTGAAGCCGTTTAGCCTTCCAATTTGGGCCCGAAATAAGGCGCACGGAACGAGTCCTCTCTGCAAATTTTCGGCGTGACTTTTTTCGGGGCCCAAATCGGAGGTCTAAACTGCTTCAAATCAAAAGGTGTTCAACATGAAAGTTATAGATCTCGTCAAAATCTACAACTTTCATGTTGAACACTTTTTATGTTGAAGCCTTTTAAGCCCCAGATTTGTCCTCCGAAAAAGATCACGCCGATCCCGGGTGTTCGTACATATTTTCGGCGTGACTTTTTTCAGGGGTTAAACCGGGGATCTAAATTGCTTCAAATCAAAAAATGTTCAACATGAAAGTTGCAGATCTCGTCTAGATTTACAACTTTCATGTTGAATACTTCTCATGAAAATGTACGTATAAAACGCAATTCAAAAAGACCGAAAATTTTTATATTGGTTTGCTAATAACAAAATGGTTTTCAAATAATCATTTTAAAAAATGACGGTTTGCTAATAGTAATAATTTGCTAGAAACCAAATTTTATTTGCTAGTAACAGCAATCTTTATATATTCCAATATTAAAAAATTGGAACAGCATTTTGAGAACAATTAATGGAGAGGATTTGCTGAAGCCATATGATGAAAATAAGTTTATGCCAAAGAGGAGAAAGGTATTAAAACAGATGGTTCTCTTGGGAATATCTGATGGCCTGCTGAATACAAACAACAAAGAAAACAAAGGAGGAATCTTTCTTTTATTTTGCTTGATTAGACACCCGCAGCTCTTCTCCTCATAAAGCTTACAAAATGACTCTAGCTACACCTTTCATTATATAAATTAATACATTTAATACTATTGACTCCCGATTCTTTATATTCTACTTCAATTATTACATTAGGTGATTGTGATCTGGTCGAATAGCAGGTGTACCCTGGCATTTGATTCAACTCTTTTCTGTCACCATCGCCTTCGACAAGAACAAACAAACATTTGTGCGAGCTCCTAAACCAACTCTTCAACATACAAACAAAAGTAGAAAAGAAGACGATCGAAGTGTTTTGAATCTTCTAAACTGAACCGACTGATCATAAAAGCTGATTCATATACTATAACTGATCTTAAGCAAGAGACTTCATCTCCTCCTTAATGGCAGCAACCAGGTGATTGTATGCTACAGTCCATGCGCTCTTCATATCTGCACTCCACATCTCTGGAACAGCCTCTTTTATTGTCTCCAGAAGTGCAAATCTTGCAACCTGTAATGCACAACTGAGGTATAAAACAATGCCCGGAACATCATCATATTTGTTAGAATAAGCTTAAGCAAACAAGTATTCATTCAAGTGTGTCAAAAAAGTGACCCGTGGAATCATACATATAGGAGAAAAGGGGGAGAACATCTCAATAGGAGATGTGGGACTAAATACAAGGAGTATTAAGTACAATATTAAATGCATAAACCTAACACCTCCCTTCAAACTCATGGTGGATCATGAACCGAGAGTTTGCTGATAAGATATCGGAATCTGGCAGAAGTGAGAGATTTGGTGAGAAAGTCTGCAACTTGCTCTTCAAAGTCAATGAACGGAAGAGAAAGTGTTGGCGAGAAACTCCTGCCGAGTGAAATGACAATCAATCTCCATGTGTTTTGTCCGTTCATGAAACACTGGATTGGAAGCAATTTGTATGACACTGCGATTATCACAAAATAATGGAGTGGGGCCAGATATCTGCACACCAAGGTCACAAAGTAGGCGGCGAAGCAAAACGATCTCAGCAGTGGTAGAGGCCATTTCACGATACTCGGCCTACGTACTGGAGCGCGCAACTGAGTCATGTTTCTTACTGCGCCAAGAGATGAGAGTCACCGAGGAAGATACAAAAGCCAGTAGTAGACCGTCGAGTGGCAGCATCCCTCGCCCAATCAGCATCCGAGTAGGCTCGGAGGGTGAGGGGAGAAGTGGCAGAGAGAAACAGGGAGCGACTGACGGAGATGCGAAGATAGCGAAGAATCAGGAGGACGGCGGTATAGTGAACGGAGCGAGGAGCCTGAACAAATTGGCTGACAAAGCTGACAGCATAGGCAATGTCGGGCCGTGTCATAGTGAGGTAGACCAGCATCCCGACAAGACGACGATAGCGAGAGACATCCGGAAGCGGATCGCCATCAGTCGGGAGGAGCTTCAGATTGAGCTCGATGGGTGTGTCAACCGATTTGGAGTCAGAGATATCGGCAACAGAAAGGATGTCAGCGATGTACTTCTGCTGAGAGTCAAGAATCCCACGTTTGGAACGGGAAATCTCCAAACCAAGAAAGTAGCGAAGGGGACCCATATCCTTCATCTCGAACTGACGGCGGAGATGCTGCTGAAGAGAAGCGATGGTGGCATGGTCATCGCCGGTGATAATCATATCAGCGACGTATAAGAGAATAATGGCGCAACCCTGACTGGAGGTGCGAGTGAACAGAGCATAATCCGTCTGGCATTCGATGAAGCCGGCCTTGAGAACAGCAGTGCGGAAGCGCTCAAACCAGGCACGAGGAGCCTGTTTGAGACCATAGAGGGCCCGACGGAGGTGACAGACGTGGCCGGAGGGCACAGAGAGACCCGGGGGAGGAGCCATGTAGACAACTTCGGTAAGATCACCATGAATAAAGACATTGGTGACATCCATCTGATGGAGCGGCCATCCCCGAGCAACAACCACGGCGAGTAAGGTACGCAGGGTAGTCATCCGAGCCACCAGTGCAAAAGTCTCATCTTATTTGATCCCATGCTCCTGCGAGAAACCACGGGCAAGGAGGCGGGCTTTGTGGCGCTCAATGGATCCGTCCGGGTGAGTCTTGATTTTGAAGATCCATTTGCAGTTGACAGGAGTGATGCCAGGAGGACAGGGGACGAGGTCCCCGGTATTAGTCCGCTGGAAAGCCTAAAGTTCAGCTGTCATGTCCTGTTGTCATTCGGGACGTACAACCGCCTCTCGGTATGACTGGGGCTCCTGATGAGAGTGAAGAGCGGTGAGGAAGGCCTGAAAAGCAGGGGAATATGAGGAAGTGTTGGCGAGAGCAGATGGTGGAGACCAGACAGAGCTGTGATCGTATCGAGCTGGCGGGTGTCGAGGACGAGCAGGTTTGCAGCGAGGAGCAGCAGGATCCACCAGCGGAGAGACGGACGGAGCGTCGGACGGTGCTGCATCAGCTGGAACAGGAGCGGGAGGGGGAGCTGCAGAAGGAGGAGTGGAGGAAACAAGAGCGGGAGGAGTAGGAGGGAGGACCAGAGGGTGAGCAGGGAGTCGCGAGGGAACATGGGGGGTTCGGGGATGAGTGGGAATAGGAGGAAACAGAGAAAGGGAGAGAGGGGGGTAATGTAGGTCAGCGAGGGAGGGGAGGACGTGGAGGAGGAGGAGGAGAACATCGCATGTTTGAGGAAGGAGACATGGCGAGAGATGCGGATGTGACGGGTGACCGGGTCGTAGCACCGATAACCTTTACGATGGGGACTGAGACCAAGGTGAACGCAACGAGCAGAGCGAGCAGAGAGTTTGGTGCGTTCAAAGGCCGGAAGAAGTACAAAGCAGGTACACCCAAACGTACGTAGGGGTGTGTAGATGGGCTGACACGAGTACAAGCGTTCGTACGGGGTAACCCCGGAGAGGACCGAGGAAGCAGTGATGTTGATGAGGTGTACCACAGTGAGGACTGCTTTAGCCCAGAAGGAAGCTGGAGCAGAGGAAGAGAGAAGAAGGGCACGAGTAGTATCAATGATATGACGATGTTTCCGTTCGGCAACCCCATTTTGTTCGTGGGTGTGCGGGCAGGACTGCTGATGGAGAGTGTCATGCGATTGGGTGATATAGCGTATGTTGGAGAGGAATTCCTGGGCGCAGTCGGCAAGGAAAATTTTAATCTGACGCCCGAACTGAGTGGGAAGCATGGCGGTGAACGTGCGACAGACCGTGGGAATTTCAGAACGTTGCCGAAGGTGATAAACCCAAACACAACGAGAGAAATCATCAATAAAACTAACATAATAAAAATATCCAGAATGAGAGGCAATGGGGGCTGGACCCCAGATGTCAGAATGCACTAAATCAAACGGAGCAGTTGTTTGGGAAGCACTGTGGGAGAATGGTAAGGCAACATGCTTTGCCAAACGACAATCGGTACAAGCAGAGAGGGGGGAAGAGGAGACACGTCTCAAAGCTCCGGAGCGGATAATACCTTGGAGTCGGTCTGGAGATAAATGATCTAAGCGTTTGTGCCACAACTCGCCATCAGAAGTAACAGAGAAAGCAAAGTGCGAAGAAGACAAGGAGGAGGGGACATGAAGATACTCCAGCTGATACAAGCCGCCAGTCCTACGGCCCTGTCCAATCTTCTGAGCCGTCCGTGAATCCTGCACAACACAAGCAGAGGAAGAAAAGAAAACGGTGCGTCCAAGATCACAAATAGAATTAATAGAGAGAAGGTTCATGCGAAGGCAGGGAGCATAGTGGACGTTGGAGAGGGTAAGGCAACCATGGGGGGCAGAGGTCGGGGTGATAGAGCCAGACTGCAGGATGGGGAGAGAATCCCCATCAGCAGTGGTGACCTCGAGGTGAGATGGGGCGGAGGTACAGTTGGTGAGGTGGCGGGAGTCGGAGGTGAGGTGGCGGGAGGCCCCATAGTCGAAATACCAAGTCGCAGTTGGTGGAACCCGAACAACGGAAGTACCAGAAGCAGCAGAGAGACCGTGTGCTGCGGAAGAGCCAGCAGAATCGGCAGGGTGGAACAGCGGAGACTTTAGGAGTAGGTCCTCCAAGCGTTGCAGACGATCCGGAGCAGCAGCAGCAGCGGTGGGAGGAGGGGGACCACGACCACGGCCCCAACCAGGGCCATCACGACGACCATCAGTAAGGCGGTGCACGTCAGGGCGCGGGGGGCGAGTGGGGCACACAGCCTTGACATGGCCCACCTTCTTGCAGTAGCGACAGATAACAGGACCATGACGCGGAGGAACCGCGAGAACAACGTCGGTCCCGGGAGCAGGGGTGAGGACCAGAGGAGGACGGAGGCGGGTTTCTTCATCAAGCAGAGCAAGCAAGGCGTCATCCAAGCTCGGAAGAGGGACCCGATGAAGGAGCTGTGCAGCAAGGAGGGCAAACTCGGGACGGAGAGCAGCAAGGAACTGATGGAGGTGGCTCTCGGAAAGGTGGCGCTGAAATTCCAATGAGCGCGTACAGCCGCAAGGAAGAGAAATCATGGAGTCAAATTCATGTCAGAAGGCACTCATGAGGGTAAAGAAGTCCTGAATGGATCGGCCTTCCTGGCGCGCAGATTAAGAGCCGCAGATGAGGCGGTGTCTCCGGGCTCCGCCCCGGGGAACAAATCGATCCTGAAAAAACTCCCACATGGCGCGAGCAGAAGGTAGACGACCGATGGACGTGAGGAGGGGACGCGCAACAGACTCCAAAAGGTAAGCACGGATGGCCTGACCGTGATGCCGCCAAAGAGAGGTGTCATCCAAAGCGGTGGTGGGGGCGGGGGAGCCGCCAAAACCAGCTGCAGTGCTAGAGGTGGCGGTGAAAGAGCTTGCGGAAGCAGGAGGGACACCGGTGATGTGATCCCACCGATCACGGGAGGAGAGGGCGGCCTCAACAGTGAGGGCCCAGTCAGGCAAGTCGCATGCGGCGGCGAGTTGGAAGGAGGTGCCCTTCAGAGGGGGTGAAATAAGCGGGGCAGCCATGAGGGCGGTCGGCGTGACTCAATCCAGCGGAGCAAGGTTGGCGGTTTGACGGAGATCGCACGAGCGGAGAGAGAGCAGAAGGCTGGGCGCTGCGGGAGTGCACGGTTAGGGCAGAGCGCTGGAGAGGAGCTCGCGCGGATGGGGGGGGGGGGGGGGGGAGCTCGTGCGGTTAGAGTAGGTCGTCGGAGGGGCACGAGGTCACTGGAGCCGGTGGAGGTTGCTGGAGCTGAACGAACAGAGAGGCGCTGGAGCGGACGGGAGATCGCGGGAGGCGAGCGGAGGTCGCCGGAGGTCGCTAGAGAAGGCGCGAGCAGAAGGGGAGCGCGGAAAAAAAATTTTAGGTGGAACCTGACTCTGATACCATGTTAGAATAAGCTTAAGCAAACAAGTATTCATTCAAGTGTGTAAAAAAAGTGACCCTTGGGGTCATACATATAGGAGAAGATAAGTGGGAGAACATCTCAATAGGAGATGTGAAACTAAATACAAGGAGTATTAAGTACAATATTAAATGCATAAACCTAACAATATTCATTGCAACTCCATATAATTCTCCAGGCATTCATCAGTGGCAAAGCTATAAAAGGAAAACAAAATGGAGACTAGAATCATACTTCGAAGTGTTCATCAAGCACACCAGACTTCACGTGTTTGGCACCAAGCTTCTTCAAGGTTGTCTCTCTTACAGTAACTGTCCCAACCTTTCTCAGCTGTGTTGCCGCTTCACATGTCTGCAATATAATCATGGTGTAATCACAATAGCGTATTGGTGGAATGCTGCAAATAAAGACCAAACTAACGTTGGCATGACAAAGATTGCAATCATCGAGACCAAAAAACGCCCTATTGAACCTAAACATGGACGTGGTTACACAGGTAGATAAGGACTTTGTTTAGCGCGGCTCATTAATTTTCTCCAGTGAATTCGGTCAAAAACATCATTATTATAGAATGTATGTTTCAATAAGACAGTTTATTATGACTTTAGGATTTAGGGTTTAGGGATACAGGAAATTTTTTATGTGAGGTCGGGCATTCACCAACGACGGTTCATGACCATCACGTTCACGACCATCACCACCGCGCCAAATGAAGCCCAGGTCTGGCGTGAAACCATAGTTCATGATTGTCACTTTCTATCCAAACAGACCCTTAGTCTAATTTACCTCAACAAATTCCGGCGTTCAAGAAGGACGGTTCATGGCCACCGTACTCACAACTGCCGCCCGCCATCACGCCAAACAAAGTAGATCAGGTATGAAAACCATAGTTCATGACGGCCACATTCTATCCAAACAGACCCTTAAAGTCACTTGACTACCACATTCTATCCAAACAGACCCTTAAATTCTAATTTACCACCCAACAAATTCGTGACAAATATCTTTTAAATGAGGGGAGAAACATTGCCCAGGATAACTTAGAGTATACACTTCTCCCTTACAAAAGAAATTGTTAACTTACCATGAGAAAGACAGTCATGGCATGAATTTTGAGCTTTGGGTTTTTCTCAAAGGGCAGCGGCGAGTCTTTCAGGAAGGAGAAGAGCTTAGCCGCAGAGGGTGCAATCTCAAAGATCCTACAATTCAGTAAAAAGCTAGGATCTTATATAAACATGGACAACAATTAATTAATTTCTCCAAGTAAAAACAAACTCATATACCTTAAGAAGAACTTGAGACTGAGATTGGCTGCGTCCTTCTTCATTGCATTCCATGACTTCACAACAAGAGCCTCTTCTTCTTCGCTGAATGCTACTACTTCCACCGAGAGACTCATTCTGCTTAATTCTGTGCTCTGTGGTTGTCATCTCTGGGAACTGAAGTGCTTAAGAAGAGAAAGCGGTGGCCTTTGAGAACACGAAGAGGCAGATTTCCGAAGCAACGTGGAACGAGAAATTGGAGAAAAGAAAATTAATTATAAGCGATATAAAAAAAAAGTCATTTCAAACTGCGAAGAGACTAGAGAGGTTATTTGGGCGAATCTTTCTAGAAATGATGCATCACCGTTCATTATTGATCACCGTGCATTTGCTTATATATTCTGAACAATTTACGGTTGTAATTTTTTGTTTTTACTGAAAGTGGATGTAATTTTCAAAAATTACAACTATAATTATTATATAGTATTCATTTTTTACAAAATAAATAAGGAAACATAAATTATTATTCTTTTACAATCCATTGTCCAGAGTCAGAAATTACAGCTCTATTTGTTTGGGCGTTTCGCTGCTTCGTTTTGTGCAAACGATGGCAGAAGGATAATAATTTATGTTTAGGAAACGGAGTGTTCGAAACGGTTCGAGGAGGGGGGGAGGTGACACTTGTAATTTTTTATTTTGATTTAAGATTTAGAATAGAATTTTGAAAATTACAATTGTAATTTTTAAAAATTATTACTATAATTTGCTAGTCATAGAAAATTTTACAAACATATTTTTTTACCAAAATATGGGCAAATGGATACTCAAATATATTGTAAAAATATAATAATATATATTTCATGATTTATTTCGAAAAAATGTTTAGTTTTGAGTAAAAAAAAGTAACTTAATAGAAAAAAAGACATGCAAACACAAAAGAAGGTGCGTCATGCGTACCAAAAATTATTCGCATGCACACACAGAGGAAAGTCTGTCAAGTATACCCAAAAAAATTCCCTAGCCGCCAGGGTGAATTTCCTTAGGAAAGTTACTCATCGTGAAGACTTTCTAGCACTTGTTACTGAAAGAATTGATTTCAAGATACCTAAAACACCTAGATGGGAGGTGAATAGGTACAATTCTTTTGACTTAGACAGATAAAAATTATATCACTGTTAGATCACTTTTGCAATATTTATCACAGCACAGTTCACAGCACAGATTTAAATAAAACAGCAACACAGAAGACACACAGTTTTATAGTGGTTCCTCAAGTGATGGGTACATCCACTTTCCCCCTTCGTCTATCTAGCAGTGTACTAGATTCAGCCTAACTCCCTTATTTCTTCTCAGATTCTCGGATCTTACAACTCAGAACCTTGAAAGGTCCCTACAGCTCAGATTTCAGCAAGTCTTACAACTCAGATTCTTCCAGAGAACCCTACCTCAGAGTGAGTCCACACTCCTACAACTCAGGCAATTAAGTCCTACCTCAGCCTCTTCAACATGCCTATAACTCAGACTTCAGCAAGTCCAACAGCTCAGTTCCTCCCAGAGAATCCTACCTCACAGTGAGTCCACACTCCTACAACTCAGGCAATCAAGCCCTACCTCAGCCTCTTCAACAGGCCTACAACTCAGAGAAATTAATGCCCTATCTCAGGCACTGAGCCCTACCTCAGCCTTTATAGATTTAGGCTTACAACTCAGATAGATAACTCTTATACACTCAGATCTATAAAAGATCCTACAGTGAAATTGATTAGCAAACAAATAGAACCTTCACCCAGGTAGAGAGAGAAAGGGTTGAAGATTTCTTGGTCAGTTCTTGATAGATCTGACAGCTTTAGATCCAACATGTCTTAGCTTCTTCAAAGATTCTTGAATTTGAACAAAATAAGGTTGATCTTCTTGGAGATGATCTTCAATCAGCTTCCTTCTTCTATTCAGATGTGGCTCTGAATTCTTCTAACAGACTTATTCAGGATCTGCCCTTTGAGACTTATTGATTTCTGGATGAAGACTTCTCTTCTTCCTCTTAGTTGTTGGTGGTCTCTTTCTTATTCATTCTCTGGATACTTCCAGCACTTTCTATCTGATGATATAACATGTCTTTATATAGGCTCCATCCGAGATTACCGGCTGATCTCGTTCATAACAACCTTCTGGCAGCTCTGACAAATGCAACAGCTTTGTTGGTTATAACAGCTGTCAAGTCTCCAGTTACTTTATTGTACTCTGTCTCAGCAGCAAAGTGTCGGGACAATACTTCAAATGTGTTGACACAAATAGATCATGTGACGACACAACTCTTGATGATGTCGACACAGCTCTCACAATATCGACACAGCTTCTCTTTAACTTCTTGACACAGCTTCAGTGGCATGTGTCGACACAAGTCATGTGTGTCGACACAATAACTTCTAGTCTCAACAAAGTTGGTGTCGACAGAATTCTGGTATGTGTCGACACAAGTCCTATGTGTCGACACCGTTGTTATCGACAGAATTCTGGAATGTGTCGACACAAATCCTGTATGTCGACACAGTTGTTGTCGACAGATTTTCTGTGTGTCGACACAAGTCCTGTGTGTCGACACAATCTGGCTCCTGGTGTCGACACAGCTTTTCCCAAGTGTCGACACATTTCTTCTCAGGTGTCGACACATTTTTTCTCAGGTGTCGACACTTGTACTTAGAAACTTTTTCTGCATTTCCTTAACCTACACATTGAAACTCAACACAACATCAAATACACCTTAATGAATATCATTGAGTTAGGTGAGACTTCTCCAAATCTGGTACACATTTTCCAATGTACCCAACAATCTCCCCCTATTTGGAGAAGTCATAACCCTTAGTTAATGATATACACCACTTTATAATAAAACACAGAACATGTTGTATAAGAGCATTATTTGACGGGGTAATACATAAACAAAACCAGCATATTATATCATCACAGAATATGATAAAATATAGTGAACATGAATTAATGTTTTGTTGAATTACAAGAAGTTTCTGAACAACAGTTGACATATATTTTAAAAAGATTACATATTTCTAAAATCTAGTCAATCTAATCAAAGACTGATCAGGCTCCTTAATAAAAATGCCTTTGCCAGACTGAATCCTTGCTTGTACATTAGCTTCAGTGTCTTCAGCTGACTTCTTTCCTATAAGATCCTTTTCCTTGAGCTCTTCAGCCTTAACCTTTTGCCTTTCAAAATAGTGATAAGGCTTTGGAAAGTACTTGGTAGGCTCCACAGAAGTAGCAGGTATCTTCCCAGCTTTGAGATCTCTTTTAAATTGATGTATGGCATCTTGCCATTTCTAATACTTGCTCCATTCTTGTTCAGAGTACCACTTGCCTCTATCATGCATGTTGTCTTTGATAGCTTGCCAGGCAGTGAGAATAATGGTTCTGGATGTGAGACTCCATCTTTCAAAATCAGGCTTCAATTCAGCCTGCTCTCTAAACCTTTTCTTAGAAAGTTGAGCTTCTTGCTCTCTTTTCAAAGCAGCTTCAGACATCTCAACCTTCTCAATAACCACATTCTAAACCTCCTGTGGAGGACTGTACATTTGTTGTACTGCAGAGTGAATGCCCTCAAAATCAGCAGGTGGATAAATAATTTGATCCACTTCCTGCCGAACCCCTTCATTGGCAGCAGGTTGAATGCCTGACTCAATATTATTGTCATCATCACAAAGGGGTGGATAACCAAGAGTTGCTCTGATAGCATTAGTTATCCATTTAGCATGTTCAGAGCCTGCATTGACTAACACTCTCTCCCATTTTATGATTTCTCTTTCAACATGGTCTCTTAGATCATTCTTTTGAAACCTTATCTGATTAGCTAGATAATTTGTTCCTTCTTTGTAGAATGATCTGAACTTTAGCAGCTGATAAGCAATTACCTTTTGGGAAGCTTGGATAGCAGTGCTAACATCAGTCAAATTTGCTTTGAGTTGTTTATCAAACTCGGTCTTTTCTTTAGCAAAGTTTGTAGTGAAAGCAGTTGCTGTATTCTTAAGTTCTGTTATAATAACATTGTGTGATTCTGTCAGATTGTCATTCATTCTGATTTGATTTTCCAGAACATAGCCTTATTTCACTGCTATGTCATCTATCTGAGTTTTGGCTTCCACTTGTTGTTTGGCTAAATAAACAACAGCATGTCCTCCTTTTTGAAAGCACTCAGTCATCTCCATTTTATGCAGATTGACCTCAAATCTGATGGATTTGATATCTTGGGCCAATGTAGATTGTAGTTCTTTATGGCTCTTATCTACATATTTCTCAAGAGCTGCTCTTTGTTCATCCAACTTCACTTGCAGTTGCACTAGAAGTGAACTGAAATCTACTGCTGGAGCTGGAGTTGATGAGACAGTCTGTAAGGCTTTCTTATAGCCAGAGCTGCTCTTCCTTAGATCTATAAGCTTTCTCTTCTTTGCCATAGAGACTTCTTCATCTTCTGAGAACTCAGATGAGCTTGCTATATCCACTGTATCTTTTGGACTAGATGCTATATTGGGCATCTCCTTCTCAGTCCTTAGCAGCTCCCCCTCAGTTCTTGCATCTAATAAATCAGGAAAAAGTTCTTCTAAAGTAACTTCTTGTTGCATTTGTACTAGAGGTATAACAGTCTCTTTAGCAGAAGGTTCTCCTTCATATTTCAAAGTTTCTTCCCTGGTAATGATATCTCCAGGTATATTGTCTTGATTATTCTCAAGTATAGATTGTGTAGCTGCTTCACTGTCTAGTGTAGCTGTGCGAACATGTGGCTATTGCTCATGAGCTCCCCCTGAGGGTAATGCTCCTTGTTGAGCAGAAACTGGAGAAAGCTTATTGGCTCCCCCTTGATTAAGCTCTTCCTGGACTTGTGTCATTTTGATGTTGCATGCAGGAGCCTGCTCCCTCTACATTTGTCCTTCAGTTACAGTCTCTAGAGCAGGTGACTTTTTAGTCCTTTCTGCTCCTTCTTTATCTGAGCTGAATACAACCATTTCTTCTGAATCACTAGAAGATTCAGTGGTCTTAGAGGGTGTTTTCTTCTTTTGCTGAATCTGCTTTGATTGTTTCTGAGGGGTAGAAACATCTTTGGTCAGAACTCTATCCCATCTTGATAGTATTCTCAAATCCATATTTTCAGCCAGATATAAACTCAGGATTCTACCCAGATTTGGTTTTACTTCCACCTATTTATAGACAGGGTCTTAGCCTGCTCCCCCTGCAATCTTTATAGTAGACAAGGTTTTACTTCCACCTATTTATATGTTTCTAATCAAAGAAGGTCAAAAGGCGGGTAGAAATACTCTTATTGTGTCGACACTGTTGGGATTGTGTCGACATAGACTACTAAAGTCTCGACAGAGAATTATTATTCTATGTGTCGACACCAATTGCGATATGTCAACACAAATAATCTTAAGAACTTACACTAATCTCTGCGTGTCGACACAGACGACTGTATGTGTCGACACTAACATTTAAGTCTCAAGATAGCTATGTGTCGACACCAAATTCTGAGTGTCGACACAATCTTCTGGATGTGTCGACAGAATTTTTCTTATGTGTCGACACCATCTACTAAGTGTCGACACCTTTGTCTTTAAGTGTCAACACACATTTACTTAGTCAAATTTGTCATTCTTATTCTAAGTTCAGCATCCCTAATTCAATTTTAAAATAATTGAATTTAGTTTTTGTAGGATCTTGTGGCGCCCTTAGAGGGGGGGGGGAGGTGAATAAGGGCTCTTTAAACTTTTTTTGAACTTTTTATAAAATATGAAACTAGATACTATGTTTGAGACAAATCAATGAAATGAAAATCAAGATTTTATTTCTCCAAAATATATATGTAAAATGATTCCAATGAAGCTTGAAATCAAGGCTTACAATGATAATAGTTTTTAGCTTTTTCACTGATCCTTCTCCCAAGAACCGGTAGACTATAGTCAATATCTCCCTAGATATGGCTACTAGCCTCCCCCTAAATCAAACCTATGATCTAGACGCTGCACAAAACGCGACGATTTACTCCTAAGCCACACACGGACCTAGACACCACACACAAGGTGGTGATTTGCCCCTAAGCCACACATGGACTTAGAAACCACACACAAGGTGGTGATTTTCCCTTCCCAATTACAAAGATAAAGAGTGAAAATGAAAGTACAATAGTAAAACTTAAAAACTCCCTCAAAATCACGAGCTCTGAAGATGATGGTGGACCAACGAGAAGATCTCCAATCTTGAATGCACGGTCGTATCTCCTTCGCTCTTGAGATTTCAACGGACCAAGGGAGTTCGTCTGGAAACGGAGATGAAGGCTCTGAAAATTCTCTGGGAAAACAAAGCTCTGCACGATCCAACTCTTCCCTGAAATGTTTGGCCGTGTATATCACTTCATGCTATCACCGACGGTAGCGTTAACGCGCCGCGATAGTGATAACTCTCCGTTGCTTGACACGTGGCACACGTCGCGCTGATTTTCAGATCTGAGCGGAGAACGTGACGATCGTGGGATATCGCTCAGCGACATCGGTATCGCCCCGCGATATCGCTGAACCGTGACTTCGTGCGCGACAATGTGCGGATTAAGGCTGGCGTAAGTAGGAACTGATTATGCTATCGCCCGCGGTAGCATTATCGCCAGTGATAGCGCGTTTTTCCTTTTCATCAATGCCATGCTCAGCCATTCCTTTGTACATAAAACATTCTGTTATCCCTGCACATTTAAAACACATACCAAGATCAAATACATCCGGGATTTGTTATTCTCAAACTAAGAAGCGCGGAATGCATGCTCCAACAATCTCCCCCTTTTGATAATAACAAATCCACTAAGAAAGAAATTGCATGAGATCAGGAGAATGTGAAACAATTCAAATAA
Source organism: Platanthera guangdongensis (assembly GCA_039583875.1). NCBI lineage: Eukaryota > Viridiplantae > Streptophyta > Magnoliopsida > Asparagales > Orchidaceae > Platanthera > Platanthera guangdongensis. The sequence continues at coordinate 117,650,800 of CM077159.1, read as the reverse complement.
TCATTATGAATCAAAGTGCATAAATAGTTATTATAAACTCCCCATATCATAAAGACTAGTTGCTCCCCCTATATTTTCCCCATATTTAAAAGAAGAAATAGTTACTCCCCCTAAATGTACTAATCAATTTATTTCGTACTTAATCTCCCCCTTTTGGTATTAGCAAAAGACGGTGGGAACAAAATGTAGCGAGGTGGAAATGCGGAAGCTGAAAGAAGCTGAGAGAGTATAAATAGAATGGAGAAGCACGAGGAGTAGGATATAGACAGTAAAAACCATGGAACAGTGGTACCTTAAGATTTGGAAGTTTATCAAAAAAAATGTATGCTATGGAAAAATTAATTTAAGAGTTGAATGTAAACATTGAAAATTGTCAGGTCAAGATATCGAAAACAGGAAAATCGATGAAATGGAAGAGAAGAACTATGACCGGTCCAATTCTCATGAGAAGAAATTTTATAAATGATAATGATGTGTACATGTGAAGAGTGATTTAGTATACATATTCCTTAAGAAATAATTTTACATGAAGGTTTGCAATATATGGATACAAGAAGCTAACATCTTTGCATAGATAACCTCATGGCATAAAGATTTTTCTTTTAAAAAATGGCCAAGTTTGTTTGCACAAGACACTTTACAATCCTTGTCAAGGTGCTCAACCTCACAATGCTCATTAAGACTTATCAGGAGGGTGAGTAGAGCTTGATTGGAGTATCCTAGTCATATGTAATTGTTTTTTTTGTTTTTCATGCATTTTTGTTTGTAGAAACTTTGATGTAGGACTACGAATTCACTTGTATTGCAAACATAAAAAAAATGGTTTTCTCAGAATGGCCATCAGTTTTGAAAATCATTTTGAATGAGGCATAAATGAAAATGTTAGCGTTGTATTCGAATCTTTGAAACAAACCAATAACATGTAAGAAGAAACTTAAGGATGTGTAATTATCAGCTCGTATCAGTGTGAGCACATTATCAAGCATAAAATATTACTCATACTTAGAGGCATGCAGAAACAAGTCTATTCAAGTTCCAGTCATCAACGATATAGATAGATATCAAGAGCACGACAAGTTAAAAACAATGTTCAAAGAACTCATAAACTAATAATCACACAGGTACTAGGTATCGTATCCTGATAAGCATCCAAGACTTTACTGTAACACTAGAAACATGTTGTAAAAAAATTACAGAATATTTGGAAATTGTGGCTGAAAAAGCACTATCGCCCGCGGTAGCGATACCGCGCGGCGATAGCGTTTTTTGATATTAAAGGCGAAAAACCGAAGGGGGCTGACACATTTCCTGTTTTGACCGACCCTGGGCGGATTGTCATCGCCTTCTTCAGCGGAAACCCTCAAGAACTCCAAAAAGTAAGTCTAGATCCCTCTTTATGGTTGAGTTTTACCTTAAAAAAAATATAGATCTGGACTCTAGAGTATGAAAGGAGATAGATCTAGCAATAAAATTTGATTTTGGTCATACATTTTGTTAAGGAAAAATTTTGGAAAAAAATGTCATTTTTATGCAAAAACCTTTCAAGAATTGAGTTATAGGTTGTAGATCTTTGAGATGTAGGTAAGTTTCGTAATTTTTCTGAACCTACGAGAGGAAATCTACCGGACATTTCAAAAAGGGAGAAGTTTTTTGTAACGCCCCCACCTGCCACATGACATATAACGGTGGGTCCGGCCGGGGCCCCACGCCATATAGCACAGACAAGCGAAGGAATCACGGGTGGAAATCAAAATCTATGCGTATCCTTAACTCATTCCATTCTAGCGCAGCATTTTTCTATTAGCATGAACTCAAACCAGAATGTCCACCAATATATAAATACCACATTTATATATATAACAACACCAGGAATGTATACAACTCACACACCCTGGCCTTATGGCCTTACAAGTTCCTCTTTCACATCAATGGTTTCGTACATCGGCACGCAGGCCGGCCACACATGAAATCCAACCATGATTCTGCACATAGCCTTCAAGGACTAAGAACACCAGGCTAGCCAATCCACTTATTCTTTCCAAAATGCAACACCTACAATTCATCATCCAAACCAACATAGAAAACAAAGTAACGGTCAGCATTGCTGACCCATTATAACGACCCTACCCCCTACCCGGGGTAGTGGTTCCTTCCCTGTATACAGTGCTTCCTTTCTCATCAAGCATCAGCAAACATCACCAAATCACATCATAGATAGATCATTCTCTTTATTCCACTAACTAACAAACACATCACATCACAAACGCTGGAGTCCACCAACGCTCCGTGCACTCAGGGCACCTTCTTGGCGTACCGGAATCCACCGTCGTACACCGCTGTCTCTCGAGGTTTTAACTTGTTGGTTGACCGGCCCTAGTCCACCAGCTCGCAGGCTGGCGACATCCCGCCCAAGCCACTCAGAGGTCCATCCTCACAAACAGAGCAGACCGACCCACACTATGTGGTGTAGCAAGCCGGGTTTATCTAAGCTCCCCAGGCATTGTCTACCCATCGATCCCCCTCCTAGTCCGATCGACCCACCCATGTGGTGCAGCAACCCGGGTTTAACTCGGCTCCCCTAGCATTGCCACCCATCGATCCTACCTTAACTGGATCAACCCACCCTAGTGGTGTAACAAACCGGGCATATCTCGCACTAACCAGGCGTGCTACCAATTGATCATCTCATAGCTAGGAGCTTCACCAAAGCCTCCTCACAATCATCACATCCATACATTCAGCACAACAGAAATCCATTTTATACATCATCAAAGCCACGGAGTCTTCTCCGGTTTACCCATGAACATCACCAATCCAGACTACCGGTCGAGATGGGCTTCACACAGCATGCCTACGCCGTACTCTATATTTCCGGCTCTAAATGCAGACACAACAAAGGAATCACTTCCGCGATCCACCTCTTGGTGGAGGATTCCAAGCACATGTATAGAGAAAGGACTTCGATGTCCAAGAAGGAGATCGTTACCCTTGAAGATCGCTTCGGCGCCATGAAGTAGCCGGATGGAAATCACCGCCTCGGCTCTGCCTACACGAATCCGCTCTCGGATCTTCGCTCTGCACTCCGCAGCTCCTACAGTAGCTGGAAGACTCCTCCCCTCTCTCTCCTTAGGCCTTTCTTCTCTCTCTCTCTTGGAATGAAGATGAAGAAGAAGAAGAAGAAGATAAGAGAATTTATCTTCTAATTCTCGGCCTCCTAGACACCTGGACAAAGCCCAGCCCTTGGATCCAGGAAGAGGGAAACAAACGGCTCAGATCTGGCCAGAAAATCCTGAACACGGCCCGACACGCCCTGTGACACGCCCGTGTCACAGGCCGTGTCCCTCTAAGCGGCAGACAACCGACTCAATCCAGCCAGTACACGGCCGTGTAACACGCCCGTGTCACGGCCGTGTCCTCGACACGCCCTCAGACACGCCCGTGTCTGAGGCCGTGTACCTCAACAGAAATAATCCCAAAACAACCCGAGACTTCACACGGCCTGGCACACGGCCTGGCACACGCCCGTGTTCATGGCCGTGTGCACCAGGACACACCCGTGTCCCGCAAACACGCCCCAGCCCGAGACGTCGAGTTGAGTTCGACGCCCACTGACACACCCTGTGACACGCCCGTGTCACAGGCCGTGTCCTCACTGGAAACTCGATACTCGACGATCGTCGCGTAACACTCGTCGAGCATACGACACGGCATCCGACACGGTCGTGTCCTGGGCAGTGTGCCCCTCTCGACGATGTCGAGCGAAAATCGTCGACACCAAGTCCGATCGTCGACACAACCTCGACACGCCCTGCGACACGCCCGTGTCGCAGGCCGTGTCAACTGACACGCCCTGGGACACGCCCGTGTCCCAGGCCGTGTCACCCAAAAATCCTGTTTTCAGAAAATTGGCCTGTTACATTTTTCCACTATCGCCCGACGATAGTACTTTCGCCGGCGACAGAAAAGAAATCTTTGAAAATTAATTTTTGAGTTAACACGATGTTGTCATACTGTTTTCAGGAAATGGCATCATCATCCCGTGCAAGAAAAAGTACCAGCCGCAACCCACATGCATCATATCAAACATACCTGGGGATTGAGAATGCGTTAGTTGGTATTGCGAAACTTTTGGATGAATCATTGCCACCACATATCTATGAACTACTTGTGGAGTCAGGTATAATGTCTCTCATTGTACCGAACACTTTTAGCTCCATCTTTGTACGGGATTTTTATAATAATTTGGAAGACCCTAAATATACGAGGTTGAATGGAGGAGTAAGGTCTCAAATCCAAGGAGCTGAAATAGATATTACTCATACTGATTTAAGACGAGAATATAGTCTTGCCACTTGTGAGGAACATTTTATTGATATAGTGGAGAATTACCGTAAGGATCGTGATTGGAGTATATTGAACCAAGTCCTTCATGGAAAGAAAAATAGGAGTTTGATTCAAGACGTCTCATCACTCTCTCGCGATGCATTTGTGATTCAAGATATATTAAGAAACACGGTTATGTTGAAGTCCGGGGACACAACGAAGATCACGGCTCAATTGAGCTTAGTGACGTACTATATATTAGAGAGAGTCAAGTTTGACGTGACGGATTTTGTGTTATCCATCATATGATATACGTATAAAATGAAGCATCCCCTTAGGAGGAAACTGAATACACTTCCTTTAGGAAGTGTTATTCAAAGGATCGTATATCAGAAATATGATTGGATAGATCAAGAGTTCTACATTGATGATTGTAACCCGACGATACATACCGTAGAACCAGCTAGAGGTCCATCTCCTAGGGCTGCCTCATCATCAAGACAACCACTCCAAAGAGGAGGTTCTTTGCGTGAATCAATTGAGAATCTAAGAGAGACTGTGGAGGAGATGAAAGAGGAACAAAGGCGTAGCCATTCCGGTTTTCGAAAATTTATGAAGTTTCTGGTAAAGGGGCTGAAACTAAAGCCAACTCCGGAAGAAGAACGAGAGTGGGGGAGTCCAGTCGAGGATCCTCCACGACATTCGATAAGGCGGACGCGAAGGCCTAGAGAACCAACTCTGAATTCCAGTGAAGATGTGAATGTGTCTGCTGAAGAGAATATGGATGAATGACTTGTTATTGGCAGGGATGCAATATTTTGTTGTTGACTGAATCTGGGATATCGCCGGCGACAGTGTTGTCGCCTGGCGATAGTGAAAACTCTATTAATTTGTGGTTTTGTTGTTTGTATTGTCTTTTTCAGTATTATCCTATGTGCTTTCCAGTTTTATGTTATGGTTTATGTTATGTTTATGTGTTGTCCAGTTCTTAATTTTGATTTATAATTCTAAGATTCCAAGTTCTAATCTTAACCTTGAAAAGCGTGAATCATTAAGTGGTTTTGTGAAAATATCTGCTATTTGAGAATCTGTTCCAATAAAATTTATTTTAATATGTCCTTTCTTTATATGATCTCTAATAAAATGATGACGAACATCTATGTGTTTGGATCTAGAATGTAATACGGGATTATTCGTTAAATCGATAGCACTTTTGCTATCACATTTTAATTCAACATTAGTTTGGTGTACGCCAAAATCTTCTAGTGTTTGTGTCATCCAATGTGCTTGAGCACAACAACTACCAAGTGCAATATATTCGGCCTCAGTAGTGGAGAGGGCAACAGAATTCTGTTTCCTACTCGACCAAGAAATAAGTGTTGGGCCGATAAAGTGACAAGTGCCACTTGTGCTCTTACGATCTAATGAACACCCCGCATAATCAGAATCAGAATATCCATGTAAAATAAAAGAGTCATTATGAGGATACCATAAGCCTAGTTTAGATGTTCCTATAAGATATCTAAAAATACGTTTCACCGCTTTTAAATGTGATTCTTTTGGATTAGCTTGAAACCTAGTGTTGGGTACATTGGTTTAAATGTACCTGATTTGAAGAAGCCTCACCCTACTCAATGATATACATCAAAATGTATTTGATGTATTTTGAGTTTAGTTGTGCAGGTTAAGTATTCACAGGGAAAGATGAAAAGTTTCTAAGTCCATGTATCGACACCCAGGAGCAAAGTGTCGACACTTAAGAAGACTTGTGTCGACACCCAGGCAAGTAGTGTCGACACTTGGAGTAATTGTGTCGACACCAGGGATGCAGAGTCGACACTAGACAGAAAGTGTCGACACATACAGGTTGTGTCGACAATCAATGAAGAAAAGTCCAGTGAAGCTGTGTCGACACTTAACAGCAGTGTCGACACCCAGAGGAACTGAGTCTACATCAGAAAGTGTCTACATTTGGAGGCTGTGTCGACACTCAGCAAAAGTCAGCAGAGTCTAAGTATAAGTGTCGACATAATGAACAATGTGTCGACACACAACAGAAGACTCAGCTCATGAAGAAAGTGTTGACACAATGAAGAATGTGTCGACACACAGAAAAACTGAATACATGAAGAAAGTGTCGACACTGAGATGCTGTGTCGACACTCAGCAAAGTTCAACAAAAATTCTAAGTACAAGTGTCGACACAAAGGAGATGTGTCGACACTCAGCCAAAGTCTCAACAAAAGAAGAATGTGTCGACACAAGGAGCTGTGTCGACACTCAGCAAGTATCAACTCAGAAGGCATGTGTCGACACCAAGAAGATGTGTCGACACTTAACAAGTTCAACACATGAAGATGTGTCGACACAAAGGAGTTGTGTCGACACTTACAAGAATACAACAAAGTACTGAAGAACAAGGAGTTGTGTCGACACACAATATCAGTGTCGACACATGATGAAGAAGCTGTGTCGAGAAGTAAATTCTACAACACAAGGAGTTGTTTCGACACCTTGAAGGCTAGTGTCGACACTTAGTCAACTTGTGTCGACACTTAGTCTATAAGTGTCGACACTTAAAGACAGATTGTCTCGACACTTTCAGACAGTTACAGTTATTTCAAGAACTGACTGGATGACTTGACAGCTGCCAGTCCAGCCGGTCTACTGCACCTGTCAGAGTTGTCAGAAAGCTGTTAGGAACCGGATCAGCTAGTCACCATGAAGAAGGCCTATAAATAGGCTTATACTGTCTACAGAAACAGATGATTCAGCAGATGATCAAGTAATTGAAAAAGAAAAGAAGATCTAGCTATTCATTGAAGAATCAAGTGAAGATCTAAGAAGTTGGAGAGAGAGAGCTCCATCCAAGAAGACAGCCGTTGGAACCAGGCTGTGAAGAAGGGTTCAGACCTAGCTCTGAATCTTAAGTTGCAGTGATTGAAGATCAGCTGCAGAGAATCAATCCTATTGTGTTCTGTATTCAACAAGCTTTGGAGAAAAGCCAAGTGAGATTGTTCTCATCAGAGTTCTTCCAAGAACTCATCAAGAACCTATCAACTCATCTCTCTATTCAGAGTTGTAGGTATATACACTTTGTATTTTAAATTTCTTGTAGGATCCTTAGGGATCTGAGTTGTAAGCCTGTAATTATAAAGGCTGAGTGGTAGGGCCTGTGTGCCTGAGTGTAGGAGATCTAATTCTCTGAGTGTAGGCCTGTTGTGGCTGAGTGTAGGCCTGTTGTGTAGGATTTGTGAAGAAGCTGAGTGTAGGTCTTTGAAGAAGACTGAGTTGTAGGGCCTTAAGCCTGAGCTGTAGGAACCTGTTTTGGGGTTCTGAGTGTAAGATCTGAGGATCTGAGATAGTGGAGGAGTTTGGCCGAACCTAGTACACTACTAGATAGGCGAAGGGGGAAAGTGGATGTACCCAAACCTTGGGGAACCACTATAAATTTGTGTGTTCACTGTGTGCTTGATTGATTGTTGTGATTGCTGATTGACTGCTGTGTAGAATTAGTTATAAATCTGTGATATAATCTGCAATCTGCCTAAAAAGTTTTAAAAAGATTAAGTCACCTATTCACCCCCCTCTAGGTGATTAGGTACAATTTCTTTCAAGTGGTATCAAAGCGAAGTTACTCAAAACAGGACTTAACTGTCTGAGTAGATCCTGTTGGCAGATTCAGTCTAAGTAAATTACAGAATCAAGAAAATCAAGAAGCATGGGTTCAACAGAGAATCATAAGGAACTTGGATCCATGAAGTTGCCCATTTGTAGAAAAGAAATTTTTGGCATCTGGAAAGAAAGGGTGAGACTATTTATGAAAGCCTCAGACCCTAGAATATATATCACAGTTAAAGAAGGGCCATATGTGCCTATGAAGGTTTCAGTCTTAGATGCAAATCAGAGAACACCTAAGGACTTCTCTGAAATGACAAAAGATGAGATAATTCTAGCCACAATGGACAAGAGGGCTCAGAATATCATTGTGAGTGTCATAGATGATGCAACCTTTCAGAACTTGATACACTGTAAGACATCTAAGGAGATGTGGGATACTCTTATAGTGTACATGGAAGATTCAGAAGAAGTGAGACAGGATAGAAAATCTTTGTTAAAGCAAGAATATGAAAGTTTTAGGCAAGGTAGGATTGATAGCATCACAGAATGCTATAAGAAGTTCTATAAGATTGTCAATGAGCTAATGTCCTATGAAAGAGAGTTCAGTAATTATGAGCTTAATGATAAGTTTCTGAGGTCCCTAACAAAAGATTGGGACACCAAGATCTGTGCCATAAGGGAAATGGCAAAGTTAGCAGATATCCCTCCACCAACACTATTTGGAAAACTGCTATCCTATGAGATGCAGTTGATGGTGAGAAAAGAAGAGGAGAAGTCTACAAGAAGTGAACATAAAGAAAGGACAGTGGCATTCAAGACAGAAGCCACCAGAAAATACAGAAGTAAGTCACCAACTCCACCTCCTAAAGTAGCTGAGACTGAGTCAGATGATTCAGAAAGCAGAAAGTCTGAAAGCAGTGAAAGTGATGAGGACTTTGCAGCATTCACAAGACACTTTCAGAAATTTCTAAAGAAGAAACAGTGGAGGTCAAAGCCATCCACTTCACAGGGCAAAGATGACTATTATCAGAACAAGAAGTCATCAAAGAAAGACAGGAAAAAGACCAAGTCAAGCAAAGCAACTTTATCAAAAATAGTTTGTTATTGTTGTAACAAACAAGGACATGTTGTTGCTGACTGTCCTGAGAAGAGAAAAGAATCTACTGATAAGAAAAAGACACAATTCAAGGGCAAGAAGGAAAGGTCTTTTGTTGCCAAGAAGGACAAAGGCCTGTCAGACATGTCTTCTTCAGAAACTGAGTCAGAAGCTGAAGCTTACATAGGACTGTTTGCTGAAGAAGAAGAAGAGGAGTTCATCCAGATAATGAACTCTATATATGAGCAAGAGGACAGTCAGTGCCAAGGACTGATGGCATTAACAGAAGATGACAAAATCCAGGAGCAGCCTGGACCTAATAAGGTACAAAATTGTTCTTTAAGTTCAATTTCTAGTGCTAGTTCTAATTCAGTTACATCAGCATCAAATGATGCCAGTGGATCTGAATCAGAAGGGGATATTCATCAATTGATTGATGAATATAGAATTCTATTGCAAGCTTTTAAGAAGTGCAAGTCCCTTGCCAAGAGTCAGGCAAAGGAAATTGCTAGTCTCAAAGTTGCTGCAACTGATTTTGAGAAGCTGATTGATCAAAAGTTAAATGAAATAGCCAGACTGAAGCACATAACTGTTATTCAGATGGGGACTATAACATTTAAGAATGATCAAATCAAAAGTCTAGAGATTATTCTTCAGAAGGAAAGAGACATTGTTGCAAGGTTTTCTAAACCTAAGTCTGTTCTACCTTTGATTGATGAGTTTATACCTCACAAGGGTAAAACTGGATTGGGGTTTACTAACCCTGCTAGGACTGTCAATTCCAAGTCCAAGGGCAAAGCCCCAGCTCTCAACAAGCCAGCTGTAGATAAAACAGCTAAGAATGTACCTAAGCAAAGGTACAATAGGTTTGAGTGCTGGTGCTGTGGCAAGGTAGACCACTTTGCTATGGACTGTTGGCACAATGCAAATGCCAAGTTGAGTAGCAAACTGCCTGTTGGAAGATCTGCAGGTAGCTTTGTTAGGAGGCAAACTAACCAGTACCAAGGACCCAAGAATTCTTTGGGTTCTGTTAGAAAGTAGAGAAAGAAAGCGAAAAGAAGAGAACAAGCCGAATAAACTTTTGAATAATCGAAATTTTATTATCCAAAAATGATAACTATTACAAAGGTATGCCCTCCCTTATATAGAATGGAGGAGAGAAGAGAGAATACAAATAAGAGATGTGGGACTAAAATTTACAAGCTAAGCGGACTGTACAAAGTAAACCGCACAGGCCGCGCGGTTAGACAGAAGCACTAACCGCACGGCTTACAATAAGAGATGCAGAGAGGTCGCCTGTGAAGATTGCTTAGACCGCCCGGTTTGCAAGTCGCCGAGTCAAACCGCCAGACCGCGCGGTCTCTAACCCGCCAAGACAGACCGCCCGGTCTCCAACTTCAACACTCCCCCTCAAGCTGGAGCATATATATCAATCATGCCCAGCTTGTCGCAAACATGCAGAAACGAGGCGGAGACTGGCTTGGTGAAGATGTCGGCTAGCTCTTTATCAGATGTGACAAACGGAGTGCAAATCTGTTCTTTTAAAATCTCTTCACGAATGAAATGGCAGTCAACCTCAATGTGCTTTGTTCTTTCATGGAATACCGGATTTTTGGAGATGTATATGGCGGCCTTGTTATCACAGAACATAGGTAGAGGATGGTTGTACACCTCTCCTAAATCTAGCATGAGAGCCCGCAACCATTTCAACTCACAAGTGGTTGACGCCATACTGCGATACTCAGCTTCTGCACTGGACCTGGAGACAACAGACTGCTTTTTACTCTTCCAGCTCACCAGATTTCCCCCAACAAAGGTGCAAAAACCTGAGGTAGACTTGCGATCCCCTTTGTCATCAGCATAACTTGCATCTGAGTAGGCTTCAATCCTCAGATGACCATTCTTCTGAAACAGTAATCCTTTCCCAGGCGCTGCTTTGACATATTCCAAGATCCGCAAGGCGGACTGAAGATGACAATCCCTGGGCGCTTGCATGAATTGACTCACCTTGCCCACAGCATAAGAAATGTCGGGTCTGGTCACTGTGAGATATATGAGCTTACCAACCAGACGCCTGTATCGCGAACTATCTGAAAGAAGAGGCGAATCATTTGTCCAGGTTTTGTCCTCCCCAATAGCCATGGGACATCGGGCAGGTTTAGCTCCAGTCAATCCCGCCTCTTTTAAAAGATCAAGGGCATACTTTCGCTGAGAGAGAACTAAGGAGTCGGGCTTCCGAGAGAGTTCGATCCCCAGAAAGTACTGTGGAGAGCCCATATCTTTAGTGATCAGATGTTGGCGAAGATGTAGCTTTGTCAGGGCTACCCCTTCCTGGTCATTGCCAGTGAGAAGAATATCATCGACGTATACAGCAAGAACAACCAGCCCAGAAGGAGTTTTGCGAATAAAGAGAGAGTGATCAGCAGAGCTTCGCACAAAACCAACAGCCGCCACAATACCGCTGAACTTGTCAAACCAAGCTCGAGGACTCTGCTTGAGGCCATAAATTGCCTTCTGCAGCCGGCATACTCGTGTCTCCCCCTGAGCAACATACCCAGGAGGTTGCTCCATGTAAACGGCCTCGTGAAGATCACCATAAAGGAAGACATTCTTGACGTCCAGCTGAGAAATTGGCCAATCCCGATTGACGGCCACAGAGAGAAGAACCCGGATTGTGCTGAGACGAGCCACAGGGGAGAAGGTGTCAAAGTAATCAACCCCATAGGTCTGAGTAAAGCCCTTAGCCACAAGGCGAGCCTTATACCGATCCACAGTGCCGTCTGGGCTAAATTTGACCACAAAGACCCAGCGACAGCCAACAACATCAGTGCCAAAGGGAGGAGGAACAAGAGTCCAGGTACCCCGCTCAGTAAGGGTCGCCATTTCCTCATCCATGGCCATCTTCCAGTGAGGAATAGCAAGGGCCTCCTGATAGGAGCGGGGTGTGGCAGTGGCAGAGATAGCCAGTGCAAAGGCCCTGCGAGAAGGAGTAAGACGATCATAGGAATCAACAGCAGCAAGGGGGTGTAAGGTGCACGTCCGCACCCCTTTGCGAAGAGCTATAGGAAGATCCAGGTCAGCCGGGCCCGCGGCATCCGGAGCATCCGTGGTAGAGAAAGCTGGCCCGGGAGAAGAGAGCGACGGCAGCGGAGAGGAGGGAGAGGGTGGTGGAGAAGGGAGAGAGTGAGGTGGAGGAAGAGGAGGGGGTGGAGACGGTGTAGTGGTGGAGAGTGTAGGAGGAGACGAGGGAACGAAGGGAATGGCAGGAGAATCAGAAGCTGGGAGAAGAGGAGAAGAGGCATCCGAGAAGTAGGAGGTATTCTCGAAGAAGGTGACATCAGCAGAGACGAACTGCTTACGAAGGACGGGATCAAAGCAACAGTAGCCTTTCTGAGTGGTGGAATACCCCAGAAAGACACATTTGGTGGAGCGAGGGGAGAGCTTATCACGGGTGGCAGAAGGGGCATGCACAAAGGCAGTGCATCCAAAGATTTGGAGAGGGAGATGAAACGGCTCCTTGCCCGGATACAAAATGGAGAACGGGGTTTGGCCATGGAGAACCGTGGAGGGAATGCGATTGATGAGGTAGCAGGCAAGGAGAACAGCATAGCCCCAATAGGAGCGAGGAACATGCATCTGGGTCATCAAGGTGCGAGCGACATCGAGCAGGTGTCGGTTTTTGCGTTCGGCTACACCATTTTGTTGTGAAGAATAGACACAACTAGTTTGATGAAGAATCCCATTTTGCATGCAGAATGTAGAGAAGTCACGACTGAGATATTCTGCGGCATTATCAGACCGAAAAACTTTGATAGAAACATCAAACTGAGTTTTGATCATGAGATAGAAGGATGTCCATACAGAGAATAATTCGGAGCGATCTTTTAACAGATACACCCACGTACAGCGAGAGAAATCATCAATGAACGTGACAAAATAGGAACTACCCCGACCAATGGTAAGAGTAGGAGAAGGACCCCAGATGTCGGAGTGGATAAGATCAAACGGACGGGTAGAGCTACGAACGTGCTTTGGAGGGAAGGAGGAGCGGTGATGCTTGCCAAGCTGACAGGCCTCACAGTTGAGCGGAGGACTTTGAGGAGGAAGGTGGGGCAGAAGTTGACGAAGAATACGGGGAGGAGCATGACCAAGGCGGAGATGCCATTGGAGAAGATCTGTGGAGGTGGAGGAGAAGGTGGAAAAAGCAGAAATGTTGTCTAGGAAGTATAAGCCGCCACTCTCAGTCCCAGTAGCAATCGTCCGTTGGGAGTCCGGATCCTGAAAAGAGCAAGAAGTAGAAGTAAATGTGACGGAACACTGTAATTGCTTGCAAAGAGATGTAACAGATAATAAGTTGCACGGGAACTGGGGCACATATAGAGTATCCGCCAAGTGAAGAGACGGGGTGACATGAACTATCCCTGTGCCATGAACTGGTGATGAAGAGCCGTCAGCGAGAGTAACTGGGGGCAAGCGAGCATGTTTTTCTAGGAGAGAGAAACACGGGAGATGGCCGGTCATATGATTCGTAGCACCAGTGTCGATCAGCCATTTGCCCTGAGTAACAACGTGTGCACGACCAGAAGACGTGACAACCGAGGCGAAAGCCATGAAGGGAGGAAGAAGAAACTGCAGCGGTCTCGGTGACAGCACACCAGCGGCACGAAGGGCCACGACCAAGGTGCAGAGCACAAGCCGCGCGACTAAACCAGGAGGTCGCGGCGACTAACAAGAGAAGCGGCTAAGAGCGAAGAGGCGGAGAGGCCGCTCAAACAAGGAAGAATCCGCGTGAAACCGCGGCGGGAACAAAAGGGAAGAAGCCGCTTGAACACGAGCGGCTAGGATCCAGATCAAGGCACATCGGGGAAGAAGTCGCGCGGACTGCAAAGGGCCGAGCGAACAGAAGAGAGGAGAAGAGCAGGTGACCGCGACCAAGATGCGGGTAAGAAAGGGACAACCCGCACGGTCAGGCAGATCACAGCAGTTGCGAGAATGCGGTCAAGGGCACAGCGGGGAAGAGGTCGCGCGGACTGAAAAGGCCGAGCGAACAGAAGAGAGGAGAAGAGCAGGTGACCGCGACCAAGATGCGGGTAAGGAAGGAACAACCCGCACGGTCAGGCAGATCACAGCAGCAAACCGCGAGTGCAGAGACAACACACGCGGACAGAGACAGACCGCAGCGACTAGGAAGTCGGAGCGGCAGGAAAGAGCAAGGAGCGCGGCGACACGGAAACAGGTCGCTGCGACAAAGAGCAGGAGGAGAAGAGAAACAAGAAGAGCAAGCCGCACAAACAGGCAGCGGACAGAAACAAGCCGTGCGGATAGCAACAAACCGCGCGGACAGAGGAGAAGGCAAGCCGCGAACAAGCCGCAGAACGCGGAAGACAAGCCGCGAACAACAGAGAGCGCACAGAATCAGGAGGAAAAGACCGTGTCCTCTGATACCATGTTAGAAAGTAGAGAAAGAAAGCGAAAAGAAGAGAACAAGCCGAATAAACTTTTGAATAATCGAAATTTTATTATCCAAAAATGATAACTATTACAAAGGTATGCCCTCCCTTATATAGAATGGAGGAGAGAAGAGAGAATACAAATAAGAGATGTGGGACTAAAATTTACAAGCTAAGCGGACTGTACAAAGTAAACCGCACAGGCCGCGCGGTTAGACAGAAGCACTAACCGCACGGCTTACAATAAGAGATGCAGAGAGGTCGCCTGTGAAGATTGCTTAGACCGCCCGGTTTGCAAGTCGCCGAGTCAAACCGCCAGACCGCGCGGTCTCTAACCCGCCAAGACAGACCGCCCGGTCTCCAACTTCAACAGGTTCTAAGGTCAACTAATCTGTTTTGCAGGTAAGTCCAAGTGGCCATGCCCCAATATGGTACTTGGACAATGGATGTTCCAGACACATGACTGGAACTAGGGGATTGCTAAAGGACTTCACACCAATCAAGGATGATCCTAAAGTCACCTTTGGTGGTTCTGAAAAAGGAATCATCAAGGGTTTTGGTAACATTTCTAGCTCCCATATAACTATTACTCAAGTGACTTATGTTAAAGGTTTGAAACATAACCTTATTAGTATAAGTCAATTGAGTGATTTAGGATATGACATCTCATTTGTCAAAGATGGTTGTCGTATCAGGAGATCAAATGATCAAGAGATCATTTTGACTGGTTACAGAAAAAGAAATGTCTATTGTCTAGACATTATGATTGAGAACAATGGTTCTATAGTGTGTCTTGTAGCTGATGAGAAAGTCTCTCATTGTGTCAAATGGCACAAGATGCTAGCCCATCTTAACTACAAGACAATTGACCAACTCTATAACAAAGAGTTAGTGAGGAATGGTCCTCAAGTTAAGTGTATTAAAGATGGAATATGCTCAGCTTGTCAAAAGGGCAAGCAGACTAGATCCACCTTTAGTAGCATTGAAAACAAAGATGCTGTGAGGTGCTTATACCTCTTGCATATGGATCTCTTTGGTCCTATGCCAGTTCACAGCCTAGGTAGGAAGGTCTATACCTTTGTAGTTGTAGATGACTACTCAAGGTTTTCCTGGGTGTTTTTTCTTAGACAGAAATCTGAAACACCTATTATCTTCTATAGCTTTGTCAAACAAATTCAGAATGAACTAGACAGTACAGTGGTCAAGATAAGAAGTGACTATGGTACTGAATTTCAGTCTGATAGTATGACAAAACTATGTGAAGAATTTGGGATATTTCAGGAATTTTCTTCACCAAGGACAACTCAGCAAAATGGCATTGCTGAGAGGAAAAATTGAACATTGATTGAGGCTGGTAGGACCCTATTAAGTGACACATCTCTACCAGAATATTTCTGGGCTGAGGCAGTTAATACTGCATGCCATGTAATTAATAGGGCTACCATTACTAAAAGCCACAATAAGACCCCCTATGAGATTGTGAAATGTAGAAAACCAAACCTATCCTATTTCAGGATCTTTGGTTGTAAGTGCTTTATACTTAACAATGGAAAGTCTTACTTGACTAAGTTTGCTGCCAAGTCCCAAGAGGGGATGTTTGTTGGGTACAACAACAATAGTAAGGCTTATAGACTCTACAACTTATCTACTCAAGTTGTAGAAGAGTCTGTACATATAGTATTTGATGAAACTAGACTTATTAACAATGAGTTGTCAAGTAGTATTTGCAGCTCCACAGGTATAACTAAGAAGTTGGACAAGCTCACTATTGAAGAAGAACCTACTACAAGACAGTAAGTAGAAGATAGTGGCTGTTGTCCAGGGGGAGTACTACATGTACCTAATGTAGAAGAAGTCCAAGGAGTGCAGCAAGTTGAAGAAACTGAAGAAGTTTAACCTGAAGACAAGATGCCTCCAGCTAATAGGCATCTAAGAGATCATCCAGCAGATCAAATCATTGGTGATCTAAGACAAGGGGTACAAACAAGGAGCAGAAATCTGAGTGCAACACTCTACTCCAGTTTTCTATCCCAAGTAGAGCCAAAGAAATTTGAAGAAGCCATCCTAGACCCTCATTGGATTGAGGCAATGTAAGAAGAGCTGAATCAGTTCAAGAGGTGCAAAGTCTGGGAGCTTGTTCCTAAACCAAAAGACCACAACATAATTGGGACCAAGTGGATCTTTAGGAACAAGATGGATGAACATGGAGTAATTGTCAAGAACAAAGCAAGATTGGTTGCTAAAAGATATAGGCAGGAAGAAGGTATTGACTTTGATCAAACCTTTGCTCCAGTAGCCAGACTGGAAGCCATAAGGATGTTCCTGGCCTATGGAACCTATCAAGGATTTAAAGTATACCAAATGGATGTAAAGTCAGCCTTTCTGAATGGTAATCTAAAGGAAGAAGTCTATATAGAACAGCCATCAGGTTTTGTTGATTCAACTCAACCTAATTATGTCTATAGACTTAGGAAGGCTTTGTATGGGTTAAAACAAGCCCCTAGGGCTTGGTATGAAACCCTGTCTAGTTTCCTCATTGAGAATAAGTTCACAAAGGGGAAAATAGACAAGACTCCATTCCTTAGGGAATCCAGAGGCAAAATAATACTAGTCCAAATATATGTAGATGACATAATATTTGGGTCTACTGAAAGTAGTCTTTACAAAAAGTTTGCAAAACTTATGCAAGGACAATTTGAGATGAGCAGTATGTGGGAACTTAAGTTCTTCTTGGGTCTCCAAGTTAGACAGACTGAGAATGATTTATTCATATGCCAGTCTAAGTTCACCCTAGAACTGATAAGGAAGTATGATATGGATTCATCCAGTACCATGAAGACTCCTATGAGGTCAAGTATGTCTCTTAGCAAAGATGGTACAGGGAAACCTGTAGATGAGACTTTGTATAGCGGGATAGTTGGCTCCCTACTTTATTTGACTGCAAGTAGACCAGATATTATGTATGCTACATGTGTCTGTGCTAGGTACCAAGCTTGCACTAAAGAGTCTCATTTGACAGCAGTCAAACGGATACTGAGATATCTAAAGGGCACACCTTATCTAGGCCTTTGGTACCCTAGGAATGGAGACTTTGATCTAACAAGTTATTCAGATGCAAATTTTGCAGGCTGCAAGGAAGATAAAAAAAGTACAACTGGAACCTGTCAATTCCTAGGTGGAAGACTGATTTCATGGAGTAGCAAGAAGCAAACAAGTGTGGCTATCTCCACAGCAGAATCAGATGGCTGCAGGAAGTTGCTGTGCTCAACTTCTATGGATACAACATCAGCTTGAGGATTATGGTATTCAGGTAAGTAGAACACCACTATTTTGTGATTCTACAAGTGCTATATCTATTGCAAACAATCCTGTTTCCCATAATAGAACTAAACATATTGAAATAAAATATCATTTTCTAAGGGAACATGTAAAAAAAGAAGATATTTCACTAGAGTATGTTAAGACAGATAATCAACTAGCTGATATGTATACTAAGCCTCTAGAAGAAACAAAGTTCAATAGGTTTAAAATTGAACTAGGTATGAAAAACTTAGAATAAGTTTACAGAAATGACTAAGTAAAATAGTGTCGACACACAGAGTTGTCTGTGTCGAGACAGAGAATTGGTGTCGACACTTCAGGGAAAAGGTGTCGACACATCTAGGAAGTTGGTGTCGACACTTCAGAGAATTTGTGTCGACACATGATAAGTAGGTGTCGACACATCCAAGGTGGTGTCAACACTTAGGCTTTACTCAGAATTAGTAAAGTAAAGTCTCGACTATGTGTCGAGCTAAGTGGTGTCGACACATAAACAAGTGTCGACACATATATTCTGTTGACTAAACTTGTGTCGACACATAGGTGTCGAGACATTATAAGTCAGTGTCGACACAATTTGAGTTTGTTAGCACGCCCTTTCATCTTCAATCCTAGAAAGGTATAAATAGGGTTTCAACATTGTCTGTCGACACGCTCACCAAAGTTTCGAGACCAAACTTGTGTGTCGACACCTCTCTTCTCTCAATTCAAATTTTTCAAACCCTAATGGCGCCCAAGCTCAAGGAGAACGTAAATGAAGGCTATGAACTAGTGCGGCACGCGTTTGATGACACAGAACAAGAAATCAAGGATGTGGTAACCCTAGTCGCAAACTCAGGGTTGGATTTTCTTGTTTTAGAGCCAACAAAGATATGGAAGAAAGAAGTATTAGAATTTCTTAATGGAGCAACCCTAGACAACTCTGGATTCAAGATCAAGTCAAGGGTTCATGGAGAAAAGGTGAAGGTCTCCCCAAAGAGTTTAAGAAAGGTCCTGAACCTACCAAAGACTAAGGAAGAAGATGAAGTTACTGCTTCTAAGACCAGAGAAGCTTTAACATAGTGTGGACTGGATTCCAAGCTAAAAATTGGATCAGTATTCAATAGAAAGGGGATGAACAGCCAAGGCAAATATCTCTCAGAAATTGTTGGCAAGGTGATCTTAAGTAAGCCTGGAGGGCATGACAGGGTATCAGCCCATATGTTCAATCTTATGACCAGGATTATCTTCACATTAAAAACTGATTGGTCTGTAGTAGTCTTTGAGAAGATTAAGAAAAGTCTGAAGAAGCCCAATTTGGGTAGGATACTAAGTCTTTACCTTGCTGGTAGTATACCAGAGGTTATGAGTCAAGCTACTGGATCTAAAATCAATCATATGAGGAAGATGAACATGAGACTCTTCTCAAGATGGGATAGGGTCTTGATCAAGGAATTGCCTACTCCTGAGAAAATAACTCCACAAAAGAAGAAGAAGAAGATAGCTCCTGTGGCATAGGATTCATCTAGCAGCTCTGAGGAGCAAGTTGTCTTCACTCCTGATGAACAAGAACCTGGAGATGCAGGGAAGTCTCCAGCTCAACAAGAGGTTGCAGAGAGGCAGGGGAGTTATCTCAAGCTAGCCCCATACACCAGGATTCTATCCAGGGGGAGCCCCTAGTAGTGGAAGAGCCAACTCCACTAGAAAGTGAGCAAGCTACAAACACCATACTTGAGGTACTCACTGAAATCAATAACTTAGTTTTCCCTATTGAGGATAATGTTTTGTCTGATTCATTAAATAATGTTAATCAGCAACCTCAGATTGATAGTCAACCCCCAGATGTTGTCATGGAGGACACATCTGTTGCAGCTCAAGTTGTATCTGATCAAGTTGTTGATGAGACAAGGGATTCTCCATCACAACCTCAACAAGAATTTACAATGGAAGATCTCTTCCTTAATCTGGACCAAGCAGACTTTAAGAAGGAAAGTGCTGCTGCTGAGGGGAAGAATGCTCAAGTTGAGGGAGAGCAAGTGTAAATTCTAGAAAAGACAGCAAGGCAATAGCCTGAGAATCCAAAGGAAGTAAAGGAGCTACCTAAGGAGAGGGTAGATATAGCAAGCACATCGGCTTCTGAAGGTGAGGAGGTTGCAAGAGCATAGAAAAGGAAATTTTAAGTATTCAAGAGGAGGAGCCAGAATTATAAGAAGGCTTTACAAACTATAGCACCACAGCCTGCACTACAGCCAGCACCAACTGTAGATTACAGTGCCTTGATGGTTGCTATGCAGATAAAGCTTGATGAGCACAGGAAAGCCATTGAAACATATATGTATGAAGGTCATAAGTCTCTACAATTTGACCTGGCCCAGGACATAAAGTCTATTAGATTTGAGATGAATCTAAATAAGAAGGAGATGACTGACTGCTTCCACAAGGGAGGGAATGCAGTAGTCTTTCTAGCTACTCATCAAGAGAAAATTAAAGCTCAAGTGGATGAACTTGAAGTTAAGCAAGGCTATGTACTGAAGAATCAAATCAGAATGAATGACAATTTGATTGCTTCTCACAATGCCATTGTAACTGAGATAAATAATATAGCCACTGCACAGTCTGCAGAAAGTGCCACAGCCAAAGAAACTTTTGATAAGCACTTGCAAGAGAGCTTAACTGCTGTTACAACTGCTATACAAGACTCTCAGAAGCTCATCACTAAAAAACTCCAAAGGTTGAAACCTTACTTTAAGGATGGAGTAAACTACTTGGATGCGTAAGTAAGGTTTCAAAAGGATGATCTAAGAGATCACATGGAAAGAGAAGTCATAAAGGGGGAGAGAGTGTTAGTCAAAGCCAGCTCTGATCATGCAAAGTGGATTTCTAATTCTATCAGAGCAACTCTTGGTTATCCACCTTTATGTAATGATGACAATGTAGCAGAATCTGGGATACATCCTGCATATCTAGGAGGGGAGCAACCTGAAGTGGCTCAAGTAATCTACCCTCCTCCAGATTTTGATATGGTACAAGCTGATATACAATCAATGTATAGCCCACCTGAGGGAAAGCAAAATGTCATAATAGAGAAGGTGGTTCAGCCAGTATCTGAAGCTTTACAGGAAGCTATACTGAAAGAACAAGCTGAACAAGAAACCAGACTGTCTAAGAAGAGGTTCAGAGAGCAAGCTGAACAAAGGCCTGATTTTGAACAGTGGAGCCCCACTTCAAGAAATATTATTTTGACTGCTTGGAAGGCTGCCAAAGATAATATTCAAGACATAAACAAATGGCTTTCTGAATTGGAATGGAGGAAGCATGAGATAAGGCAAGAAGCCATAGTGCAATATAGAAGAAAGGCAAAGATGGGAAAGCTACCTCCTACTGCCCAGGAGCCTAGCAACTACTTTCCCAAGCCTTATCATTACTTTGAAAGGCAAAAAATTAAAGCTGAAGAGCAAAAGAAAAAGGATCTTAAAGGCAAGAAGTCAGCTACTGCTGAAGATGCTGAAGCCCCTGTGCAAGCAAAGATCCAGTCTGGGAAGGACATAGTTATCAAGGATGCTGAGCAGAAATAGAATATCATTATCTTAAGTTTACTATGTAATCACTTGTGTTAAAACATTCTGTAAACTTTTGTATAATGAATATGATAAAGTTGTTAGAACAATATGATGTGTTATAAATCTATTTCATAATTGTTCTGAGATGATATCTGTGTATACATGTTTTATTTGATACATGTTTATGTTTTCCCTGATTGCATAATCCTGTTTTACATCATACTGTAATTTTGTTATGTATGGTGTATATCATTGACTAAGGGTTATGACTTCTCCAAATAGGGGGAGATTGTTGAGTACATTGGTTTAAATGTACCTGATTTGAAGAAGCCTCACCCTACTCAATGATATACATCAAAATGTATTTGATGTATTTTGAGTTTAGTTGTGCAGGTTAAGTATTCACAGGGAAAGATGAAAAGTTTATAAGTCCATGTGTCGACACCCAGGAGCAAAGTGTCGACACTTAAGAAGACTTGTGTCGACACCCAGGCAAG
Source organism: Platanthera guangdongensis (assembly GCA_039583875.1). Taxonomy (NCBI): domain Eukaryota; kingdom Viridiplantae; phylum Streptophyta; class Magnoliopsida; order Asparagales; family Orchidaceae; genus Platanthera; species Platanthera guangdongensis. Next base: position 117,628,953 of record CM077159.1, on the reverse strand, counting down.
CAGTGTCGACACTTGGAGTAATTGTGTCGACACCAGGGATGCAGAGTCAACACCAGACAGAAAGTGTCGACACATACAGGTTGTGTCGACACTCAATGAAGAAAAGTCCAGTGAAGCTGTGTCGACACTTAACAGCAGTGTCGACACCCAGAGGAACTGAGTCTACATCAGAAAGTGTCGACACTTGGAGGCTGTGTCGACACTCAGCAAAAGTCAGCAGAGTCTAAGTATAAGTGTCGACATAATGAACAATGTGTTGACACACAGCAGAAGACTCAGCTCATGAAGAAAGTGTTGACACAATGAAGAATGTGTTGACACACAGCAGAAGACTCAATACATGAAGAAAGTGTCGACACTGAGATGCTGTGTAGACACTCAGCAAAGTTCAACAAAAATTCTAAGTACAAGTGTCAACACAAAGGAGATGTGTCGACACTCAGCCAAAGTCTCAACAAAAGAAGAATGTGTCGACACAAGGAGCTGTGTCGACACTCAGCAAGTATCAACACAGAAGGCATGTGTCGACACCAAGAAGATGTGTCGACACTTAACAAGTTCAACACATGAAGATGTATCGACGCAAAGGAGTTGTGTCGACACTTACAAGAATACAACAAAGTACTGAAGAACAAGGAGTTGTGTCGACACACAATATCAGTGTCAACACATGATGAAGAAGCTGTGTCGAGAAGTAAATTCTACAACACAAGGAGTTGTGTCGACATCTTGAAGGCTAGTGTCGACACTTAGTCAACTTGTGTCGACACTTAGTCTATAAGTGTCGACACTTAAAGACAGATTGTCTCGACACTTTCAAACAGTTACAGTTATTTCAAGAACTGACTGGATGACTTGACAGCTGCCAGTCCAGCAGGTCTACTGCACCTGTCAGAGTTGTCAGAAAGCTGTTACAAACCGGATCAACCGGTCACCATGAAGAAAGCCTATAAATAGGCTTATACTGTCTACAAAAATAGATGATTCAACAGATGATCAAGTAATTGAAAAAGAAAAGAAGATCTAGCTATTCATTGAAGAATCAAGTGAAGATCTAAGAAGTTGGAGAGAGAGCTCCATCCAAGAAGACAGTCATTGGAACCAGGCTGTGAAGAAGGGTTCAGACCTAGCTCTGAATCTTAAGTTGCAGTTATTGAAGATCAGTTGCAGAGAATCAATCCTATTGTGTTCTACATTCAAGAAGCTTTGAAGAAAAGCCAAGTGAGATTGTTCTCAGCAGAGTTCTTCCAAGAACTCATCAAGAACCTATCAACTCATCTATCTATTCAGAGTTGTAGGTATATACACTTTGTATTTTAAATTTCTTGTAGGATCCTTAGGGATCTGAGTTGTAAGCCTGTAATATTAAAGGCTGAGTGGTAGGGCCTATGTGCCTGAGTGTAGGAGATCTAATTCTCTGAGTGTAGGCCTGTTGTGGCTGAATGTAGGCCTGTTGTGGCTGAGTGTAGGCTTTGTGAAGAAGCTGAGTGTAGGTCTTTGAAGAAGACTGGGTTGTAGGGCCTTGGGCCTGAGCTGTAGGAACCTGTTTTGGGGTTCTGAGTGTAAGATCTGAGGATCTGAGATAGTGGAGGAGTTTGGCCGAATCTAGTACACTACTAGATAGGCGAAGGGGGAAAGTGGATGTACCCAATCCTTGGGGAACCACTATAAATTTGTGTGTTCACTGTGTGCTTGATTGATTGTTGTGATTGCTGATTGACTGCTGTGTAGAATTAGTTATAAATCTGTGATATAATCTGCAATTTGCCTAAAATTTTTTAAAAAGATTAAGTCACCTATTCACCCCCCCTCTAGGTGATTAGGTACAATTTCTTTCACCTAGCACATAAACAAACGACAAACATAATATCGGGTCTAGAAGAAGTTAAATATAATAAAGACCCAATCATACTTCTATAAAGGGTTTGGTCAATTGAAATACCACTTTCATCTTTTCTCAATTTCAATGAAGTACTCATAGGAGTATTTGCTTGTTTAAGGCTGTCAAATCCAAATCTTTTTAACATATCCTGAATATACTTGGATTGACAAATAAAAATACCATCATGTTTTTGCGTAATTTGAAAACCTAGAAAATATGAAAGTTCTCCTACCATGCTCATTTCAAATTCATTTTTCATAATTTGAACTACTTCATTGCATAACTCATCATTAGTGGCTCCAAAAATTATATCATCAACATAAATTTGCAAAATAACTAAATCATGATCAATTTGCTTAATGAAGAGTGTAGAATCGGCACTTCCCATTTTATAATCGTGCTTTAATAAGTATTGAGTTAAACGATCATACCAAGCACGAGGCGCTTGTTTTAACCCATAAAGTGCTTTATCTAATTTATAAACATAATTTGGATATTTTTCATTAATAAAGCCAGAGGGTTGTTCTACATAAACCTCTTCTTTTATATACCCGTTTAAAAATACAGTTTTGACATCCATTTGATATAATTTAAATCTTTTAAAGCAAGCAAATGCAAGAAATATCCTAACCGCTTCTAATCTAGCAACGAGTGCAAAAGTTTCATCATAGTCTACCCCTTCAATTTGTGCATAACCTTTTGCAACTAATCTGGATTTATTTCTAACAATTCTAGAATCACTATCCAATTTATTTTTAAAAATCCACTTTACCCCAACTACAGGATGATTTTTGGGTCGTTCTACAAGATTACAAACCTTATTACGTTCAAATTGATTAAGTTCTTCATTCATTGCTAAAAACTAAAATTCATCATTTAAAGCGGTGGAAACATCTTTTGGTTCTATTTCAGAGACAAAGCAAAGGTTTGAAAACAAAAAATGTACAGAAGAGCGAGTACTGACCCCTTTTTATGGATCTCCAATAATAAGCTCCTTCGGATGATCCTTTGAAAATATCAACTCCCTTGGAGGGACATGTTTTTCTCTTTCTTCTTCTTCTTTTCCTTCTTCATTCCTTTCATGTTCTTCATCATCATTTTCCATCAAAGGAAGGGGTTTATCTTCTTTTCCTGTAGTTTTCTTATCTATACATGGAACAAACTCATCAAAACTAACATGAATAGATTCTTCAACTATTTTCGATCGTTTATTAAAAATTCTATAAGCTTTACTAGTTGAAGAATACCCAATAAAAACTCTTTCATCACATTTTTCATCAAATTTTCCTAAGGAATCTTTAGAATTTAAAATAAAACATTTACAGACAAAAACTTTGAAATAAGAAACATTTGGTTTTTTATTAAAAATTAATTCATAAGGAGTTACTTTTAAAATAGGGCGAAGCATTATTCTATTAATTACATAACATGCAGTACTTACTGCTTCAGCCCAAAAAGATTTTGGTAATGTAAATTCAGATAACATCGTACGGGCTAGCTCTTGAAGAGTCCTATTTTTCCTCTCCACTACACCATTTTGCTGTGGTGTGCGTGGAGCGGAAAATTCATGTTTAATTCCTAACTCCATACAAAAAGAAATAAACTTTTCATTTTTAAATTCCCCTCCATGATCCGAACGTATGCGTTTAATTTTTAAGTCAAATTCATTTGAATACACAAACATAATTTAGAAAATTCTGAAAACGCATCAGATTTGGAGGTTAGAAACAAAGTCCAACAAAAACGTGAATAATCATCAATCAATACAAATGTATATTTTCTACCTCCTAAGCTAGAAGTATTAATTGGCCCAAATAAATCCATATGAATTAATTGGAGTGGCCTAGTTGTAGAAATAATATTTTTATTTTTGAAAGATGATTTTGTAAATTTTCCTTTTTGGCAAGGCTCGCATAATGAAGATAAATTCCCATCTAGCAATGATAAACCTTTGATTAATTTATCTTTTGAAAGTTTTTTAATTAACTTTGCACTAGTATGTCCAAGTCGCCTATGCCATAATTCTAACTCATCATTTTTTGATAAAAAACATTTTAAAGTAGAATTTGAAAAATCATGAAATTTAATCATATATACGTTATGACATCTAGGTGCGGTAAAAGCAATTTCATTTGTTTTGGAATCAATAATTTTGTATAAATTTGTAGAAGATTCAAACAAAACATTTAAACCCTTATCACATAATTGGCTAATAGAAATCAAATTATGTTTTAAACCTTCTACGAACAAAACATTTGAAATTGAAAAAATTTCGTTACCCACAACTCTGATGCCGATGATTTTTCCTTTTTCATTATCTCCAAATGTAACAACTCCTCCTTTCTTCATCTCCAGGCTAAGAAACTTCTCTTTATTGCCCGTCATGTGCTTTGAATAACCTGAGTCCAAGTACCACACGTCTTCTTTGTCCTTAGCCTGCCAACATACCTAGAAAGAGGATGTGATTAAAGATCTGGCTACCCAAGTGGTTCTACCCATAGTATAGGTAGAGGCCTTAGGCATCCAGATTTGCTTAATTTTACTTTTTCCTTTCTTCCAGCATGAGTCCGTGGTGTGACCAAATCTATTGCATTTGGCACATGTAATATAACAAGAAGAATATAACTTCTCTGGACTTTTACTGTAAGAAAATGTAGTATCAGTTAATTTATTATTATCATAATTTTTAAAATTCGATTTTCTGGATTTCTCGCTATCGCCAGCGGTAGTACCTATCGTCGGGCGATAGTTACCAGTCGTGTATCCGAGTCCAAATCTTCCAGATCCGTGACATTGGTAACCTAAGATCATATCCAGTGATCTTTGGCCCAATCTAAACTTTTTCATGGCTAGTGTTAAGTCATGAATCTGCTTTCTCATTTCATTATTCTCGGATACTAGATTTACACATCTACGTTCAAAAGCTTTCTTTCCTTCATGGACTTTGGAAATAGAAGATTTCAGATCTCTCTCTAAAATCTCATTCTTTTTAGTGAGAATTTTTATTTCTGAATGAGATTTGGAAAGAGATTCTTCAAGCTCTTTTATTCTTCCCATAAAGTGATCACACTCTTGGCAAGAGACTTTTTCTTTTCCAATAGTCTTATTTTCATTTAACAATTTTTTGTTTTCTTTAATTAAAACTTTATTTCAGTTTTAAGAAGATCATTATCTTTTAAACTTTTTTCAAGATATTTGCAAGTCTTTAAAAATTCAGAAAACAATTCATCATAAGTTGGAGGAGTTACCTCAGTGTCGCTTTGGACACTGTACTCGTCATCAGTTATGACGCTTTTTCCCATTAGGCACATATTGGCCTCCTCCTCCTCGCTTGTGCTTGAATTGCTTGCATCCTCAGAAGTAGTATCATCCCATGTTTCAGCTTTCAGGACCTTCTTCTTCCCTTTATGCTTCTTTTCTTTAAGTTCTTTCAAGTACTTTGGACACTTGCTTCGAATGTGTCCTAATTTCCTGCAATGATAGCACTCTGGTGGGGGTCTCTCTTCCTCCTCATCGTCGTCATCCTTTTGTTTTTTCTTTCTAAACATCTCCTTCTTAAAATATTTTTTAAAAGTATTTCTTCTCTCCGGATTTTTCATAATTTTTTTAAATTTTCTAACAAAGAGACTTTCTTCATCTTCTTCTTCCTCCTCAGAATTACTACATTCCTCTTTCTTAGATCTTAGAGCCAACCCCTTCTTCTTAGGCTCCATGTACTCTTGTTGTTGAATTTTCAATTCAACTTCATGAGTTTTCAAGTTCTCAATCAGGCTTTCCATATTAAGAGATTTAAGATCATGAGATTCAGAAATAGCCGTCACTTTGGGATTAAACTTAGGGGGGGGGAGAGATCTAAGAAGTTTTCTCACTAAATCACCATTTGAAAAATTTTTACCAAGCACTTCTGAGTCATTCACTATCTTGGTGAATCTGGTGTACATTGAGTCTACGTCCTCATCCACTTCCATCCTAAACTTTTCAAATTCTGATTCCAGTTGAAACAGCTTCGAGTCCTTCACCTGCGAGGTACCTTCATGAGTTACTTCAAGTAAATTCCAAATCTCATAAGCATTATTGCAAGCACAAGTTCTATTAAATTCAGTCCTATCTAATGCACAAAATAATGCATTCATGGCTTTTGCATTATTTTTGCACCTTAGCTTATCCTGATCATCCCATTTATCTTTTGGTTTTTCCATTACTACATCGCCTACTGTATAAGTGGGATGAGCATAATTAGTCTCTACCATATTCCAAACTTCAATATCAAGAGAAATAAGAAAACACTTCATCCTAGTTTTCCAGTAATTATAGTCAAATCTAGTGAATAATGGAGGTCTACTAATTCCTTGCCCCTCAGAGAAAGCATGGTCATGCTGCGTCATAATTCCTGGTGGTGAAACCATATTAGGAATAACCAGCCTCTGATACCACTTGGAGGATCTTGTGGCGCCCTTAGAGGGGGGGGGGGGGTGAATAAGGGCTCTTTAAACTTTTTTTGAACTTTTTATAAAATATGAAACTAGATACTATGTTTGAGACAGATCAATGAAATGAAAATCAAGATTTTATTTCTCCAAAATATATATGTAAAATGATTCCAATAAAGCTTGAAATCAAGGCTTACAACGATAATAGTTTTTAGCTTTTTCACTAATCCTTCTCCCAAGAACCGGTAGGCTATAGTCAATATCTCCCTAGATATGGCTACTAGCCTCCCCCTAAATCAAACCTATGATCTAGACGCTGCACAAAACGCGGCGATTTACTCCTAAGCCACACACGGACCTAGACACCACACACAAGGTGGTGATTTGCCCCTAAGCCACACACGAACTTAGACACCACATACAAGGTGGTGATTTTCCCTTCCCAATTACAAAGATAAAGAGTGAAAATGAAAGTACAATAGTAAAACTTAAAAACTCCCTCAAAATCACGAGCTCTGAAGATGATGGTGGACCAACGAGAAGATCTCCAATCTTGAACGCACGGTCGTATCTCCTTCGCTCTTGAGATTTCAATGGACTAAGGGAGTTCGTCTGGAAACGGAGATGAAGGCTCTGAAAATTCTCTAGGAAAACAAAGCTCTGCACGATCCAACTCTTCCCTGAAATTTTTGACCGTATATATCACTTCATGCTATCGCCGGCGGTAGCGTTAACGCGCCGCAATAGTGATAACTCTTCGTTGCTTGACACGTGGCACACGTCGCGCTGATTTTCAGATCTGAGCGGAGAACGTGACGATCGTGGGATATCGCTCAGCGACATCGGTATCGCCCCGCGATATCGCTGAACCGTGACTTCATGCGCGACAACGTGCGGATTAAGGCTGACGTAAGCAGGAACTGATTATGCTATCGCCCGCGGTAGCGTTATCGCCAGTGACAGCGCGTTTTTCCTTTTCATCAATGCCATGCTCAGCCATTCCTTTGTACATAAAACATTCTGTTATCCCTGCACATTTAAAATACATACCTAGATCAAATACATCTGGGATTTGTTATTCTCAAACTAAGAAGCGCGGAACGCATGCTCCAACAGTTTCATCCAGTGGTTTGGTGAACATGTCAGCAACTTGAAAATTAGTATTGACAAATTCTAAACTTATATCTTCCTTTTCAACATGATCTCTAAGGAAATGAAATCTTATTTCTATGTGCTTAGTTCTGCTATGAGAAACAGGATTTCTAGCAATAGAAATGGCACTAGTAGAATCACAAAATAATGAAGTTCTACTTACCTAGATTCCATAATCTTCAAGTTGATGTTGAATCTATAATAGCTGAGCACAGCAGCTGCCTGCAACAATATATTCAAACTCAGCAGTGGAAATAGCCACACTTGTCTACTTTTTGTTTCTCTATGACACCAATCTTTCACCTAAAAACTGACATGTGCCAGTTGTACGTTTCATGTCTTCTTTGCATGACATCAATCCAATTTGGGTCTTGTATGGCTTCTTCAAATTTCTTGGGTTCCATCTGGGACAGGAAACTTGAGCAAAGGACTGTGTTCATGTTCTTGCTCCTTGTCTGAACACCATGACTTGGATCGCCAATAATTTGGTGTGCTGGATGATCCTTTAGATGTCTTATTGCTGGAGGCAATTTATCTACACCTTAATTTCCTTCAGTCTCCCCCATCAAGTTGTATTACATTTTCTTCAGCATTAGCTTGTGAGTCTTGTACTCCCCATGGACATCATCCATCATTTTCTTCATCATGCCTTGCAAGTTGGTCTTCACTAATGGTGTAAGGCCCCCCTCCCGGATCCCAAAACAAGGCATGAAGGGGGTCTTATGCCCGAAACAACCGCCTTGCGGTAGCATTAGCACACGGCTAACCTGTACCACAAGACGCCTATTCCACCGGCTCCAACAATATCAATAATACATGCTAACCCAACCAAGTATAAGAAGTAAGAGAAGTCAAATCCACATTAAGCATTTAGTCCAAATACATCAATAAAGGAGAAGCTAAAACATGCTTCTACAATATATCAGAGTACAGCTAAACATTGCCCAAACGGGCAACATGAGAGTATCAAAATACTAACATCTGTAACCGATGGTATCGACGACACCGTCACTTCAGGCCCTATCGTCCTGGCCTGGCTGTCCTGCTGCGTAGTATGCGGCTGCTCTATCTGCGGCGTGACCTCCTAAAAGGAAGACGTAGCAACCGTTAGTCGAAATGACTAAGTGGTTTCACATCCGCTCCCCCGGCGACTCCTCGGCACCGGGCGGAGAGAAGGAACAAGGGTAATATATATATGCAAGTAAAAGAGGTACAAGCAGGTGGCAAGGTACATGAGTATCAATGTATAAACTAGCAGTTCTACAAGAGCTATCAATGTATAAACTAATAATTCTACAAGAGCTAGTATAACATCAAGTGTAAGAAAACTACAGCAGGTAAGTAACTTAACTTATAAGGATGCTCATACAAGCTTATAAGTTAAGGGTCGATTTGCATAAAGTAGCTCATCGTATAAGAGTGTCCATACAAACTTATATGATGAGGATCTTATTGTGCAATGATATGAAATGGTATGTATGCTATGCAATGACTCACCTATGATCACACACATGCTATTGCTATGTCGACACAGACTATAGTTCCCACTTTTCGCGCAGGTAGCTAACCTCTCAGGCATCAGCCGCCGTGGCCAGGCGGTGATAGTAGAATGGGCACTTCTACTACTAGGTAGGTATCCACACTACTTCACCCAGGCCTCCGTACGCCTCAACGCTAAGAACACAACAGCGGAGCCCATGTGTACTATGGCCCAGCGGGAGCCTCGGGTAGATGTGCACCGAGGACCAAGCCCCGAACTGATCTTGTGTGACCCGGAAGGAGCCTCGGAGTGAGCACGAGGACCAAGCCCAACTGTTCACCTGGCGCAGAAGGAGCCCTGGGACGTGAACACCGAGGACCAAGCCCAACCGCCCAAAGTCTAACTGTCGACTCCCGTCGGTGTGACGACTGGTGAGCCCGTAGACCTGCCACACTATCCTTAACCCAGGATTACGACACCGTGTGTTGACTCACACAACATGCAAATTCCACATCATCGTGGCATGGAAGGAGCCTCGGATGAAGGCACGAGGACCAAGCCCAACCATCCACCTAGCACGGAAGGAGCACCGGGACGTGAACACCGAGGACCAAGCCCAACCGTCCGTTTGTCTCATCTTAAACTATCCAAGCTTGCGACGGTCAACACTACACTTACATCCCTCCACAATACTACCCATAGGGAGCCGACGCTCTAAGTATTGGACTACTAAATTTCATTCATCAATCGAACATACACATGGCCATAACTTATCATCCCATAAGACATCCCAAATGATCCCAACATAATACATATATGATGCGCATGTAATAATCTACAAATTTCTATCAAGTCATTCCGTTCAAGCAATCTTGCATCGCAATTCGATTGTAGGAAATCTGCTTCCAACATGATATAACAAGATATGCATCTATAACAACTTACCAAATTCTATCAAGTCAATTCATTCAATAAGGCTTGCTTCACAATTAGTTGTATGAAATCTAATTAACAAGAATCATCATTCATAGCATTATGGTGGTTAATTATGAAATATTTCATCAAAAACTCAAGCTAATTTGCAACATCGATTCCACCGAAGCCAAATCCATATTATATAAAACCCAGAATTTTAAGTGCAGATTGAATCTGGGCAGCAACTTCAACCGGAGATTCCCGAGGCTACAAGAATCCGGTGAAGACCTGTAAACCCTCGATGGAAAGGTCTTTTCATGGGTTACACCTTTCATATTCAGCCCATAACCCAGATTTGAATCTATCCTATTTGAATTTGGATTCAAAGTCTGCTGCGCACAGAACACAATTCTGCATGCAGGATTTATCATATGTCATTTTTGTCCAGGCTTTCCCGTGGCTACAGAATTCTCCTTAAGTAGTGCAACCATTCGTTGGAAAGGTATTTTCAAGGGATTCAACTTTCGTGTTTAGCCGAAAGCCCAGATCTGGCAATATCACACCGAAAAATGGCCACGAAGTTCTCTGCGCGCAGAATACAGATTCTGCACGCATCTTAAGGCGGAATGAACGACATCGGTTCATCTTCCTCCTCAAGGCGATCTTCCCAAGTCGTTCCAGAAAACCTCCTCCCTTATTCAACCTCAAGAGGCCAATACCCTTCACGAAACCATCCCCTATCATCACATAGAAGAAGGGAGTGGTTGAAGAGATCTAAAACCTAGGACACAAGTCCTAGCATGACCCTTCCTAGAAAACTCCTCCTCTCCATCAAGACTCTCTTGAGTCGATGTATCTCCTAGGAAAATAACTATAGATCTAGCACCAAGGGAGAGGGTAGGAAACTCACATCATTTCCAGCGGTTCCATTTCCGGCCATAGATCTTGTGATTCTTCGCGGCGACATCCTCTCTTTTACGGCGATGGCGGATCTCCTTCCCTAGATATTCCTCCAGCAAACTTCCTTTCTCCACAAGACTTCTCTCAGAAAAATACGGCTGGGAAGAAGAGTTAAACGACTAGGGTTTTCCACTGTTCCTTATATATATAATGTGACACGGGTAGGGATACACCCGTATTCTTACCTGTGTCCCGCTCAAGCGAAGCGTTTCAGGCAGTTACAATGCCGATTCAATACTCGACACGACGGACACGCCCTGGTCATGCCCATAGTCACGCCCGTGACATCGAGCGTGATGCCTATCGTCGATCGGGATTCGTCGAACTCAACTAAAATCATCGAACGGAGAACACGCCCAGGTCACGCCTATGGTCACGCCTATGGTCATGCCCATAGTCACGCCCGTGACATGGGGCGTGCAACCCTCTCACTCGAGAACCAACCACCTTCTCGAGTACCTTAAGCACCTACTCGAGTACCTTAAGTCACGCCCCTGTGTCACGCAAGTGACCCAGGGCGTGTAGCCCATTTTACTCGAGTGATTTGAAGACTACTCGAGTACCTGTGGCGGCTACTCGAGTACCTTCAGTCACGCCCCTGGGTCACGCCCGTGACCCAGGGCGTGTAACCTGCTCTGTACTAACTTCTCCAGACCACAAGTGCCGCCCTTTTTCCTCTACTTTCCTGAACTCAAGCATGCCCTCCTAACTCAAAACTCGCACGGGGGCCTAGCGCGAATCGGGACGTTACAAATGGTTAGCTTGTCCATCTTTTCCTTCAGTCCCATAGAGCTACAAGAAATACTAGACATCTCACAGTTTATTAGTTTAGTTTCATCAAAAACTACATGTACAGACTCTTCTATAACTTGAGTAGTCAAGTTTAGACTCTATATGTCCTGCTGCTGTTGCTGTACCTAACAAATATCCATTCTTGGGATTTGGCAGCAAACTTAGTTAAATAGTGCTTGTCATTATTAAGAACAAAACACTTGCTACGAAAGATCCTAAAAAATGATATGTTTGGTTTTCTGCCTTCATAATCTCATAGGGTGTCTTTTTGTGGCTTTTAGTGATGGATGCTCTATTGAGAACATGACATGCAGTGTTTACTGCCTCAGCCCAGAAATATTATGGGAGAGAAGTGTCATTTAGTAGTGTTCTACCAGCCTCAATAAGAATCCTATTCTTTCTTTTATCAATACCATTCTGCTGAGGAGTTCTTGGTGAGGAGAACTCTTGATGAATCCCTAGTTCTTCACAAAATCTTGTCATGCATTCAGACCGAAATTCAGTCCCATGGTCACTTCTGATTTTGACCACAGAACTATTAAGTTCATTCTGAATTTGCCTAACAAAATTGTGGAAGACAGTAGGGGTTTCAGATTTCTGCCTCAGGAAGAAAACCCATGTAAATCTAGAATAGTCATCCACAACCACAAATGTTATAGTCTTCTTAACGAAATTGTTGATTTGTCTGTTTCAAACAAAAAAAAGATAATGAATTATATGTTTAGTAATAAAATTCTAATAATTGGTTTAAGATGGAGTGAGATGATGATAAAAGTGCGTTCTTGAATATAGCTCTCTCAATGTGATTGAAATCACACAAAATGATATTTTTGGTGGTTTTTGATTTTGAATGGAAGTAATTAAAACATATGAAAAAATAGAGTATTATTATGAGCACATCTGATTTGGATATTAGCACACTCAAAAACAAAATAAGTCCTAATTATTTTACTTTTAAATTACATGCGCACACCCCTTGCGTTCTCTCGTTTCCGTCAAATCCAAACTGCAAGAAACCCTAAACCCCTTCCCCCTCCTGCTAGCCTCGTCGGTGTTGCCTAGCCTCACTGGTGTTTCCTTCCTCCCATTCTGACGCCACTGGCGTTAGTTCCATTGCTTGGTATCGCATACCTCCTAGCCCGACATATGAGCGGACAGAAACCCTAATTTCTATCATTGATGGATTCTTTCTTTCATGCGTTCTCCTTCTCCCCCTTTTGGGTGGCAAGGGAGATTTTGGTTTGCTCCTCCGAGGTGTTGCTACTAAGGCTGGGAAGAAGGAAACTAACAACTTCTATGCGTGCTAATAAAAATCTCAGGCGGTACAGCAGAGAAGGAGAGACAACGATGAAATTTCATGATAACGTAAAAGAATATCCATAGTTGACTTTGGGGCCTGTTTTGAAATCATTAAATTTTGTTGTTAAAATTGGAAAGTTAAATCCAATTTTGATTCCAGTTTAGTGTTTTAATTTGTACGTACAATTTTATTGATGTTTTATTCGGGTCTATGTTTGATGGGTTCAACCTTCATTTATAAGAGAGAAGCACCCCTATGATCTCCCCCAAAAATGGGTCATGGGTGGCCCACCCCCTCCATGAACTCTCATGAGGAGGAAATCATGGGGGGTGGGGCCCGCCATGAAAGTGCTGGTTAGATCTGATATACTCTAGAGGGGGGTGAATAAAGTATGGTGCTTACTAAAAACTTTTTACAACTGTTGTTGTAAACCTAAGTGAACAGGGAAGCAAATAACATAAAGTAAATGCAACAACTAACTAAGCACAGAGCAATCACAGATCACAGCCAGAAAACAAGCAACCAGAAGACACAAGGAGCTATAGTGGTTCCCCAATCAATCTGGGTACATCCACTCTTCTACCACCCTTGGTAGGAATCCACTGCAGGATGAGTTGATCAGGTGTCCTGGGCACCAATGGGTTTTGATCAGGTCCCCAAAAACCAAACCCTCGAGTCTTTTGGAAGGAGACTTGCAACAAGAATAATTTTGAAGGGATTTAAAACCCTATATAGGAATAAGAGAGAGGGTGATAGTGTCTTCTCTGTCAACAATCAGAGAGAAGACTTGTGGATTTATGTAGCAGCTCTTGCTCCCCCTGAGATCTTGAATTGGTCAGGAATGCTGGAGCACTGCTTCACGGTGATAGGCCTTCAATGACCTAGAATGCCTGGACCAAAACTGCTTCAGGAACTTCTTTGACAAATTGATTGATTGTTGTCCTTTGAAGTTATCCTGTGAATAGAGAGAAGAGGACTCTTGATTGAATTTAGTTCTTCTTCTTCTTCTTCTTGAGAGAGTTCTCTGGTCAAGGCTGATTGCAGTCAAGAACTTTAGATTTTGAAAAAAATGATTGTTCTTCTGCAACTTTTGAGTATCTTCTGTACTGTAATTTTTGAACTCTGTTTGATTCTGTATTTTCTTATGTCTTTGTCTGTGTCTGTAACTGACTAAGCGATATTCAAACTTTTTGAATTGTCGAGCAGTAATTACAGTCGGCCTTGGAAGGAATCAGCAATCAATGACTTTCCTAACTGTCCCATGGAAAAATGACATGTAATCGTCCATAGTCAATGCGCGTTCTAACGGTAACATTCTGAGAAGATCTGGCATTAAATATTCAGGAATCAGCGCCAAGAAACGGGACGGGAACCTTGAAGAAAACCTAATCTGGATTCGTCGAACGAAGAACACATTTCATCGAGCTGAACTTGTGTTCGTCAAGCTGAACTTGAGTTCATCGAGCTGAGCTTGAGTTCGTCGAGCTGAGCTTGATAGAGTTTGTCGACCAGACAATCTTCATACATCTAACAGACATTCTTCATTCGTCGAGCTGAGAAGCTAAATCGTCGACCTGAGAAAAGTTGTGGACTTAGACAAAATATCCTGCATCTGCTGAAATGCTGTGTCGACATAAATTGGTGTCGACACAAATCCTCTGGTGTCGACAGAAGCTGGTGTCGACTTAAATCCTGGTGTCAACACAAGTTAGTGTCGACTGAAATCCTGGTGTCGACCCAAGTTGACTGGTGTCGACACAAACCCTAAGTGTCGACACAGATTCTCTGAGTCCAGAAATCGTCGAGTAGAGAATAGCATTTGTCGACCTGAGAAGCTGACTTCGTCGACCTGAGAAGCTGTGAACTTGAGGTCCAAGTTCGTCGAGCTCAAAATATAATTCGTCGATCGAAGCTTGAAGCTGGACTTAGAAAAATTTGAAGTCCTTCTGACTTTGGCTTGATGCAGAAACTGAGATTTCGTCGAACAGAGAACATAGATCATCGAGCTCAGCACTAAGAATTATCTTACGATCGTCGAGCGCAAAATTCCTTTCGTCGAGCTAAGTTCGACGAACGTCGAACTCACTTTACTTAGTCTTGAAAACTTGAGAGTCTGGAGTCTTTGAGGGTCTTGTTGAAAGCTAGTCCATCTGAAGTTGAGCCTAAGGACTTAACCTAGACTCTAGGACACAAATTAATCCTGGCTATACATGATGGGTCACATCCTAAGTCAGTAAACCTAGCCCAAATCAACTAGGGATCCAACAATCTCCCCCTATTTGGGTGAGGTCACTAACAAAGACTCAAGACAGAAAAACAAAGCAAGAAAAAAGATATATCTGGCAGATAATTATAACACATGCAACAGATATATATATACACACAGCTTTGTTTAACAGATAGCATAGTTTAAAGCAAATAGCATACAAAAATGAAATAACAAGAAAAATTACTTTTTTGGCTTCTTCTGATGAGGTTTGTCTTCTGCTTTCTTTTCTCCTGGCTTCTTGAAATTGATTTCTCTGTTAGGATTTTGAGGTTGAGCCACTATCATGGTCATATCAGCTTCCCCAATAAATTTCAATGATGTAGTCCTGGGGACAACTGCTTCTGGATGAAGTTTCATATAATCATCAACATTAAACAATTTATTACCTTTGTCAAATCTTTTCAGCTCTTCCTTTCTATACTTTGACATAGTTGAAAGACCAGAAATATCTTTTCCTTCTGCTTTGGCTTTATTTATCAATGATAGACCAATCAGCTCTTGGTACCTAGCCATTTTTGCTGTATTTGTAGTCTCTGGGTCTTCAAATGGAATTGGAGGGGAGTCTGGCTTCTTTGGGCTTTCAGCGTTTTGTACTACAGGACTTTGTTGCTGCTGCTTATGCTGTTGACTACCTGAGGAGGATGGCCTCTGCTGGCTGCTTCCAGAAGATCTCCCTGATTATCTTTGATAAGTTTGCATTGGGGCAGATCTCTGGGAGCTAGAGCCACTGACACCAACTACTGGAGGAGGAGGAGGATCCTTCCTGTATCTGTGTACTGGAGGAGGGGAGTATCTCCTGCTTCTCTTTCTATATTTCTGCTGGTTTTTGGAGTGCCACATCCATGCTGGCATTCCCTTATATGGAGTCACATTGTGCAGAATATAGTAGGGAGTGTGTGCAGTGGGATTTGGCTTGGGAGGAGGAGCAGCCTTTCTCTTCTTTGCCAACAATCTCTTTTTCCTACTAGCTGCATCCTCATCAGAATCAATATCATCATCATCAGATTCTGAATCCTGAGGGGTATCATACAATGCATCCAAAGCTTTTAAAGCTTTATCAGAAACAACAGCCTTTGCTGGAGGAGGGGCAGAAGGTTCAGGAATAGGAGTTTCAGCAACAAGAGAAGAATTATCTGTATAAGATTCAGAAACACAAGAGACAGAGCTTTAAGCTACTGCCTTATTCTCTTCTTCAATGTCTGTCTGAATGAGCTCATCTAGAGTAGGTATTGGAGAGTCATCCATAATAAAGTCTGGTGCTGAAACTGGCACTGTTGTATCTTCTGGAATGACCTCTGGGCTGAAAGCTGAGATGGAGGCTGAAGCTGAGAGAGCAAAATTGACACAGAGTTGCTTGGCAACTGCTGGACTAGCTGGAGAGGTATATGGTACCATAGCCAAATATGGCTTAGAGAAAACTGCTAGCGGGAATTGCATATGTACAGTATCAAAACTTCTCAACAAAACTGATAAATTCACTGTGGGATTTAAATAGAAATCACCAACAGGAGTTATTTGAACAACTGACTCATCCAAATCAATGTCAGTATCCAAGAATTGAATTAAATCAACCATTTCAACATCAAAGTCTATCAAAACTGGTGTATCCTTATCTGAATCTGAATCTGCTGGAGAGGGAACTTCTATGACTGCGGCTGCTGCTGCTGTATCTACATCTGCTACAACTTCATCACAGAGCATCTCCCCCTGCCTGGGTTCAGGAAGACCTGGAGCCAGGCCCCTAGATAAAGAGGGGACAGCAGATAGAAGAGAGATCTGGGCAGATAAGGAATTGATGGAGGTCACAAGAGGTGTAATGACCTCTTGGATCAAAGATTGAATGAGAGGGGTGAGCAAAGAAATGAGGGTGGATGGATCAAATAGGGAAGGGGAAGGAATGGGAGGAGGAATCACAGATGGAGTGGGGGCATCTTGCATGACTGTATCTGATGGTATAATGTAAGATGGAATGGTAGAGAGGTGTGGGGGAAGAGGAGACTATGGAGGTGTAGGAAGTATTGTCTCATGAGGGGAATCTGGAGGAGTGGGTTGTTGATGAACTTGCAGAGGGGAAGATGGAGGTGAAGATGGAATGTTTGTCAGGTCAAGTGGTGGAGATGAAGGAGGGTTAGGTACATGAGGAGGCTTCTTTGGAGGAAGAGGTGATGGAATAGATGGTTGAGATGGAGGAACCTCTTCAACAGGGTGGGGAGCGGCCTTTACAGCCCTTGTGCCCTCAGAAGTTTGGAGGGAGGAGGTGGAAGCCTTTGATGGCTTGGAGATGGTCCTCTCCCACCTGCCAAACAGAGTGCAAGTGAGGCGCTTGCTGGCGTTTATGAAGATGGTCGGGGAGACCATACATTCAGCAGCCTTCTCTTTGAGGAATATACCCAATATTCTGCCAAAGCAGACTTCCTTCTTGTTGTTCTTCTTCTTGATCAAGTCAAAGAACACCTTACTCCAATCAACCTGTCGATTATTCACTACTGCACACATTATCAGAAATTGGTGACGAGTGATATAGTCGTGAGCAGAGTGCTTGGCCATCAGTATCTTTCCCGTAATATCGGCCAAAAAATGATAGGCAGCGGATAATTGCTTTTTCAACAACTTATTAGGGTTGTTCCCAGAGAAACCCATTAATTTCAGCATATCACTGAATTCCTCAGAATCCATTTCCATATTGTCTTCTCCATTCACGAATCCAAATATCTCAGATAGAACTGCGGGAGAGAGCGAAACAGTAGTGTTCCCTATATTGCCAGTCAAAATATCTTCTTCAGACACTGTAGATGTATATACCCATTCTCGTATTTCTGTTCCATGAAGTTTAATGCGCCTGGTCATGAAATCCTTTAAACTTAGTTCTTCCAGTAGTTCTAGGATGTATAGAAAGATGGGGTCAGAATGTTGAAAGGACTCAAAGTCCATGTCGAATCCGCTGTCAAACTTCATTACAACCAAAGCACCTGAGGGAATCGCCATGGATGTCCTGCAAGAAAAACACAGAGAAAAACGGCGATCAAGAGCAAAGGAACTGAAAGCGTGGGACGGAGGTCGAAGAAAACCTAGATATAAGATTTTCAGAATATGAATCGACAAAATAAATTATATTCCGTTCCACGAAAAAGAAAAATTCTTCGAAATGAGTTCGACGAAATAAATTATAGACAGATAATTCGTCGATCTCATCCAGAAGAATCGAAAACAGTTCGTCGAACTCCGTTCGACAAAGCGTCTTCTGAAGCAAAGTTCGTCGATCTCTGGTCGACAAAAATTGTTTCCTCACACAGAGAATTCGTCGATCGCCGTTCGACGAGAGTCTCTCAAACTTTCCCTAATTTGTCGAACTCCGTTCGACGAACTCTGGAAAATTCGTCGAATGCAAACAGAAACTAGGTTAACTCTTCTCCATCAATCATTCCCAGTTGATTTACAAAGAACAGATAGGTATTCTCATCCAATGGCTTGGTGAAAATATCTGCTCTCTGTAGATCAGTAGGAATGTGGATCAAGTTAATTTTCTTTTTGTCCACATTATCTCTAATGAAATGATGTCTTATCTCAATATGTTTTGTCCTAGAATGGTGAACTGGATTCTGTGATATAGCAATAACACTAGTATTGTCACAAAATATTGTTGAATTATTTAAGTTGACACCATAATCTAAGAGTTGGTTTTGTATCCATAGCATTTGTGAACAGCAACTACCAGCAGCCATGTATTCTGCTTCTACAGTTGATGTAGACACAGATGTCTACTTTTTACAAAACCAGTAGACAAGTCTCATACCAAGGAACTGGCATGTTCCAGAGGTACTTTTCCTGTCCACTCTACATCTAGCATAGTCAGCATCTGAGTATCCAGTTAACTCAAACTCTGACTCTATAAGATACCAGAGTCCTAGACTAGGGCAACTTTTTATATATCTCAAAATTCATTTTAGGAAAATAAGGTGAGATTTTTTAGGGTTCACTTGGAACCTAGCACAAAGACATGTGACAAACATTATATCGGGTCTGCTAGCTGTTAGGTATAATAGGGATCCAACAATTGCCCTATAATTTTTCTGATCTACTGGTTTCCCTGCTGCATCAGAATCCACAATAGTATTTGTAGCCATAGGGGTTTTCATCCCTGAAGCATCACCCATCCCAAACTTTTTGATAAGCTCTTTAGCATACTTAGCTTGGGAGAGGAAGATACCATCTGGGAGCTGCTTCACTTGGAGACCAAGGAAGTAGGAAAGCTCACCCATGCTACTCATCTCAAATTTTGAATGCATGAGGTCAGCAAACCTCTTGCACAGTTTGGGATCAGTAGACCCAAAAATAATGTCATCCACATATATTTGTACTAACAAAATTTGGAACTTATGATGTCTAGTGAAAAGTGTTTTATCTATGGTTCCTCTTGTAAATTCATGCTCTAAAAGAAAGCTTGCTAGGGTCTCATACCAAGCTCTTGGAGCTTGCTTTAAACCATAGAGAGCTTTATGCAATTTAAAAACAAAAGAGGGTTGAGTTGGAGAGATAAAACCTGGAGGTTGTTCTACATAAACCACTTCTTGAAGTACTCCATTCAGAAATGCACTTTTGACATCCATCTAGTAGACCTTGAATCTCTTGTAAGCTGCATAGGCAAGGAATATCCTAATGGACTCTAACCTTACAACAGGGGCAAAGGTTTGGTCATAGTCTATTCCTTCCTCTTGTCTGTAGCCTTGAGCAATAAGCCTAGCCTTGTTCCTCACTATGTTGCCTTGAGCATCCAACTTATTTCTGTAGACCCATTTAGTTCCAATAACTGGGTAGTTATGGGGTCTTGGAACCAAATCCCAAACTCTACATCTCTCAAACTGATTGAGTTCCTCTTGCATTGCAATGATCCAGTGGGGATCTTGCTCTGCCTCATGTATGGTGCGAGGTTCAATTTGAGAGAGAAAACAGGCATGCATCAAGTCTTAGTTGAGTTGATGCCTTGTCTGTACACCTGCTGAGATGTCTCCAATCACTTGAGATCTGGGGTGATCTCTAAGTGTGACAAGATCAGTTGGTGGAGTTGGTTGAGCAACATCTTCAGTATTTAATTCCTCATGGGGAATGATACAAACTGTTGGGGGGAAGTTCAACCACTTCCTCTTGACTTTACTCATCACTATCTTCAGCATCCTGTGGAGTGGGATGGTGTGATACTTCTTGGGTAAGGTTCAGTCCCTCCATAGACTCACACAGTGGTGGAACCTGCAAAGAGCTTATGGTAGAAATTTCTTTCTCCTTGTATGGCATGTTAGTCTCATCAAAAGATACATGAACAGATTCTTCAATTTTAAGAGTTGATTTATTATACACCCTATAAGCTTTACTGATCATGGAGTATCCTAGAAACACTCCTTCATCAACTTTAGCTTGAAATTTTGCTATGTATCTCTTGTCATTATTGTGAATGTAACAAATAAACCAAAGATTCTAAAATAGTTTACTTTATGTTTCTTCTCTTTGAGTAATTCATAGGGAGTCTTACCCTTCAGTTTATGTATCAAGCTTCTATTCAACACATAGTTGGAGGTATTCACTGCCTTTGCCCAAAAGGATAGAGGAAGGTGAGCATCTAACAACAATGTAGTAACAGATTCAATAAGGGTTCTATTTTTCCTTTCAGCTACCCCATTTTGTTGAGGAGTTCTAGGAGCTGAGAAAGTGTGCCTGATCCCTTCAATTTGACAGAACTCTTGCATAAGAAGAGAATCAAACTCTGTCCCATGATCACTTCTGATCAGGGCAATGTGAGTGTTGAACTTAATCTGTATGCATTTGAGAAACTCTGTAAAATACTTAAAGTTATCAGACTTTTTCCTCAGAAAGAACACCCATGTGAATCTAGAGAAGTCATCTACAACCACTAAAGTATAAGATTTCCCTCCTAAGCTTTTATACTGTAATGGGTCCAAAAAGATCCATGTGTAACAGATACAAAATCATAGGTGAATCACTCTTATTAAGTGACTTGAAACTATTTTTGGTTTGCTTGCCTAATTGACAAGCCCTGCAGAGTCCTTCCTTCTTGTAGGGGCCAGAAGGTAGTCCTCTAACAAGGTTGTCCTTGGATAGCCTAGCAATGGTTCTAAGGTTTATATGTCCTAATCTCTTATGCCATAATTCATGAGGTCTGCAAATAGAATTAAACAAGCAAATATCTACCTTATTTGAAAGGAAATCTACAAGATAGATGTTACCATTCCTTTTACCTGTCAACACAGTTATGTTGTCCTCTGATTTGATCTTGCATAAGGATTTGCTGAAAGTCACTTGGTAGCCTTCATCACATAGTTGACTGATACTGATCAAGTTGTGCTTCAATACTTCCACATAGGCTACCTTCTTGAATGTGATTGTGCCAATCTGGACTGCACCATATCCTTTGGTTAGTCCAAAGTTTGAATCACCAAATATTACTTTGGGTCCAAGCTTGGCTTTGAAGGATGTGAAATTATCCTTGTTTCCTGTCATGTGCTTTGAGCACCCACTATCCAAATACCATTGCTGGTTTGATGTTGGATAGGTCTTCACCTGCACATAAAACAATTTACTTGTTTTTGACACAGTTTACCTTGGGCCTAGGTTGATAACCTTTGAATTAAGAAATAAAAGACATCTCTGGTTGACTCTTATAGCCTTCAGTATGGTATCTCCTAGGAGGTATTATCCATTCAGTATAGGGGTTAAACCATTGAGATGTTGAACCTCTAGGATTGAACTTTGATTTGCCTTTGAAAGAGTTTTCAAAACTCTGAGCTCTGTTCGACGATCTCTGAGCTGAGTTCGACGATCTTGGGTTAGATCGTCGAGCTCCGTTCGAAGATCGACGATGCCAGAGTTTAGGGTTCAGAGTTCGTCGACCTGAGTTCGACGATTTAGCCTGAGATCGTTGAGCTCCATTCGGCGATCGTCGAGCTCTGTTCGACGAATTCTGTTGAACTTTGGTTTTCTTAGGTAGATCAGAATTCTTCCTAGCTTCCTCTACAACTCCCTTACCTCTATCAGAGATAAACTTGATTGGGGTTGTTAATACTATAGGTTGGCTAGATGAGGCAACCAAGCCCAGTGTACTATTGAATTTTGAGTTCACTGTGCTTGTGATGTCCATTAGTTTGATACTTCTCCCATTAAGGGATTCTTCAAACTTCTTGGCCTCTGATAGCTCACCTTTCAGTGAGGCTATCCGCTCCCTGCAGTATTCCAACTCCTCAGAGAGTTTGAGGTTTTTTGATTTTAAAGTACTGTGTTCTGATAACTGATTTCTGAGAGAAATGATTTCCTTCTCAGATTTTAGTAAATCTAAACATAGTGCTTTAAACTCACACTTGAATTCCTCTGAATTGAAATCAAATGAGTCTATTACCTGGTCCTCTTCAGATTGAGTTTCTGTTTCAGATTCTGACTCTTCTGCATCAGAATTTTGTTGAGAGGCATTGATAGCCATCATGCAGAATTCTTTTTCTTCAGCATCATCTTCATCATCACTAGAGTTGGATGAAGCTTCAGATTCTTCTTCTATCTCACTCCAAGTTTCAGCTACAAACCCCTTCCTGGTGTGTTTGTTCTCACTGGAGGAGGGTTTGTCATTGCTGTTCTTACTGAAGTCTTTATCTTTTCTTCTCTCCTTCCTGTCCTTTCTGTCCTTATACTGATTTTCTGGACAGTCAGACACCATGTAGCCTGGTTTCCTACATCCAAAACAAATAATCTCTTTGTTATTTGATTTGTCATACCTTGGCTTGTCATGCCCTCTGACAGACTTTTTCCTGAAATCTTTCCGGGCCATTTTGTAAAATCTTTTGGCCAGTAGGCTTAGCAGTTCTTCATTGCCTATCTTTGTCTTCAGGCTGATCTTTAATGGCTTTTAAAGCTATTGACTTCTCTTTTCTGACTGCTGGTGAGGCAGCGTTCTGCTCTTCTTCTCTATTCTTGATGAGCAGCTCATAAGACTTGAGCTTGCCCAAGAGAGGTTCAGTTGTGATCTCATTTAGGCTTCTGGCATCCTTGATTGGCCAGATCCTTGAGTCCCAAGTGCTTGGGAAGCACATTAGGATTTTATCATTGAGATCAGTCAATGAGATCTCCTTGTCCAAAGTTTTCAGCTCATTGACTGTGAGACTGAGTCTATTATACATGTCTGCTACTGACTCAGCTTCTCCTTTCTTGAAATTCTCATACTGGGTTATGAGATGAGATCTCCTATCTTTTCTCTCATCAGCAGATCCTGAGACTATCTCAGATAACTTGTCCCAGATATCCTTTGCTGAGTTGCATTCAGCTACATTTTGGAATATTTCATCAGACATAGTCTGGGCTAGAATGTTCATAGCTTTTGCATCAGCCAATTTCCATTTCTTTATTTCTGCATCTGTTCCTGAAGGAGGTGGAACATCACTTGTACTTGTATTTTCTAGGGGTCTTGGACACACTGTCAAAACAGAATTGAAAATGTCTTCATAAATAGAGTTCATGTACAATCTAATCCTTGTCTTCCAAAGTGCAAACTTAGATAGGTTGCACACTGGAGGTCTGGTGCTAGCATAATCTTTGTTTTGCGCCATGTTCTGTGAAGAAATAAATCTAGTAACAAACTTAAAACAAGCAGATCTAACTTGAGGGATCTTTGGGTTCAGGTGTTAGCCTGTGCAACCACTAAGGTGTGGTATTTAAACCAACCTCGCTCTGATACCAATTGAAAGTGCTGGTTAGATCTGATATACTCTAGAGGGGGGGGGGGGTGAATAGAGTATGGTGTTACTAAAAACATTTTACAACTGTTGTTGTAAACCTAAGTGAACAGGGAAGCAAATAACATAAAGTAAATGCAACAACTAACTAAGCACAGAGCAATCACAAATCACAGCCAGAAAACAAAAGAAAACAAGCAACCAGAAGACACAAGGAGCTATAGTGGTTCCCCAATCAATCTGGGTACATCCACTCTTATACCACCCTAGGTAGGAATCCACTGCAGCATGAGTTGATCAGGTGTCCTGGGCACCAATGGGTTTTGATCAGGTCCCCAAAAACCAAACCCTCAAGTCTTTTGGAAGGAGACTTGCAACCAGAATAATTTTGAAGGGATTTAAAACCCTGTACAGGAAAAGGAGAGAGAGGGTGATAGTGTCTTCTCTGTCAACAGTCAGAGAGAAGACTTGTGGATTGATGTAGCAGCTCTTGCTCCCCCTGAGATCTTGAATTGGTCAGGAATGCTGGAGCACTGCTTCATGGTGATAGACCTTCAATGACATAGAATGCCTGGACCAAAACTGCTTCAAGAACTTCTTTGACAGATTGATTGATTGTTGTCCTTTGAAGTTATCCTATGAATAGAGAGAAGAAGACTCTTGATTGAATTTAGTTCTTCTTCTTCTTCTTCTTGAGAGAGTTCTCTAGTCAAGGCTGATTGCAGTCAAGAACTTTAGATTTTGAAAAAAATGATTGTTCTTTTGCAACTTTTGAGTATCTTCTGTACTGTAATTTTTGAACTCTGCTTGATTCTGTATTTTCTTGTGTCTCTGTCTGTGTCTGTAACTGACTGATGGATATTCAAACTTTTTGAATTGTCGAGCAGTAATTACAGTCGGCCTTGGAAGGAATCAGCAATCAATGACTTTCCTAACTGTCCCATGGAAGAACGGCATGTAATCGTCCATAGTCAATGCGCGTTCTAACGGTAACATTCTGAGAAGATCTGTCATTAAATATTCATGAATCAGCGCCAAGAAACGTGATGGGAAACTTGAAGAAAACCTAATCTGGATTCGTCGAACGAAGAATAGATTTCGTCGAGCTGAACTTGTGTTCGTCGAGCTGAGCTTGAGTTCGTCGAGCTGAGCTTGAGTTCGTCGAACTGAGTTTGATAGAGTTCGTTGACCAGAAAATCTTCATACATCTGACAGACATTCTTCATTCGTCGAGCTAAGAAGCTAAATCGTCGACCTGAGAAAAGTTGTGGAATTAGACAAAATATCCTGCATCTGCTGAAATGCTGTGTCGACATAAATTGGTATCAACAGATAGATCTTGGTGTCGACACAAATCCTCTGGTGTCGACAAAAGCTGGTGTCGACTTAAATCCTGGTGTCGACACAAGTTAGTGTCGACTGAAATGCTAGTGTCGACAAAAGTTGACTGGTGTCGACACAAACCCTAAGTGTCGACACAGATTCTCTGAGTCCAGAAATCGTCGAGTAGAGAATAGCATTCGTCGACCTGAGAAGTTGACTTCGTCGACCTGAGAAGCTGTGAACTTGAGGTCCATGTTCGTCGTGCACAGAATATAATTCGTCGACTGAAGCTTGAAGCTGGACTTAGAAAAATTTGAAGTCCTTCTGACTTTGGCTTGATGCGAAAATTGAGATTTCGTCGAACAGAGAACATAGATCGTCGAGCTCAGCACTAAGAATTGTCTTACGATCGTCGAGCGCAGAATTCCTTTCGTCGAGCTGAGTTCAACGAACGTCGAACTCACTTTACTTAGTCTTGAAAACTTGAGAGTCTGGAGTCTCTGAGGGTCTTGTTGAAAGCTGGTCCATCTGAAGTTGAACCTAAGGACTTAACCTAGACTCTAGGACACAAATTGACCCTGGCTATACATGTTGGGTCACATCCTAAGTCAGTGAACCTAGCCCAAATCAACTAGGGATCCAACACGCCACTCACCCCATGGAGGAAAACCGCCAACCGGGCGGCCTAACCGCTGCCGGCGACCGGCCTCCCGCCGGAACTCGCCAAGAGGGCGGCCGCGGCCGGCCGCCTAGCAGCCGACAGCCTGGCCACGGCAGGCCGCCGGCCACGCCACCGGCCTGGCCACGGCGGTCCGTCGGCCTGGCCACGGCCGGCATTCGGCAAGCCGCCTCGGCCGCCCGACCGCTCCTGCGGCCGACCGCCAGCGGACCCGGTCGCGATAGGTCGACGGACGAAGATGCCGGCCTAGCCACGGCGGGCCGCCGGCCGGCCCTCGGCAGGCCGCCGCAGCCGGCCACTGGGCCGGCCGCTCCCGCTGCCAGCCACACGGCCGGCCTCCTATCAATCGGCAGGCCGCCGGCCAAGCCGTGGCAGGCCGCCGATGTACCCGCGGCCGGCCCCCGGTGGGCCGCCGCATCCGGCGGCCAGGCCGGCCACCGCCGCCACCGTGGCGGCCCACCACCGTGGGCGATCTCCCCGCCGTCCGATCGGGGGGGGGGGGGGGGGCTCTCCTCGTCGTCCGATCAAGGGGGTAACCACCCACTAACCCACCACTTTAGTGGCGGGGCCCGCCATGACCCTCCCCTGGAGGTTATAAAAGGACCCCAGGGGCTCTTCATTCTTCACCTTTTGAATCCCCAGAGCTTTCTTCTTCTTCTTCAGGTAAGAGCTCTCCTGCCTCCTCCCCCGCATCGTCCTCGAGTCGCCGTGAACCACCAGCGGCCGCCCACGGCCACCAGCGCTCCACCACCGCGTTGCCAGCAGGAAAACGCCCAAGTCCTCGCAAGATCCAAAGGAGGAAGGTGACTGCAGCCTGCAAGTGAATACAACCAGAAGAGCCAGAGCACCGAGACCATCCCACGCATTACAACGTCCAAGCTACTCCCGCGGCACAGCCTGTTGCCTGCCGGGAGTCGTAGTCTATCTCTCCCCCCAAGCTGTAACGGGAGCGGCCTGTCGCCCCGATTATCCAACACACTGTAAACACCGAAATCTAGTGGACTTTGATCGGCACAAACCCGGTCACATGGTTTTTTACCCATTTAAGGGGTTTTTCCACGTCATCACATCTTGTGTCAACTTTCTACTTTCATTGACTATGTGCGCGCTCGACCGACTCGTGAGCTAAGATGGTTCGAATAAATTCGGCCCAACTGGGGCATCGAGTTAGTCCGCAACAGTTTGGCGCCGTCTGTGGGAACAGTCCCAACATCCTTCGAAGAGCAAGATCACAAGCATCGCCCCCGCCAAGTTCAGCTTTAATGGCAAAGAGAAGCACCCGCACCACTGAGGGCTCCGCACTCGGAGGAAATCCCGAGCCCACACGTCCACACTCTCTGGTGGACGTGCCCCTTACTGCTGAGGCCGCGTTAGCTCCCGTTGCTTCCCTGGAAGGGCGCGTCCGCCAGATGGAAGAGCAGCAAACTGAAATGCTCACCCTGCTGCGAAACCTTAGAGCGCCTCAAGCACCCTCTCAGCAACCAGCTCGAACAGATCTACCGCCACCGCCGAATCAGGGCCGACCCCAGGAAGTCCTTCCAGGGCAGGAGATATCCGAAGAGTATTCTGAAGCTGCAAGTTCCGCTCACCCTATCCAGAGGAGAGCGAGAGCGGACCACCATCATGACCCCGTAAATGAAGTACGTCTACCTCCGCCGGAAAGGTTTACTCGGGAAGTCATTGCCGAAGAATATCGTCAGGCTGGTGTAAGAGACATTCGTGCCTGCCGACCGTTGTGCCAGGGTTCCCCTCTGACACCCCAGATTCTAGATCATCCAAACCCAAACGGATTTAAACTCCCAAACTTTGAAACATTCGACGGGACCGATGACCCGCTAGAGCATGTCAATCATTTCACCACTATCATGCGAATCTACAATGCTCCAGACCAACTCCTCTGCCAGGTGTTTCCAACCACTCTCAAGGGACAAGCACAAACATGGTTCCATTCACTAAGGGCCAATACCATCGCTAACTTCACAGAGCTGACAAGGCAATTTGTCGACCAGTTCATTGCCAACCGCAGGATCATTCGCGACCCCTCTCACTTATCCGAAATTTGTCAGAACGAAGGAGAAACTCCGAAAGATTTTTTCCGACGTTTCACCGCCAAAGCCCGTCAAATTCCAGGAGTTGACCCCGAGTTACTGCGAGGCGTGTTCCTCAGAGGCCTCCGACCGAGTGGCTTCTACTCAGCACTAATGCGAGAAACTGTTCCCAGTTATCCCGACCTCGTACATCGGGTTGAAGCCCAGATCGCCGCGGATGAAGCCATTGAGGCCCATCACCAACAATTTGATGGCTCTCAGAAATGCAAAAGAGAAAGGGAGCAACCACCGCAACATCAGGAAGGGAGGTTCCGCGATGATCGCCGCAACGGGCAGCGTCGGCAAGATCTTCAAAGAGATCAGCCCCCCAGAGATTTCACCCACTCAACACAACACGCACCAATGTGCTATATGCTATACAAAATGAGCCAGTCTTACAACGACCAAAACAGCCAGCTCCTAATCCTAAGAATGACCAGTCCAAATATTGTGAGTTTCATTGAACCACGGGGCACACGACAGAAGATTGTGCCCGCCTAAAAGAAGAAATCGAACGCCTGGTCCGCCTAGGACTTCTCGGCAGGTTTTTGCAAGGACATGTGCAAGATCAGCGCGACCTGCCTAGACCGCCGAGAGATCAGCAGAACCCCCTCCATGGAGGAGCAGGGGTAGGCAGATGGTTGGGAACATTGAAACCATTTCCAGATCACCCATCCTCTCCACTCAAATCTTCTCAGTCAGTAAGCAAGGAGAGGCCCATGAAGACAAAAAATTCAAGCAAGATTCCGCCATAACTTTTGGAGACGAGGACCTAGTCGGCCTACGAACACCTCATCAAGATCCCCAAGTAATTAGTGTTGGAATCGAGGATCCATGTTACAACGTTAAACGAATCCTCATCGACAATGGGAGCTCCGTCGATGTTATATTTTCTGCTACTCTACAGGGCATGAATATTTCCGCCCGGCGTTTAACCAAGGCAGTCAGACCAGTGTACAGCTTCGACAACCATCCAGTGCAGGTAATAGGTACGATTACTCTCCCAGTTACCATGGGGGAATTTCCAAGACAAGTGACACATGAGGTCCAGTTCGTGGTAGTAGATTCAAGCTCCGCATATAACACTATCTTCGAAACACCTGTTCAAACTATCTTCAAAGCCATCCCTTCAATTACTCACCTCGCCATGAAGTTCCCCACTTCGGGAGGTATCAGAGTCATCCGCGGCAATCAAGAGGCCGTCAAAAATTGCTACTCCAAACAAGCGCAGCCTGCAAGTGCCACCACTTTGAATATTGACAACTTCGACCTCCGCGACGAAGCAATAATGCAGCGAGGGATGCACATGGAAGGGCTAGTCATGGTCCCTCTCTCACCACCAAACCCAGCTCGCACCATCCAACTCGGATCACTCCTACCACAATAAGAAATGGAGAAATTGACAGCCTATCTCCGAAACAATAAAGATATCTTTGCCTGGGCCCCTAAAGATATGCCCGGCATAGATCCTCACATCATCCAACACTCCCTCCACATCAAACCAGCATGCAAGCCCGTTAGCCAAAAGAAGAGAAACTTAGCTCCTGAGCGCCTCCCGACAATCGAATAAGAAGTAGAGAAGCTCCTTAGCGCCCACTTCATCCGGGACGTAAACAAACCTACCTGGGTAGCTAATGTTGTCTTGGTAAAGAAGTCTTCAGGGAAATAGAGGATGTGTTTGGACTACACCAACCTCAATCAAGCATGCCCTAAGGATAGCTTCCCGCTCCCCAGAATTGATCAGCTAGTCTGCTCAACTGCCGGGCACCAACTCCTTAGTTTCATGGATGCCTAATCCGTGTACAACCATATTCGAATGAATCCAACTGATGAAGAGCATACAACCTTCCGAACTGACAAAGGGATATACTGCTACAAAGTTATGCCTTTCGACTCAATAATGCAGGAGCCACCTATCAACGACTCATGAACAAAATATTCAAAAACCTTATCGGCAAAATAATGGAGGTATACGTAGATCACATGTTGTTATATTTTTGATCATGATTGTGTTGCTTAGCTTCAATTTTCCATGTTCTCGTTGAGATAGTGCCGTTCTTGCGTTCTTGTGATTGCGACCCTCATTGGCTCGTCCATCTTTCCTATTACTCTGTTGAGTAATCCACCAAAGAGACGCGGTGACGACGACCCGCAATAGGTTATTTAGTGTTAATCTTAGGAAAATCCAAACCAAAACCCCCTTTGCTTACGTTAACACTTGCAATCACTTTTTAAATAGAGAAATCACACTCTCTACTTGCACTCCTCAAGAGATCGGTATTCGAGGATTCAACTCCCCAACTTTATTACTTGACTACGATCGGTACACTTGCCGACACATCAGTAGTGCTTCTGATTCTTTAGATGCCTTGAAGGCAATGCTTTGCTCCTTCCTTCCTGAGGTAGAAGTATTTTGTTCAGTTGCCTCCCTGATTTTGATAAGCTGCTCATAAGACTTGATCTTGCCTAACAATGACTCAGTAGAAATCTCATTTAGACTTCTGGCTTCCTTGATTGGCCAGATCCTAGAGTCCCATATGCTAGGGAAGCACATAAGGATCTTATCATTGATCTCTATTAAAGAGATGTCCTTGTTAAGAGTCTTCAGCTCATTGATGATGAGTCTGAGTCTGTTTTACATTTCAACAACTGATTCTGATTCACCCTTCTTGAAATTCTCATATTGAGAAATTAGGTGGGTCCTTCTATCCTTCCTTTCGTCTGCTAAACCAGCAACTATTGCATTTAAGGAATCCCAGATATCCTTGGTTGAAGAACATTCAGTAACTTTCTGAAATATATCATCTGACATTGTGTAACACCCCCTACCATCGCATAACATATAACAATAGGTCCGGTCAGGGCCTGATGCCATATACCACAGGCAGACCGGGAGGTTACTCAATGGAAAAAATCCAACTAAAGATCAACGTCCTACACAGAGTACATTCTAGCGGAAGCAATTTAATAATTGCAATAATTAGAACCCAGCCAACAACATGAATGTCCACTACAAAACCCAACAGGAATGACGTACGATACACAAGTACATGGCCTTAAGGCCTTACAATAGTTTACTCAAATTACAGTGTTTTCCAAACCTCGGCATGTATGCCGGTCACACATGAATAATACAAGTAAACATTCAAATTAGGCCTTCGAGGGCCGGCTCAGCAATAAGGGCTTTTTGCCCGCTATTTACCACTTGGCTCCGCATCACATACAGGCAACAATCCACCGCATGGTGGCAAACAGAAGCAATGGTAAGCTATGCTGACCAAATTATAACGATCCCGCACCCAAACTCGGGGCGACGATGCTCCTTCCCTGCACTTTGTTAGCATAACCAAACAGTATAGTGTAAAAACACTTCATCACAGGTATGGGCATGCACGACCACACACCCCGTGCTCTTAGGGCACATTCACGGTGAACACGGTCAAAGTCCGCTGACTCACCACCACCCCCTGCGCGGCAATATCTCGTGAGCATTATGGTTTTTCCGGCCAATGCCTAAGACCCTCCATCTATGTCAACGATAAGTGCCACGTACCTTTAGGTCTCTTTAACCGAACGACATAGAGCGGGTACGGTTCCGCCTAACCCGTTGCTCACATCACCCTGTCACCTTAAGACATGGGCGCGGGTCAAACTTCCCCGAGTCCCAATCCGAAACACACACTTCACATAACCCAGTTATGTGCAAGTTGGCTCCCAAGCCACCATGTTTGCAGAATCACGCATCTGCCCAGTTTTCTGGGTGCACCTTGGAATTAGTCGCCAAGGCTCCCTGTTGCAATCTACCGCGTAGAAAACCCAAAAAACAAACATCCGCACGGAGTCTTCTCCGGCCATTCATGCAATGCATCATCACCGATCCAGACCAACTTGTCCGGGTAGGCTTCACACATCATGCCTATGTCCGTTTCTCGATCACGGACTCGACATGCTAAACAACGGGGACTGTTCATGTCAACCCGAAAGAACGCCTCAAACTCACCGCAAACTCGCGAGAGCGGGCTTCCTATGCAAAGAAAAGAGGACTTCACATGTCCTAGGATGAGAATCGTTACCCTACCATTCCTCTTTGGCGCCATGGAAATCTATGTGGATGAAAAGCACCGCAATGTCCTCGCCTCCGTAGATCCGAAGTCGGCTCGCGATTTAGGGCTCCGAAGCTCCGCCGGTGGCCGGATCTTCCTTCCATCTTCTTCCTGGCTCTCCCCTCTCTTTAGAACTTAGAAAGAGAATAACCCAAAAGAATGAGGGTTTCAAAGGCCTATTACTGGGTATATCCCAGCAAGAACAGCCCCAAGCCGTTAGATCCCAAAATAAGGAAATGGACGGCCACGATTCGGACTTAAAATCCAAAACCTGGGCCGAACAAGGCTTGTGACACGCCCGTGTCCAAGGCCATATTCCCCATTCGCCGTCGAAACTGACGCATCCCGAAAAGTACACGGGTTCTCTACACGCCCGTGTCAGGCTTGACATGCCCGTGTCATCCATTACACACCCGTGTTGCCAGGCGTGTTCCTCCATCGACACAGGACCAAAAACATCCCGCAAGGGACACGAGTCCTCGACACGCCTGTGTCACAATTGACATGCCCGTGTCTACCCGTACATGCCCGTGTGCTAACACCATGTGTCTCCCACGAAACGGCCCGACCTTCACCCTGAGAAGGACACGACCTGGGACACGCCTGTGTCTCAGGCCGTGTTCGCTGCTCGACAATTGTCGACTCCAAATTCGTCGACCACTCGACCAGATCGTCGACCCGAGCACAACACGTCCCTGGGACACGCCCGTTTCCCAGGCCGTGTGACCCCTACTAAGTTCCAAACTTGGCTCAAAATGCCACCCATCACTCTTTTGAGTTTCGGGGCGTTACAACTCTCTCCATCTTAAAAGAATTTCGTCCTGAAATTATAAAGGAAAGATAAAACAAAACTTAAACGGTACCTGAGTGAAATAACTCCGAGTACTCCTCAAGCATGGTTTGCTCTCGCTCCCAGGAGAGCTCCTCTCGACCGCAATTGTCCCAACGGACCTTGACCATTATGATCTCTTTGTTGCGTAGCCGCTTGACTTCCTAGTCCTCAATGCGTATAGGCTTGACCTTCGTCGTCAACCCATTATCGACCGACACTTGATCGACCATAATCACTTGCGAAGGCTCTTGCACCGCCTTCCGCAGCACCGATATGTGGAATATGTCTTGTAGAACACTTAGCTCCATTGATAGCCTCAATCGATAAGCTGCTTCGCTATTCCGCTCCAAAACCTCAAACGGTCAAAGGTACCTCGGGCTTAGCTTCTTTAAATGCCGCACCCGCGAGACACCCTTGAACGACTTAATCGTCAAGTACACCCAATCGCCAATAGTGAACTCCATGTTCCTATGCTTGGCATTATAATACTTAGACTGACGCTCCTGAGCGATTAGCAATCTTTCTCGAATGGTTCGTACCAACGAAGTAGCATCCTCCACCTCTTACCTCTTGTACAACTTTGACTCACCCATTTTAAAACAAGACAACGACGTGTGACATCTCCTACCATAAAGGGCCTCGAAGGGTGCCATTTGAATGCTCGCCTGGTAGCTATTATTGTACGCAAATTCCACCAAGTATAGGTGTTCTTCCCACTCCGTCCCAAAGTCCAGGAAGCACATGCGAAGCATGTCTTCCATTGTCCTATTGACCCTCTCGGTCTGACCATCCGTCTGCGGATGAAAGGCCGTGCTGAAACTCAGCTTTGTTCCCAACATCTGCTGCACCATCCTCCAATCATTGGACGTGAACCGCCCATCTCGGTCACTCACGATGCTGCAGGGCACACCGTGACACCGTACTATGTTATCCACATATAACTTTGCCAATTTCTCCACAGAATCGTCCTTCCTATGCGGAATGAAGTACAACACCTTCGTCAAATGATCTACGACCACCCAGATGGCGTCGTTACCCTTCTGCGACCTTGGCAAACCATGCACAAAGTCCATAGTAATGTCATCGAACTTCCACTCCGAAATAGGCAAGGACTTCAAGAATCCTCCAGGCTTCTAGCACTTCGCCTTCACCAAGGCGCATGTTTGACACTTTGCCACATAGAGTACCACATCCTTCTTAAGTCCTGACCACCAGAATAATTTCTTCACATCGCGGTACATCTTCGTGCTCCCCGGGTGAATTGAGTACTTGGTATGATGCGCCTCGTACAACAATTCAACCCGCAATTTGCCCACATTTGGGATTCACAGACGACCGTCCTTCCATAGCAATCCATCCTCAACAACAAATTGGGAATTTGACCCATCCAAAGCATTAACCATGATTTGCTTCATGTGGCCATCCATATCCAGCGCCTGCCGAATCCAATTAGCCAGGTCACACTGAACTTCTATCCAGTTCAAAAGCTCTTCGGCACTTGTTTGCTTGTCTACGCAAGAGATATCTAACGCCTCCAACTCCCGAACTAACTGCTCGTCACGGACTGACAACCAATTGGCTTGAGCTGGGGCCCTACGACTCAACGTATCCCCAACTGAATTGCCTTTCCCAAGCACATAGTGAATCTTGAATGTATAGTCCCCCAGGAACTCCATCCATCTTCGTTGTCGCATGTTTAGATCTTTCTGATCCAACAAGTATTTCAGGCTCTTGTGGTCAATATAGATATCGACCTTCACTCCATACAAGTAGTGCATCCACAGCTTTAAGGCAAAAATCATGGCCGCTAATTCCAAGTCATGGACCGGATAATTCCTCTCATGCACTTTTAGCTGTCGCGAGTCATATGCTATCACACTTCCATGCTGCAGTATGACACAACCCAGTACACTGCCCGAAGCATCGCTGTAGTTTCCGAAACCTTCGGTCCCACTCGACGAACTCAGCACAGACGTCGTGGTCAACCGACTCTTCAACTCTTCAACCTTGGCATATACTCGAGTAGTCCTCTACATCTCGAGTAATTTACTTTGACTTTTCAGAAAATTCTTCAAGTCCAGAATAACAGTCTTATTCTTAAACTTTAACGTGATTGGCCCATGTGTCTTTCTCAAAATGACTCAATTAAGTCTAATCTTTTATGATCCTATAAAAGGTCTTGTCTAAACCGACAAACCCTAATCTAATCATTCAAAGATTATTCTAAGAAAGTTTTTGCAGCCGTACACTCTCAAAAAGAATTCTGTCTCCTCTTTCTCTCTCCAAGAATGAAACTCACCGCCGCCGCCATCGCAGATTTCCGACTGGCTAGGGTTTCACCTTTTTGAGGGCAACTTACGAGGATGGAGGAGCAGCTGCGCCTTGGCGACGACGTGATGGCGGTAGCGACGGAGCATTACCGGCGAGCCCGAGAGATGGGCTGGGCCGGGCGACATCCTCATCCTCCAGAACGGCCACCTAAATTTTAGGATTTTTCTTTTTCTTTATTTGAACTCGCCGTAGGCGACTATTTATTTATAATAAACGATATTGTATTTTAATAACCGAGTTTGCATCTCGCCCTTAATTTTTATCCTTTGATGTTTTACTTGCTGTTATTCTGCGATATATCGAGTTTAATGGGATAACAAGGTCTGTGCTATAAGGGAGTTTGGAAAACTGGCCGAGACAGATCCTCAGAATCTTTTCAGGAAGCTGATGTCATATGAGCTTCAACTCAACACCAGAAAGGCTGAAGAAGAGAAGAGTAGGTCTGCATTCAAAGAGAAGTTTGTTGCTTTAAAGGTAGACACCTCTAAGAAGTCCAAGGCTGTTCCTCCTACTCCAGCACCAGAAGTTAGTGAAGAAGAAACCTCAGAGCTAAGCACCTCAGGCTCTGAACTATCAGAAGGAGAGTTCTCACTACTTTCTCGGCATTTCAAGAAATTCTTGAACAAGAAGAAGCAATGGAAAGGCAAGGATGCCTCCTATAGAAGATCACGACACGATGGTGATCGACAAAGAAAAGACTCAAGTAGCCATGACAGGTATGACTCTAAACAGAACAAACATGTTTCAACTGATATTATTTGTTATTGTTGTAATAAGCCAGGACACGTCATCGCTGACTGCCCTCACAAGAAGAAGGAGGGTGGTAGAAGAGAGGAAAAGAAGTCCTCGTACAACAAGAAGAGGAGAGAAAAGAGCTTGATGGCCAAAAAGGGCAAGACCCTTAGTGACTCCGACTCATCTGAGTCGAGTGAAGAAGAAGAAGCCTATTTTGGACTCATGTCTCAAACTGATGATGAACAAGAGCCCCAGTTCACTGTGAAGGTAAACTCTCACACTCCTCTCTCTGATTCTGAAGTTTCTGGACATGATTGTGAGGATAGCTCTTCTGACGATGAGTCAGAACTCATGGCCCAGTATAAGGAGTTAATCATGGCTTACAACAAATGTCGCCGAGTCGTGAAAACTCAGGCTAAAGAGATAAAGTCTCTCAAAGCTGAAGAGAGCATCTTGAGAGAGAAAGTCGCAAAGACTGACTCGCTCGAATAGAACTTCAATAATGCTATTGAAGAATATTACAAGGCTCTTGAGCACCTTGACCTCAGAGAGAAAATCATCAAGGAATTGGAAGCCTAACTTGCTGTTGAAAAGAAACTAGTTGAAAGTTTCTCGAAGCTCAAGACAGTTCTTCCATTCGTTGCTGAATTCTCAGCTAAGGCCAAGGGTGCTGGACTAGGCCATGAAGAACCTCCTAGTAAGTCTTCTATGAGAAATAAGGCTCAACGAAAGAATAAGGCCGCTAAAAAGGCCTTAGCCAAAGAGAAGGGGAAAGCCCCTCAAGATCAGACCACGTTCAAAAAGGTTATATTTCCTTCAAATGAGTTTAATATTAACTCAACCTACAGACACTTTGCTAGGCCTACCTATGTAGAGCCAAAGTCCCGTTATTAAGGATGGACTCGACCCAGAAACTTTGGCGATAGTGTTTTTAAGGAACCTTATGAAGAAGTGATTCTTCAGAGCTATGGCCCTTTCAATCATGGCCATAACTTCAAGAAGGCACCAAAGGCAAAACCTGTTGTAGAAAAGCCAATGAAGGATAAGAAGACTTGTGATTGTAATCATCATGAAGCTTCCTCCTCCAAGAATGCTGCCCCTGCTAGAGCACAATTCCAAAAGGTCAAGCAGGAGAACATAAGGCAAAGATACAACAGATTTGACTGTTGGTGTTGTGGCAGAATTGGTCACTTTGCCATTGATTGCTAGTTTAATCCTAGAAATGCTGCAACCCCACATGTTGGCAATATGAGGAAGACCACTCCTAATGTTAATATTCGTAGGGGGAGTGTTCTAACCCGAGACCAAGGACCCAAACGTATTTGGGTTCCTAAGGCTAACTGACTGTGATTGCAGGTATGTCCAAAGGCCACCAAAATGCCAATCTGGTATTTGGACAGTGGATGCTCTCGGCATATGACCGGGACAAGAAGCCTAATTTAGAACTTTACTCCAGTCATGAATGGACCGACGATCATCTTTGGAGGTTCAGACCGTGGAATTACTAGAGGATATGGTATGATTACAAACGGTAATGTATCCTTCTCAGATGTGGCTTACGTTGAAGGTTTGGAACATAACCTTATAAGCATAAGCCAACTCTGCGATAAAGGATATATAGTTGAGTTTCACGCTGACAAGTGCTTGATAAAATCTGTTGACAATATGGAAACGATTCTATCCGGCACTCGAAGCAGAAACATTTTCTGTTTGAATTTCATTTGTATAGATTCTTCGACACCAGTGTGCTTTTTAGCAAAAGATAGTGCGTCTCTTGGTGACCAATGGCACAAGAGATTAGCACATATTAATTTCAAAACCATAAATAAATTATTTTCAATGAATTTAGTACGTGATGCCCCAAATGTCAAGTACGACGAAGATATACCTTGTCATGCATATGTGAAAGGCAAGCAAACAAGGGCTACCTTTAAAAGCGTTATTGGCATGAATTCTAATAGATGTCTTCATCTACTGCATATGGACTTGTTTGGTCCACTGCAAATTAGAAGTTTGGGAGATAAGGATTATAGGTTGGTAATTGTTGATGATTACTCGCGCTTTGCGTGGGTGTTCTTTCTGAAACACAAGTCAAATACCTTCGATATCTTTACTATTTTTGTCCGGCAAGTTCAGAACGAGTACAACTGCTCCATAGTCAAAATCAGAAGTGACAATATAATCGAGTTCAAGTCTGGGGCCATGACAGAATTTTGTGAAAGCTTAGGTATCTTTCATGAATTTTCCTCTCCTCGTACTCCACAACAGAACAGAGTGGCCGAGAGAAGGAATAGAACGCTCATAGAGGCTTGCAGGACCATGTTGAGTGATGCTTCACTTCCGGAGTACTTCTGGGCTGACGCTGTCAACACTGCATGCCATGTGAAAAATCGAGCCCTCATAAACAAAAACCACGATAAGACACCTTACAAACTTCTGAAGGGCAGGAAACCTACAGTCTCATATTTTAGAATTTTTGGCTGTAAATGCTTCGTGCTCAACAATGGCAAGTATCATACTACTATGTTTAGCGAAAAGAGTTTTGAAGGTATTTTTGTAGGCTATAGTAGCTATAGTAAGGCATATAGGATATTTAATAGAAAAACCCTGGTGGTAGAAGAATCGATACATGTTGTATTTGATGAGACGAGTTTGCTGCAAAGCAACTCTTCTAGTGTGTTTATTGAAGATGCAAGTGCAAAGCTGAAAGAAATTAGCTTGGATGAACCGTCCAAAGACAAAGGTGAAAAGTTCATCAAGATCACCACTCCAACCCCTATTGGTGAGGCTGATGATCAAGATGAAGAAGTCATCCAAGATGAAGAAGTCACTCCGGTGATAAAAGACAATTCAGATGCAAGGACTCTAGAGCTCAGACATCTAAAGGATCACCCCATGGACCAGATCATAGGAGATCCCCGAGATGGTTTCAGAACTCGAAGAGGTACAACTAATGAGAATCTATATTTAAGTTTTCTCTCGCAGGTTGAACCAAAGAAGTTTGAGGAAGCAAACTCAGATGCATCGTGGATAATGGCGATGGAAGAAGAACTGAACCAGTTCAAGCACTGCAAAGTATGGAAGCTTGTTGCAAGACCCAAAGGTAAGAACATCATTGGGACAAAATGAGTCTACAGGAACAAGATGGACGAGAATGGAATGATTGTAAAGAACAAGGCCAGACTTGTCACAAAAGGTTATTGTTAAGAAGAAGGAATCGACTTCGACCAGACGTACGCTCCAATGGCAAGGCTGGAGGCAATAAGGTTATTCCTAGCATATGCTGCACTCAAAGGCTTCACTATCTATCAGATGGACGTGAAGTCTACCTTCCTTAATGGTGACATAAAGGAAGAGGTGTATATGGAACAACCTTTAGGTTTCGTTGATTCTAACTTTCCTGATTATGTTTTCTTACTGCATAAAGAATTATATGGTCTGAAACAAGCTCCTCGAGCTTAGTATGAGACGCTGTCTAGCTTTCTACTTGAGAACAAGTTCACAAGGGGAAAGATAGACAAGACATTATTTCTTAGGGAAATTAAAGGAAAGATTTTGCTAGTGCAAATCTATGTCCACGACATTATTTTTGGCTCTACGGATGACAACCTCTGCAAGAAGTTTTCAAAACTTATGCAAGGGAAGTTTGAAATGAGCAGTATGAGTGAGCTGAAGTATTTCTTAGGGCTTCAGGTGAAACAATCTAAAGATGAAATTTTCATCTCACAGAACAAGTTTACCAAAGAGCTAATTAAGAAATTTAGAATGGAGAATGCAACCTCGATGAGGACTGCAATGGGTTCAGCAATATCTTTGGACAAGGATGAAAAAGGGAAACCTTTTGATGAAACCAAGTACAGAAGCATTATTGGATCCTTGCTCTACCTTACTGCAAGTAGACCTGACATAATATTCTCAACATGTATTTGTAATAGATTTTAGGTGAACTCTAAGGAATCTCACTACGCTGCTACAAAGCGGATTTTGAGATACCTTAAAGGTACACCAAATCTTGGCTTATGGTACCCAAGAAGTAATGACAGCGAACTAATAGGTTTTTCAGATGCAGATTTTGCAAGGAGCAAAGACGACAGGAAAAGCACTTCAGGGACATGTCAATTCTTTGAAAGAAGACTTATCTCCTGGAGTAGCAAGAAGCAGAACTGTGTAGCAATTTCAACGGCTGAGTCATAGTACATCTCTGTAGGCAGTTGTTGTGCACAGTTACTTTGGATAAAGAATTAGTTCGAAGACTACAACATGAAGTTTGAAAAGATTCCATTATTTTGCGACTCTTCCAGCGCAATTGCAATAGAAAACAACCCAGTCTCGCACAGCCAGACAAAGCATATAGAGCTAAGGTATCACTTCATCCGGGAGCATGTGGAGCATGGGGATATAGACCGTCAATATGTCCCTACAGATAGGCAAATTGCAGACATTTTCACGAAGCCGCTGGACGAGACCAAGTTCTCGTTCTTCAAAATAGAACTTGGGATGCTCAACAAAGAAGACTAGAAGAAGATGGACTTTCAAGGAGGCTCAAGGCTCAAAGGTTAGTCAAATATTGGAATTTTCAAAAGTTTAAGTTTTTGACTCGAGTAAGTAACAGCCTACTC
The DNA here is from genome assembly GCA_039583875.1 of Platanthera guangdongensis. NCBI lineage: Eukaryota > Viridiplantae > Streptophyta > Magnoliopsida > Asparagales > Orchidaceae > Platanthera > Platanthera guangdongensis. The sequence goes on along the minus strand of CM077159.1, from coordinate 117,588,338 downwards.
GAGTAAGTATATGACCTACTCGAGTAGTAGAATGACATACTCGAGTAGTCTACTTGACCTACTCGAGTAGCAGACTGACATACTCGAGTAGTCAACTTCATATACTCGAGTACCTCACTCATCTACTCGAGTACCTCTGTCACCTACTCGAGTACTTCTGTTTACCTACTCGAGTAACTCCTGATTCATCTACTCATGTATGTGCCGAGTCGTGTTTTTTTTTTAAATTTTCTTATGCGCAACCCAGGCTTATGCCGCCTCTTTTATGGGTTAATTCTTCATTGCCGTATAATTAGACCTAAAACTAGGGTTATATAAATAAGAAAATCCGGACATTTCCCTACACGAAATCATTTTCGCTCTCTCGAGTACCCGGCTCCCTCTTCGCCTTCCTCATCAGTTGCAGAGCCGCGCCCTTTCCGTCTCCCCATCGACATTCTCTAGGGTTTCTGAATCTCTCGAATTCCTGAATCATGGTCGCTGTGTCTAAGATCGGTGTGGGTTCGGAGTTAGTCGCCGCCGGGATTGCAGAGCTCTCTGATGACATTCGTCATCTCATGATTCTCCTCGACACTGCCGGATTAACTTTCATCCTTCAAGAACCGTGTCGCATTCTCTTCCCAGATGTAGCAGAATTCTTCAGGAATGTAGAGGTCAAGCGCCATGGCACAGTATTGAAGTCTTCCGTTAAAGGTATCAAGATCAAATTAACCCAGAATTCTGTTTCTCAACTCCTTCGATTGCCAGTTCTAGATGCTGATGATGTTCTGGGTAATGAAGAATATTCCAGAACCTGCTTATTTTGTGGAATTTCTGCTGATGCTAAGTACATCAATAGGTCTGATATGAATGCTGAAGGAAAATTCTTGGTTGATTTCATTGGCAAGATTCTTCTATGCAAAACAAACTCCATCAGAGCCATACCCCTTTACGTCTTTGAATTGATGCAAGCTATAGTCTGTAGAATAGCCTTTCAGTTTGGCTTGATAATTCTGACCAAAATAAAGGAGAGTATAAAATCTACCAACTATGCCAGAATCATTTCCCTGCTTCTCCAGGAGATAAATTCAGAGGTATTCAGTTTCTCCAAGGGGAGTATTATTCACCACATGAAGAAGGTCTCCATATCCTCCATTCAAAGATGGGAACTCAAGTTGCAAAATCCTTCTCAAGTTGCCAAAGTTACTGAAGCTATAGAGACAGAGGATAGAACTCCATCTACTTCTCCATCTCAGGTCCCCAGCTCCTCTGGTCCACCTATTGAGGGGGAGCCTGCTCCTACTGTTCAAGCCGGGATGCCTACTCCTCCTCCACCAGTCACTCTAGATGATATCCTCACAGATCAACAAGTTCAAGAAGCCCTATTATCTACTGATGATGCTATCAATGAGATGATAGAGAAACTAACTGCAGATGAACCACCTCCTCCTCTCTTTACAAATGCTCCAGTCACTAACATTCCCAAGGACACAACTCCTGTGCAGTCTCCAGCAATATCTCCAGTGCAGTCTCTAACAAGGTCTCTAGACACTTCTCCAGCAAGGACTCCAGCAAAATCTCTTGATGCTCCACAAAAATACCCAGAAACAATTCTCATTTCTGATGAGCTCTCACCTGAGCCAGCTGAAGCTCCTCTTAGGAATTTGGATTTCTCTCTCCCTCAGATAATGGATGAATGGGATGCCATGTTACCCACTACAAGAGCTCAGAGCTCTATTACCCTCATAGAAATAGCTCCATGTGTGGCTCCTCCTATTCCTTCTGCTCCATCTACTTCTGCTCCTCCTGCTGCTACAGCTCCTGCCTCCTCAGATTTGATGACTCAGATTGCTCTTCTCCTTTAAGAACAAAGATTTTACTTTGATACTTGTATAAAGACTGTAACTGACAAGGTCACTGCTCTGGAAACTGAGATGAGCAGAGGATTTGCTGAGATCCAGCATAATACTGATCAGCTCAGACATCTGTTCCATATTGGTGGCAAAGCCTTAGACCACACCATAACTAGTGTTGGACAAGTTATGGACAAGGTCTGACTCTTGCTAATAATCAAATGTAATTGGACAAACGAGCTGAAGCCACTAAGATGAAAATATGTGAAGAAGTTGACACTTTCAAAGATGATGCCAACTCCCAGCTATCTGTTGAAGTTAGAAAGGGGGAGAAGTTGGTAAAAGAATATCTAGAAAAATCTGATGCCCTCAAGAAAGAATTGTGGGAAGCAAAAGTTAAAAAGATCCATGATGATGTCCTAGCTCAGATACATAGTGTCAAATTCCACACATATGACACTACTGTATGGATGCACAACCAAATCCTTCCAGAATTTGCTGCTGATCCTACCATTATCCCTCATCACCTGAACCCTCTAGCTGCTGCTGATGCTCCTGCTGCTCCTTTGCAACCTACCTTTTCTCTAAGGCCTGGAGACTCAGTTGCTCCTCTAGATTCATATGCTCAGGATTGTGAAGATGATCCTGCAGATATTTTCATCAAAGCTCCTCCTGAGATTCTGACCTATAAGAAGAAAAGAAAGTATGGTGAAGGTCCTTCTGTCAGCAAGTCCATTACAGTCTCTGATCCTGAGAAAAGAAAATCTCCTGAACATGATGAGGTTTGGTCTCCCACTTCCAAGTCTCTCATCCTGGAAACTCTCAAATTAGTTATGGACTACCATGAGAGAAGAAATATTCACTACAGTTCCAAGGAGTGGGAATTGTATGAGAAGTCCATGACCAAAAGGAGGATGTATGACAGAGAATATGGAAGAAACAATCCTGCTGCTCCTCCAAGGCCACCCAAGTATTATCCCAAGCCTTATAGCTATCAAAGGAGACAACAGGAGAAACAAGACAGACAACATCATCAGAACTAGCCAAAAGGACTCATGAGTTGTGGAAATGGATTTTTGTTGTTAATGACATTTCTGGATAATCTTACTTATATAATTCAAAGTTTTAGATCTCATTATCTTTTTCTTAGTCTGATGCTTGCTTGCACTGCTTTATTACTTAACATTCTTTTTATGTCCATAATTCACCTTAGTGTAAAGGGTTCTGACTTCTACAAATAAGGGGAGATTGTTGGGTATTGTATCCACACTAACCCAGATTTGATGAAGTCACCCTTGAACTAAGATGAATTAAGTTGTATTTGATGCTTAGTTTGAGTTATGTGTTTGCACGAATTCTTATGGGAAGTGTACACCAATGTCAGTCTACAATGAGTCACCAAACACAGGACCATACAATGTAATCCCTCATTGTGTGTTCCAAAGTGTTGACTCATGTGTAGCCTCTCTATTGGGATACACTTCATATTCAAGCTATAGGACTAAGAGAAGAGACTTGATGCTGATTTCCCTTGGAAGAAGAAAAATTTATGTCAGAAAATTTTCCTAAATAAAGTACCTGAGTAGTTCTTTACTTACTCGAGTAAGTTACTGAGTTCATACTCGAGTGATAATTCTCTTACTCGAGTAGTGTAAATGTATCTCGAGTAGTTACATCAACTACTCGAGTAGTTCTGTTTCTTCTCTCGAGTTTACAGGAATTCTCATCTCAAAATTTTTCTAAGTTAAATACTCGAGTAGTACTTATATAGTAACTCGAGTAGTTCTATCTTCTGTCTCGAGTAGTTGCATTCTGACTCTCGTGTAGTTCTCACTTACTCGAGTAGTCTAAGTCATGTACTCGAGTAGTTCATCTACTACTCGAGTAGTCCAATGTTTATACTCGAGTAATCCAGAATTCCATTCCAGAAATTTTCTCTAAGTGAATTACTCGAGTAGTTCATCTTATATACTCGAGTAGTTCTATTTATCTCGAGTAAGTCATCTTATTTACTCGAGTAGTTCTATTTGTCTCGAGTATTTCAACTTCTATACTCGAGTATTTCAATTTGTCTCGAGTATTTTCTCTAAGTGAATTACTCGAGTAGTTCATCTTATATACTCGAGTAGTTCTATTTATCTCGAGTAAGTCATCTTATTTACTCGAGTAGTTCTATTTGTCTCGAGTATTTCAACTTCTATAATTCAAAGTTTTAGATCTCATTATCTTTTTCTTAGTCTGATGCTTGCTTGCACTGCTTTATTACTTAACATTCTTTTTATGTCCATAATTCACCTTAGTGTAAAGGGTTCTGACTTCTACAAATAAGGGGAGATTGTTGGGTATTGTATCCACACTAACCCAGATTTGATGAAGTCACCCTTGAACTAAGATGAATTAAGTTGTATTTGATGCTTAGTTTGAGTTATGTGTTTGCACGAATTCTTATGGGAATTGTAGACCAATGTCAGTCTACAATGAGTCACCAAACACAGGACCATACAATGTAATCCCTCATTGTGTGTTCCAAAGTGTTGACTCATGTGTAGCCTCTCTATTGGGATACACTTCATATTCAAGCTATAGGACTAAGAGAGGAGACTTGATGCTGATTTCCCTTGGAAGAAGAAAAATTTATGTCAGAAAATTTTCCTAAATAAAGTACCTGAGTAGTTCTTTACTTACTCGAGTAAGTTACTGAGTTCATACTCGAGTGATAATTCTCTTACTCGAGTAGTGTAAATGTATCTCGAGTAGTTACATCAACTACTCGAGTAGTTCTGTTTCTTCTCTCGAGTTTACAGGAATTCTCATCTCAAAATTTTTCTAAGTTAAATACTCGAGTAGTACTATATAGTACTCGAGTAGTTCTATCTTCTGTCTCGAGTAGTTGCATTCTGACTCTCGTGTAGTTCTCACTTACTCGAGTAGTCTAAGTCATGTACTCGAGTAGTTCATCTACTACTCGAGTAGTCCAATGTTTATACTCGAGTAATCCAGAATTCCATTCCAGAAATTTTCTCTAAGTGAATTACTCGAGTAGTTCATCTTATATACTCGAGTAGTTCTATTTATCTCGAGTAAGTCATCTTATTTACTCGAGTAGTTCTATTTGTCTAGAGTATTTCAACTTATATACTCGAGTAGTTCAGTTTTCCCTGTTCCAGAAATTTTCTAAGTCTATGACTCGAGTAGTCTCTTATATACTCGAGTAGTTCATTCTTATTTACTCGAGTAGTATTTCTTTTACTCGAGTAATATACTCCACCTCTCATGTAAGTACGTAAGTACTCGAGTAAGTCATTCTTGTTACTCGAGTAGCTGATTACTTTTCATTCTTATTTACTCGAGTAGTTGACTCCATGTACGCGAGTAATGATTTCTCTTTCTCTCGAGTAGTTTTTCTCATGTACTCGAGTCGTCATCTTCTACCTACTCGAGTAGTGTTGCATATACTCGAGTAGTCCTCTACATCTCGAGTAATTTACTTTGAATTTTCAGAAAATTCTTCAAGTCCAGAATAACGGTCTTATTCTTAAACTATGACGTGATTGGTCCACGTGTCTTTCTCAAAATGACTCAATTAAGTTTAATCTTTTCTGATCCTATAAAAGGTCATGTCTAAACCGACAAACCCTAATCTAATCATTCAAAGATTATTCTAAGAAAGTTTTTACAGTCGTACACTCTCAAAAAGAATTCTGTCTCCTCTTTCTCGCTCCAAGAACGAAACTCGTCGCCGCCGCCATCGCAGATTTCCGACCGCTAGGGTTTCACCTTTTTGAGGATTCAGATCAAGAAGACTCTACAAATCGAGATCTCCGCTCAACACTTCATCTTCTAATTCGATCGTGTAAAGTCAAGAAGTCCAGATCTGATATTGCCAAGGTTTTAATCACCATTCTGATAAAGCCGAAAAGTCTAGAAGAAGAAGATCCAGGGCGATTTCTTGCAGATTTGACAAGGATTTACTGTTTGTATTTATTTACAAATTTATTTCATTATTGTAGGAGAAGTTTTCTCCGAGCGTAGGAGTTTTTTCAACTCCGAGATTGTAGGAAGTTTTTCCTTCCGAGTGTAGATCCGTCTTGTGGATCGAGTTTGTAGGAACATTGTTCCAAGGGTAGGATTGATTACCAATCCGAGATAGTGGAGTAGCCGAGTTTAGTGTATTGCTAGATCAGTGAGGGAAAGTGGATGTACCCAAGGTTGGGGAACCACTATAAATCTTGCCTCTTCTGTGTTTGATTGGTAGATAGATCTGTGCTTTGGTTTATAATTTTTTATTCCGCAAAAAGACGCACATCTCACCTATTCACCCCCCTCTAGGTGATTTAGGTTAGCAACTATTAACTTTCATCGACACCCAGGACTTGTGTCGACACATTCCCCAGAAGTTCTGTCAACAAGTTATTAGCTCAACGAAATCAGTTCTCATCTCGACAAAATCAGTTCCCAGTTATCAGCTCGACGAACTCCATACACATAATTGTCCAAGTTTCTAAATCAATGCATTTATATTTTAGCTCGACGATCTTGGAACTCAGCTCGATGAACAGAAGTCATCTGGTTGACGAACACAACAACTCAGCTCGACGAAATGTGAACTCAGCTCGACGATTTCTGTTATCTGTTTGACGAATCCAAACTTAGTCATTTCCATCCTTCTGTCCCTTTCCTATTGTAATAATTCCTGAGTAATCAATACTAAAAATAACCATTAGACAGAGAATTGATTATGGTCTTCTCCAGGATTATTGCTTGCCATTTTTCCATGGGATAGTTGGGGAAATAATTCAATGTAGTTTATTCTCAAGGCCGTTAGCATTGATTGCAGAGGATTTCAAATTTCGAAAGATAATTTTTGACAGGAAATATAAAAGAGATTTTCTCACTTTTCCTACAGTAGAGACACCGAGACAGACACACAGATAGTCAGTAACACAGTCAGTCTGAATCAAGAAATTCTCCGCTCTTTCTTTCACAACTCTCAACACAGAGAAGAAGCCCTAGACTAGAAGAACATCTGCTATCTGAAGAAGAAGAACAATCAATCAAAAATCAAGAGTCTTCATTCTTCAATTCTCCAGGACACTTCAAAGGACAACATCAATTCCATCTGTCAAGAAGTTCCTGAAGATCTTTCCTGGTCAAGGCTTAAAGACTGAAGGTATATCACCCTGAAGCAAAGCTCCAGATTTCCCTGAACCATTCTACATCACTGGGGGAGCCATTTGCTAAAATCATATCCATAAGTCTTCTCAGTTGTATATTGAGAAAGAGAAGATAATATCATCTCACACCCCTCCACTATATAAAGGGTTATAACTCCCTTCAAAAGTTATTCCTGGTTGCAAGTCACCTGACCAAAACACTTGAGGTTTGGTTTTTGAGCACCTGATCAAAAGCTCATTGGTGTCAGGCACCTGATCAAAAATCTGAGTGGATTCCTATCAGGGTGGTAGAAGAGTGGATGTACCCAGGTTGTGGAACCACTATAAATTTTTTGTGTTGTCTGGTTGCCCCTTCTTTTTGTTCTTGCTGTGTTTGTGCTTTTTAGGATTACTGTGTTTATATTTTATTAAGTTGTTTATGCACTTTCTTAATTACAACAAAAGCTGTAAAATTTGTTTAAGGATTTAAGAATACTCTATTCACCCCCCTCTAGAGTATTTCAGATCTAACACATCACTTTCAGACACCTCAGCTCGTCATAAGAAGTGAATAGTAAGAACGAGCTCGCACTTGATTTTGCGGTTACAGTTTTCTAACAGTTATGACTAAGGAAGTTGGTACTGTGCAGGCTGTGCGGCTAACACCAAGAGGCTAGGTGACTAGCGGAACGTTGGTGTGGAATAGTTCGCAGATATAGTCAGCGGTTAAGCAGCAGGTCACGGTCTTTGAGGCTTGATCTTTTCCTCAAAGTTAGGAATAAGCGGAGTAGTTTGCCCGGTCAATCAGCGGGTTTTGTTCCTAGCTCAGCATTGCAATAACATCACTCCATGCGGTTAGCCACAGATAGGCAGCTTCCATGAGCTCGGCGAACTCTGTTGGCAGTTAGATGGTTTGTGTGGCTACTAGACACAGTTCATGCGGATTGTTCTTGCTTCATTTGTTGTGTTCCCTGAGTACATTGTAAAATCATGTCTTGCACTACATGTCTCGGTCTGTAATAGAAGTTAATCTCTATTGAAAACTTTTGTGCTACTGTTGTCATTATCGTTTACTTGGATTCTATTATGGTTGAGTGTTCCTGTGACCTTATTAGCTCACGCTTCAAAAAAATTTACATGGTATCAAAGGGGTGTTGAAGAGTAACAGTTCACCGATCTAAGGTTGTTATACCTTCATTGAAGTTTAAGTGATTCTGCTGATAACAATGAAAGTTGGTTAAGCAAGAGGGATTGTGATTGAGCTCTTGATGCAGACCAACTTCAAGCTTTGGAGTTCGAGCATGGAGAGCTACCTTCTTGGTGAGGATCTGTGGGAGGTTGTCGGTGGGGACAAACAACAAGAAGTCATCGCTACCAGAGGCAATGTTGAGGCGGTGATTGATGAGAAATTTTATAGTTTTGAAAATATATCCAAACTATAATCTCGAAATAGGCAAGTGTACCTATCGAAATATACTATAGGAAATTGTCGTATTAGACTCAGGGCCTGTTGAGTACTTCTACTCACGCAAATTGATATTATTTTATCGGAATATAAATTGAAGGTAAATTAAAACTAAAGCTAGAAAACAAACTAAAAGATAGCACTTGATCTTGAATCCGGTTGGATTAAGATGAACCTTCATGAACATAAAGTACGCAAGACTCTTAAATTGCTCCCTCGACCGTGGAGGTTCCTACAGTACAAAAGCGTCTCTCTCGAGCTCATTCTTTTAACTAACCTTAGGTTGATCGATTAAGACATCTCGGCCAGTCGAAACCCCTAAGCTTGCTTTATGTGGTGAACCACTCTATTGGATTTGACTCTAATCCGGAGGATTTATGTCATCCTCTCTCGAGGAGTGCATGCAACTCCTTTTATCTTTGAGTGATCTACTCGTATCCGCAACCTCTCGGTCATTTAGGATACGAATCTTGGATCGAAAAACATATCCGCTAAATATGAATTCGACGAAATATAAATCAAAGATAAATCGTAAGCGAGCAAAATTAAGAACAAGACATTTGATAAATAAAAAAAGAATTTATTTTATTCCAAGCTTCATCATGATCAAGTACTTATGGAAATTTAGCTACTCATAATTGAAAAATACATTCTATCACTATGAAATAAAAGAGTACAATTGCATGAAAAAAAATCTAAACTATATTGCAAATAAAATAAAATTGCATAAAATAAAACTAACTCCAAAGATATCCCGAAAATAAGCCACCCAATCCTATTTTCAACCCCAATGGTGGACTCTCCTCATCATTCCCCCATGGCCATTATTTATAGGAAAAAAATAAAGGATGAAAGACACATGAAAGGTTGGAAGGCCAAGGGTAAGAGAAGGAAAATAAAGTGGTAATAATAATTAAATATTAATGAAATATATGAAAAAACAACCAAATTAAATGGGGGAGTTTCATAGTTTATAAAGAGGAGATGAATGGTGGACATAATTACTAAAATTAAGATGGAGTTGAAACATCAAATATTTATCAAATATTTAAGAGGAGGTAAATGGAGGGAGGAGATAATGAAGAAGAATATAAAGGTGGTGGTTTCATGGAATAAAGAGGAGCTAGCAGTTTCTTGGAGAAATGAAGATGGGAAGTAAATGGTTATAGTAATTATAATAATAATAAAGTGCATGTATTTAACTGTGGTGGTTTTTAGAGAGAGAAAGGGGTGATGATGTAGGTTGTATGATGAGGTGGCTGCTTTGATATGAAAAGGTGATGGCGTTGTGCATGAGAATGATGAAAATAGTTGAATGTCGAAGACTTGCTTGGCGCCGGTCATTTTGAGAGTTGGCGATGATGGTGTGGCGTCATCAATGCATAATAATATATTTGTCATGAGCTTGCATGAAGAAAAGCTGAATGGGTGGTTGCGACATGAAACGCTTGATCGACTTAAACGAGTGTAGCGAGACTTTTACTTGGTTGCATGTAGACTGCATGAATTGCTCGGCCAACGTGACAACTTCGGTAAATATTTCTTTTGCGAACGTCGGGAGCGCGACCACGTCAATAAACCTACAAAAATAAATATATATTAAATTATTAAACTAAAATATAAAAAAATGATTTATGAATGAAAATATATAAATTATTATTAATTATATATTAATTATTAAGCTAAAATAAATACTAAAAATAGTTATAAATGTTACAAAAATAAATAAGACTTAAATTATTTAACAAAATCAAAAAGATATAATTTATTAACCAGAATAAATAAAATATGATTAATTAAAACTAAATATTAAACTAAATATTATAGTAAAAATACGCGTAAATATTACTTATCAAATACCCCCATACTTAATCTTTTGCTATTCTAGAGCAAAACTATGAGAGTATTTATAAGAAATTAATATATTTTTTAAATCAAACTAAAAATTTATTAAATCAAGAGAAAGTTAAAAATAAAATTTTAGGGATTCAAAATTTTAAGTCCTAAAATATGAAAGTAAAATGAGAAAAGATAAATATTTAGCAAATTTTCTCTAATAAAATAATTAGATCTCAAAATTAAGTAGTTAGTAAACAAAGTTAGATTAAAAATTATAAACACTTCTTTCACTAAAAAGAGACTTCGAGGAAAATTTAAACTACTACTTATGCTCTCTTACGATTTTAATTTAAAACTAAAGCAATTATATTGGGCTTTGGGTTTGGAAAAAGGGAATTAAAGAGATCTTTGATTGGGGGTGATGAATTTTATCCTCTCACCCCACACAATTTTTTTCTTTTTTTTGATGTTTTTTTCCTTCTTGTTTTTCTCTTCAAACAAAATTGCTTAGGAGTAATGAATTTTATTCTCTTACTCCTTGTTTTGGGTTGTATATGTGTACCAAGGAATATTTAATTCCCATGACATATGATCTAACCAAAAATAAAAACTTGCATATGTGTACCAGGGGATAATGAATTTTATCCTCTTATCCCCGTGACATATGATCTAACAAGAAAAATTAAAACAAGGGAAGGCTAAACAATATTTAGATTAAATTAAAATTAAAAGAGAGCAACTAAAGTAAATTAAAATTTCCTAAGAATCTTAAAGTTCAAAGTGGAGATAATTATGATCTAAAAATTGTTAAACTAAGCACTATAAAATTGAAACTAATTAAAATAAAAGAGAAAAAGGCTAAATAAATTTCTCTAAACAAATTTACTTCATAAATTTATTTCTTAAAATAAAATCACCTAAAAATTAATTTTAACTAACTTTGATGAAATAAAAGTTTAGAAAATCAAAAATTATTAAAATTCTTATAAATAAACTCAAAATAAATTTCTAAAAATCACAAAAATGAAGTAGGGGTTTATTATTTTTGTTTTCTTTTATTTTTTTTCTTTTTCTATATTGTTTTTCCTTTTTTAAAAAAATCACAAAATTTTTTTTGTATTTTGGATAATTTTTAAAAATTTTAAAGATTTTTCATTTTTTGTTATTTTTAAATAAAAATAATAAATAAGAATCAACCCCCATACTTAAAAATAAACATTGTCCCCAATGTTTATAAGTCAAGTAGGAGGGGGGGGGGAAAGAAAAATAGTTGGTGAAAATTTAGAAAAAGAAAAATGCATAGAAATTAAAAGATAAGCAAGGGGTGTCTCCCAAGAGCGCTTTTCTTTTTCCCGTCTTTAAGCTAGACGGTTTGGGTTAGGAAAAAGGGAAATAAAAAGTAAAGTGCATTGGCAACTCCCTTAATTCATGCTTGGGTGAAAACGTCAAAGACGCTCGCCCAATGGCTCCTCCACTGGCTTCTTGATTTTCCTTATCGCAGTTGACTTGAAAATTTAGATTCAAATCACCTAACCATACCTGAGGTGATTTGAATCTTTCTAGATGAGCGGCAAATGAGTCGGGGACAACATTTGATTGTAACAGCTCATCTTCTTCCTGAAACTTGTTAGGGAAAGAAAAATCAAAAAGAAGTGCGTCAGAAAAATCTTCGCAAGGAGGAGACTCTTGCGAAGTTATAAGATTAGGCTCGGGTTGTTTATTTTCTAAAATTAATTTTTCGTCCGAAAATTTATATAAAACAAAATTGTCGGAAGCATCATGTGCATAAATTTGCGCTCCTAAAAAAAATCATAATTTGTGCAATGAGATTCATTAATAGGAGGAAAATTGGGAGTAGTAGGAGGAGAAACATATTCTTCTTCTACTCCTCCTAGCGCATCCATACACCTAACAAGCTCTTGAAATAAAAGTTATTGTTATTCTTCGGTATAAACAACTACTGGGGTACATGAGAAGTCATGTTCCTCATTAGCGACATTATCCGAAGGAGAAGAAAAATCATTAAATGTAAGAAAATTCTCACCCAAATTTTGGGGGAAAGAATCAAATTGAAATTGAGAAGATTCCCCAAAATTAAGAGAGAGAGCGTGCGGTGCGTAAGAAGAAGAACAAAAATTAGGATCTAAATAATTGTTCTCATAACTCGAAAAGTTTTTCGGCTGATCTTGCGAACAAGAAAAATCAAAATCCGAGTTAGAAGTAAAATTATTTAAATCAAAATAATCATTCGCATTTGAAAAATTATTTTCATGAAAAATAAGTGAATTGGAAAAATTAGTTTCATGAAAATTTGAAGCAGAATTAACATCAAAGTGAAGATAATTGTTAATTTCAAAATTAATTTCATAGCAAAATTTTTTATAATAATTATAATAACAATTATCACTATGATGAGGAGCACCACAATAAGAACAAGAAATTTGACGCTGTCTTGCGGCTTGCAAAATATTGAGTTGATTTTGAAGCCTGGCTATTTGAGTGGCCAATTGAGATAACATTTTTTATAAAATGAAAAATAAAACAACCGTTACCTAATAGAAATGAATTTGAAAAAGAAAAAGAAAAGAATTGGGGATAGTGAAAGAGAGTGATAAAAGTAATAAAATTTGCGTTTTCAAAATATCAACAAAATAGTCCCCGGCAACGACGCCAAGAACTTGATGAGAAATTTTATAGTTTTGAAAATATATCCAAACTATAATCTCGAAATAGGCAAGTGTACCTATCAAAATATAGTATAGGAAATTATCGTATTAGACTCAGGGCCTGTTGAGTACTTCTACTCACGCAAATTGATATTATTTTATCGGAATATAAATTGAAGGTAAATTAAAACTAAAGCTAGAAAACAAACTAAAAGATAGCACTTGATCTTGAATCCGGTTGTATTAAGATGAACCTTCATGAACATAAAGTACGCAAGACTCTTAAATTGCTCCCTCGACCGTGGAGGTTCCTACAGTACAAAAGCATCTCTCTCGAGCTCATTCTTTTAACTAACCTTAGGTTGATCGATTAAGACCTCTCGGCCAGTTGAAACCCCTAAGCTTGCTTTAGGAGGTGAACCACTCTATTGGATTTGACTCCAATCTGGAGGATTTATGTCATCCTCTCTCGAGGAGTGCATGCAACTCCTTTTATCTTTGAGTGATCTACTCGTATCCGCAACCTCTCGGTCATTTAGGATACGAATCTTGGATCGAAAAACATATCCATGAAATATGAATTCGACGAAATATAAATCAAAGATAAATCGTAAGCGAGCAAAATTAAGAACAAGACATTTGATAAATAAAAGAAGAATTTATTTTATTCCAAGCTTCATCATGATCAAGTACTTATGGAAATTTAGCTACTCATAATTGAAAAATACATTCTATCACTATGAAATAAAAGAGTACAATTGCATGAAAAAAAATCTAAACTATATTGCAAATAAAATAAAATTGCATAAAATAAAACTAACTCCAAAGATATCCCGAAAATAAGCCACCCAATCCGATTTTCAACCCCAATGGTGGACTCTCCTCATCATTACCCCATGGCCATTATTTATAGGAAAAAAAAGAAAGGATGAAAGACACATGAAAGGTTGGAAGGCCAAGGGTAAGAGGAGGAAAATAAAGTGGTAATAATAATTAAATATTAATGAAATATATGAAAAAACAACCAAATTAAATGGGGGAGTTTCATAGTTTATAAAGAGGAGATGAATGGTGGACATAATTACTAAAATTAAGATGGAGTTGAAACCATCAAATATTTATCAAATATTTAAGAGGAGGTAAATGGAGGGAGGAGATAATGAAGAAGAATATAAAGGTGGTGGTTTCATGGAATAAAGAGGAGCTAGCGGTTTCTTGGAGAAATGAAGATGGAAGTAAATGGTTATAGTAATAATAATAATAATAATAAAGTGCATGTATTTAACTGTGGTGGTTTTTATAGAGAGAAAGGGGTGGTGATGTAGGTTGTATGATGAGGTGGCTGCTTTGACATGAAAAGGTGATGGCGATGGCGTTGTGCATGAGAATGATGAAAATAGTTGAATGTCGAAGACTTGCTTGGCGCCGGTCATTTTGAGAGTTGGCGATGATGGTGTGGCGGCATCAATGCATAATAATATATTTGTCATGAGCTTGCATGAAGAAAAGCTGAATGGGTGGTTACGACATGAAACGCTTGATCGACTTGAACGAGTGTAGCGAGACTTTGACTTGGTTTCATGTAGACTGCATGAATTGCTCGGCCAATGTGACGACTTCGGTAAATATTTCTTTTGCGAACGTCGGGAGCGCGACCACGTCAATAAACCTACAAAAATAAATATATATTAAATTATTAAACTAAAATATAAAAAAATGATTTATGAATGAAAATATATAAATTATTATTAATTTTATATTAATTATTAAACTAAAATAAATACTAAAAATAGTTATAAATGTTACAAAAATAAATAAGACTTAAATTATTTAACAAAATCAAAAAGATATAATTTATTAACCAGAATAAATAAAATATGATTAATTAAAACTAAATATTAAACTAAATATTATAGTAAAAATACGCGTAAATATTACTTATCAGTGATGGCATGGAAGAAAATGGATGCTAAGGCTGCATTCGTTCTGAAGCGCACTATTTCACCAGAGCTGTTCAGCCATATTATTGATTGTCGTTCGACAGCTGAGATCTGAATGGCCCTGGATGGCCTGCTAAACAAGAAGAATGTAGCTCGGCTATAATTCTTAGAGAATGAGTTGGCTAAGGCCACTCAGGGGAACTTGTCAGTGTCATCTTTCTTCTTAAAATTGAAGAACATCTACGCTGAGATTTCGACAATAGACCCAGAAGAGCCTATCTCAGATGTGAAGCTGAAAAGGCACAACATCTGCTGATTGCGGAAGGAATATGTGGCCTTTGTTACTTCTGTTCAAGGATGGGTCAATCAACCATCTTTGCTGGAGCTGGAGAACTCATTGTATTTGCAGAAGATCCTGACAAAGCAGATGGCTGGAGTGTCGATCTCTAAGGGAGACGATGATGTTCACTTCTTGAGCAAGAAGAAGATGAGATAGGAAGAAGAAGACATCTATTAGCGATGGTCAATATTTTTCATTACAGTAGGAGAGGAGCAAGTCTCCTAAGGCTGATGATAGGAAGAAATGGTTCGGACCCTGGTGCCACAGATGCAACTAGCTCGATCACATCCACAAGGATTACAGGATAAAACTTCAGCCGGGGCATGCTGCAGAGAAGGAGGCTGAGTCCAAGCCTGACGAGGAAGGATGGGGAAGTGCTTTCATGACAGACACTTGTGTCTGGGCACTTTCCTCCGTTGATTATAGGGAGGATTGGATTGTGGATTCCGGATGCAGTCATCACCTCACCGGGGAGGTGTCAAAGTTCTCGTATCTATAGGAGTATAAAATTAATGTTGATATTATTACGACTGATGATAATGTGCATGCGATAGAGCAGGAGGGATCAGTTTCTTTATGCAGTAATAAAGGGCCTCTCACTTGACAGAGTGTGTATCACGTGCCCGGGATGAAGAAAAATCTCTTCTCGGTGAATAATGCGGTGGATGTTGGGTATCACATTCTATTCGGCCCGACAGAAGTGAGGTTTCTTGGGAATGTTTCTGCGGTGAAAGCTAATGTTACTCATGTTGGGAGAAGGATGAAAGACTTGTTCGTTTTGGCGACAAGTTCTTATGTTGACAAGATGAGGGTGAATTATAGCGCTGCAATCTAGCACGAGAGATTGGGGCATGTTGGGATGAATAATCTAAAGTCTATGGCGGTGAAAAGCTTGGTGCATGACCTGCATAGTCTATCTTCCTACGACGACAGTTATGTTTATGCCAATTGTTAGTATGGAAAGGCACATCGTCATTCATTTGACATATCACAGACTAGGTATAGAGCACCATTGAAATGCATCCATGGTGATCTAATGTGGCCTACCGTCACGCCCAGTCTCGGCGGGAGCTGGTATATGCTTATCGTTGTTGATGATTTTTCCAGGTATACATGGGTATACTTTCTGAAGGACAAGTTAGAAGCGTTCAGGAGGTTTGCAGAGTTCAAGGAGCTTATGGAGGGTCAGCTTCGTCTGTGGATTAAGAAGTTGAGAACGGATAATGGCGGGGAGTTTACTTTGCAAGATTTCTCTAACTTCTATAGAAAGTTCAGCATCTAATTGGAGATTACTTGTGCTCACACTCCATAGTAGAACAGGATTGTAGAGCGGAAGATCTGTCATCTGACGAAAACCTGGAAATGTTTGCTTCATGCCAAAGGCATTCATAAGGCCTTCTGGACGGATGGAATGTCCTGTGCGGCATACGTCATTGACAGGATGTCCATCAGTCCAAACAATATGAGATCTCCTCATGAGTTGGTATTCAAGGAGAAGCCCAGCGTGGAACATCTTCGGGTGTTCGGGTGGACTGGCTATGTGCATGTTCCAGACTCACTTAGGAGGAAGCAAGATGCGAATACAAGGAAGCTATTCTTCGTTGGATATGATAAGCAGAAAAAGGGATGGAAGTTCATGGATCCAAAGACACGAAAGTTTGTTGACTCTCGGGATGTGGTATTTTATGAGTTAACGCCATACGAGGGTAGCTCGTCTGTGGAGCTATAGGAGAGCAAGTCTGACGAAGGGTAAGGAGAAGTTACTCAAATCTTTTGGTGGAGTTGCTTGTGTCGCCAGGTGCTCCAACGAAAACTAGCTCTGGGGCAGAGGATTCTGTATCTGGAAGTAGTGGGAGCGATGCTCCTGATATGTCTAGGATCAAAGCTAGCACAGAAGAAGCAGCAGGAGTATTGGATCTGGGTCAAGCCCTACAAAGGTTCAAAAGGACCATAATTCCACCAGCTCGGTATAAGGACAAAAACATGATGAGTTTTGTCTCATGTTTCTTTGCAGGTCCCTTAGATGAACGTGAACCTTCAAGCTTTGAAAACGCCACTAGAGTTAAGGAGTTGGAGGATGCTATGAATTAGGAGATGGCCTCCCTCAAGAAGAATGAGACTTGGGTTCTTGTGCTTATAGTCGAAGGCATCACTCCTGTGACGTGCAAGTGGTTATATAAGCTTAAGAATAAGGCTGATGAGAGTATCTAGCGGTACAAGGCTCGCCTTGTAGATCATGGGTTGATGCGTAAAATTCACGCTAGAGCATAGTTCTAAATCGATAAGGCAAGTATACCTATTGTCACAGAGTATAGGATCAAGTTTCGTATTTCCGGAGAAAAAGTTGGTTGATTTGCAAACTAAGAAAAATAGAGATTTTACTAAAGGAAATTTTGATGTTTTTAAAACTACCACTTGATCTAGAATCCCTTTGAATTAAAATAAACTTCCATGAAATTATAAAATACAAGTCTCTAAATTACTAACTTCGACCGTGGAATTTCCCGAAATATGAAAGCGCCTCTCTCAAGAATATACTATCGATTAACCTTAGGTTGATCAATTAAGATCTCTCGGCCAGTCGAAACCCCTAAGCTTGCTTTAGGCGGTGAACCCCACTATTGGATTTGATTCCAATCCTAAAGATTTTATGTCATCCTCTCTTGAGTAGTGCGTGCAACTCCTTTTATCTTTGAGTGATCTCCTTGTATCCACAACCTTTTGGTAAAATCTAGGATACATATCTAAGATCGAAAAAACATATATACGACATATGAATTCGACGTAATTGAATTCAAAGATAAATCGAGTATATAAAATAGTGAGCTTGATAATTTGAGAAAAATAGAATAAGTTTTTTTATTTTAAAGGTCATCATGATCAAGTACTAAATTGAATTTAGCTATTTATCATGATAGGAGAATTACATAAAAAGTTTAAGAGACATGATTATAAAAAAAGTACTTGAATTGAAAATAATAAAGCCAAAAGTTATACTATGAATTGGAAAAATACATGAAAGAAATGCAAGAAAGCTGAAAACAAACTCCAAAATTCAACTCAAGCTAACTATATCTGACTCCAAAACTAACTCTCCGAGCTCCTGACATTGTCTGGAATTTATAGTAAAGGTTGTTGGTGAGTCACGATCTTAGGTCACGCCCGTGACTAGAGGTGTGTAAGGTGCAGAACGCTCGTCTTAAAAGTTCAGTAACATTGGAGAATATCCACCAAAATTTGTTTTTTTGCTGGTCACGCCCTAGTTCACGCTCGTGACCTAGGGCTTGTCTTGATTGTTGCTGGAAACGACATGAACTCAAAACAACGTGAGTTAATTTGGCAGTGTTTGAAGAGGTCATGCCCATAGGTCATGCCTATGACCTAGGAAGTTTAAGCTTAGAACGGCCTGTATCAAAAACTATCTTCTTAATGACGCGTCACGCCCTGAGCAGGCTGTCATGCCTATTGGTCATGCCCGTGACCTGAAAGTCACGCCCGTGACTGGGGCGTGTAACTTTAATCAGACGTGGAATGGTATATGCAGATCCTTTGGCTAGTCATGCCTGTGTCCTGTGTCACACCCCAATTCAAGCCCGTGACATGGGGGCGTGTAATTTTAAATGATGTAGATATGTCATCTGGAACATCTGGAGTGGTCACGTTTACTTGTCACGCATGTGACTTGTAGGTAACGCCCATGATTGGGGCGTGTACTCATGATTTTTTCGGTTTGATCCAAAATTTCACCGGATCAATGATGTCAGTTTCAAAATTTAATTTACAGACCAGAATAACCTGAAATATAAAAATAAAGTAATTAGAAACATAATTGAAAGTCTATGTTTCAAGGATAGCTAAATCACCTAGAGGGGGGGGGGGGGTGAATAGGTTATTAGTCTATTTGAGACTATCTTTTGCTTTCTGTATAATATCTTATTGTTTTATTTTATCTTTCAGCTTAGGGTGATCTAGAGCTTGTCCTTAACACCTGTAAATAAGAAAAGAAAAACAACCATAGAAAAGCACATAGAGATTTATAGTGGTTCCCCAATTGGGTACATCTACTTTCCCTCCCACCTATCCAACTAACTTGTTGGATTAGGCACAAACTCCTCCAAACTGCTCCTAAGAGCTTATACCTCAGATCCCGCAGGATCTTCAAGTCTACTCCAAGACTCACTTTTCAGCCATAAAGGCCTACACTCAGTGGTCAGCAGACCACCTACCTCAGGCTATTAAGCCCTGCACTCAGGCTGGGAGGACAACCTACTTTAGATCCCAAAGGATCCTACCTCAGAGCTCTGCAGTGCTCCTACACTCAGTGACCCGCAAGCCACCTACCACAATCTAATCTCTAAGGCCTACAACTCAGGCTTTTAAACCCTACAACTTCAGGCATAAGGCCTTACTCTCAAAGTGCTGCAACACTCTTACAACTCAGTACCCCTCCAGGAACCTACCTAAGTGCCCCTCCAGACACCTATAGCTTAGTGACAAACTTGTCACATACCTCAGGCACAAAGGTCCTACACTGAGAGAGCAGCACTCTCCTATCTCAGACAATTAAGCCCTACAACTCAGATCCTCACTTAGATCCTACCTCAGTACCCCAGCAGGGCACCTACAGCTCAGTGACTAAAAAGCCACCTACAACTCAAATTCAGGTAAACTTATTCCTACATGATAAAGGTGGGTTGATGGATATTATTGACACAAAAGATATTTCTCTGTGTCAAGCTTCTTGACTGAGATAGACTCAGCCCAACAATGACTACAAGAATTTATTTCCAAAGAATACCTTCACTGAACTAAGATATACTTAGTCCTAACTACTTCCACAACAACAAGTTGTTACTTGTGCTGGATGTTACTTGCTGAGCAATGTTCTGCCACTTCCTAAACTGAGACTGAAGCTCAGCCTTAACTACTTCTTCACAGCACCAGGGATTTTCCTTCTGGTCAGTGAAGTTACTGCAGCTAACTACTGCAACCTGAGCTGAGAAAATCACAGCTCTAACTTTGCAGACTGGAATAGATCTGCCTCTTGCTCCTTTCCTGGGCTAAGGTGATTTAGACCTAACTTTGACTCCTGAGGAAAGGTCTCCTGAGTATTCCTTCAGGTTCTTCAAGCTTTATTCTCTTCACAGCTTCCAGATAAAGATCTTTAGGTGCTTGTGTTGTTGTAACTATGAAGAACCTGCAATAAGGGTCGGCCCTTGGCTGCTACCTTTTCCCTCAGAGAAAATACTCTGAACTAGCTTGCTAGTGTAGGTGAGAATGGCACCAGCAATCTTGCTGTTGAAGGTCTTGATCCAACACCTAACTTGCTCTCTGTCTGTAGACTAGAACTTCCTATTCTTCTGATCCACAATAATGGCGGAGAAGAAAAACTAACTTGATTTATTTTTCCTGAAGTTCATTTTCCTCTGTACGCCTCTTTTCTTTTATTGATTGTTGACCCAACGGCTCTTGAGCAGTGGGCCCCCCATAATTAATGTCCAGCAATAACTTTACTTTAACGCCAACTATCGTACAGTAGGTCTGCGACATCATTTGTCATGTACTGTAGCCATCCCGCCACTAATTTGAAATGTGGTTACTTGTTCACTTGCTGACGTCATTAGCTGTGGACTTAGACAAAAATCAAGCAACATTAGCATAGGCGTTGAATGAGTAAGCATCACTCAATACCAAAACACATAAATAGATTTACTGTTTCTAGGCATTGAGTGAATCAACTTCACTCAACGCCAACTTGCTTTATCAGCTATCTGCTGCTTGGCGTTGAGTGTGCGAGCAACACTTAATGCCAAAACACTTAGACAGATTTTCTGTCTTCACTAGGCGTTGACAGCATTGAGTGAGCAACCTCCACTCAACGCTTTTTGCCTTAACCATTTTTCTACTTAACTGTCTCAGCACTTTCTTGTACACAGCTGAGACAAACACTTGTCGCAGGGGTTGTGTTGAGACCAACTACTGTCTCAGCGGTCTCTTCTTAGCGGTCTCAATGATTTCTTCTTCTCAGTTGAGACTGTCTTCTATCTCAGCGGTTTCTTCTGATAAAACTTCATATCTCAGCAGTTTCATCTCAGCTGTCTCAACGCTTTCTTCTTCTCAGCTGAGACTGTCTTCTGTCTCAGCGGTTTCTTCTTTAACAACTGAGAAAACTTCCTGTCTCACCAGTTTTCCACTCAACTGTCTCAGCACTACCTTCTTCATTAGAAGCGTTGAGTGAACCTGCTTCACTCAATGCTTCTGGACTTATATAAATTCCAGCTGCTTTTGTCTTAGTGGTTATGCTGAGACATACTTCTCAGCTATCTCAGCTATCTCAGCGCTTTTTTCCTTAGCCAAGATATTCCTGCTTCTCTAGCGTTGCGAGCGTTGAGTGTGTCTTCATCACTCAACGCTTTTTGCCTTAGAAAAAGCTTTTTGCAATTTAGTTCGACAATTGAATTGAGTTCGACGAATGGTGAACTAAGCTCGATGAACTCTGAACTCAGTTCGACAAATTTTCTGAACTGAGCTCGACGAACTCAGAGTCTGAAACTCTGAACTTAGCTCGACGAATGGTGAACTGAGCTTGACAAACTCGAGTCTGAAACTGAAACTCTGAATCTGAACTAAGCTCGATGAACTCTGAACTCAGTTCGACAAATTTCTGAACTGAGCTCGACGAACTCAGAGTCTGAAACTCTGAACTTAGCTCGACGAATGGTGAGCTCAGCTCGACGAACTCTGAACTCAGTTCGATGAATTTCTGAACTGAGTTCTACTCATAGCCTTTTGCTGTATGGAGTTGAGTGTGTCTTAATCACTCAACGCATGTGGACTTAGACAGATTTCTGTCAGCCCACATCATAGGTAAGTGTTTACCTGACTTGGCCACTTAGGCTACTTCCTGCCTTTCTAGCATCTTCACTTTGTGATCACTTGTCACATCACTTAGACAACCTGTCTAGACTTGTTTCATGGGACATCCTGCATATGATGAGCTTAAATAACATCAAATACAACTATGCTCTTAGTCTTGATGGTGATGTCTCTTCAAATCCAATCTAGGAAATATTGTGGGCAATGAACCCAACAATCTCCCATATTTGAAGAAGGAAGAACACCCAACAAGCGCTAAGAGGCATTAACATAATATGCTTCTAAATTCATGCAAGTGTAGTTTATAATCTACTACAACTGCGAGCTTATACTATATTAATATAGTGTGCTCAAAATTAATTATATTGACTTAATAAGTTAAGTCAATGTACCCTCATACTACTTGAGCGATTGCTCAAGTAATATGAACTCTCCTTAATACCACTTAATACTTAAGTGGAGAACCACTAGAAGCATTGCCCCTTATGTATTGACACACATATCTCCCCCTTTCTGTCTTCTTAAACAGGTATATCTATTGATTGAGTAGAAAATATCATGGGAGAGATTATCTCATGATCCTAGACAAAGTCCTATGTTGATACTGCTATGTAAATCATCCTAGTGATCAGTATGCTAGTTTAGGAGTCATACCTTCAGTGTTGATACAATAATACATCACAACACTGCAACATTTGAACTAGCTACTAACATAGTTCAACTTGAGTGAACCATGGATCCTCTTAAGCTGGCTGCTAGCTGTCCCTTTTCTCATATTCTCCCCCTTGTTCTGTGTATTGTCCTTAAGACAAATTGATCAGCTATTGTGACAACTGATCTACTACAGCAGCTGCTTGCTTCTTCTCAATAGGAGGTTGATCTTTTTCCAGCAAGTGCCGGACATGCTCCCCCTTTATAGGAGCATTTCCTGTCATCATTTCTGTAGGTGCTGAGCTTGATCCCCCTCAACAGGAGCATCCCTGTCATTCCCACTACTGAACACTTGAGTCCATCTAAGTCTTGAAAACACTCAATGGTCTTTATAGTCTTGATGTCACATCAAGGACTTATCTACCTTGCACAGTTTCTTTTTGTTGAGCCAGATCTTCTCCCCTTCTTTAGCATCCGACTTGCCTTTGGATTCAGCTTTCTGATTAGCAGTACAAGAGTGTTCAACCCACTCAGTACTATCTTGATCATTACATTGATCTCCACTCTTGATCACCACTTGATCATTCCCTTCTTGGTTTCTGAATAGATATGGGAGAGCTGGTCTGCTGTAATTCTCTTCTCCCCCTAGCTGATTGTAGATGATGCCATTGGTGCAGCTGCTAGCTTTCTCTTCTCTTGAGGCTGAATTTTCTCCTACAACAGCTGAACTTTAAGACCACTTGAACCTTGAATGATATTTCCATGAGCCATCCTTTCATCTTGATACCAAGTCTTTCTTTATACTTCTTCCTTTTCCCTCTCAGCTTCTGCAATGTCCATGGGGGCAAACTGATACTTAACAGTAATGCTGATCTATTCTGTGCTGGGGAACTTGGGTAAGATTCAAGCTTGTCCAGTAACCTTGACTGAATATGCTTCCCATTAGCATTTGCACAGATCCTGTCCTTATGACTGTTAGTCATCATATCAGCTGATGATATCACTTGAAAGTATTTTCATCTAGGCATTATGTGCTCCTTTTCAGATTTGCTAGTGTGGCAGCAAGACTTTGTTCAATCAGACATTCCTGCTGGCTGGATCCAGCTGGCCTTCAACCATGAGTGTGCACTTGTACTTCTTCAGGATTTCACTCAACGTTCTGTTCCTCTTGGGCAATAAGAGGAATAACCTTGATGGTCAAAATCCATCACCAACTGTTGATGTTAGATCCTTCCCTCATTGGGGTATGAACCATAAGATGACTTTCTTATTCCAGTTCAAGTTCTGGAACATCTTCTTTTCAAGTGCCACATGGGGGATGGGCACTTAGACTAACCTGCAAAACAAAATTGCCTTACCTTAGGACCCTAATAGGTATTGGGTCCTAGGTTCCTGTTAGCCTAAAATCTGACTTGTCTACCTGCAGAATTTCTGACAAGTAGGCTAACTCTAGCTCTAGACACTAAAGAATTGTGCCAGTAATATAGGGCAAAATGCCCCACCTTGCCACAACACCAACACCCATGGATATTATATCTTCTTTTCTAAGCAGGTCTTGAAGTGTGGTTAACTATTGACTGAATAAAAGGAAGACGAGCAACAACTTTCTTCAAGTTCCTTTCAGCAAGGATCTGACTGAAGGTCATTCTTCCAGCGGGCTTTCTTTGATTGCCCTGAATGGTTTTTACAGTTGTCTTCTTTGCAGAAGATAAGTTGTTTATATCATCAGAACAAGCCAAGTTAGGCTTACTGGTAGACAGACCCTTGGTTTGAGTCCTTGTTGGATGGGCTTGAGTGAAAGCCACTGCCGTTCCCTTGTGAGTTGGGGCTGAGGCACCAAATATAAATGGTCCTGCATGGGCCATTTGTATTTTTTCATGGGGAACCTTAAAGGCACTCAATCCCCTACCATATCTTCTCCCATTGTAAGATACACGGGTATTCTTACAAGAAGATTTCTCATTCTTATAGTGACCATACATGCAATCCTGGTCATTCCTATGAGAAGGGAGGATTACCTTATGGAAGGTTGACTGTGGCACAATAGTATCTTGGCCTCTCCCCCGAGATTGGATAACTTTTGTAAGCCACTCAGATTCAGATTTTCTCTTGATAACATCTATCATAGAGAAATTGGCCACTATCCTCTTCTCCCTTTCAAGTTCCTATTCAAGAACCTTGATCATAGAGTCCTTATATTTGATAGACTCAACATGAATATCTACCATGATCCTTAGATGAGCAACTTCCCTCTCTTTCTGTGATACCAAAGATGAAGTCTCATCTTGCTGGGAAGCAGCTAGCTGGAGGGAGGCAATTTCCTCTTCTTGTTTCTTAACAAGTAGTATGCTTTCCTTCAAAGCTTTCAGAAGAACAGAATGATTGTCAATCAATTATTTTATGTCATCATCTGTCAATTGACCCTCATCATCACTTGATGAGGAGGCATCAGATTCTGAGCAAGACTCATGAACTGAATAATAAGAGGAACCAGATAAAGATTGTACCTGATCTGGACCAGGCTGATCCTGGCAGTATTCTTCTTCTTCTATTATGGAAATTAGTCCATAATAACTACAGTCATCTTCTTCTTCATCATCGACTTCTGAATCACTTTCTGATTGTGATAGAGGGGCCCTGATCTCCATTCTAGCATATAAAGGATTGACTTCTCCTGCTGCAACAGCTTCATCAGCAGTAGCCACTAGCCCAATGAAGGCTTCTTTTTCTTCTTCAGATTCTGAACCACTGTTAGAAAGACTAACTTTCACTGTCCATTCCATGTAGCCAGTGAGAGAATCCCACATCTCTTTGGCTATCTTGCAGTGGACAAGCATTTGGAAGGTGGAGTCATCTATGGCACTTACCATGATGTGTTGTGCCCTCTTGTCCATAGATGCCAAGTTGATTTCATCTTCAGACATCTCTGCATAACTCTTTGGGGTCTGGATGCTTACATCTGATGTCGAGACTGTCAAGGGAATGAAGGGTCCTTCTTGAACTGAAGATAAGACTCTAGGATCACTGGATTCCATGATCTGTCTGATCCTTTCTTTCCGTGTCCCAAATTTCTCCTTACTGCAGACTTGAAGTTCCATTGAGCTCCACTCTTTATGGTTCTCTTTTGAACCCACCAATGTTAACCCTGTAGCTATCCTTTGAGGTATTCTCAGACTGTTAGGTCCTTTTTGAGTAACCTCCCTTTAATACCACTTGAAATTCTATGTTCCAAGGATAGCTAAATCACCTAGAGGGGGGGGGGGGGGGTGAATAGGTTATTGGTCTCTTTGAGACTATCTTTTGCTTTCTGTATAATATCTTGTTGTTTTCTTTTATATTTCAGCTTAGGGTGATCTAGAGCTTGTCCTAAACACCTGTAAATAAGAAAAGCAAAACAACCACAGAAAAGCACACAGAGATTTATAGTGGTTCCCCAATTGGGTACATCCGCTTTCCCTCCCACCTATCCAACTAACATGTTGGAATAGGCACAAACTCCTCCAAAATGCTCCTAAGAGCTTACACCTCAGATCCTGCAGGATCTTCAAGTCTCCTTTAAGACTCACTTCTCAGCCACAAAGGCCTACACTTAGTGGTCAGCAGACCACCTAGCTAAGGCTGTTAAGCCCTACACTCAGGCTGGGAGTATAGCCCTACTTCAGATCCCAAAGGATCCTACCTCAGAGCTCTGCAGTACACCTACACTCAGTGACCCACAAGCTACCTACCACAGCCTTAACTCTAAGGCCTACAACTCAGGCTTTTTAGCCCTACAACTTCAGGTACAAGGCCCTACTCTCAGAGTACTGTAGCACTCCAACAACTCAGTACCCCTCCAGGTACCTACCTCAGTGCCACTCCAGACACCTATAGCTTAGTGACAAACTTGTCACATACCTCAGGCACAAAGGCCCTACACTCAGAGAGCAGCACTCTCCTACCTCAGGAAATTAAGCCCAACAACTCAGATCCTCACTTAGATCCTACCTCAGCACCCCAGCAGGGAACCTACAGCTCAGTGACTAAAAGGCCACCTAAAACTCAAATTCAGGTAAAATTAATCCTACAGGATAAAGGTGGGTTGATTGATATTCTTGACACAAGAGATATTTCTCTGTGTTAAGCTTCTTGACTGAGATAGACTAAGCCCAACAATGACTATAGGAATTTATTTCCTGAGTCTACCTTCAGTGAACTAAGATATACTTAGTCCTAAGTACTTCCACAACAACAAGTTATTACTTGTGCTGGAAGTTACTTGTTGAGTAATGTTCTGCCACTTCCTGAACTGAGACTGGAGCTCATCCCTAACTACTTCACAATACCAGGGATTTTCCTCCTAGTCAGTGAAGTTACTGCAGCTAATTGTGCAACCTAAGCTGAGAAAATCACAGCTTTAACTTTATAGACCGGAATAGTTCTGCCTCTTGCTTCTTTCCTGGGCTAGGGTGACTCAGCCCTAACTTTGACTCCTAAGGAAAGGTACCCTGAGTCTTCCTTCAGGTTATTCAAGATTTCTTCTCTTCACAGCATCCAGATAAAGATCTTCAGGTGCTTGTGTTGCTGGAACTGTGAAGAACCTGCAGTAAGGGTCGGCCCTTGGCTGCTACCTTTTTCCCTCAGAGAAAATACTCTAAACTAGCTTGCTAGTGCAGGTGAGAATGGCACCAACAATCTTCTATTGAAGGTCTTGATCCAACAACTAACTTGCTCTCTGTCTGTAGACTAGAGCTTCCCATTCTTCTGCTCCACAATAATGGCGGAGAAGAAGAACTAACTTGATATCTTTTTCCTGAAGTCCGTTTTCCTCTGTACGCCTCTTTTATTTTATTGATTATTGATCCAACGGCTCTTGAGTAGTGGGCCCCATATAATTAATGTCCAACAACAACTTTACTTTAACACCAACTGTCGTATAGTAGGTCTACAACATCATTTGTCGTGTACTGTATCCATACCGCCAATAATTTGAAATATGTTGACTTGTTGACTTGCTGACGTCATCAGCTGTGGACTTAGCCAAAAATCAAACAATATTAGTATAGACGTTGAGTGAATAAGCATCACTCAACGCCAAAATATTTAGACAAATTTACTGTCTCATGGCGTTGAGTGAGTAACCTTCACTCAATGCCAAACTACTTAGAGTATAAAACTATTTCTAGGCGTTGAGTGAATCTGCTTCACTCAATGCCAACTTACTTTATCAGCTATCTGCTGCTTGGTGTTGAGTGTGTGAGCAACACTCAACGCCAAAACACTTAGACAGATTTTATGTCTTCACTAGGCGTTGACAGCATTGAGTGAGCAACCTCCACTTAACGCTTTTTTCCTTAACCATTTTTCTGCTTAACTATCTCAGCGCTTTCTTATACTCAGCTGAGACAAATACTTATCTCAGGTTTGTGCCGAGACCAACTCCTGTCTTAACGGTTTCTTCTCAGCGGTCTAACGCTTTCTTCTTCTCAACTGAGACTGTCTTCTGTCTCAGCGGTTTCTTCTAAGAAAATTTCTTGTCTCAGTGGTTTCTTCTCAGCGGTCTCAATGCTTTCTTCTTCTCAGCTGAGACTGTCTTTTGTCTCAGCGGTTTCTTCTTTAACAACTAAGAAAACTTCCTGTATCAGCGGTTTTCCACTTAACTGTCTCAAGGATACCTTCTTTATTAGAAGCGTTGAGTGAACTTGCTTCACTCAACGCTTCTGGACTTAGAGAAATTCCATCTGCTTTTGTCTCAGCTGTTATGCTGAGACATACTTCTCACCTATCTCACCTGTCTCAATGTTTTTTCCTTAGCCAAGATATTCCTGCTTCTCTGGTGTTGAGAGCGTTGAGTGTGTCTTCATCACTCAACGTTTTTTTCCTTAGAAAAAGCTTCCTGCAATTTAGTTCGACAACTGAACTGAGTTCGACGAATGACGAACTGAGCCCGACCAACTTTGAACTCAGTTCGATGAATTTTCTGAAGTGAGCTCGACGAACTCAGAGTCTCAAACTCTAAACTTAGCTCGATGAATGGTGAGCTCAGCTCGATGAACTCTGAACTCAGTTAGATGAATTTCGGAACTGAGTTCTACTCACAGCCTTTTGTTGTATGGCGTTGAGTGTGTCTTCATCACTCAATGCCTGTGTACTTAGACAGATTTCTATCAGCCCAAATCATAGGTAAGAGTTTACCTGACTTGGCCACTTAGGTTACTTCATGCCTTTCCAGCATCTTCACTTTGTGACCACCTGTCACATAACTTAGACAACCTGTCTAGACTTGTTCCATGAAACATCCTGCACATGATGAGCTTAAACAACATCAAATACAACTATGCTCTTAGTCTTGATGATGATGCTTCTTCAAATCCAATCTAGGGAACATTATGGGCAATGAACCCAACAACAATTATTAAAATATAACTTTTAATTAATTAATTATTAAATAAAAACTATAAAAAAATAAGTATAAAATTAGAGTTATCAAATACCTCCATACTTACTCATTTGCTAGTCTCGAGCAAAAAAACTTTCCATAGAGAGCAGAAAAATTTCAACGCTAGAAAGGAAAAATTGAACCTAAGGAGTAAAATGCGAAATCTTATGCCTTAGTGTGTAGCTATTTTAGTAGAAAAACTTACTCATCATACAATTAGCTTATATTATCTAAAATGTGTTTTCACTTATTATTTCTACTTTGAAATTGAAAATCGCGTAAATCCTAAACTTATATTTAAGGAGAAGGTAGCATGTGTACTAAGATCGACATTACACAAATCAAAGATCGAGATATCCTCCCAAGAAATCCATCAATGTCGACGGCCATAGGCTTGCCCTTTCACACTCTCGTCGCGACACTAGTTTAACTCATAAGCACAAATCAATAGAACTTAACTAGGTTGAAACATAGGCATAGGTTTTTTGTGCGGATAATCAAAGATAAAAACGACAACTAGTCACTCCCAAGCCCTTTTTTCTTTCTTTTTTTCATTCAAATTTTTTATTATTTCTCCTTTCTCTTTTTAAGATTTTTCTAATATTTTCAAAAGTAATGAGAAATAAATCGACACGTTTTTCAATAAATAAATAGCCATCAAAATAAAATGGCTCCAAATCACTCAAAGTTTTTTTAAATAAAACCATTATCGAGCTCGGACTTAGGTGTGCGATCAAGATGCTTTTTAGGCATTGGTGAAATATTTGGTGGAGCTGAAACAAAGGGTAGGGTAATATGCTCAGAGTGATTTTAACAACGATAAAATATTAGGTATGAGTGCAACGGCTCAAACTTGCCAAAATAAATGCATATATCTTATTCAAGCTAATGATTTTAACTTACGCAAGTCTTGAGAATCGCTAGAGG
Source organism: Platanthera guangdongensis (assembly GCA_039583875.1). Classification (NCBI taxonomy): domain Eukaryota; kingdom Viridiplantae; phylum Streptophyta; class Magnoliopsida; order Asparagales; family Orchidaceae; genus Platanthera; species Platanthera guangdongensis. Next base: position 117,558,231 of record CM077159.1, on the reverse strand, counting down.
GCAAGTTCTGGACATCGAGAAAAAAAATACATTCTTGATTTGCGAAATATTTTTCTAGTAAACTTCTACGTACTCAATTAAAATATTTTTGAATTTTACCGGTTTCAGAATGAAAGTAGAATAAACCATTTCCACACATTTAGAAAAATAAAAATCGAATTGTATGCTGAATATTTAGTTTTACATAAAATTCTACTAACATGTGCACTAGACTAGGAACACAACATGACCAATAGTTCTACTAAAAAATTTAAAATTCAATTAAAGTTTAAAAATTCTTTAAACACTATTTAAAAGTTGAATACTAGGGATTTTACATGTAAATTGTTGGATCCCTAATTGGATTTGGGTTAGATTCAATAAACTAGAATATTTGACCCACCTTGTAATGTCAGGGTCATGTCTGTGTCCTAGAGTTTAGTCTATGTCCTTAGAGTGAACACTGCATGGACCAGCCAACAGATGACAGCAGAAGATTCAAGACTTAGATAAAAATCAGTTCAGGAAAGTGAGTTTGACGTTCGTCGAACTCAGCTCGATGAAAGTCGTGCTCAGCTCGACGAACTCAGAGACAATTCTCTGAGTAGAGCTCGACGAAATTCGAGCTCAGGTCGACTATTTCTGGATGTTCTTCTTCAACATTCTAAGTCCAGAATCATTTCTCTGAACTCCAGTCAGCGAAGTTATATTATCAGCTCGATAATCTTAGAGCACAGAATTGGTAAGTTTCAACAAGAAGCAGTTAGGTGTTCTCAGGTCGACGAACTTAGTTCTCAACTCGACGAACAATAATTATCTGGTCGACGAACAAGATTTCTCAGGTCGACGAACTCTGGACTCAGGTCGACGAAATCTATTCTTTGCTCGACGAATTCTGTGCAGATCCAGACTTGGATTTTTCCTTCTTTTGTCCTTATTTTATTGCAGTAATTACTGAATAATCAATGCTTAATATTCTATGAAAATTACCGTTAGAAGCAGCATTGATTATGGCATTCATCGGGATTATTACTTGTCGTTTTTCAATAGGACAGTTGGGGAAATCCAATTAATGCAGATATTCTCTCTAGACGCATTATCCTTCTCTAGTCCGCCAGCAATCAATGCAGACAATTCAAAATTCAAAGGAGAATATACAGATAAATATATATAAAAAAGAGAATTTCTCTCTTACAAAATATAGATACACAGAGATATAGAGATCACAGATAAGAAAGCAAGAAAGAAGAACACACTCTGTGAACAAGACATGCATCTCAAGAACAAATCTCTCTGTCTTCATCAAAGTATTCTTCCTCCAGCAAGCTGCCAAGAGACAACCAAACTTCAATTAGTCTACTGCTTATTGGAGATCCTTTCAAGAAGACCTACTCACCCTGCAAAGCCTCCATTCTTCCTGAACAAATCTTCATCTTAGGGGGAGCTTTGACACCATCAAGGATCCACTAATTTTCTTTGTTGCCTTAAGATAGAGAAGATAACATCAAGTTTCATTTTCACCTACTATACACAGGGTTCTAGCTCCCTTAAAAAGTTAATCACTTGGTTTTTAGGCACCTGATCAAAAGACTGAAGGGTTTCCTGATCTACCTGAAGCAGATCTTGTGGTGACAGGCACCTGAACAAAAACCTGATTGGTGACAGGACACCTGATCAAAAACCTGAGTGGATTCCTACCAGGGTGGTAGAAGAGTAGATGTACCCAAGTTTTAGGGGAACCACTATAAATTTCTTGTGTCGTCTGTGATGCTATTTTAATTCTTTCTGTGTGTTGTTTGCTGGGTAGCTTAGTTTTTATTTCTGCACTCTTGAATACACATAGTAGATCACTCAATTTCAACTATGAAATAAAAATCTAAAGGATTTTAAAATACTCTATTCACCCCCCCCTCCCTCTAGAGTAATACAGTCTAACCCCGTTGGTGGTATCTCCCTTACCACCACTTTCAATTGGTATCAAAGCGAGGTTTGTCTTTGGTTTCACTGATTAACATCTGAACCAAGATCCTTGTTAGATTGTTTCTCTATTCTTTAGTGTTTCTTTTGTTTGTTCAGAAATGACACAAAATAAGGATTATGCTAGCACCAGACCTCTAGTCTGTAACTTAAATAAGTTTGCAATCTGGAAGGCAAGAATCAAGTTGTACATGAACTCCATTGATGAGGATATTTTCAATTCCATTTTGACAAGTCCTCCTCAACCAACTGCTTCTACATCCACAGAAACTTCCAGCACTCATACAGTTCCACCACCTGAGTGGACTGCTGCTTAGAAGAAAGCCAAAGTTGCTGATGCTAAAGTCATGAACATTCTGTACCAAACAATGTCAGATGAAATCTTCCAAAAGGTGGCTGAATGCTCTTCTGCAAAAGAAATCCGGGATTCTCTAAACCAGATGGTGGCATGCTCTGCAGATGAAAGAAAGGATAGAAGATCCCTCCTAATATCTTAGTATGAGAACTTCAAGAAGGAGGAATCTGAAACAGTGGCAGAGATATATAACAGACTTAGTGTTATCATCAATGAACTAAAGACCTTGGATAAGGATATTTCATTGACTGAGATCAATGACAAGATTCTGATGTGATTCCATAGCACTTGGGATTCCAGGATCTGGCCAATCAAAGAAGCCAAAAGTATGAATGAGTTATCCACCGAGTCTCTCTTGGGAAAGCTCAAATCCTATGAGCAATTGATCAAGACTAGAGAGGCAACTGAAAAGAAGACCTCAACCTCTTCAAGGAAGGAACATAATATTGCTTTTAAAGCAACTGAAGAATCTGAAACTCTTCCAGCAAATGAAGAGCTGATGAGCTTGCTGGCCAAAAGATTCTACAAGCTGGCCAAGAAGGATTTCAGAAGAAGAACATCATAGAATGATGACAAACCTAAGTATGACAGAACTCCTACCAAGGAGAATGTCTGCTTTGGATGCAGAAAGCCTGGGCACATTCTCCCTGAATGCCCAGAAGCTCAGAAAAGGGACAGGTGAAAGGAGAAAGAGAACAAGAAGAACTCCAGCAGGAATTCAAACAAACACTCCTCCAGCAAATACAAAAGAAAAGAAAAAGGTTTCATTGCTGAAACCTGGAGTGACACTGATGAAGAGATATCATCTTCCAGTTCCAGTGAAGATGAAGAAGAAGCAAGGGAAAAAGGGGTCTGCCTCATGGCAATTAATGCCTTTTGCAGTAGACCTAATGCTGAAGATCAAGTAGAAGGTCATTCTGAAGAATCTGAGACAGATGAGGATCAGGTTATCTCATCTTTTGATTTTAATTATGTTGATTTTAAAATTGAATTCAAATCTTTATCCAATGATTTAATAAAATCTGAAAAAGAAATTAAAATGCTAAGAGATAGGCAATCTGAATTTGATAACTTGTTTGCTGAAAACAATAAGCTTAAGGATGATTTAGCTCTAGCTAATGAACAAATTATTTCTTTAAAAACAGAGCTATGTCAGGCTAAGCAACTTGAGGATTCTCTTAATGGGAGAAGCTCTATGCTGATGGACATCACAAGTACAGTCAATGCCAGACTGAATAGCAAACTGGGCTTGGGTGTATCATCAAGCTTACCCCCCATACTTAAGAAGAATATATTAACAACCCCTATAAAATTTGTTTCAGCTAAGGGTAAAGAGGTGATAAACAATAAACAAACTACAGAAGAATTACCTAACTCAAAAAATCAAAAGAACAAAAACCAGAAAACTCTAAGTAAAAATAAAGTTCAACAGATTTCGGTCGTCGAACTTAGGTCGACGAAATGTGGCTAGTTCATCGAACCCCGATCGACGATCTATGAATGCCAATTTTAGCTATAACAATTCGTCTTACTGCGATCGACGAACTGTGTATGGTTCGTCGAGTAGAGATCGACGAACTTGGGGCACAGAAAATAAATATGTTCATTCTCTGAGCAGAGATCGACGATCTCATCCCACTTCGTCGAACTCTGGTCGACGAACTCACAACTTTTCGTCAAACCCAGTTAGACTTAATAAGTCATAATTCTAACAAAAATTCTAATCAACCTAGAAAACCTTTTAATCCACTTGCTGATTGGGAAATTCCACCTAGGAGATATCATCCCTTAGGCTATAAATCCCAAACTGAATTTTTAGTTATATCACGCTTCTCTTATCAGCAAAATAAAGGACACAAGGTTCTGGGTCAAGAACAACTAATTATTTTCTTTGTAGGTAAAGAGCTATCCAGCCGTTAATCAACAATGGTATCTGGACATTGGATGCTCCAAGCATATGACTGACAGTAAGGACAACTTAAATAACTACAAGTCCAAGCTGGGACCAAAGGTGATCTTTGGTGATTGAAATTGTGGTCAGTCTGAAGGCTTTGGAGAAGTAAAGATTGGAGCAGTCACTTTCAAAAAGGTGACATATGTAAGTGGACTCAAGCATAACCTCATCTCCATAAGTCAACTATGTGATGAAGGTTATCAGGTACATTTTAACTCAAGTTCTTGTATTATTTCTAATAAAGAAAACCAAAATATTTTAATTGGAAATAGACAAGGTAACATATATGTAGTTGATTTTCTTTCTGCAACTTCATATATCTGTTTACTCAATATTGTTTGCAATCTAAATGATATATGACATAAAAGACTAGGACATGTTAATATGAAACATATTTCTAGGCTATCTAAAGACAACCTTGTGAGAGGATTGCCTTCTGGTTCCTACAAGAAGGAAGGCCTATGCAGGGCTTGTCAACTAGGCAAGCAAACTAAATCTAGTTTTAAATCAGTTAATAAGAGTGATTCACCTAGGATCTTGTACTTGCTACACATGGTCCTTTTTGGACCTATTACTGTACAAAGCCTAGGAGGGAAATCTTATACTCTAGTTGTTGTAGATGACTTCTCAAGATTCACTTGGGTGTTCTTTTTGAGATCTAAGTCAGATACATTCAAGGTTCTTACAGATTTTCTCAGGACCATACAGATTGAGTACTCTACTCCAGTTGCATTAATCAGAAGTGATCATGGTATTGAGTTTGAGTTTCTTCTTATGCATGAGTTCTGTGAGAAGGAAGGTATCAGAAATTGTTTCTCAGCTCCTAGAACTCCTCAACAAAATGGGGTAGCTGAAAGGAAGAATAGAACCTTAATTGAAGCTACAGGCACAATTTCAGGGTAACTCAGTCTCTCTTTCTCCAAATGTACTAACCGACATTTTCGGTCTACTGAATGGTGAAGAAGAAATTGAACTGGATACTGAAGCGTATAATAATATGTTGAATAAAATGGGTCATTATGGAGATAACCCTAACAAACTGTTTAAGAAGAACTTGTCGGCTGAATACAAGTTCTTGGCTGATGTGGTCGGAAAAGTGCTGTTAGGAAAACATACAACACATGATTGTATAACCAGGTATCGATTCCTGGTGATGGTTGCTTTGGTGGATAAGAAAGGAATTAACTGGGGACAGTTACTATTTGAGTTGATCAAAAATAGAAACAAAAAGAAGGAAGTCTACTTTGGCAGAATTCTGGGGATATTTCTACAGAACAAAGCATCTAAACATCTGGTCTCTACATAAGTGTTCATCAATGCCTCTAAGAGGCTCACCTCTGCCCTCTTTGGCAGATGCAAAAGGAGGATCTCCAAGCCAACCAAGGCTTCTTCCTCCTCTAGGCCTTCTGAAAGCACAAGGGCAGTCATAGCCGCTCCTCTACCCCCAGAAGAAGCTCCCTCCACCTCTAACATTCCTTCTTCTCCTCAACCACAATAACAACAGCAACAATCACTTCATATCTCTACTCCAGTTCCATCTCCTGTACATTCTCCACCTCCATCCTCTCCCTAAATAAATATCTCTGAACTCTCATCTTCCCCCATTCAGGAATCCCTCCAACACTCTCCTTCCCAATCACCACAACCATCCCCACATGAATCTCCTCTTCCACCTCATTTAAATGCCACAAATCCTGACACCTTTATATCCTCCCACACATTCAATCTAGTGCATCCTCCATCATCTCCACATCAAGAACCCATCCCCACAGCAATAATTCCACCTTCTACAACTGCTACTCCCTCTGTCCCCTTCCCTCTACTAATCTAAACTCACCTTCCATCTTCTGCACCTGACTACACACACACAGATATGTCCAGTGAATTTTCTGTCTATTCAAATTGTGGTCATCACAATCCCTACTCCTCCACGGCTCCAAAATCTCTCTATTTAAATTTTTCTGATATTGCTAAGGATTTGCTTGCATTCATCTCTCCCACTCTTCAACACCTTATAAATAATGCTCTAGGTCCTCTCACTGCTTCCATTCAAACTCTCTCAGCCACAGTTGCTTCTCTGTCCCCTGTCTATTCTTCTGAGGGACTGGGTCTAGGACCCTCTGCAGCCAGTCAGGGGGAGATGCTTCATGATGAAGAAGTTCCAGTAAAGCAGCAGAAGTAGCAGCAGCAGAACTTGATTCTTTAATGACTGACTCTTCAGAAGATGCAGTAGATCCTTCTGAAATAATAGATTTAATAAACTCAGATACTGATATGGATTAGCCTGTTTTTGCTGAGATAGAAACTGTTGGGGATTATATTCTAAGTCCCACAGTTAATTTGACTTCCGTATTGGATTTATTCAATATTATGTACAGTAATATTCTTCCCATCTATTCTCATCATCATTCTTTGGCCATTGTACCATACACTGCACCACTTAGCCCTATAGCGCCAGGAAACTTAAGGCTAGACTTGCAGCTGCATAACCTCTTACTCCCAAGAACATTGCTTCTCCTAAAGCCATTTCTCCTCCCACTTATATTATGGATGACAGTCCCATGCCTGATCTAGATGAGTTGATCTTGGCAGATATTGAAGAAGAGAGTAAATCAGTTGCTGCAAGCACTGATGTACATAGTTCTCCAGCTCCAACTCTTCCTCCAGCTCCTCCCCACGCAGAAAAATTGTTGATATCTGCAGAAGCTTTGAAAGAAATTAATGTATTATATGATAATCCTCAGGGATCTTCTGATGATGAAGATGAGGATGATGATTCTTCTGATGATGAGCCTAAGTCCAAAAAGAAAATCTCTAAGAAAAGGAAAGCCCCTCCAGCTTCTGCTCCAAAACTAAACCCAACTCATGATATTCCATACTATATTCTTCAGAATATCACTCCCTACAAGGGCATGCTAGCTTGGACGTGGCTGTCCAAGAATCAGTAGAAAGACAAAGAGAAGTAGAAAGTATTCTCCTCCTTCACAGAGATACATGAAAGATCCTCCCCCTCCTCCACCCGCTGCTGGTGCTTCAGGCACTTCCTCTCAAAGACCTACCCAATATCAAACTTATCAGAGACAGCAAGGTAGATCCTCTTCTTCTGGAAGCATCCAGCACAGGTACTCCTCTCGCAAGCAGCACCAACATCAACAACATCAACAACAACAACATCTACAGCAAGCACCAGAATCTCAAAAAGCTGAGAGTCCAAAGAAACCTGCATCTCCTCCTGTTCCATTTGAGGTCCCAGAAACAACTACTACTGCATGGATGGCCAGGTTCCAAGAACTGATTGGCCTATCTATGATAAACAAAGCCAAAGCTGAAGGAAAGGATCCATCTCAATACTCAACAATGTCCAAATTCAAAAAGGAGGAACTAAACAGGTTTGAAAAAGCTAATAAGTTTTTTAATGTAGATGATTACATGAAATTACATCCAGAAGCTGTGGTGCCAAGGGCTACATCCCTCAACATTATTGGAGCAGCTGATATGACTATGTCAAAGAGTCAAGCAGCTAATCCAAACAGGGAAATCAAGTTCACGCAGCTTGGTGATTGAGCTAAGGAGGATAAGCAAATGGTGTCAAAGAAGAAGAAATGAGTTTAAATTGTTTAGTCCATCTATATATCTTAAAACTGTTTATTTATTTCCTGATACAAAGCATATTGTATATATATATATCTGCTGCTTCTCTTTAAAGTTTTCTGCCAGATATATTTTTGTCCAGCTTTGTAAATGTTTTGTAATTAGTGACCTCACCCAAATAGGGGGAGATTGTTGGATCCCTAGTTGGATTTGGGCTAGGTTCACTAAACTAGGATATTTGACCCACCTTGTATAGCCAGGGTCATGTCTGTGTCCTAGAGTTTAGGATATGTCCTTAGAGTCAACACTGCATGGACCAGCCAATAGATGACAGCAGAAGACTCAAGACTTAGAGAAAAATCAGTTCAGGAAAGTGAGTTCGACGTTCGTCGAACTCAGCTCGACGAAAGTCGTGCTTAACTCGACGAACTCAGAGACAATTATCTGAGTTGAGCTCGACGAAATTCGAGCTCAGGTCGACGATTTCTGGATGTTCTTCTTCAACATTCTAAGTCCAGAATCATTTCTCTGAACTCTAGTCGGCGAAGTTATATTATCAGCTCGACGATCTTAGATTACAGAATTGGCAAGTTTCAACAAGAAGCAGTTAGATATTCTCAGGTCGACGAACTTAGTTCTTAGCTCGACGAGCAATAATTATCTGGTCGACGAACAAGATTTCCAAGCTCAATGAACTCTGGACTTAGGTCGACGAAATCTGTTTTTTGCTCGACGAATTCTATGCAGATCCAGACTTAGATTTTTCCTTGTTTTGTCCTTATTTATTGCAGTAATTCCTGAATAATCAATTCTTAATATTCCCTGAATATTACCATTAGAAGCAGTATTGATTATGACATTCATCAGGATTATTACTTGCCATTTTTCAATAGGACAGTTGGGGAAATCTAATTAATGCAGATATTCTCTCCAGCCGCATTTTCCTTCTCCAGGCCGTCAGCAATCAATGTAGACAATTCAAAATTCAAAGGATAATATACAGAGAAATATAAAAAAAAGAGAATTTCTCTCTTACAGAATATAGATACATAGAGATATGAGATCACAGATAAGAAAGCAAGAAATAAGAACACACTCAGTGAACTAGACAGACATCTCAAGAACAAATCTCTTTGTCTTCATCAAAGTATTCTTCCTCCAGCAAGTTGCAAAGAGACAACCAAACTTCAATCAGTCTACTGCTTACTGGAGATCTTTTCAAGAAGTCCTACTCACCCTGCAAAGCTTCCATTCTTCATGAATAAATCTTCATCTCAGGGGGAGCTTTGACACCATCAAGGATCCACTAATCTTCTTTGTTGCCTTGAGAAAGAGAAGATAACATCAAGTTTCATTTTCACCCACTGTACACAGGGTTCTAGCTCCCTTCAAAAGTTAATCACTTGGTTTTTAGGCACTTGATCAAAAGCCTGAAGGGTTTCCTGATCTACCTGAAGCAGATCTTGTGGTGACAGACACCTGAACAAAAACCTGATTGGTGACAGGGCACCTGATTAAAAACCTGAGTGGATTCCTACCAGGGTGGTAGAAGAGTGGATGTACCCAAGTTTTAGGGGAACCAATATAAATTTTTTGTGTCGTCTGTGATGCTATTTTAATTCTTTCTGTGTGTTGTTTGATGGGTAGCTTAGTTTTTATTTCTGCACTCTTTGAATACACTTAGTAGTATCACTAATTTTTAACTCTAAAATAAAAATCTAAAGGATTTTAAAATACTCTATTCACCACCCTTTAGAGTAATACAGTCTAACCACTCTGGTGGTATCCCCCTTACCACCACTTTCATATATAAATATAGAAATAATGATTTCTCTAATGAAAAATAAAACCTATTTTTTTTATTATTTCTTAAACTTCCTGAGGTATACCCTGTGAAGGGCTCTCACCGGTACTAGTAGTTAAGATGAGGTGATATCCCAAGCATTTTTTCTAAGATATTAAGTTTCAATTTTCTAATTGTTTTTGTAAAAACTAAATTTTTTCAAAAAATTTTTTTTTGATTTTTTTTGAAAAGAAAAGAACTATATAAAAGTCAGATATTTTTATGTTTTGTTAAAAAACAGGTTAAATTAATGAGAAATATCTCCCATACTTAAGTGAAATATTGTCCCCAATGTATGAAAATAAAAAGTAGAGGAAGAAAAAACTTTCCTGAAGAGTCCAAATCTGCAACAAGTTTGACCTGAAATAAAATACTAAAGTAAAACATGATATAATTTTAATATTGATATTTTTGATTAAAATAAATAAAACTACATGAAAATGCTGATAATAAAAAAATGATAAAGATACAATAGTCCCGATATAGATTTGATACAAAAGGAAGCCTATTTCCCTTCGCTATCGCCCCTACTATTGATAGAATATCCGCAGTGCTGCAAACTCACGTGAAATATGCTCCATGGAAGAAGCATAACTCTACTCCAGTGCGGTAAAACGACCATCAAAACTCATAAAACGCTTTTCAAAATGGGTCTGCATCTGGTCTAGCCGTGTATGAATTGACCTAAATTGACGATCTCAATATGTCGAAGGACCTGGCGCTGGGGAATAATGTTGCGGTGGTGTAAGATGCGGAGAGTGAGGAGTGCCACTGGGACCTGCCCCAAAATCAAGGTCAATGTCTCCTCCACCCATTACTAACGGGATAGCCTCGAACTCGCTGTCACGTCGTCGTGCTAAGCCGAGGGCCTGGAGGGTCCGGAACTGAATGACTAGCATTATCTAAACGCAATGTAACCATGGAAGAGTATCCCAGATCCCCATCCGTTTGGCGAGATGAGTGATGAAGTTTCCTCCATGGACGGCTCCCATCCTCGCATTCTCAGCCTGATGCCAAAAGATGATCGCAAGTTTGTGGTCTAGGTTGAGTGGGACCTGGTAGAACACATTATATAAATATAGTAAATCCGCCAGAGTCACCACGCCATGGATATCGCCGCGACCGGTGAGGGTAAAGGTGAGGAGGTTGTGGAGAATATTAAGGGCGGGGAAAATGAGGTGGCTACTGATAAGTAAAATGTGGTTTGAGATAGATTTGTAAAAATTAAGTAAAATGTGGGAGATAGTTTAAATTGAAAAGTAAGTTGGATTTGGAAATAAGGCGTTTGTGTGTTCTATTTCTTTATACTTTGATTAAGGTATGCGTACCTATCACGCAGTAGTATTTTTTTTTTAAAATATTAAGGTCGCATTTTCCACGGATTTGTGTCGAGTACTCTACTTTAAGGACTGGAACTATTATTTTATCGAAAAGAGTTCAAGATTTTTTGAAGTTAAAATAATACTTAGGGTTTTGAAAATAGATGAGGTAGAGAGCCCTTGATTTTTTATTTACTTTGGGAAATACTTTTTAAATAATAAAAACTCTATTTCTTTATTAATTAAAATACTTTACCATGGAAGGTCGCTAAATATGAGTGCACCTCTATCGAGGATACATCTACCTGTGATTACGTACTGAAAGTATCTAGCGTCTACCTAAATCACCTAGAGGGGCGCTAATAGGTTATGTTTGTTTCTTTTTGTTGATTAAAAATTATCTAAAAATCAAACACAAAAAACACAGCGATTTTATATTGGTTCCCCGAGTTCGGTACGTCCACTATCCTGCCTCGCCTATCTACTACAAAGGGCTAGATTCGACTACTTCACCTTTCTCAGATTTCGTCAAATCTTACACGTCGGAGCCGCAACTCCTACAACTCGGAGACGACGCTCCTACCACTCGGAGAACAAGCTCTCCTACAACCTGATCCACAAATCAGATCTACACACTCAATCCATAAATAGATCTACTCACTCAATCCACAAATGGATCTACCAACTTGAAGATAAATCTCCTACAAATCGTAAAAGAATATTACAACACAATTACACACAAGATCTAAAAACTTCAGTCCATTGTTCTTCGAAAATAAAGGATCTTGAATATGAGTTGGAGAATACGGTATATTCTAAAATCTTCCGGAGATCTTGGATCTTGAGTCTTCAAATGTCAAGATCTGGAGAAATAGAAGTCTATCGAAGGCAGCAATCCAGATGTAGAGGTCGAAGAAGATGAGATCTTGCTGTGCTTGCAGGTATCGGCCAATCGAAATGTTGCGTGCGGAATGGAGGCCGACGGTTTGCCGATTAGGAAGGTTTTATTGTTTTGATCGGTGAACAAATTAGCACAAAACAAGATTAGTCATAAATAAAATATCCCTAGGTATAAAAGAAATTTCCAAAAACAAATGGCGGAATTTATTGTTCATGGCTGACAGAACCCGTCATTGGTTTTTGAAAAGTTTCGGAAAAATGACCTAAATCAAATTCGTCGAGTATCATCGAGTATCATATTGATACTCATCGAATACGGCATGATATATGACGAAATGGACTTAGTCAAAACATCCAGTCTGGTTGGTCACTCAACGCCATGGTGACGAGTCATACTCGATGAATTCATCGAGGGTCACCAGGCATACTCGACAAATTCGTCGAGTATAGGTGAACTTACTCGATAAATTCAACGCTTAAAGCAGCATTCGTCTAATGGTGTCGAGATATCTCAATGCACTCGATGTCATGATATTCGACAAATTGAACTTAGAAAAATCTAGACAGGTAGTGTCGACTGGACTCGACGAATTCGACCTGTATCACTTAACATATTCGACGAATTCGATGAATATCATTAGATATATTCGACGAATTCGACGAGTATGCACAATGATACTCAACGAATTTTACTTAACAGATTTTTCACTACTCCAATTAATTTACCCTAAGTATATATGACAAATTTGACAGGTATTGGTAAGTATACTAGACGAATTCGGCGTGTATCAATGACGATACTCAACGAATTCGACGTGTATGCTTTACCATACTTGCTGAATTTTACTTAAGTAAAATTTCTATTTCTCCTGGGTCTAATCCTTGATTATCCTTGATCCTTCTCCTGTACTTGGGATTGAAGTATACCCCAATAGAGAGATTACACGTGAGTCAACACTTTGGCCAACACAATGAGGAATTACATTGTGTAGTCCTATGTTTACTGACCCACTATAACCTGACATTGATGTATACTTAGCAATGTGAGCCTACAAGTACATAACTAAACCGTGGCATCAAATACAATCTCAATTCATCTTAGCTTGACTGGACCCTTATTTAAATTAGGGTTATTGTGGATGCAATACCCAACAATCTCTCCCTATTTGAAGAAGCCAAAATCCTACAAGCTAAGGTGAATTGCACATAATGAATAATAAACTTTAAGAAAAAAATGAAATTAAAAATACCACGCATTCCAGACAAATAAGCAAATCATACACACACACACACATATATATATATATATATATATATATATATATATATATATATATATATATATATATATATATATATATATATATCAAATTATTCAATTTTTAAGAGGGCAGCTCACAACATTCAGCAATACACATATGATTCATTGATATTGTCTGTTTTGCCTCTTCGCACGCTACCTTTCAAGATAGGCCCTTGGCTTTGGATAATATCTAGAAAGTATTGGAGGCATCAGATTAGCACCTTGGTTGTTCCTGAAATGTATTCTCCTCTTTGTGCATGCCACCATGTATTTGTTCCATTCCTCTTGGTCATAGTGATGTTGGTGCTTTTCTGCTCCAAGATCGACCAATGAGAATGTATCCAATATGATTCATCTAGAGATAGGGCTCCAAACCTCTTCCATTTCTCAATTCAGCTCTACTCTGACTGGTTCTAGATCTGGCCTGATTCAGACATGCCTTCCACATATCTCCTTCTCATATAAACTGGGGGAGCAGGGTCTTCTGTCCCCTCAACTTCTGGGAATAACGCAACAGCAGTAGCAAAATCCTGATCAAAATTCTATAGATTCTGAGTGTCTGACCAGTGCTGAGGGTTTTCCTAGGGAGGATGAAGCTCGTCAGATGCTGGTACAGGCATAACAGGAACTTGATTTACGGTCAGCTGATTATACAGCCATTCAGTATTATCATACATGTAGTCATTTGTTGCCTTAAAGTTTTGTACCATAGATGTTCCCAGCAAATCCACCTTAGCTGAAAGGGCATTCTCTCCCTTTTTGGCTTCGACGGTGTTGACATTGGCATAGTTGTGCATTGTGGAATCAAAGTGTATCATCGATCTATTATGGACATCAATCATTGTAAGAATATTTGAATCATCATTCTTCAATACCACCATGTTATTTTTCTGTCCCGACATAGTGTGATAGATGGCTTTGCATCTCTAAACAAACCACGAATCCAGCTTCTTATCTAGCTTGCTTATTTCAACTTTGACCTCTGTCAGGCCATTCAACATATATTGTCCAGAATCTGTAACACTTTTTACGACCTTCTGTAACAAATCCTCAAACTTAGCTTGTTGCTTGGCCAACATCATTTCAACTGCTTTCAAATTGGAGTCATTTACAATGGAAGATGGAGCATCTGTAATCTGTGGCACTGCAACATCGTCTGGGATCTCAGAATCACTAGAGGACTCATCAATTGGAGAGAGATGAGCTTTTGAATTCAGTACATGATCCTCAACATCTAGGATAGGAGTATGCGCTTTTGAATCTCCTTCCTCATCAGAAAGATCAATTACGCCTTTGGGCACCTCTGAAGTCCTACCGAGTCTCTTCTCCAGGTTGTGGATGGACCAGTCAACCTCAGTGGAGAAAGAGATCTGGAACTGAGTTGCCTCTCCCTCAGAAACTTCAATAGGAGTCATCTTTGGGAGAGGAACTAGTATGTTGTCCACAGACATTGGCTCAGCTGCAGTAGCATCAATAGCAGCATCCTTGTCCGAACTAACTAAATTCTCTTCAGCAGCAATCTCAGATCATCAGATGGAACACAATCTCGTAATCTTCAACCCATAGGTCATCATCATCAGTAGTCTCATCATCTAAGTCATCAACATTCTCTTGGTCTGACGGAGCTGGAACCTATTTGTCAGCATCCTCTTCTAAAGCATCAACATGAACTATCTCTGGGGCTGGAAGCACTATATCCTGCATCTCTGTCACTGTCTCAGACACCAACTCCGCAACAGTAGTAAGAGCAATCTGAGACACCTATATCAGTAAATTCTTTGTCTCTGCATGAAAGTTTTCAGTTTACCTAAATCACCTAGGGGGGGGGGGGTGAATAGGTGAGGTGTGTGTCTTTTTGCGGAATAAAAAATTAAGATCTATGCACACGATTATCTACCAAGCAATCACAGATGACAAAAGATTTTATAGTGGTTCCCCAACCTTGGGTACATCCACTTTCCCTCACCAATCTAGCAATACACTAGACTCGACTACTACACTATCTTGGATTGAAAACCAATCCTACACCTCGGAACAAAGTTCCTACAATCTCGATCCACAAAACGGATATACACTTGGAAGATAAAAATTCCTACAACTTGGAGTCAAAAGCTCATACACTCGGAGAGAATTCTCCTACAAGAATGAAATTGAAAGTATGTAGAAATACAAACAGTACAACTTTATCAGATCTGCAAACAGTCAGCCTGGATCTTCTTCTTTAATCCTTGTGACTTTATCAGAGAAGTTGAAGAAGAATCTCGGCAAAGGCTAGATCTGAAATTTCTTGGCATCACACGATCGGATAGATGATGAAGAATTGAACAACGATCTCGATCTGTGAATCTTCTTGATCTGAATCTTCTGGAATTGAAAACCCTAGCCGGATGTGCACAATGAAGGTCGGTGGCGGCGTCTTTCGATTTTTGAGAGAGAGAGAATGAGATTCAGATTTCCTTAGAATAATATTTGATAGCCTTGGTTAGGGTTTGTCGGTTTCTGACAAGACTTTATATAAGATCTTCAATAACAGTCATAATTAGTTTTAATAACGTACACGTGGACCAATCACGTCAAGGCTGTTTGAAATTTCTGTCAAAACTGGACTTAACGATTTTTTTGAAAAGGATGACTGACATACTCGAGAGAAGGTTAACCTACTCGAGTACTTAATAAGACTACTCGAGTGAATAGAAGAAAACTACTCGAGTAAATGAGTTAGAGAAAATCCAGAAATGATGAGCAGCTACTCGAGTAAAAAGAGACTTACTCGAGTGCTAATATAGCTACTCGAGATGTGGAGTTTAACTACTTGAGTACCAGAAGCATTACTCGAGAGGTAGAGGAACTACTCGAGTCAAGGACTTAGAAAATTTTCTGAAAGAAAAATATGGGTTACTCGAGTAGTGAAACTAAACTACTCGAGAGAATGAAACTACTCGAGTATATAGAAATAGTTACTCGAGTAATGGACTTGAAAAAATTTTGAGAGAAGAAAATCTTGTTACTCGAGTATTTACTCTGGACTACTCGAGCAGTAGATGGACTACTCGAGTACATGAATTTGACTACTTGAGAGAGGAAAAATTTCACGAAATCTAGTCTTCTGTAACTCGAGACAAAAGACTAAACTACTCGAGTACTTATATGACTACTCGAGTAATATACTTAGAAATTTTCTGGAGAAGAAATTCTGTTAACTCGAGAATGAGAAGGGATCTACTCGAGTAGTTGACTTAGCTACTCGAGAGCTATAATTTGGCTACTCTAGGGCTATAATTTGGCTACTCGAGAGCTAATTCCTTTACTCGAGTACAAAGAGTCTTTCTCGAGTATTGACTAAGTATTTCACTCGAGTATGTAGGTATCTACTTGAGTAAAGTACTTAGCAAAATTCTTTAAACAGAATTCTCTTCTTCTTTGGTGAATACAACAACACGCCTTTCTCCAATTAGTTTGAGTGCTTGAATATGAAGTGTATCCCAATAGAGAGGCTGCACATGGGTCAACACCATGGATCACACAATGAGGGATTACATTGGTGACCCATTGTAGATTGGCATTGGTCTACACTTGGCATTAGAATCCTACAAACACATAACTTAAACAAAACATCAAATACAACTTAATTCACCTTAGTTCAAGGGTGACTTCATCAAATCTGGGTTAATGTGGATACAATACCCAACAATCTCCCCCTATTTATAGAAGTCAGAACCCTTTACACTAAGGTGAATTATAGACATAAAAAGAGCTAAACATGTAAATAGATAAATTAGTGTAAGCAAGCATAAGACTATGATCAAAAGGCAAATGATCTAAATTTAGAATTATGTAGATAAGATTGTCCAAAAAATATCATTTCTACAAGAATCATTTCCACACTCTCATAATCCTTTATGCTTAAACTTAATGATACTGCTTGTCTTTCTTCTCTTGTTGTCTCCTCTGGTAGCTGAATGGCATGGAATAGTACTTAGGAGGCTTTGGAGGAGCAGCAAGGTTGAAAGTGCAGGTTAGATCTGATATACTCTAGAGGGGGGGGGGGGGGGGTGAATAGAGTATGGTGCTTGCTAAAAACTTTTTACAACTCTTGTTGTATTCATAAGTGAACAGGGAAGCAAATGAAATACAGCAAACACAGCAACTACCTAATTACAAAGCAATCACAGAACAATCAAAAACCACAGCCAGAAGACAAAATAAAATAAGCAACCAGATGACACAATGAGCTATAGTGGTTCCCCAACCAATCTGGGTACATCCACTCTTCTACCACCCTAGGTAGGAATCCACTGCAGGATGAGTTGATCAGGTGTCCTGGGCACCAATGAGCTTTTGATAAGGTACTCAAAAACCAAATCAGATTTTTTGATCAGGTGTCTTGCCACCACTGAGTTTTGACAAGGTCTTAGAAACCAGCACAAAATTTTGAAGGGAGTTTGATAAACCCTTTACATTAGAGAGAGATAGAGAGGGATGAGATGATCTTCTCTGTCAACAATCAGAGAGAAGATAGTGGATGTTGTCAAAGCTCCCCCTGATATCTATAGTTGTTCAGGAAGTGAGGCTTTGTAGTATGGTGATAGGCCTTCAGAAGATTTGATCTCCAGCAAAAGATGATTCAAGCAGCAGCTGAAATGTGTGTTGTCTGGAGTCTTGAATGATAATGGCCTTTGAACACTGGAATCAAGAGGGATCTGAAAGTTTCAGTATGTTGATCTCCTTTTATGATGTGTGTTCTTGTAAGAATTCTAAGACTGAGAATATCTGCAACTCTTTCTCTTTCTATTGTTCTTGTTGTAATAGTTGTTGATGATGTGTAGTAGGAATAAAAAACTGATCTTTTATTCCTTAGATCTGAATAGAATATTTCTCTGTCCAAGATAGCTGTTAGCCTGTCATAAATGACTTCCTTAACTGCATTTTGTCTTCTGGAGGAAAGTCCAATAAAACATTCCTTTGAAAATCCCTTGAAACTTGCTCAAGATTAATTGAAACGGCTACAAGATCCTTGACATAAATGCTGAGAATAATTCCATAACTGTCTGAATTTGAATCTTGAAAAAACGTCGATCTCTCCAGAAAAACGTCGACCTGAGCTCAACTATCGTTGAACTGAGCTCAGAGACTGGACTTAGACTGAAGCAGAAAATGTCGATCTGAGCTCAACTATCGTCGAACTGAGCTCAGAGATCGGGAAACAAACTAGAGATAGGAACGTCGATCTGAGCTCGAAGATCGTCGAATAGAGTTCGACGACTCGTTGAAATTGAGCTTAGAGATCGTCGAATGGAGTTCGACGATTCGTCGAGGTAAGTTCAGAGATCGTCGAATGGAGTTCGATGATTCGTCGTCCTGAGCTCGATGAAATGACTTAGTCTCCTGAACTGAAATATCTGGTCTTGAGGGAAGCTTTCAAACCTAAATACTAACCTTTAGACTCAGTTCTAAATGACCTTTAGATCTATACAAGGAGGTCAAAACAAATTTCCTAAAGGACATAGTGATCCTTGCCCAAATCAGTAATAGGGTGTTCCAACAATCTCCCCCTATTTGGGTTAGGATTACTCTTTATAGACATTGAAAAAATAAAAACATACAAAGCAGAAATGTAACAAACAAAACATTGCAGAAACACAGACATTAACAGATATAGTTCAGAAAACAAAATTTACTGTCATCTTACAGAATAATTCCTTTTCCTTGCTCTTTATGAGAACTATTTCTCTGTTGGGGTTGAGAGCTTCCTTCTTGGATCTTCTGTTATCAGCTGCACCTAGAGAAGTTTGATGTTTTGGCCTGGGCACTACAGCTTCTGGATGCAGCTTCATATAACTTTCTGAATCAAAGAATTTGCTGGAGGAGTATCTCTCAAGTTCTTTCATTCTTTGATCTGATAGAGTAGTGATATTGGATGTATCTTTTCCTTGTTCTCTAGCCTTCTTGATTTGGTCTAGTGCAGCCAATTCTTTCATTCTTGCTGTCCATGAGGTAGGATTATTTTCTAGGTCTTCAAAAGGAACAGGAGGCTCATATCTGTTTGAAGAATTATCAGGAGGAGCTCTGGAAGAGACTAGTTCTTTAAGCTTATAAGGGAAGGGACCAGAAGTAGTGTCAGAGGGACCTTGTCCTTCCCTTTGATAAGGATGTTGCCTGGAATACACTCTGAGTACTTTTTGATTTCCTCTGTACTGTCCTCTTCTGGACTGGTAACCTATAGACTGATTTCCTCTGTACTAGGATCTTCCTTGAGGTTGACATGAAGTTTGGATTTTAGCAGCATATTGGAATGCAGAACTTCCACCTGCACCTGCATCAGGTGAAGGAGGAGGAGAAGGAGGATTGAAATGGGATGATCCTTTCTCATACTTTCTTTTCTTCTTCATGGCTTTCAGTTGATTCCTGGAGTACTGCATCCATGGTTCTATAATAGGGCAATCATGCAGTATATAATATGGAATATCATTTGTATCTTTCACTTTCTCTGGGGGAACTCTCTCCATGGCCTTGCTTCTGGCTTTCCTTTTCCTTGCAATTGTTGCAGAGGAATCATCAGAGTCAGACCTAAACTGATCACTGTCTGAGCTTTGTGGATTATCATACACTGCATCAATCCTTTTGAGATAATCTTTCTATTGTTGAGACTGAGCAGAAGAGACAGCAGAAACAGCAACAGGAGCAACAACAGCAGCAGGAATTGAATTAGAAGCAGCACTGGCAGAAGGAGCTATGACAGCAATAGTAATAGAAGCAGTAGAAACAGATGAAACTGGAAAAACAACTTCAAAAATAGAAACAGCAAGCTCAGAGGTAACTGAAACAACAGATTCAGATATAAAAATAGCAGGCTCAAAATCAAATGCCTCTGTCATATGCACATCCTCAGACACTGAAACAACAATAGAAGCAGTAGGAGCAGCAACAGTAGGAGCAATAGAAACAGAAGGAGCACTATCAACAGCATTGAAGGAATTTATATAAGAGCTTATTAAGCTGGGGTCACAGCTGGAAATAGGCACAATGGCCTTTGTAAGATCTTCAGTTTGCTGGACTGGAAGACAACTGAAATATACAGAATCAAAAACTGATAACAGTGACTTGAGGTCCACTATAATGACTGCAACTGGAGCTAGGTCTGAAGTTACTACAGCAGGCAATCTCTCAGCTTCATAAGGCATCTCCCCCTGCCTAGATTCAGTGAGAACTGGATCAAGGCACCCAGAAGAAGGGATTGCCTGAGGAGGAAGAAAAGAGGATAGCCTGACAGACAGTTCCTGAACTGTTTTTAGAAGTGGAGCCATAGAGATCTCCAGAAATAGTGATAGCCTGGGAGCTATCAGCTCATATAGCCTGTCTGCAATGGCTGGATTGTCTACTTGCTCAAGAGGGACTTGAGTAGAGGTAGGGATGGAAGTTGGAGGAGCAGGAGATGTTGTTGGAGAACCTGTGGATTGTGGAAGTGATGGTTGAGATATTGGAATTGTGGAGATGGAAGATAATGGAATGGAAATGGATGGTGTGAATGATGGTTGAGCAATGATGTCCTGAAGGAGTTGTTGATAAGAAGTGGATGAAGATGGTGGCTCGGGAGGGGATGAAGGAGAATCATCCATATATGAATCGTCTAGAAGAGTGAAAGATGGAATATGAGATGATGAATCATTGTCCAGGTGTGGGTAGTGATGTAATGGATGGAATATTTCTTCAGTTAATGGTGGAGTTGGAGAAGGGATTGAAGTTGGAGATGGGATGGAAATGGGGGATGAAATTATGATGGTGACTGTTGTAGATGAAACAATAGGTGGAGGAGGAGGAGAAGAAGCAGGCAAGTCTTCTGCAGGGGCAGAAACCTGAGGGGAAGAGACTGAAGCAGTCCTTGTGCCTGAAGAAGAGAATGCAGAGGGCCTGCTGGGCTTGACAATCTGCCTGTCCCATTTCCCAAATAGGGCACAGGTAAGCCTCTTGGAGGCATTGATGTGCATCCCACTGGAAACAAGCAGTGCACAACATCTATTATGAAGAAACAACCCTAAGATCCTCCCAAAATTAACAAAGTTCTTGTTAATTTTCTTCTTGATTAAATCAAAAAAGACTTCTCCCCAGTTTAGTTGCTTCTTGTCCACCAGGGCACCCATCAAACAGAGCTAATACCTAGATATGGTATCATGAGCTGAGTGTTTTGCCAACAACACTTTTCCAACAACATCATCAAGAAATTTGTACTCAACAGAAAGATTTTTCTTGAGCAATTTACTGGGGTTTGCTTCTAAATGTCCCTTCCTTTCAAGCATATTAGAAAATTCTTCTCCAGAAAGCTCAACAGAATCTTCTCCAGAATTCAATTGAAAAACCTCTGTCAAAGTAGTAGGTGTTAGAGATACCTGAGTTCCTAATATGGTTCCAACCACTGTGTTCTGATAAAGATTATGGGCAGTATACACCCATTCCTTTATCTCATCTGTAGCCAATTTGATCCTTGTAGTCATTATGGTAACTAGCTGTTGGTCTTTGAAAAGTTCCAGAATGTCCTTGAAGATTTGGTCGCTGTTATTTAAAGAATCCATGTCGATATCAAAGCCTGCGTCAAACTTCATTGCGGCCAAGATTGCGACTGAAACTGCCATTGATTCCTGCAAAAATGAACAAACAAATGACCAAGTGTAGAAGAGTTTGGAGGGAAAGAGAAAATTTGCAGAGAGTATGAATGCGCAAGGGGAGAAAGACGGCCGAAAAATGAGTTTTATATTAGGGTTCGACGCAAAAAAGGAAAGATCGTTGAACTCTGTTCGACGATCTGGGCTTCTAAAGGAAACTGAAAGGTCGTCAACATCGTCGATCTCCGTTCGACGATATTGGAGAGCGTCGAGCTCCGTTCGACGATTGCTGACCTGAAGAAAGATAGTTTAGCACTATCTGAGAAGCGCTGAACTCTGGTCGACGATTTCGGACATCGTCGATCTCCATTCGATGATCTTGGGGAAAATCGTCGAGCGCAGTTCAGAGACCAGAAACACTCTATACACTAGAAAAAGCATTTTGATTTGCCTAGTCTTGGTCATTTTTATAATTTTAAAATCTTGGATCTTATTTTAGACTTCCTCCATCTAACATTCCTAACTGATTCAAGAAGAATGTATGTTTCTTTTCATCCAAGGGTTTGGTGAAAATATCTCCCCTTTGCAAATTAGTTGGGATATACTGAAGTTCAATTTTATTTTTCTCAACATTATCTTTTAGAATGTGATGCCTAATTTCTATGTGTTTTGTCCTACTATGGAGGATTGGATTTTGTGCTATAGAAATAACACTGGTATTATCACAAAATATTTTAGACTTTTCTAAGTTGTAGCCATAGTCTAGGAGTTGGTTTTGAATCCACAAGATTTGTGAACAACAACTACCTGCAGCCATATATTCAGCTTCAGCAGTTGAAGTTGACACAGATGTTTGTTTCTTGCAAAACCAGGAGACAAGTCTGTCACCAAGAAACTGACAATTTCCACTGGTGCTTTTCCTATCTACTCTGCATCCAGCATAATCAGCATCTGAAAATCCAGTTAAGTCAAATGTTGAATCTTTTGGATACCAGAGACCTAGATTTGGACAACTTTTTACATATCTAAGAATCCTTTTTACTAAGGTTAAGTGTGACTCTCTAGGGCTCACTTGGAATCTAGCACATATGCATGTAGCAAACATTATGTCAGGTCTACTAGCTGTAAGGTACAATAAAGAGCCAATCATTGCTCTATATGTTGTCTGATCAATAGGTTTCCCATGTTCATCAGCATCTAATACAACATTAGTAGGCATAAGTGTTTTCATACATGATGCTTCAGACATACCAAATTTCTTAACCAATTCTTTTGCATACTTGGTTTGAGAAATAAATATGCCTTCATCATGTTGTTTGATTTGCAATCCTAGAAAGAAGGATAGCTCACCCATGCTACTCATTTCAAATTTAGAATGCATTAGATTGGAAAACCTTCTGCACAAATTTGAATCAGTAGAACCAAATATAATATCATCTACATAGATTTGTACTAGTAGGGTGTGGGACTTATGGGTTCGAATAAAAAGAGTTTGGTCTACTCTACCCCTTATGAACTCATTTTTCAGAAGAAAGCATGCTAGGGTCTCATACCATGCTCTAGGAGCTTGCTTTAGACCATATAATGCTTTATGCAATTTGAAAACATAATCATGATGAGTTGAAGAGATAAAACCTGGGGGTTGTCTGACATAGACTTCTTCTTTGATATCTCCATTGAGAAAAGCACTCTTTACATCCATCTGGTATACTTTGAATCCTTTATGTGTTGCATATGCTAAGAAGATTCTCATGGCCTCTAACCTTGCAACTGGTGCAAAGGTCTGGTCATAATCTATCCCTTCTTCTTGAGAGTACCCTTGAGCAACTAGCCTTGCCTTGTTCCTTACAATGACTCCTTGATCATCCAATCTATTTCTGAACACCCACTTTGTTCCAACAATGGAGTGATCCTTTGGCCTTGGTACTAGTTCCCAAACTTTGTTCCTTTCAAATTGATGCAACTCTTCTTGCATTACAATAATCCAGTGTGGATCTTGCTCTGCATCTTGAATGGATTGAGGTTCAATTTGAGAAAGAAAGCAAGTGTGCATCAGGTTTTGGTTGACCTGATTTCTGGTTTGCACACCAGCTGAGATGTCTCCAATCACTTGGTAGATTGGATGGTCTCTAGATGTTACTAATCAACAGGAGATGTTGATTGTTCACCAACCTGTGTTATTGTTTCCTTTGGTGGTACAATAACTGGCTCTTCAAGAAGTTTCTCTTCAAGATGTTGAATGTCTTATTCATTTTCACTGCTTTCATCTTTTTGAATAATTTGTAACCTGTCCAAGTCTTCTGCAAGAGAGTGTACCTGCAAAAGTTCTATGGTAGAAGTATTCTTCTCCTTGAAAGACATGTTAGCCTCATCAAAAGATATATGAACAGATTCTTCAATTTTGAGAGTAGATTTATTATATACCCTATAAGCTTTACTGATCATGGAGTATCCCAAAAACACTCCTTCACAGCTTTTGCTTGAAATTTTGCTAAGTATTTCTTGTCATTATTATGAATGTAACAAATACAACCAAAAATTTTAAAGTAATCTACTTTAGGTTTCTTCCCTTTGAGTAATTCATAGGGAGTCTTGCCCTTCAATTTATGTATTAAACTTCTATTCAACACATATTTGGAGGTGTTCACTGCCTCTGCCCAAAAGGATAGAGGAAGGTGAGCATCTGACAACAATGTAGTAGCAGATTCAATAAGGGTTCTATTTTTCCTTTAGGCTACCCCATTTTGTTGAGGAGTTCTAGGAGCTGAGAAAGTGTGCCTGATCCCTTCACTCTGACAGAACTCTTGTATAAGAAGAGAATCAAACTCTGTCCCATGATCACTTCTGATCAGGGTAATGTGAGTATTGAACTCACTCTGTATGCATTTGAGAAACTCTGTCAAACACTTAAAGTTATCAGACTTCCTCAAAATGAACACCCATGTGAATCTAGAGAAGTCATCTACAACCACTAAAGTTTAAGATTTCCCTCCTAAGCTTTATACTATAATGAGTCCAAAAAGATCCATGTGTAACAGATACAAAATCCTAGGTGAATCACTCTTATTAAGTGACTTGAAACTATTTTTGGTTTGCATGCCTAATTGACAATCCCTGCAAAGTCCTTCCTTCTTGTAGGGGCCAGAAGGTAGTCCTCTAACAAGTTTGTCCTTGGATAGCCTAACAATGGTTCTAAGGTTTATATGTCCTAGTCTCTTATGTCATAGTTCATTAGGTCTACAAATAGAGTTAAACAAGCAAATATCTACCTTGGTTGAAAGAAAATCTACTAAATAGATGTTACCTTTCCTTTTACCTATCAACACAGTGGTGTTGTCCTCTGATTTGATCTTGCATGAGGATTTGCTGAAAGTCACTTGGTAGCCTTCATCACACAGTTGATTGATACTGATTAAATTGTGCTTCAGTCCTTCCACATAGGCTACTTTCTTGAATGTGACTGTGCCAATCTGGAGTGCACCATATCCTTTTGTTAGCCCAAAGTTTGAATCACCAAATATTACTTTGGGTCCAAGCTTGGCTTTGAAGGATGTGAAGTTGTCCTTGTTTCCTGTCATGTGCTTTGAGCATCCACTATCCAGATACCATTGCTGGTTTGATGTTGGATAGGTCTTCTCCTGCACATAAAACAATTTATTTGTTTTTGACCCAGTTTACCTTGGGCCTAGGTTGATAACCTTTGAATTCAGAAATAAAAGACATCACTGGTTGACTCTTATAGCCTTCAGGATGATATCTCCTTAGAGGTATTATCCATTCAGTATAAGGGTTAAGTCTTTGGGATGAAGGACCCCTAGGTTTGAAATTTGATTTACCTTTGAAAATTTTTTCAAAACTCTGATCTCTGCTTGACGATCGCTGAGCTGAGTTCGATGATATTGGGTCAGATCGTCGAGCTTTGTTTGAAGATCGACTGTGACAGAGTTCAGGGTTTAGAGATCGTCGACCTGAGTTCGACGATTTAACCTGAAATCGTTGATCTTCATTCGACGATCGTCTAGCTCCGTTCGACGATTTCTGTTGAACTTTTGTTTTCTTAGGTAAGTCAGAATTCTTCCTAGCTACCTCTACAACTCCCTTACCTTTATCAGAGATAAACTTGATTGGGGTTGTTAATACTATAGGTTGGCTAGATGAGGCACCCAAGCCCAGTGTACTATTGAATCTTGAGTTCACTGTGCTTGTGATGTCCATTATCTTGATACTTCTCCCATTGAGGGATTCTTCAAACTTTTTTGCCTCTGATAGCTCACCTTTCAGTGAGGTTATCTGCTCCCTACATCATTCCAACTCCTCAGAGAGTTTGAGGTTTTCTGATTTTAAAGTACTGTGTTCAGATAACTGATTTCTGAGAGAAATGATTTCCTTCTCAGATTTTAATAAATCCAAACATAGTGCTTTAAACTCACACTTGAAGTCCTCAGAATTAAAATCAAAAGAACTTATTACCTGGTCCTCTTCAGATTGAGTCTCTGATTCTGACTCTAACTCTTCTACATCAGAACTTTGTTGTGAGGCATTGATAGCCATCATGCAGAATTCTTTTTCATCAGCATCATCTTCATCATCACTTGAGCTGGATGAAGCTTCATATTCTTCTTCTGTCTCACTCCAAGTTTCAGCAACAAACCCCTTCCTTGTATTTTTGTTCTTGCTGGAGGAGTGTTTGCCATTGCTTCTCTTCTTGAAGTACTTTTCTTTTCTCCTTTCTTTCATGTCCTTCTTGTCCTTGTTTTTATTTTCTGGACAGTCAGGAACAATGTGGCCTGGTTTCCTGCATCCAAAACAAATAATCTCTTTGTTATTTGATTTGTCTTATCTTGGCTTGTCATGCTCTCTGTGTGATCTTTTCCTGAAATCCTTCCTGGCCATTTTGTAAAATCTTTTGGCCAGTAGGCTTAGTAGCTCTTCATTGCCCGTGACCTTGTCTTCAGGCTGATCTTCAATGGCTTTGAAAGCTATTGATTTTTCCTTTCTTATAGCTGGTGAGGCAGCCTTCTGCTCTTCTTCTCTGTTCTTGATGAGCAGCTCATAAGACTTGAGCTTGCCCAAGAGAGCTTCAATTGTGATCTCATTTAGGCTTCTGGCATCCTTGATTGGCTAGATCCTTGAGTCACAAGTGCTTGGGAAGCACATTAGGATTTTATCATTGAGCTCAGCCAATGAGATTTCTTTGTCCAATGATTTCAGCTCATTGACTATGAGACTAAGTCTATTATACATATCTACTACTGACTTAGCTTCTCCTTTCATGAAGTTCTCATACGGGGTTATGAGGTGAGATCTTCTATCTTTTCTCTCATCAGCAGATCATGAGACTATCTCAGATAACTTGTCCCAGATGTCCTTTGCTGAGTTGCATTCAGCTACCTTTTGGAATATTTCATCAGACATAGTCTGGGCTAGAATGTTCATAGCCTTAGCATCTGCAACTTTCCATTTCTTGATTTCTGCATCTGTTCCTGATGGAGGTGAAACAACACTTGTACTTGTATTTTCTGGAGGTCTTGGACACACTGTCAAAACAGAATTGAAAATGTCTTCATCAATAGAGTTCATGTACAGTCTAATCCTTGCCTTCCAAAGTGCAAACTTAGATAGATTACACACTGGAGGTCTGGTGCTAGCATAATCTTTGTTTTAGTCCATGTTCTGTGAAGAAATAAATCTAACAACAAACTTAAAACAAGCAGATCTAACTAGAGGGATCTTTGGGTTCAGATGTTAGCCTGTGCAACCACTAAGGTGTGGTATTTAAACCAACATGAGGTCTGATATTTTAACCAACCTGGAAGATGTGGAATATTTAACCAACCTCGCTTTGATAGCAATTGAAAGTGCAGGTTAGATCTGATATACTCTAGAGGGGGGTGAATAGAGTATGGTGCTTGCTAAAAACTTTTTACAACTCTTCTTGTATTCATAAGTGAACAGGGAAGCAAATGAAATACAGCAAACACAGCAACTACCTAATTACAAAGCAATCACAGAACAATCAAAAACCACAGCCAGAAAACAAAAGAAAATAAGCAACCATATGATACAAGGAGCTATAATGGTTCCCCAACCAATCTGGGTACATCCACTCTTCTACCACCCTAGGTAGGAATCCACTGCAGGATGAGTTGATTAGGTGTCCTGGGCACTAATGAGCTTTTGATAAGGTACTCAAAAACCAAACCAGATTTTTTGATCAAGTGTCTTACCACCACTGAGTTTTGACAAGGTCTCAGAAACCAGCACAAACTTTTGAAGGGAGTTTGATAAACCCTTTACAGTAGAGAGAGAGAGAGAGAGAGAGAGAGAGAGAGGGATGAGATGATCTTCTCTGTCAATAATCAGAGAGAAGATAGTGGATGTTGTCAAAGCACCCCCTGAGATCTATAGTTATTCAGGAAGTGAGGCTTTGTAGTAGGGTGATAGGCCTTCAGAAGATTTGATCTCCAGCAAAAGATGATTCCAGTAGCAGCTGAAATGTGTGTTGCTGGAGTCTTGAATGATAATGGCCTTTGAACACTGGAATCAAGAGGGATCTGAAACTTTCAGTATGTTGATCTCCTTTTGTGATGTGTGTTCTTGTAAGAATTCTAAGACTGCGAATATCTACAACTCTTTCTCTTTCTATTGTTCTTGTTGTAATAGTTGTTGTTGATGATGTGTAGCAGGAATGAAAAACTGATCTTTTATTCCTTAGATCTGAATAGAATATTTCTCTGTCCAAGATAGCCATTAGCCTGTCATAAATGACTTCCTTAACTGCATTTTGTCTTCTGGAGGAAAGTCCAATAAAACATTCCTTTGAAAATCCCTTGAAACTTGCTCTAGATTAATTAAAACGGCTACAAGATCCTTGACATAAATGCTAAGAATAATTCCATAACTATCTAAATTTGAATCTTGAAAAATGTCGATCTCTCCAGAAAAACGTCGACCTGAGCTCAACTATCATTGAATTGAGCTCAGAGACTGGACTTAGACTGAAGTAGAAAACGTCGATCTGAGCTCAACTATCATCGAACTCAGCTCAGAGATCGGGAAACAAACTAGAGACAGGAACGTCGATCTGAGCTCGAAGATCGTCGAATGGAGTTCGACGACTCGTTGAAGTTGAGCTCAGAGATCGTCGAATGGAGTTCGACGATTCGTCGAGGTGAGCTCAGAGATCGTCGAATGGAGTTCGACGATTCGTCGTCCTAAGCTCGACGAAATGACTTAGTCTCCTGAACTGAAATATCTGATCTTGAGGGTAGCTGTCAAACCTAAATACTAACCTTTAAACTTAGTTCTAATTGACCTTTAGATCTATACAAGGAGGTCAAAACAAATTTCCTGAAGGACATAGTGATCCTTGCCCAAATCAGTAATAAGGTGTTCCAACAAGGGTTGTTCCTCCCAAATTCTCTGTCATACAGTCTCCTCTTTGTCATAGACTTTTCATATAATTCCCATTCCTGGGAGCTGTAATGTTCATCCCTACTCTCATTATAATGCATAATAAGTTTGAAAGTATCTAAAATAAGAGATTTTGAAGTAGGAGACCAGATCTCTGCAAACTCTGGAGCTTTTCTATTTTCTGAATTAGGAACTGGGATTGACCTGCTGGCAGAGACACCATCACCATATTTTCTCTTCTTCTTTGAAATGTTGATCTCAGGAGGAGCATGTAAGAATATGTCTGTTGGGTCAGCTTCCCAGACTTGAGCATATGATTCTGGAGGAGGACCTTTATAGCCTTCAGGTCTAGGAGAGAAGGTAGGCTGTTGAGCTTGAACAGGAGCAGCAGCAGCTAAGGGATTTAGGTGGTGAGGAATGATGTTTGGATCAACTGGGAATTCTAGAAGAATCGGATTGTGCATCCAAACAGCTGTGTCATAGGTATAGAACTTGACACTCTGAATTTGTCCTAGCACATCATCATGGATCTCTTTCATCTTGGCTTCCCATTGAGTCTGCCTCAGTGCATCTGATTTCTCAAGATATTCTTTCACTAAACTCTCCCCCTTTCTGACTTCTACAGTCAGTTTATTGATGGCATCATCTTTGAAGATTCCAACTTCTTCACAAATCTTCATCTTTGTAGCTTCAGCTCTCTTATCCAATTCTATTTGGTTACCTGCAAGAGTCACACCTTGCTCCATGACTAGACCAGCACTAGTAATAGTGTGATCTAGAGCCTTTCCACCAATTTGGAAGAGGTGTCTGAGCTGATCTGTATTATACTAGATCTCAGCAAATCCCCTGCTCATCTCAGTCTCGAGAGCAGTAACTTTGTCAGTAACAGCTTTGAGAGAAGCATCAAAATATGTCGTTTGTTCTTGAAGCAGAAGTGAAAACTTATTCATCAGATTACTGGAAGGAGCAGCAGCAGCAGGAGGAGCAACAGAAGAGGGAACAGGAGGAGGAGCAACCCATGGAGCTATCTCTTCAATAGAGACAGAGCTCTTTACTCTAGTAGTGTGAATCAGGGCATCCCCTTCATCAGTGACTATGGGAATGGTGAAGTCCAAATTTCTTAATGGAGCTTCAACTGGTTCAGGAGTTTGAGGTGGAGGAGATGTAACTGCTGGAGAGGTAGGAATCCTTTTTGGAACAGAAGGAGCAGGCTCTCCCTCAATGGTTGCACAAGAGGAGTTGGCAACCTGAAGTGGAGAGAGAGATGGGGTCCTGTGCTCTATAGCTGGAAGCTCTTGAGCTTTGGTAGTTTGGACTGGGTTTTGCAGTTTCAACTCCCATCTTTGAATGGAAGAGATGGAAACTTTCTTCATGTGGTGAAGAACAGTACCTTTTGAAAAGTTGAACACCTCAGGGTTAATATCATGGAGGAGAAGAGAATTATCCTGGCATAATTAGGAGCTTTAATACTGTCTTTTATCTTGTCCAAAATCATCATCCCAAACTGAAATTTCTTCCTGCAGACTATTGCTTGCATGCTATCAAAGAAAGAGAGAGAGATGTCTCTTATGGAACTAGTTTTGTAGAGAAGGACTTTGCCTATGATATCCACTAGTAACTTTCCTTCAGGATTCAACTGAGATCTCTTGATGTATTCTTCATCTGGAGAAATTCCACAGAACATACATGTCCTGTCAGATTCAACAGGACCAAGATGATCTTCTTCATCAACAATCGACAGTCGAAGAAGTTGTGAAATAGAGGTCTTGGTAAGTTTGATTTTGATTCCTCTGACTCTAAACTTGAGAACTACTCCATATATCTTGACTTTGACATTTTTGAAGAACTCTGTAACGTCTGGAAACAGGATTTTACATGGCTCTTGGAGAATGAAGGTGAGGCCGGTGGTGTCGAGAAGTATCCGAAGGTTTCTGAAATCATCTGAAATTTCGGCTATACCGGTGACAACCAGTTCTGAACAGATTCCAATTTTCGAGGAAGAGGCCATGATCCAGAAAGAGGAGAAAAATCTGCGGCCGGGAGGAAGATGACGTGGGCTCTGCAACTTCTTGGAGGAAGACGAAACGTCTGTCGACTTACTCGAGAGAGGGAAGTTAATTCGTGTAGAAAATGATTTTGGAATTTTCGATTTATATAACCCTAGGTTATGTCTTAAGTAAGAAAGAAATAATACAAACATACCTGGAGAGGGCAGCATAAGCCTCATGTTGCGAATAATGAAATTTGAATCAAGGTAGAAAGCTTGTCTGACAGATACTCGAGAGACTGGGCAGTACTCGAGTGAAGATATAGAAGTACTCGAGTGGAGACAACTAGAAGTACTCGAGTGATGTATGGAAGTACTCGCGTAGATATCTGGAAGTACTCGAGTAATTATGCTGAAGTACTCGAGTGAAGCTCTATTACTCGAGTAAGTCATTCTAATACTCGAGTAGGTTACTCGAGTGGCTGATAAGGTACTCGAGTAGGTCAAGTGGATTACTCCAGTAAGTCATTTTCTTACTCGTGTAGTTTGCTTCTCACTCGAGTCAAAGAGTTAGAAATTTGTAGAATTCCAACTTCTGACTGACTCTTGATCCCTGAGCCTTCTTGTGAGTCCACCTTCTCTAATCTTCTTTGTTGAGCATTCCAAGTTCTGTTTTGAAGAATGAGAACTTGGTCTCGTCCAGCGGCTTCGTGAAAATGTCTGCAATCTGCCTGTCTGTAGAGACATATTGTAGATGTATGTCCCCATGCTCCACATTCTTTCGGATGAAGTGATACCTCAGCTCTATGTGCTTTGTCCGGCTGTGCGAGACTGGGTTGTTGGCTATTGCAATTGCGCTGGAAGAGTCACAAAATAATGGAATGTTCTTGAACTTCATATTGTAATCTTCATATTGATTCTTTATCCACAGCAACTGTGCACAACAACTGCCTGCAGAGATATACTCTGACTCAGCTATTGATATTGGAACACAGTTCTGCTTCTTGCTACTCCAGGAAATGAGCCTTTTTCCAAGGAATTGGCAAGTCTCGGAAGTGCTTTTCCTGGCGTCCTTGCTACCTGCAAAATCTGCATCTGAAAAACGAATTAGCTCGCTATCATTACTTCTTGGGTACCATAAGCCAAGATTTAGTGTACCTTTAAGGTATCTCAAAATCTGCTTTGTAGTAGCGTAGTGAGATTCCTTAGAGTTCACATGAAATCTAGCACATACAAATGTTGAAAACATTATGTCAGGTCTACTGGCAGTAAGGTAGAGCAAGGATATAATTATGCTTCTGTACTTGGTTTCATCAAAAGGTTTCCCTTTCTCATCCTTGTCCAGAGACACAGTTGAACCCATTGGAGTCATCATAGAGGTTGCGTTCTCCATTCCGAATTTCTTAATTAGCTCTTTGGTGAACTTAGTCTGCGAGATGAAAATTCCATCTTCAGATTGTTTCACCTAAAGCCCTAAGAAATACTTCAGCTCGCCCATACTGCTCATTTCGAACTTCCCTTGCATAAGTTTTGAGAACTTCTTGTAGAGCTTGTCGTCAGTAGAGCCAAAAATAATGTCGTCGACATAGATTTGTACTAGCAAAATCTTGCCTTTTATTTCCCTAAAAATAATGTCTTATCTATCTTTCCCCTTGTGAACTTGTTCTCAAGAAGAAAACTAGACAGCGTCTCATACCAAGCTCGAGGAGCTTGTTTCAGACCATATAAAGCTTTATGCAACAAGTAAACATAATCAGGAAAGTTTGAATCAACGAGACCTGACGGTTGTTCCACATACAACTCTTCCTTTATGTCACCATTAAGGAAGGCAGACTTCACGTCCATCTGATAGATGGTGAAGCCTTTGAGCGCAGCATATACTAGGAATAACCTGATGGCCTCTAGCCTTGCCACTGGAGCATATGTCTGGTCGAAGTCGATTGCTTCTTCTTGATGATATCCTTTGGCGACGAGTCTGGCTTTGTTCTTTATAATCATTCCGTCCTCGTCTATCTTGTTTCGGTAGACCCATTTTATCCCAATGACATTCTTACCTTTGGGTCTTGGAATAAGTTTCCATACTTGGCAGTGCTTGAACTGATTTAGTTCTTCTTCCATCGTCATTATCCAAGGTGCATCTGAGTTTGCTTCCTCAAACTTCTTTGGTTCAACCTGTGAGAGAAAATTCAAGTATAAATTCTTGTTAGTTGTACCTCTACGAGTTCTGACACCATCCCGGGGATCTCCTATGATCTGGTCCATGGGGTGATCCTTCAGATGTCTGAGCTCTAGGGTTCTTTCATCTGGATTGTCTTCAATCACCGGAGTGACTTAATCAAATTGGACACTTTCTTCATCTTGATCATCATCCTCACCAATAGGGGTTGGAGTGGTGATCTTGATGAACTTTTACCCTTTTTCTTCAGATGGTTCATCCAACCTAAGTTCTTTCAACTTTGTACCTGCATCTTCAATGAGCACACTAGAAGAGTTGACTTGCAGCAAGCTCGTCTCATCAAATACATGTATTGATTCTTCTACAACTAGAGTTTTTCTATTAAATGTTCTATATGCCTTACTATGGCTACTGTATCCTACAAAAATACCTTCAAAACTCTTTTCGATAAACTTGGTAGTATGATACTTGTCATTGTTAAGCATGAAGCATTTACAACCAAAAATCTAAAATATGAGACAGTTGGTTTCCTGCCCTTAAGAAGTTCGTAAGGTGTCTTATCGTGGTTTTTGTTAATGAGTGCTAGATTTTGCACGTGACATGCTGTGTTGACGGCTTCAGCCCAGAAGTATTCTGGAAGTGAGGCATCACTCAATATGGTCCTGCAGGCCTTTATGAGTGTTCTATTCCTTCTCTCAGCCACTCTATTCTGTTGTGGAGTATGAGGAGAGGAGAACTCATGAAAGATACCCAAGCTTTCACAGAATTCTGTCATGGCCCCAGACTTGAACTTTGTTCCATTGTCACTTCTGATTTTGACTACGGAACAATTGTATTCATTCTGGACTTGCCTGACAAAATTAGTAAAGATGTTGAAGGTATCTGACTTGTGTTTTAGAAAGAACACCCACGCAAAGCGCGAGTAATCATTAACAATTACTAACGTATAGTCCTTACCTCCCAAACTTCTAATTTGTAGTGGACCAAACAAGTCCATATGGAGTAGATGGAGACATCTATTAGAATCTTTGCCAATAACGCTTTTAAAGGTAGCCCTTGTTTGCTTGCCTTTTACACATGCATGACAAGGTCTTTCTTTGACATACTTGACATTTGGGGCATCACGTACTAAATTTAGTGAAAATAATTTATTAATAGTTTTGGAATTAATATGTGCTAGTCTCTTGTGCCATTGGTCACCAAGAGACGCACTATCTTTTGCTAAAAAATAGACTAGTGTAGAAGAGTCTATACAAATGAAATTTAAACAAAATATGTTTCTGCTTTGAGTGCCGGATAGAATCGTTTCCATAATGTCAATGGATTTTATCAAGCACTTATCAGCATGAAATTCAACTATGTATCCTTTATCGTAGAGTTGGCTTATGCTTATAAGATTGTGTTCCAATCCATCAACATAAGCTATATCTGAGAAGGATACACTACCGTTAGTGATCATACCATAGCCTTTAGTGATTCCTCGGTCTAAACCTCCAAAGATGACCTTTGTCCCTTTCAAGACTGGAGAGTAGTTCTGAAGTAGGCTTCTTGTCCCAGTCATATGTCGAGAGCATCCAATGTCCAAATACCAGATAGGCGTTTTGGTGGCCTTTGGACATACCTACAATCATAATCAGTTTGCCTTAGGAACCCAAACACGTTGGGGTCCTTGGTCTCGTGTTAGAATACTGCCACTACGAGTATTAGCATTATGAGTGGTCTTTCTCATACTGCCAACTTGAGGAGTTGCAAAATTTCTGGAGTTAAACCAGCAATCGATGACAAAGTGACCAATTCTGCCACCGCACCAACAGTCGAACATGTTGTATCTTTGCCTCATGTTCTCATGCTTGACCTTTTGTAATGTAGGTCTAGCAGGAGCAGCATTCTTCGAGGAAGAAGCTTCATGGTGATGACAATCACATGATTTCTTCTCCTTCGGAGGCGTTTCCACAATGGGCTTTACCTTTGGTTCTTTCTTGAAGTTATGACCATGATTGTAAGGG
Source organism: Platanthera guangdongensis (assembly GCA_039583875.1). Lineage (NCBI taxonomy): Eukaryota > Viridiplantae > Streptophyta > Magnoliopsida > Asparagales > Orchidaceae > Platanthera > Platanthera guangdongensis. The sequence continues at coordinate 117,522,831 of CM077159.1, read as the reverse complement.
CCATAGCCCGAGTTTTCACGACTCGACAACATTTGTTGTAAGCCATGATGAACTCCTTGTACTGGGCCATGAGTTCAGACTCATCATCAGAAGAGCTATCCTCACGATCATGCTCAGAAGCTTTAGATTCTGAAAGAGGAGTATGATAGAATACCTTCCCAGTGAACTGGGGCTCTTGTTCATCATCTGTCTGAGCCATAAGTCCAAAGTAGGCTTCTTCTCCTACACTCGACTCAGATGAGTCGGAGTCACTAAGAGTTTTGCCCTTCTTGGCTATCAGGCTCTTCTCTGTCCTCTTCTTATTGTATGAGGACTTCTTTTCCTCTCTTCTTCCACCCTCCTTCTTCTTATGGGGGCAGTCAGCAATGACATGACCTGGCTTATTACAACAATAACAAATGATGTCAGTAGAAATATGTTTGTTCTATTTAGGAGTATACCTGTCGTTGCTGCTTGAGCCTTTTCTTTGTCGATCACTATCATGTCGTGATCTTCTGTAGGAGGCATCCATGCCTTTTCATTGCTTCTTCTTGCTTAAGAATTTCTTGAACTGTTGTGAGAGCAGAGAGAACTCTCCTTCAGATATCTCAGAGCCTGAGGTACTTGGCTCCGAGATTTCTTCTTCACTCACTTCTTGTGCTGGGGCAGGAGAGGCAGCCTTTGACTTCCTTGAGGTGTCTGCCTTTTGAGAAACGGACTTTTCCCTGGATACAAACCTGCTCTTCTCTTCTTCAGCCGTTGTGGTGTTGAGTTGAAGCTCATATGACATAAGCTTCCCGAAGAGAATCTGCGGGTCTGTCTCGGCTAGCTTTCCAAATTCCCGGATGGCACAGACCTTGTTATCCCATTCCTTGGTGAGGAAACTCAGGAACTTATCATTTAATTCTCCGTTTGTGAAGACCCGACCATACACACTTAGGTCATTGACTATCTTGAAAAAGTTCTCAAAGGTGTCAGTAATGGTGTCCTTGTGTCCTTGTCGGAAGGCTTCGTATTTCTTATTCAGGAGGGATCTTCTATCATCCCTCACTTCTTCTGTACCTTCCATCAAAGTGACCAGGGACTGCCACATCTCCTTTGCAGACTGGCAGTGGATCAAGTTTTGCAGCATGGAGTCATCGACTGCACTTGCTATTAAGTTCTTGTCCTTCTTATCTAAAGACAGAAGTGCAATCTCGTCTTTGTCTAGATCCATTAACTTCTTTGGAACTTTCTTAGTAGGATCTATTATGGAGACGCTCATGGGAATGTAAGGACCTTCTTCAACTATCATGAAGATCCTTGGATCCACAGCTTCCATGAAAAATCTGATTCTTTCTTTACACATGGGGAAATTATTCTTGGTGCACAAAGGAAGTTTGGCAAAATCTTTAGCCTTGTCCATGCTTGGTAGATCTCAAAAGATAACTAGAGAAGGATCTGATCAAGGTATTAACCTTTTAATGATCAACTTGGCCTTGATACCAATTGAAAGTGTTTAGTTGTCTACCTAAATCACCTAGATGGGGGTGAATTGGTGAGTTGTGCGTCTTTTTACGGAATAAAAAATTAAGATCTACACACACGATTATCTGCCAAGCAATCACAGACGACAAAAGATTTTATAGTGGTTCCCCAACCTTGGGTATATCCACTTTCCCTCACCGATCTAGCAATACACTAGACTCGGCTACTCCACTATCACGGATTGAAAACCAATCCTACGCCTCGGAACAAAGTTCCTACAATCTTGATCCACAAAATGGATCTACACTCGGAAGATAAAACTTCCTACAACTCGGAGTCAAAAGCTCCTACACTCGGAGAGAATTCTCCTACAAGAATGAAATTGAAAGTATGTAGAAATACAAACAGTACAACTTTATCAGATCTGCAAACAGTCGGCCTGGATCTTCTTCTTTAATCCTTGCGGCTTTATCAGAGAAGTTGAAGAAGAATCTCGACAAAGGCTAGATCTGAAATTTCTTGGCTTCACACGATCATATAGATGATGAAGAATTGAACAACGATCTCGATATGTGAATCTTCTTGATCTGAGTCTTCTGGAATCAAAAACCCTAGCCGGATGTGCACGATGAAGGTCGGTGGCCGCGACTTCCGATTTTTGAGAGAGAGAGAATGAGATTCAGATTTCCTTAGAATAATATTTGATAGCCTTGGTTAGGGTTTGTCGGTTTCTGACAAGACTTTATATAAGATCTTCAATAACGGTCATAATTAGTCTTAATGACGTACACGTGGACCAATCACGTCAAGGCTGTTTGAAATTTCTGTCAAAACTAGACTTAACGATTTTTCTGAAAAGGATGACTGACATACTCGAGAGAAGGTTAACCTACTCGAGTACTTAATAAGACTACTCGAGTGAATAGAAGAAAACTACTCGAGTAAGTGACTTAGAGAAAATCCAGAAATGATGAGCAGCTACTCGAGTAAAAAGAGACTTACTCGAGTGATAATATAGCTACTTGAGATGTGGAGTTTAACTACTCGAGTACAAGAAGTATTACTCGAGAGGTAGAGGAACTACTCGAGTCAAGGACTTAGAAAATTTTCTGAAAGAAAAATATGGGTTACTCGAGTAGTGAAACTAAACTACTCGAGAGGATGAAACTACTCGAGTATATAGAAATTGCTACTCGAGTAATGGACTTGGAAAAATTTTGAGAGAAGAAAATCTTGTTACTCGAGTATTTACTCTGGACTACTCGAGTAGTAGATGGACTACTCAAGTACATGAATTTGACTACTCGAGAGAGGAAAAATTTCACGAAATCCAGTCTTATGTAACTCGAGACAAAAGAATAAACTACTCGAGTACTTATATGACTACTCGAGTAATATACTTAGAAAATTTTCTGGAGAAGAAATTGTGTTAACTCGAGAATGAGAAGGGATGTACTCGAGTAGTTGACTTAGTTACTCGAGAGCTATAATTTGGCTACTTGAGAGCTAATTCCTTTACTCGAGTACAAAGGGTCTTTCTCGAGTATTGACTAAGTATTTCACTCGAGTATGTAGGTATCTACTCGAGTAAAGTACTTAGCAAAATTCTTTAAACAGAATTCTCTTCTTCTTTGGTGAATACAACAACAAGCCTTTCTCTAATTAGTCGTAGTGCTTGAATATGAAGTGTATCCCAATAGAGAGGCTACACATGAGTCAACACCATGGATCATAAAATGAGGGATTACATTGTATGGTACTGTGTTTGGTGACCCATTGTAGACTGATATTGGTCTACACTTGGTATTAGAATCATGCAAAAACATAACTTAAACAAAGCATCAAATACAACTTAATTCATCTTAGTTCAAGGGTGACTTCATCAAATCTGGGTTAATGTGGATACAATACCCAACACTGCAACTGGATTAACTGACTCCCCCTCTATTCCTGCCCTCGAACTCTCAGGAATGTTAGTGAGGTGAGGAGAGGTAATCCTGACCTCAAGAGTATGATCTTCCTCTACCACAGCCAAGTCTGGGACTCCCCATTGCTTGACTATCCGCCTATCCCACCTTGAGAAGATAGATGAGTTGATCTTCTTTAAGTGATGGATAGGTACTCCTTTGGTCATATCAAACCTATCACCATCCATATGATTCAGCTACAGGCTGATAATCCCTCCAAAGTTGGGTGTGCGGAGTGTGTCTTTTATTTTCTCAAACAACATCGCACCCCAGTCCAACCTCTTTTTTCAGTTATTTGCAACTAGCACCTTGAACATTTCTGTAGAACGGTAGTCATGAGATCCAGTTTTGCATAGCAATACTTTACCAACTATGTCTGATAGCAGTTTGCCTTCCTCATTCACCCCTTTCCTCTTAATGGCCTTGGTGCCTCTGGGTAGTCCACAAAATAGTAAAGCTCTCTAGAAATAAACTTCGTCTAGGTAATCAGCCTCTTCACAGAATGAAAGGCACAAATACCTGGATAGAAGAGAGGCTTTCACCTTTACCTGAGACTTCTGAATCTTGCTCTTAATAACTGTGTCTTCTTGTCTAAGCTTGGCGTGCTGGAAGAACTCAAGAACTTCCTTGTCCAGAACTTTGCAAGGGTATTCTAAGACAAAGGACAGTCCTACGGTCTCCAACATAAGAATGAAATTCATGAATTCATTTGAAGAATGAACAAACCCTATCCGGAACAATTCACTTCCCCCTAACAAACCACTGGTGGTTCTAGGAGCCATAAAAATTGAAATCTAGACACAGAAAACTGGAATCTGTTAGAATTGGCGGCTTTCGGCTTCCCGGGACCCCCCCCACAGTTCGATATCTGTGAGATAAACTGGATGAGATGGTCGGCTAGGGCTTGGAAGAACTACACAACCCTAATCATAGGAGAGGAAACACGCGCTCTGCAAGAACTTCTTGACGAGAACGATGAAGAGAAGGCGCGGGAGCCGAAAGGTCAAATTCTGAATTTCGGCTAATCTGCTGGATTATCGTCAAATGGGTTGTGCGACTGACCTCTTATATATATATATATAGGTATATAATTTTCAGATCGACCTAGAAGGCGCACACCTTATTTGTCGTCGGTTCTTTGGATCCAATATAGTAAGAATGAAAATTTTTGCAGAGTTAAATTAGACAAGATCCACAGGGTGCAGAGTTTAATTAGACAAGATCCACAGGGTGCAGAGTTTAATTCAGCGAGTATCATATAGATATCCGATGAATCGGCAAAATTTCTGTCTGATATACGCCGAATTTTCCTTTGAAAAATTTTCAGCTTTTCTAATGTAGTTCCAGAGAGATCTTCTGCTTGCTTAGACTTCTTCAGGAGTAAATTTTCAGCATGCCTAGTTTTGTTTTGAAAAATGAGAACTTGGCCTCATTCAGCAGCTTTGTGAAAATATCTGTAACCTATTTGTCCGTCGGGACGTAGCTGAGGGCTATGTCCTTGTTCTCCACATACTTCAAGATGAAGTGATAACGCACCTCGATATGCTTTGTCCGGCTGTGGTAGACTGGATTATTTGCGATTGCTATTGCACTAGATGAGTCATAATACATTGGAAATTCTCGGAACTTTAAATTATAGTCTTCTAGTTGATTCTGGATCCATAGAAGCTGTGCGTAATAACTATCCTCAGAGACATACTCCGACTTGACGGTAGAGGTTGTCATACAATTCTGCTTCTTACTGCTCCAACAGATAAGTCGTCTTCCGAGGAATTGACACGTCCCCGAAGTGCTTTTCTTATCATCACTGCTTCCTGCAAAGTCGACTTCTAATAATCCAATTAGCTCGACATCATTATTTCTTGGGTACCATAAGCCAAGATTAGGTGTACCCTTAAGGTATCTTAAAATCTGCTTTGCAGAGACGCAATGAGATTCCTTAATGTTCACCTGATATCTAGCGCAAACACATGTTGAAAACATTACATCTGGTCTACTGGCAGTCAGGTAGAGCAAGGATCCAATTATGCTTCTATACTTGGATTCATCAAAAGGTTTCCCTTTCTCATCCTTGTCTAGAGACATAGTTGAACCCATTGGAGTCCTCATAGAGGTTGCGTTCTCCATTCCGAGTTTCTTAAGAAGCTCCTTGGTGAACTTCATCTAGGAGATGAAAATTCCATCTTCAGATTGCTTCAACTAAAGTCCTAAGAAATACTTAAGCTCTCCCATACTGCTCATTTCAAACTTCCCTTGCATAAGTTTAGAAAACATTTTGCAAAGGTTGTCCTCCGTATAGCCAAATATGATGTCGTCAACATATATTTGCACTAGTAGAATCTTGCCTTTAACTTCCCTAAGAAATAATGACTTATTTATCTTTCCCCTTTTGAACTTGTTCTCAAGAAGAAAGCTAGACAACATCTCATACCAAGCTCTTGGAGATTGCTTTAAGCTGTATAAAGCTTTATTCAAAAAATAGACGTAGTTAGGGAATTGAAAATACAATACCCAACACGTACTTTGACTAAACTTTTGTATCTAATCAAAAATACCTTAGTTCATGCTTTACGTTGTGAACCCCGCCATTGACCTCCTACTAGTTTTCAAAGGTTCAACCCAGGAGGCTTACGTTCATCTCTTTCGAGAATGAGGCGTTGTTTCTCTTTACATGAGAATGATAAATTTCTTAGTAAATGTTAAGTTTTTAATTTAGAAAATAGGATTTTTAAAAAGAAGAACTAATATCCTTCCCAAAGCTCATCTCAATCGAGTGCAAAAAAGTTCTTAGCCTCTCATCAGGATGGGGGCGGTAGTAGAAAAAATTGAAGACATATAAATATGCAGAAATAATATCTGTCTCAATAACTCTACTGATGCTAAAAAGTTCTTAGCCTCTCAATCGGGATAAGGGTAGTAGTAATAAAATTGAAAAGACTTATAAAAGTACAGAAATAATATATGTCCCAACCATCTTAATCAAGCGCTAAAAAGTTCTTAGCCTCTCATCTGGGATGTGGGTGGTAGTAAAAAGAAAGAAAAAAATGAAGAGTACTTACACACACACCCTTTATCAACAGAAATGAAAGCTAAGTTAAAAAGCAAGAAGAGATGAAAAATTACTAAAAGCTAAAATTTATTACTTAAAAAGTGTTACACACTGGGAAACCCAAACTAGGGTTAGGAAAATATCATTCAGAAACTACTCCTAACTACTATATACAGCTATGTGAAACTCTACCAGCTCTCCTCTAAACATCAGCCCTGGAGGTCTATTTATATCCGAACTTTTTGAGGAAAACGCCCCCTTACATGCCCCCTCGGGTGTGTCTCCTGGGTGTGATGCTGACATGGCAGATTTGGATAGAATTTCGGCCGATTTCTGGATTGTGTTGAAAGTATACAGATGTGACTTGAAGATCACGGGCGTGACATTTGGGCGTGTCTGCATGGCGTGACATCTTGGCTTCTTCGGGGGGCGACACCTAGAATTCTACTAAGTCATGGCTTAAATCACGAATGTGACACCTGGCACACAGGCGTGTTGAAAGTGTTCAGTTGTCTACCTAAATCACCTAGAGGGGGGTGAATAGGTGAGCTGTGCGACTTTTTGCGGAATACAAATTTTAGATCTATGCACAAAATTATCTACCAAACAATCACAGACGACAAAAGATTTATAGTGGTTCCCCAACCTTGGATACATCCACTTTCCCTCATCGATCTAGCAATACACTAGACTCAACTACTCAACTATCTCAGATTGAAAACCAATCCTACGCCTCGGAACAAAGTTCCTACAATCTTGATCCACAAAACGGATCTACACTCGGAAGATAAAACATCCTACAACTCGGAGACAAAAGCTCCTACACTCGGAGAGAATTCTCCTACAAAAATGAAATTGAAAGTATGTAGAAATACAAAAAGTACAACTTTATCAGATCTGCAAACAGTCGGCCTGGATCTTCTTCTTGGATCTTTGTGGCTTTATCAGAGAAGTTGGAGAAGAATCTCGGCAAAGGCTAGATCTGAAATTTCTTGGCTTCAAACGATCAGATAGATGATGAAGAATTGAACGACGATCTCGATCTGTGAATCTTCTTGATCTGAATCTTTTGGAATCGAAAACCCTAGCCAGATGTGCACGATGAAGGTCGGCGGGGGCAGCTTCCGATTTTTGAAAGAGAGAGAATGAGATTCAGATTTCCTTAGAATAATATTCGACAGCCTTGGTTAGGGTTTGTCGATTTCTGACAAGACTTTATATATGATCTTCAATAACGGTCATAATTAGTCTTAATGTCGTACACGTGCACCAATCACGTCAAGGCTGTTTGAAATTTCTGTCAATTATGGACTTAACGAATTTTCTGAAAAAGAATGACTGGCATACTCGAGTGAAGATTAACCTACTCGAGTACTAGATAAGATTACTCGAGTGAATAGAAGAAAGTTACTCGAGTAAATGACTTGGAGAAAATCTAGAAATGAAGAGCAGCTACTTGAGTACAAAGAGACTTACTTGAGTGCTAAAACAGTTACTCGAGATGTGAAGTTGAACTACTCGAGTACAAGAAGTACTACTCGAGTGAATAGAAATTAACTACTCGAGAGGTAGAGAAGCTACTCGAGTCAAGGACTTAGAATGTTTTCTGAAAGAGAAATTAGGGTTACTCGAGTAATGCAACTGAACTACTCGAGAGGATATAACCTACTCGAGTATGTAGATATAGCTACTCGAGTAATGGACTTAGAAAAATTTTGAGGGAAGAAAATCTTGTTACTCGAGTATTTACTATGGACTACTCGAGTAGTAGATGGACTACTCGAGTACATGAATTTGACTACTCGAGTGAGGAAAAATAACACAAAGTCTAGTCTTCTGTAACTCGAGACAAAAGACTAAACTACTCGAGTACTTATATGACTACTCGAGTAATTTACTTAGAAAATTTTCTGGAGAAGAAATTCTGTTAATTCGAGAATGAGAAGGGATCTACCGGAGTAGTTGTCTTGGCTACTCAAGAGCTATAATGTGGCTACTCGAGAGCTAATACCTTTACTCGAGTACTTATAGTCTTACTCAACCATTGACTAAGTATTTCACTCGAGTATGTAGGTATCTACATGAGTAAAGTACTTAGCAAAATTCTTTAAACATAATTCTCTTCTTCTTTGGTGAATACAACAACAAGACTTTCTCCAATTAGTCCTAGTGCTTGAATATGAAGTGTATCCCAATAGAGAGACTACACACGAGTCAACACCATGGATCACATAATGAGGGATTACATTGTATGGTCCTGTGTTTGGTGACCCATTGTAGACTGACATTGGTCTACACTTGACATTAGAATCCTGTAAACACATAACTTAAACAAAGCATCAAATACAACTTAATTCATCTTAGTTTAAAGGTGACTTCATCAAATCTGGGTTAATGTGTATACAATACCCATCAATCTCCCCCTATTTGTAGAAGTCAGAACCCTTCACACTAATGTGAAATATAGACATAAAAAGAGCTAAACATGTAAATAAATAAATCCGTGTAAGCAAACATAAGACTATAATCAATATTATATGACCAAAATTGAGAATTATATAAATGTGATTGTCCAAAATATCATTTCTACAAAAATCATTTCCACACTCTCATAATCCTTAATGCATCAACTTAGTGATGTTGCTTGTCTTTCTTCTCTTACTGTCTCCTTTGGTAGTTGAATGGCTTGGGATAGTACTTTGGTGGCTTTGGAGGGGCAGTAGGGTTGTTCCTTCCAAATTCTCTATTATAAAGTCTCCTCTTAGTCATAGACCTTTCATAAATTCCCATTCCTGGGAGCTGTAATGTTCATTCCTACTTTCATTGTAATCCATAACCAGTTTGAGAGTATCTAAAATAAGAGATTTTAAAGTTGGAGACCAGATCTCTGCAAACTCAGGAGCTCTTCTCTTTTCTGCATCAGGAACTGGGATTAACCTGTTGGCTGAGGCACCATCACCATATTTTCTCTTCTTCTTAGAAGTGATGATCTCAGGAGGAGCTTGGAAGAATATATCTGCTGGGTCTGCCTCCCAAACTTGAGCATATGAATCAGGAGGAGGACCTTCATGGCCTTCAGGTCTGGGAGAAAAGGTACGTAGAGGAGCTTGAACTGAAGCAGCAACAGCTAAGGGGTTTAGGTGGTGAGGAATGATATTTGGATCAACTAGGAATTCTGGAAGAATCTGATTGTGCATCCAAACAGTTGTGTCGTAGGTATAGAACTTGACACTTTGAATTTGTCCGAGCACATCATTATGGATCTATTTCATCTTGGCTTCCCATTGAGTCTGCCTTAGTGCATCTGATTTCTCAAGATATTCTTGCACTAAACTCTCCCCCTTTCTGACTTCTACAGTCAGTTTATTGATGGCATTATCTTTGAAGATTCCAACTTCTTCACAAATCTTCATCTTTGTAGCTTCAACTCACTTATCCAATTCTATTTGGTTACCTGCAAGAGTCACACCTTGCTCCATGACTTGACCAACACTAGTAGTAGTGTGATTTAGAGCGTTTCCACCAATTTGGAAGAGGTGTCTGAGCTGATCTGTATTATGCTGGATCTCAACAAATCCCCTGCTCATCTCAGTCTCGAGAGCAGTAACTTTGTCAGTAACAGCTTTGAGAGAAGCATCAAAATATATCATTTGTTCTTGAAGCAGAAGTACAACTTGATTCAACAAATCACTGGAAGGTGCAGCAGCAGCAGGAGGAGCAACAAAAGAGGGAACAGGAGGAGGGGGAGAAACCCATTGAGCTATCTCTATAATTACTACAAAGCTCTCAGCTCTGGTAGTATGAATCAGGGAATCCCCTTCATCAGTGACCATGGGGATGGTGAAGTCCAAGGATCTTAGTGGAGCTTCAGCTGGTTCAGGAGATTGCTCATCAGAAATGAAGATGGTATCATCCTACTTATGGTGTTCAGTAGGAGACTGGATGGGAGATGGAGCATGTGATGGATAAGGTACTGGAGTGGATGGCTTAGGAACTTTAGTAGTTGATTCTTTTGGAAGATGGGGAAGGGGTTCATCAGTAGTCAGTTCTTCAATCATCTCATTGATTACTGCTTTAGTTGACAGTAGGGTTTCTTGAAGTTGGACTTCAGGAGGAATTTGTTCAGGAGCATGAGGTGGAGGATATGTAACTGCTGGAGAGGTAGGAATCCTTTCTAGAACAGAAGGAGCAGGCTCCCCCTCAACAGTTGCACCAGAGGAGCTGGAAACCTGAAGTGGAGAGGGAAATGGGGTCCTGTGCTCTGTAGCTGGAAGCTCTTGAGCTTTGGCAGCTTGAACTAGATTCTATAACTTCAAATCTCATCTCTGAATTGATGAGATATAGACTTTATTCATGTGATGGAGGACTGTTACTTTGGAGAAGCTGAAGATTTCTGGATTGATTTCATGGAGGAGGAGAGAAATTATCCTGGCATAACTGGGAGCCTTAATGTTGTCCTTTATTTTATCTAGAATCATCATCCCAAACTGAAATTTCTTCCTGCAGACGATTGCATACATGATGTCAAAGAAAGAGAGAGAGATATCCCTTATGGAATTTGTCTTGCAGAGAAGAACTTTGCCTATGATATCCACTAACAGCTTCCCTTCTGGGTTATGTCAGACCTCTTGATGTATTAGACCTTTGGAGAAAGTCCACAGAACATACAGGTTCTGTCAGATTCATCAAGACCAAGATGATTCTGTAACGGCAGTCGGAGAAGTTGGGAAACAGAAATCTTGGTGAATTTGATTTTGATTCCTCTGACTCTGGACTTGAGGACTGTACCTTGTCTCTTGACTTTGACATTCTTGAAGAACTCTGCAACGTTTGGAAACAGGATTTTACATGGCTCCTGGAGAACGAAGGTGAGGTTGGCGGTGTCGAGAAGGATTAGAAGGTTTCTGAAATCATCTGAAATTTCGGCTATACCGGCGACAACCAGTTCTGAACCGATTTCAATCTTCGAGGAAGAGGCCATGATCCTGAAAGAGGAGAAAAATCTGTGGTGGGGAGGAATATGATGCGGGCTCTGCAACTTCTTGGTAGAAGACGAACCATTTGTCGGCTTACTCGAGAGAGGGAAGTGGATTCGTGTAGAAAATGATTTTGGAATTTCTGATTTATATAACCCTAGGTTTATGTCTAAAGTAAGAAATAAATAATGTAAACATACCTGGGAGAGGGCGTCTTAAGCCTCGGGTTGCAAATAAAGAAATTTGAATCAAGGTACAAAGCTTGTCTCTCAGATACTCAAGAGACTTGGCAGTACTCGAGTGAAGATATGGAGGTACTCGAGTAGAGACTGCTGAAAGTACTCGAGTGATGTCTGGTAGTACTCGAGTGGATATATTGAATTAATCGAGTAGTTATACTGAAGTACTCGAGTGAAGCTCTATTACTTAAGTAAGTTATTCTACTACTCGAGTAGGTTACTCGAGTGGCTGATAAGGTACTCGAGTAGGTCAAGTGGATTACACGAGTCAAAGAGTTAGAAATTTGTAGAATTCCAACTTTTGACTGATTCTTGATCTCTGAGCCTTCTTGTGAGTTCGCCTTCGCTAATCTTCTTTGTTGAGCATTCCAAGTTTTGTTTTGAAGAACGAGAACTGGGTCTCGTCCAGCGGCTTCGTGAAAATGTCTGCAACCTGCCTGTCTGTAGAGACATACTGTAGATCTATATCCCCATGCTCCACATGCTCTCGGATGAAGTGATACCTCGGATCTATGTGCTTTGTCCAGCTATGCGAGACTGGGTTGTTGGCTATTGCAATTACGATGGAAGAGTCGCAAAATAATGGAATGTTCTTGAAGTTCATATTGTAATCTTCAAATTGATTCTTTATCCACAACAACTGTGCACAGCAACTGCCAGTAGAGATATACTCTGACTCAGCTATTGAGATTGCAACACAGTTTTGCTTCTTGCTACTCCAGGAGATAAGTCGCCATCCAAGAAATTGGCAAGTCCCGTAAGTGCTTTTCCAGTCATCTTTGCTACCTGCAAAATCTGCATCTGAAAAACCAATTAACTCATTGTCATTACTTCTTGGGTACCATAATCCAAGATTTGGTGTACCTTTAAGGTATCTCAAAATCCGCTTTGTAGCAGCATAGTGAGATTCCTTAGAGTTTACCTGAAATCTAGCACATACACATGTTGAAAACATTATGTCAGGTCTACTGGCAGTAAGGTAGAGCAAGGATCAAATTATGCTTCTGTACTTGGTTTCATCAAAAGGTTTCTCATTCTCATCCTTGTCTAGAGACATAGCTGAACCCATTGGAGTCCTCATCGAGGTTGCGTTCTCCATTCCGAATTTCTTAATTAGCTCTTTGGTGACCTTAGTCTGCGAGATAAAAATTCCATCTTCAGATTGTTTCACCTGGAGCCCTAAGAAATACTTTAGCTCGCCCATATTGCTCATTTCGAACTTTCCTTGCATAAGTTTTGAAAACTTCTTGCAGAGGTTGTTGTCAGTAGAGCCAAAAATAATGTCGTCGACATAAATTTGCACAAGCAAAATCTTGCCTTTTATTTCCCTAAGAAATAATGTCTTATCTATCTTCCCCTTGTGAACTTGTTCTCAAGTAGAAAGCTAGATAGCGTCTCATACCAAGCTCGAGGAGCTTGTTTCAGACCATATAAAGTTGTATACAATAAGTAAACATAATCAGGGAAGTTAGAATGAAAGAAACCTGTAGGTTGTTCCATATATACCTCTTCCTTTATGTCACTATTAAGGAAGGCAGACTTCATGTCCATCTGATAGATGGTGAAGCCTTTGAGTGAAGCATATGCTAAGAATAACCTGATGGCCTCCAACCTTGACACTGGAGCGTACGTCTGGTCATAGTCGATTCCTTCTTCTTGACGATATCCTTTGGCGAAGAGTCTGACCTTGTTCTTCATAATCGTCCATCCTCGTCCATCTTGTTCCTGTAGACCCATTTTGTCCCAATGACATTCTTACCTTTGGGTCTTGGAACAAGTTTCCATACTTGGTAGCGCTTGAACTGATTTTGTTCTTCTTCCATCGCCATTATCCAAGATGCATCTGAGTTTGCTTCCTCAAACTTCTTTGGTTCAACCTGTTAGAGAAAACTCAAGTATAAATTCTCGTTAGTTGTACCTCTACGAGTTCTGAAACCATCCCAAGGATCTCCTATAATTTGGTCCATGGGGTGATCCTTCAGATGTCTGAGCTCTAGGGTCCTTGCATCTGGATTATCTTCAATCACTGGAGTGCCTTCATCAACTTGGATAATTTCTTCATCTTGATTATCAACCTCTCCAATTGGGGTTGGAGTGCTGATCTTGATCAACTTTTCACATTTTTCTTCGGACGGTTTATCCAAGCTAAATTCTTTCAACTTTGTACCTGCATCTTCAATGAGCACACTAGAAGAGTTGCCTTGCAGCAAGCTCGTCTCATCAAATTCAACATGTATTGATTCTTCTACAACCAAAGTTTTTCTATTAAATATCCTGTATGCCTTATTATGGCTACTATGTTCTACAAAAATACCTTCAAAGCTCTTTTCGCTAAACTTGGTAGTATGATACTTGCCATTGTTAAGCATGAAGCACTTACAACCAAAAATTCTAAAATATGAGACAATTGGTTTCCTGGCCGTTAGAAGTTCGTAAGGTGTCTTATCGTGGTTTTTGTTAATGAGGGATCGATTTTGCAAGTGACATGCAGTGTTGACGGCTTCAGCCCAGAAGTATTCCGGAAGTGAGGCATCACTCAACATGGTCATGCAGGCCTCTATGAGTGTTCTATTCCTTCTCTCAGCCACTTTGTTCTATTTTGGAGTACGAGGAGAGGAAAACTCATGAAAGATACCCAAGCTTTCACAGAATTCTGTCATGGCCCCATACTTGAATTCTGTTCCATTGTCACTTCTGATTTTGACTATGGAGTAGTTGTATTCATTCTGGACTTGTCTGACAAAATTAGTAAAGATGTCGAAGGTATCTTACTTGTGTTTCAGAAAGAACACCCACGCAAAGCGCGAGTAATCATCAACAATTACTAACGTATAGTCCTTACCTCCCAAACTTCTAATTTGTAGTGGATCAAACAAGTCCATATGGAGTAGATGGAGACATCTATTAGAATCTTTGCCAATAATGCTTTTAAAGGTAGCCCTTGTTTGCTTGCCTTTTACACATGCATGACAAGGTCTTTCTTTGACGTACTTGACATTTGGGGCATCACGTACTAAATTCAGTGAAAATAATTTATCAATAGTTTTGGAATTAATATGTGTTAGTCTCTTGTGCCATTGGTCACCAAGATATGCACTATCTTTTACTAAAAAACACACTGGTGTAGAAGAGTCTATACAAATGAAATTTAAACAAAATATGTTCCTGCTTCAGTGCCTGATAGAATCATTTCCATATTGTCAACAGATTTTATCAAGCACTTATCAGCATGGAATTCAACTATGTATCCTTTATCGTAGAGTTAGCTTATGCTTATAAGATTGTATCCCAATCCTTTAACATAAGCTACATCTGAGAAAGATACACTACCGTTAGTGATCATACCATATCCTTTAGTGATTCCTCGGTCTGAACCTCCAAAGATGACCTTTGGTCCGTTCACGACTGAAGAATAGTTCTGAAGTAGGCTTCTTGTCTCGGTTATATGCCTTGAGCATCCACTGTCCAAATAACAGATAGGCGTTTTGCTGGCCTTTGGACATACCTGCAATCATACTCAGTTTGCCTTAGGAACCCAAACATGTTGTGGTCCTTGGTCTCGTGTTAGAATACTCCCCCTACGAGTATTAGCATTATGAGTGGTCTTTCTCACAATGCCAACTTGAGGAGTTGCAAAATTTCTGGAATTAAACCAGCAGTCAATAGCAAAGTGACCAACTCTGCCACAACACTAACAGTCAAACCTGTTGTATATTTGCCTTATGTTTTCCTGCTTCAAATTTTGAAGTTGTGGTCTAGCCGGAGCAGCATTCTTGAAGGAAGAAGCTTCATGATGATGGCAATCACATGATTTCTTCTCCTTCATTGGCTTTTCCACAATCGGCTTTACCTTTGGTGCTTTCTTGAAGTTATGACCATGATTTTAAGGCACATAGCTCTGAAGAATGACTTCTTCATAAGGTGCCTTAAAGACACTCTCACCAAAGTTTCAAGGGCGAGTCCATCCTTGGTAATGGGACTTTGGCTCTACATAGGTAGGTCTAGTCAAGTGACCGTAGGATGAGTCAAGATCAAACTCATTAGTTAGAAATATGACTTTCTTGAATGAAGTCTGATCTTGAGGGGATTTCCCCTTCTCTTTGGCCAAGGCCTTCTTGGAGGCCTTATTCTTTCTTTGAGCCTTGCTCCGCCTAGAAGATTTACTAGGAGCTTCTACATGGCCTAGTCTAGCACCCTTGGCCTTAGCTGAGAATTCAGCAACGAATGAAAGAACTGTCTTAGGTTTTGAGAAACTTTCAACAAGTTTCTTTTCAGCAGCGAGTTGTTCTTCCAACTCTTTGATGCTTTTCTCTTTTAAGCCAAGGTGCACAAGAGCCTTGTTGTATTCTTCAATAGCATTATTGAAGTTCTCTTTGAGTGAGTCAGTCTTAGCGACTTCCTCTCTCAAGATGCTCTCTTCAGCTTTTAGAGACTTTATCTCTTTAGCCTGAGTTTTCACGACTCGACGACATTTGTCGTAAGCCATGATCAAGTCCTTGTACTGGGCCATGAGTTCAGACTCATCGTAAGAAGAGCTGTCCTCATTATCATGCTCGGGAACTTCAGATTCTGAAAGAGAAGTGTGAGAGTTTACCTTCCCAGTGAACTGGGGCTCTTGTTCGTCATCTGTCAGAGCTATAAGCCCAAAGTAGGCGTATTCTTCTTCACTCGACTCAGATGAGTCTGAGTCACTAAGAGTTTTGCCCTTCTTGGCTATCAGGCTCTTCTCTGTCCTCCTCTTATTATATGAGGACTTCTTTTCCTCTCTTCTTCCACTCTCCTTTTTATGGGGGCAATCAGCAATGACATGACCTGGCTTATTACAACAGTAACAAACGATGTCAGTAGAAATATGTTTGTTCTGTTTAGGAGTATACCTGTCGTGCCTGCTAGAGCCTTTTATTTGTTAATCACTATCACATCGTGATCTTCTGTAGGAGGCATCCTTGCCATTCCATTGCTTCTTCTTGTTCAAGAATTTCTTGAACTGTTGTGAGAGCAGAGAGAACTCTCCTTCAGATAGCTCAGAGCCAGAGGTAATTGGCTCCGAGGTTTCTTCTTCACTCACTTCTTGTGCTGGGGAAGGAGAGACAGCCTTTAACTTCCTTGAGGTGTCTACCTTTAGAGTAACAGACTTTTCCCTGGATGTAGACCTGCTCTTCTCTTCTTCAGCCTTTCTGGTGTTGAGTTTGAACCTCATATGACATAAGCTTCCCGAAGAGATTCTGCGTGTCTGTCTCGGCTAGCTTTCCAAATTCCCGGATGGCACAGACCTTGTTATCCCATTCCTTGGTGAGGGATCTCATGAACTTATCATTTAATTCTTCATTTGTGAAGACCCGACCATACACACTTAGGTTATTGACTATCTTGAAGACGTTCTCAAAGGTGTCAACAATGGTGTCCTTGTGTCCTTGTCGGAAGGCTTCGTATTTCTGATTCAAGAGGGATCTTCTATCATCCCTCACTTCTTCTATACCTTCCATCAAAGTGACTAGGGACTGCCATATCTCCTTTGCAGACTGGCAGTGGATCAAGTTTTGCAGCATGGAGTCATCGACTGCACTTGCTATTATGTTCTTGGCCTTCTTATCTAAAGACACAAGTGTAATCTCATCTTTGTCTAGATCCATTAACTTATTTGGAACTTTCTTAGTAGGATCTATTGTAGAGACGGTCATGGGAATGTAAGTACCTTCTTCAACTATCATGAAGTTCCTTGGATCCACAACGTCCATGAAAAATCTGATTCTTTCTTTACACATGGAGAAATTATTCTTAGTGCACAAAGGAAGCTTGGCAAAATCTTTAGCCTTGTCCATGCTTGGTAGATCTCAAAAGACAACTAGAGAAGGATCTGATCAAGGTGTTAACCTTTTAATGATCAACCTGGCTCTGATGCCAATTGAAAGTGTTCAGTTGTCTACCTAAATCACCTAGAGGTTGGGTGAATAGGTGAGTTATACGTCTTTTTGCGGAAGAAAAAATTAAGATCTATGCATACGATTATCTACCAAGAAATCACAGACGACAAAAGATTTTATGGTGGTTCCCCAACCTTAGGTATATCCACTTTCCCTCACCGATCTAGAAATACACTAGACTCGGCTACTCCACTATCTCAAATTGAAAACTAATCCTATGCATCGAAACAAAGTTCCTACAATCTCGATCCACAAAACGGATCTACACTCGGAAGATAAAACTTCCTACAACTCGGAGTCAAAAGCTACTACTCTTGGAGAGAATTCTCCTACAAGAATAAAATTGAAAGTATGTAGAAATACAAACAGTACAACTTTATCAGATCTGCAAACAGTCGGCCTGGATCTTCTTCTTTAATCCTTGCGGCTTTATCAGTGAAGTTGAAGAAGAATCTCAACAAAGGCTAGATCTGAAATTTCTTGGCTTCACACGATCAGGTAGATGATGAAGAATTGAACGATGATCTCAATCTGTGAATCTTCTTGATCTGAATCTTTGGGAATCGAAAACCCTAGCCAGATGTGCACGATGAAGGTCGGCGGCGGCGACTTCCGATTTTTGAGAGAGAGAAAATGAGATTTAGATTTCCTTAGAATAATATTCGACAGCCTTGGTTACGGTTTGTCAGTTTCTGACAAGACTTTATATAAGATCTTCAATAATGGTCATAATTAGTCTTAATGACGCACACGTGGACCAATCACGCCAAGGTTGTTTGAAATTTCTGTCAAATCTGGACTTAATGAATTTTCTGAAAAATAATGACTAACATACTCGAGTGAAGATTAACATACTCGAGTACTAGATAAGACTACTCGAGTGAATAGAAGAAATCTACTCGAGTAAATGACTTGGAGAAAATCCAGAAATGAAGAGCAGCTACTCGAGTACAAAGAGACTTACTCGAGTGATAAAATAGTTACTCGAGATGTGGAGTTGAACTACTCGAGTGAAGAGAAATTAGCTACTCGAGAGGTAGAGAAGCTACTCGAGTCAAGGACTTAGAATGTTTTCTGAAACAGAAATCTGGGTTACTTGAGTAGTGCAACTGAACTACTCGAGAGGATGAAAGTGGGGATAAGATCTACCTTAACTCTAGAGGGGGGGTGAATAGAGTTTATTAAAATAATTTTCAAGTAAGAAACTATTTTGCAGTGGAAGACTTAATTTAAATATATGTGTAAGGTGCTTGCAGTAAATAAAAAACTGTGAAAGCAAGAAATAAAAACATAGCACACAGCAAACAAAATATAGCAATCAGAAGACACAAGGAGCTATAGTGGTTCCCCAATCAATCTGGGTACATCCACTCTTCTACCACCCTAGGTAGGAATCCACTGCAGGATGAGTTGATCAGGTATCCTGGGCACCAATGAGCTTTTGATAAGGTGCTCAAAAACCAAACCAGATTTTTTGATCAGGTGTCTTGCCACCACTGAGTTTTGACAAGGTCTCAGAAACTAGCACAAAACTTTTGAACGGAGTTTTGAGAAACCCTTTTACAGTAGAAAAAGAAAGAGGTGAGATGTTCTTATCTGTCAACAATCAGAGAGAAGACTAGTGGATGATGTTGTCAAAGCTCCCCCCTGAGATCTGGAAGTTGTTCAGGTAAAGAAGCTTTGCACTAGGGTGATAGGCCTTCAGTACATGAGGTCTCCAGCAAAGGATGATTCCAGCAGTTGCTGAAATGTGTAGTGTCTGGAGTCTTGATGGATGAAGCCTTTGAACACTTGAGTCAAAAGAGTTCTAGAAAATCTTCTTTTATGTATGTTGATCTCCTTCAGTGATGTGTGTTCTGAAAGAATTCTGTCTGTGTGTCTGTCTGTGTGTCCAGCAAAAGAATTATTTTCTGTATGTATCTGTTACTACCTTTTTTGTGTATATAGAGTAGCAGAAAGAATATCCTCTCTTATTCCTTCGATCTGAAAAGAATGAATTGATTCTCTGTCTCCAAGATAGCCCTTAGCCACTCATTAATGACTTCCTTAAATGAATTTTGTCTCTGGAGGAAAGTCCTAGAAAACATTCCTTTAAATCTCCCTTGAAACTTGCTCCAGATTAATTGAAACGGTTACAAGATCCTTGAAATAAATGCTGGGAATAAATAAGATAGATTTCCATAACTGTCTAAATTTGAATCTTGAGAATCGTCGATCTCTCCAGAAAATCGTCGAACTGAGCTCAACTATCGTCGACCTGAGCTCAGAGACTGGAACTAGACTGGAAATAGAAATCGTCGATCTGAGCTCAACTATCGTCGACCTGAGCTCAGAGATTGGGAAAATAGCTAGACACAGAAACATCGATCTGAGCTCGAAGATCGTCGAACGGAGTTCGATGACTCGTTGAACTGAGCTCAGAGATAGTCGAACTGCGTTCGACGATTAGTCGACCTGAGCTCGACGAAAATGACTTAGTCTCCTGAATTTGAATATCTGATCTGAGGGTCTTGGGGGTAGCTTTCAAGCCTAAATTCTAACCCTTAGACTCAATCTAATTGACCTTTAAAAACTATACAAGGAGGTCAAAACAATTTTTCTAAGGACATAGTGATCCTTGCCCAAATCAGTAATAGGGTGTTCCAACAATCTCTCCCTATTTGGGTTAGGATTACTATTTACATGACATAGGAAATAAAAGCATACAATGCAGATATAAAATCAAAAACATCATTGCAGAAACACAAATAGAATCACATCAGAAAATCAGAATAGATAACACTGTCAGCTTACATGATCATTCCTTTTCCTTGCCCTTTTTGAGAACTATTTCTCTGTTAGGGTTAAGAGCTTCTTTCTTGGATCTTCTGTCATCATCTGCACCTAGAAAAGTTTGATGTTTTGCCCTGGGGACTACAGCTTCTGGGTGCAGCTTCATATAGCTTTCTAAGTCAAAGAATTTGCTGGAAGAATATCTTTCAAGTTCTTTCTTTCTCTATTCTGATAGAGTGGTGATATTTGATATATCTTTTCCTTGTTCTTTTGCCTTCTTAATTTGATCTAGTGCAGCCAACTCTTTCATTCTTACTGTCTAGGAATTAGGATTATTCTCTGGGTCTTCAAATGGAACAGGAGGTTCATATCTGTTTAAAGAATCATCAGGAGTAGCTCTGGAAGAAACTAGATCTCTTAACTTATAAGGGAAAGGACCAGATGTAGTATAAATGGGACCTTGTCCTTCCCTATGATAAGGATGCTGCCTAGAATAACCTTTGGAATAAACTCTGAATTCTCTTTGATTTCCCCTATACTGTCCTCTTCTGGACTGGTAGCCTCTCGATTGATATTCTCTTGATTGAGATCTTCCTTGAAATTGAGAGTTGCTTTGACTCTTAGCAGCAGATGACTGATAAGTAGAACTTCCACCAGTACCTGCATCTGGTGAAGGAGGAGGAGGAGGAGGATTGAAGTGAGATGATCCTTTATCATATTTCCTCTTTTTCTTCATTGCCTTTAGTTGATTCCTGGAGAACTGCATCCATGGTTATGTAATTGGACAATTATGCAAAATATAGTATGGAATATCATTTGAAGATTTAATTTTCTCCTGGGAAACTTTCTTTAGGGCCTTGCTTCTAGCTTTCCTCTTCCTTGCAATGGTTGCAGAGGAATCATCAGAATCAGTTCTAAATTGATCACTATCTGAGCTCTGAGGATTGTCATATAGTTCATCAAGCCTTTTGATGCAATCTCTTTGTTGATGGGATTGAACAGAAGAAGCAACAGCCGCAGCAGCAGTAACAAAAACAGCACTAACAGATGTAATTGGAACAATAGATTCATAAATAATAACAATAGAAATAGCAGGCTCGGAGTCATTAGCCTCTATCATAAGCATATCATCAGAAACTAAAACAGCATCAGTAGCAGCAGCAGGAACAACAGAAACTGAAGAAGCACTGTCCACAGCATGGAAAGAATTTATATAAGCAGATATTATGCTGGGCTCACAGCTAGAAATAGGCACAATGGCCTTAGTAAGATCTTCAGTTTTCTGATCTGGAAGACAGCTGAGGTAAGCTGTATCAAACTCTGACAGCAGTGACCTGAGGTCAACTGTTATAACTGGAACTGGAGCTGGAGCTGGAACTAGAATCTCTGAAGCAGGCAATCTCTCTACTTCATATGGTACCTCCCCCTGCCTAGATTCAGTAGATACTGGATCAAGGCACCCAACATAAGGGATTGCCTGAGGAGGATATAGGGAAGAGAGCCTGTCAGATAACTCCTGAACTGATTTCAGAAGTGGAGCCAGGGAGGTCTCCAGCAGGAGTGATAGCCTTGGACCTAACAACTCATAGAGCTTATCTGCTATGGCTGGTAGATCTACTTGCTCAAGTGGTGCTTGAGTAGAGGTAGAGATGGATGTAGGAGAGCTGTAGATATGGTTGGAGAAAGTGTTAATGTGGATGGTAGAATTGATGGTTGAGATATGGGAATGATGGAGATGGAAGTTAATGGAATGGAGATAGATGGAGAGAAGGATGGTTGAGCAAGGATTTCTTGAAGTAGTTGTTGATATGATGCAGAAGAAGATGGTGGCTCAAGGGGTGAGGAAGGAGAATCATCCATATAGGAATCATCTAGGAGAGTGAAGGATGGAATGGATATGGGGGATGAAATTGAGATGGTTATGGTGGATGTGATAATTGTTGAGGGAATAGTAGGTGGGGAAGGTGGAGATGAGGAGGCAGGCAGTTCTTCTAATGGGGAAGTTGCCTGAGGGGAAGTGACTGGATCAGTCCTGGTGCCTGAAGATGAGATGACTGCAGAGGCTCTGCTTGGCTTTGCAATTTGCCTGTCCCATTTGCCAAAAAGGGCACAGGTTAACCTCTTAGAGGCATTGATATGCATCCCATTTGAAACAAGCAGCTCAGGGCATCTGCTATGAAGAAATAGCCCTAGAATCCTTCCAAAGTTCACAAAGTTCTTATTCACTTTCTTCTTAATTAGATCAAAGAAACCTTCTCCCCAATTCAACTGTTTCTTATCCACCAAGGCACCCATTAAATAGAATTGATACCTGGATATGGTATCATGGGCAGAATGTTTTGCTAACAGGACCTTGCCAACAACATCTGCTAGAAACTTGTATTCCACTGACAGATTTTTCTTAAGCAGCTTGTTAGGGTTTGCTGCTGAATGACCCATCCTATCAAGCATACTTGCAAAGTCTTTTTCAGACAACTCAAGATAATCTTGACCAGTACTTAATTGAAAAACCTCTGTTAATATAGCAGGAGTAAGAGATACCTGATTTCCTGATATAGTTCCAATCACTGTGTTTTGATCTTGATTGTGAGCAGTATACACCCATTCTTTGATTTCATCTGCAGCCAGTTTTATCCTTGTGGTCATGATGTGTACTAGCTGTTGATCTTTGAATAAAACTAGAATATCCTTGAAAATTTGATCACTGTTCTCAAACGAGTCTGAAAGTGCAGCTAGATCTGATATACTCTAGAGGGGGGGGGGGGGGAATAGAGTATATGGTGCTTTGAAACTTTTTACAACAACTGTTGTAATAAGAGTGAGCAGGGAAGAAATAATAAATCTAATCACAGCACTAAGTTAAACAAAAGCTAATCACAGAAAAATCAAGGCCAGAAACAAAAATGAAAACAAGCAAAACTAGAAGACACAAGGAAATATAGTGGTTCCCCTAAACTTGGGTACATCCACTCTTCTACCACCCTAGGTAGGAATCCACTGCAGGATGAGTTGATCAGGTGTCCTGGGCACCAATGAGCTTTTGATAAGGTGCTCAAAAACCAAAGTAGATTTTTTGATCAGGTGTCTTGCCACCAATGAGCTTTTGACAAGGTGATCAAAAACCAAGCTCAAACTTTTGAAGGGAGTTTGAGAAACCCTTTACAGAGAGTGGGTGAGAGAGTGATGGAAGTATTCTCTTTCTCAAACAACTGAGAAGACTATGTGGATTGTTGATGTCAAAGCTCCCCCTGAATCCTTGAGATCTTCAGGATGAAAAGCTTTGCTGAGGGTGATAGGCCTTCAAAGATTGAACTCCAGCAATAGATGATTTCAGCAATGACTGAAATATTGAATGTCTGGAGTCTGGAAATATGTTGGCCTTGAACACTTTGAAACTAAAGAGATCTGAAGATTTCTGAAAAGATTGATCTCCTTGGATGAGTGTTCTTGAGAATTCTTTGAGACAGAATATTTTTGAATGTGTCTCTGTAATCTGTGTGTCTCTCTTTGTATTGTGTGTTCTATGAGTGATTCAAAAAAATTCTGTCTTTTATTCTCTGGTACATAATAGAATAACATTCTCTTTCAAGTATAGCCGTTGGCCTGCATTAATTGCATCCTTAATTGCACAATCTCTTCTGGAGGAAAGTCCACAGAAATATTCCTTGAAAAATCCCTTGAAACTTGGTCCAGAAATGAATGAAAACGGCTAGGAAATCTCTGAATTAATTGCAGAATAACTCCTTAACTGATTTGAATTTGAATTTAGAAACATCCTGGAAGTTATCTGAAATCGTCGAACTGAGCTCTGCTATCGTCGAGCTGAGCTCAGCGATCTGGAAATATACAGCAGCAAAAATATCGTCGATCTGAGCTCAAAGATCGTCGAACTGAGCTCAGAGATAAAGATCCAAAGCAGAGTCAAAATCGTCGACCTGAGCTCACCGATCGTCGAATGGAGTTCGACGATATAATGAAGTTGAGCTCAGCGATCGTCGAATGGAGTTCGACGATCTGTCGAAGTTGAGCTAGACGATCGTCGACCGGAGTTCGACGAATCGTCGTGCTGAGCTCGACGATATGACTTAGTCTCCAAACACAAAATCTTGGTCTTCAGGGCAGCTTCCAAACCTAGACTTCTAACCATTAAACTCAATTCTAATTGACCTATTAAGCTATACAGGAGGTTAAGCAAAGATTCCTAGAGACATAGTGATCCTGACCCAAATTAGTAATAGGGTGTTCCAACAATCTCCCCCTATTTGGGTTAGGATTACTATTTACAGACTTTGGAAGAATTTAATGACAGCATACAATCAGTAAAACATAAAAACAACAGCTAGACATTGCAGAATCACAGAGATATATAGCATCCAGATAGTAATCAGAAATCACAGAAATTGTCACCTTACAATATCATTTCTTCTCTTTGCCTTTAATAAGTTTAATCTCTCTGTTAGGATTGAGGGCTTCTTTGTTTGATCTGGTATCATCTGCTGCACCCAAATATGTTTGCTTTTTAGGCCTGAGAACTATAGCTTCAGGATGTAATTCCATATACCTGTCAGAATCAAAGAATTTACTTGAAGCATATCTCTCTAGCTCTTTCTGTCTCTGTTCAGACATTGTTGAAATGTTGGAAGAATCTATTCCTTGCTCTCTAGTATTTTTAATCTGATCCAGTGCAGCTAGTTCCTTTAATCTGGCAGTCCAAGCAGCTGGATTGTTTTCAGGATCCTCAAAAGGTACAGGAGGTTCATATCTGTTGGAGGGATTGTCCTGAGGAGGCCTGGAAGACACATTTTCTTTCAGCTTGTAAGGGAAAGGACCAGATGTTGTATCAGTTGAAATTTGTCTTTCCCTGGAATATGGGTGCTGCCTGGAGTAACCTTTGGAGTAGACTTGAATATCTCTTTGATTACCTCTATATCCTCCTCTCCTAGAATGTGAACCCCTGGATTGGCTTTCCCTGTGGTAAGATCTGGCATGAGGCTCATAAGGAGCCTGACTTCTGGCTGGGGGTTGAGCTGCAGAGCTTCCACCTGCATGTGCATCAGGAGGAGGTGGTGGAGGAGGATGAGAGTGCTGGAATTGGGATGAACCATTCTCATATTTTCTTTTCTTCTTCATTGCCTTCAGCTGATTCTTAGAGTATTGCATCCATTGTTCAGTGATAGGGCAGTCATGTAAAATGTAATATGGAATATCATTGTTATCCTTAACTTTGGCAGGATGTACCCTCTTCATGGCTTTGCTCCTTGCCTTTCTTTTCCTGGCAATGGTAGCAGAAGAGTCATCAAAGTCTGTTCTAAATTCATCACTTTCAGAACTCTGGTCATCATAGAGAGCATCTATTTTCTTCATTAGATCCTTCTTGAGTTGTATAGAAGCAGATGAGGCAGAGGTTGTAGCAGCAGGTGTTGAAATGGTAACAGCAGAGACAGCAGCAGATATTGAAGGTGTTGCACTAGGAGTAGAATCAGAAACAACAATAGCAACAGCAGTAGGCTCTAGAGAGGTGATAGCAGCAACAACTTCACTGACAACAGCAGAAACAGAAGGAATATCATCAAGGACTGCAGAAGGCTCAAATTCAGGTGCCTCTGACATCAGAATGTCCTTGGAAATTGGTTCATCAGAAACAACAGGAACTTCAGCAGCAGTAAAGGCAACAATATCAGAAGCAACAATAATATTTTCTTCAGAAGAAGCAGCAGCATCAACATTTTCAGCAGCAGCATACACTGAATTTACAAAGGAGGTGATAATGCTAGGGTCACAGCAAGAAAATGGCACAAGTGCCTTGGATAAATCTTCTGGAGGCTGGACAGCATTGACCTCTGGCAGACAGCTGAAGTATGCAGAATCAAAAACTGATAGCAAAGACCTGAGGTCTATTGCAAGGACTGCAGTAGGAGGAACTTGTGCTTGAGGCACAGCAATAGCAGCAAGAGGAGGAGCAGCAGAAGAAGCAGTAATAGCATCAGCAGCAGACAGACAGCTTACAGAAACAACAGCAGCAGCAGCATGAAGATTCACTTCATATGGACATCTCCCCTGCCTAGATGCAGACATGTCTGGATCAAGGCACACTGCTGTAGGTGCTGCCTGAGGGAAGAGGGAAGAGAGCCTGGCAGAAAGGGCTGCCACTGACAGGTGTAGTGGAGCCAAGGAGGTCTCCAACAGCAGAGAGAGCCTGGGGGCAAGCAGCTCATACAGCCTGTCAGCAAGGGCTGGGAGGTCTACTTGCTCAAGAGCTGGAGCAGAGGTAGAAGGTATAGGAGCAGCTGATGGTTCTGGTAGAGGAGAGCTGGTGAATGGTGGAAGGGATGGCTGAGGTGTTGGAAAGGTGGATATGGAGGATAGAGGGATGGAGATAGATGGGGTAAATGTTGGTTGGTCAATGATTTGGTGTAGAAGGTCTTGAAATGAAGTGGAGGATGAGGGTAGCTCAGGAGGAGATGATGGGGAATCATCCATAAAGGAATCATCAAGTAGGGTGAAGGATGGATGAGAGGGTGATGAAGTGACATCTAGTGGAGGGTAGGAGAATAATGGGTGGAATTGTTCTTCTGGTGGAGGTAGAATGGGTACTGGAGATGGTGTTGATGTTGGAGATGGGCTGGATATGATGATGGTGGATGGAGCTGGAATGGTGGATGGTACGGGAAGGGATGGAATTGGAGGAGGAGGAGAGGCAGCAACAGCAGCCAGGTCATCTGCAGGGGCAGAGACCTGTGGAGGAGTGACTCTTAGAGTCCTTGTGCCTGAAGGAGTACTGGAGGAGGGCCTGCTGGGCTTGCTGATTTGTCTGTCCCACTTTCCAAAGAGGGCACAAGACAGTCTCTTGGAGGCATTTATATGAATTCCAGAGGAGACCAGCAAGGCAGGGCACCTGTGCTGCAGAAACACTCCAATGATTCTCCCAAAGTTAACAAAACTTTTGTTGATTTTCTTTTTGATGAGGTCAAAGAAAACCTCTCCCCAATTCAGATTCTTCTTATCTACAAGAGCTCCCATGAGGCAGAGCTGATACCTTGAAATTGTATCATGGGCAGAGTGCTTTGCCAGTAGCACTTTCCCAACAACATCTGCCATGAACCTATATTCTACAGACAGGTTCCTTTTGAAGAGCTTGCTAGGGTTTCCCTCTGAATGACCCATTCTGGCAAGCAGTTCAGAATACTCTTCTCCAGATAACTCAGCAGTATCTTCTCCATTTCTCAACTCAAAAACTTCTGATAGAATTGTTGGGGTCAAGGGTACCTGAGTTCCAGCTATAGACCCAACAATGGTAGAGTTATCTTGATTGTGGGCAGTATAAACCCACTCCTTTATTTCATCAGATGCCAGCTTGATCCTGGTGGTCATTATGGCAGACAAGTTCTGGTCTTTGAATAATCCCAATATATCTTGAAAAACCTGGTCAGTTGTGCTGAATGATTCCAGGTCGATGTCAAAACCAGCATCAAACTTCATAGCAGCAAGAACAGCAACTGACACAGCCATGGGTACCTGCAAAAATTCAACAAACAAAATGACCAAGTGTAGAACTGTTTGGAGGGAAAGAAAATTCTTGCAGAGAAATCGAAAGCGCAAAAGAGAACGACAACGAAAAATGAGTTTTATATTAGGGTTCGACGCAGAATTGGAAAGATCGTTGAACTCAGTTCGACGATCGAGGCTACTAAAGGAATCTGAAGAGTCTTCAACATCGTCGATCTTCGTTCGACGATATTGGAGAGCGTCGAGCTCCGTTCGACGATCATTCAGAGAACATAATCGTCGAGCGCCGTTCGACGATCGTTGACCGGAAGAGATAGTTCATACTATCTGATAGACGCTGAACTCAGTTCAACGATTTTTGGAAATCGTCGATCTTCGTTCGACGATCTTGGGGTAAATCGTCGAGCGCAGTTCAGAGATCAGAAAAATTCTAGACACTAAGAAAAATCAGAATGTTTGCCTAGTCTTGGTCAATTTTTAAGCTTTCAAAATCTTGGATATTATTTAAGACTTCCTCCATCTAACATTCCTAACTGATTTAGGAAGAAGGTGTGTTTCTTTTCATCCAAAGGCTTGGTGAAAATATCTCCCCTTTGTAAATCAGTTGGGATATATTGTAATTCAATTTTATTCTTTTCAACATTATCTCTTAAGAAATGATGCCTAATCTCTATGTGTTTTGTCCTACTATGGAGGACTGGATTTTGAGCTATAGAAATATCACTAGTATTGTCACAAAAGATTTTAGACTTCTCTAAGTTGTAGCCATAGTCTAGGAGTTGGTTTTGAATCCACAAGATTTGTGAACAACAACTGCCTGCAGCCATATATTCAGCTTCAGCAGTTGAAGTTGACACAGATGTTTGTTTCTTACAAAACCAAGAGACAAGTCTGTCACCAAGGAACTGACAAGTTCCACTGGTGCTTTTCCTGTCAATTCTGCATCCAGCATAATCAGCATCTGAAAATCCAGTTAAATCAAATGCTGAATCTTTTGGATACCAGAGACCTAGATTTGGACAACTTTTAACATACCTGAGAATCCTCTTTACTAATGTTAGGTGTGACTCTCTAGGGCTTACTTGGAACCTAGCACATATACATGTAGCAAACATTATATCTGGTCTACTAGCTGTAAGATACAGTAAAGAGCCAATCATTGCTCTATATGTTGTCTGATCAACAGGTTTCCCATGTTCATCAGCATCCAATATAGCATTAGTAGGCATGGGTGTTTTCATACAAGATGCCTCAGACATGCCAAATTTCTTAACCAGTTCATTTGCATACTTGGTTTGAGAAATGAAGATGCCTTCAGCATGCTGTTTGACTTGCAGTCCTAGGAAGAAGGATAGCTCACCCATGCTACTCATTTCAAATTTAGAATGCATCAGGTTAGAAAACCTTCTGCACAATTTGGAGTCAGTAGAACCAAAAATAATATCGTCTACATAAATTTGTACTAGTAGGGTATGGGACTTATGGGTTCTAATGAAAAGAGTTTGGTCTACTCTACCCCTTATAAAACCATTTTCCAAGAGAAAGCATGCTAGGGTCTCATACCATGCTCTAGGAGCTTGCTTGAGACCATATAATGCTTTGTTCAGTCTAAAAACATAATCAGGAAAAGTTGGAGAGATAAAACCTGGAGGTTGTCTGACATAAACTTCCTCTTTGATGTCTCCATTCAAGAAAGCACTTTTGACATCCATCTGATATACTTTGAAGCCTTTATGAGCTGCATAAGCTAGAAATATTCTGATGGCTCCTAATCTTGCAACTGGTGCAAAGGTCTGGTCGTAGTCTATTCCTTCTTCTTGAGAGTATCCCTGAGCAACTAGCCTTGCCTTGTTTCTTACAATTACTCCTTGATCATCCAATTTGTTTCTGAATACCCATTTTGTTCCAACAATGGAGTGATCCTTAGGCTTTGGCACTAGTTCCCATACTTTGTTCCTCTCAAATTGATGCAACTCCTCTTGCATTGCAATGATCCAGTGTGGATCTTGCTCTGCATCTTGAATGGACTGAGGTTCAATTTGAGATAGGAAGCAGGTGTGCAACAGGTTTTGGTTGACCTGATTTCTGGTTTGCACACCAGTTGAGATTTCTCCAATTATTTGGGAAATTGGATGGTCTCTTGATGTTACTAAATCAACAGGGGGTGTTGATTGTTCACCAACCTGTGTTGTTGTTTCCTCTTGTGGTACAACAACTGGCTCTTCAAGTTGTTCTTCAATGTGTTGAGCATTCCCTTCATCTTCACTGCTTTCATCCTCTTGAGTAACCTATAACTTGTTCAAGTCTTCAACTAGAGAATGTTCCTGCAAAGGTTTTATGGTAGAAGAAATCTTCTCCTTGAAAGACATGTTAGATTCATCAAATGAAATGTGAACAGATTCCTCAATTTTTAAAGATGATTTATTATAGACCATATAGGCCTTGCTGATCATGGAGTATCCCAGAAACACTCCTTCATCAACTTTGGCTTGAACTTTTGCTAAATATTTCTTGTCATTATTGTGAATGTAGCAAATACAACCAAAGACTCTAAAATAGTCAACTTTAGGTTTCTTCCCTTTGAGTAATTCATAGGGAGTCTTTCCCTTTAGTTTGTGTATCAGACTTCTGTTCAGCACATAGTTGGAGGTGTTCACTGCCTCTGCCCAAAAGGATAGAGGTAGATGAGCATCTGACAACAATGTGGTGGCAGATTCAATAAGGGTTCTATTTTTCCTTTCAGCTACCCCATTTTGTTGAGGAGTTCTAGGAGCTGAGAAAGTATGCCTGATCCCTTCACTCTGACAGAACTCTTGCATAAGAAGAGAATCAAACTCTGTCCCATGATCACTTCTGATCAGGGCAATGTGAGTATTGAACTCAATCTGTATGCATTTGAGAAACTCTGTCAGCCATTTAAAGTTATCAGACTTCTTCCTTAGAAAGAACACCCAAGTGAATCTAGAGAAGTCATCTACAACTACTAAAGTGTAGGATTTCCCTCCTAGGCTTTGTACTGTGATGGGTCCAAAAAGATCCATGTGTAACAGATACAATATCCTAGGTGAATCACTCTTATTAAGTGACTTAAAGCTGTTTTTAGTTTGCTTGCCTAATTGACAAGCCCTGCAGAGTCCTTCCTTCTTGTAGGGGCCAGAAGGTAGTCCTCTAACAAGGTTGTCCTTGGATAGCCTAGCAATAGTTCTAAGGTTTAGGTGTCCTAATCTCTTATGCCATAAAATATTTGGTCTATAGACAGAATTAAACAAGCAGATATCTACATCAGTTGAAAGAAAATCTACTAGATAGATGTTACCTTTCCTTTTACCTGTCAACACAGTTGTGTTGTCCTCTGACTTGATTTTGCATAAGGCTTTGCTGAAGGTCACCTGGTAGCCTTCATCACACAGCTGACTGATGCTAATTAGGTTGTGCTTCAGTCCTTCCACATAAGCTACCTTCTTGAAAGTTACTGATCCAATCTGGACTGCACCATATCCTTTAGTTTGTCCAAAGTTGAATCACCAAAGATAACTTTGGGTCCAAGCTTGGCTCTGAAGGATGTGAGGTTGTCCTTGTTCCCTGTCATGTGCTTAGAGCACCCACTATCCAAATACCATTGCTGGTTAGATGTTGGATAGGTCTTCACCTGCACATAAGACAATTCATTTGTTTTTGACCCAGTTTACCTTGGGCCTAGGTTGATAACCTTTAAATTCTGAAATTAAAGACATCCCAGGTTGACTCTTATATCCTTCAGGATGATATCTCCTTGGAGGTATAATCCATTCAGTATAAGGGTTAAAGATTTGGGATGAAGGACCCTTAGGATTCAATTTTGATTTGCCTTTGAAAAATTTTCCAGAGCTCTGACCTCTGTTCGACGATCTTGGAGCTGCGTTCGACGATCTTGGGTCAGATCGTCGAGCTCCGTTCGACGGTCGACTATGGCTGAGGTCAGGTATTTGAGATCGTCGACCTGCGTTTGATGACTTTGGCTGAGATCGTCGATCTGCGTTCGACGATTTTACCTGAGATCGTCGAGCTGCGTTCGGCGATCGTCGATCTTCATTCGGCGATCGTCGATATCCGTTCGACGATTTCTGCTGGGACTTGGTTTTTTGAGGCAGATCAGAATTTTTCCTAGCAACCTCTATAACTCCCTTTCCTTTGTCAGAAATGAATTTGATTGGAGTTGTTAGGACTATAGGTTGGCTGGATGAAGCACTCAAGCCCATTGTACTGTTAAATCTAGAGTTCACTGTGCTTGTGATGTCCATCAGCTTGATGCTTCTCCCATTAAGGGATTCTTCAAGTTTCTTGGCCTTAGAGAGCTCACTTTTCAGTGTAGCTATCTGTTCCTTACAGCACTCCAACTCCTGAGAGAGTTTGAGGTTTTCTGACTTTAAAGTATTGTGTTCAGATAATTGATTTCTGAGAGAGATAATTTCTTTCTCAGACTTTAGCAGGTCTAAACACAGTGCTTTAAATTCAGATTTAAAATCCTCTGAACTAAAATCAAAAGAACCAATTACCTGATCTTCTTCAGGTTGAGTCTCTGAGTCTGACTTTGACTCATCTTCTTCTGAATTATGCTGTGAGGCATTGATTGCCATCATGCAGAACTCCTTTTCTTCTGCATCATCCTCATCATCACTGGAGCTGGATGAGGCTTCTGACTCTTCTTCAGTCTCACTCCAGGATTCAGCAACAAACCCTTTTCTTGTATACTTGTTTTTGCTTGAAGAAGGTTTGTCATTGACATTTCTTTTGGAGTCTTTCTCCTTTCTTCTTTCTTTCCTGTCTCTTCTGTCCTTGTTTTTGTTCTCTGGACAGTCAGGAACTATATGCCCTGGTTTCCTGTAACCAAAGCAAATAATGTCTTTATTATTGCTAATGGACTTGTCATACCTTGGCTTATCCTGCTCCTTGTATGATCTCCTTCTGAAATCCTTTCTGGCCATTTTGTAAAATCTTTTGGCCAGCAGACTGAGTAGTTCATCATTGCCTGTGGCTTTGTCTTCAGGCAGATCTTCAGTTGCCTTGAAGGCTATGGTCTTCTCTTTTCTTGTGGCTGGTGAGGCAGCCTTCTGTTCTTCCTCTCTATTCTTGATGAGTAGCTCATAAGATTTGAGCTTACCCAATAGAGCTTCAGTAGTGATCTCATTCAGACTTCTGGCTTCCTTAATTGGCCAGATTCTTGAATCCCAAGTGCTAGGGAAGCACATTAGGATCTTGTCATTAAGTTTAGTTAGAGAGATCTCTTTGTCCAATGTCCTGAGTTCACTGGCAATTAGACTTAGCCTGTTGTACATGTCTCCCACTGACTCAGTCTCTCCCTTCTTGAAATTCTCATATTGAGAGATGAGATGGGATCTTCTATCCTTTCTCTCATCAGCTGAGCCTGAGACTATTTCTGAGAGTTTGTCCCAAATTTCCTTGGCTGAATTACATTCAGCTACCTTTTGAAATATGTCATCAGACATTGTCTGGGCTAGGATGTTCATAGCCTTAGCATCAGCTACCTTCCATCTCTTGATATCAGCATCTGTTCCTGATGGAGGTGGAACAGTATTTGTACTTGTGTTCTCTGGGGGTCTTGGACATACTGTCAAAACAGAATTAAAAATATCTTCGTCAATAGAATTCATGTAAAGTCTGATCCTTGCTTTCCAAAGTGCAAACTTGGATAGATTGCACACTGGAGGTCTGGTGCTAGCATAATCTTTGTTTTGGGCCATGATTTGTGAAAACAAAATCTAATAATAAAATACAAAAGGAAGCAGATCTAATTTGGGATCTTTGGATTCAGGTGTTAGCATGTACAACCAATCAGGTATGGTATGTTTAACCAACCTGGCTCTGATACCAATTGAAAGTGCAGCTAGATCTGATATACTCTAGAGGGGGATGAATAGAGTATATGATGCTTTGAAACTTTTTACAACAACTGTTGTAATAAGAGTGAGCAGGGAAGCAATAATAAATCTAATCACAGCACTAAGTTAAACAAAAGCTAATCACAGAAAAATCAAGGCCAGAAACAAAAATGAAAACAAGCAAAACCAGAAGACACAAGGAAATATAGTGGTTCCCCTAAACTTGGGTACATCCACTCTTCTACCACCCTAGGTAGGAATCCACTACAGGATGAGTTGATTAGGTGTCCTGGGCACCAATGAGCTTTTGATAAGGTGCTCAAAAACCAAAGCAGATTTTTTGATCAGGTGTCTTGCCACCAATGAGCTTTTGACAAGGTGCTCAAAAACCAAGCTCAAACTTTTGAAGGGAGTTTGAGAAACCCTTTACAGAGAGGGGGTGAGAGAGTGATGGAAGTCTTCTCTTTCTCAAACAACTGAGAAGACTATGTGGATTGTTGATGTCAAAGCTCCCCCTGAATCCTTAAGATCTTCAGGATGAAAAGCTTTGCTGAGGGTGATAGGCCTTCAAAGATTGAACTCCAGCAATCGATGATTTCAGCAATAGATGATTTCAGCAATGACTGAAATATTGAATGTCTGGAGTCTGGAAATATGTTGGCCTTGAACACTTTGAAACTAAAGAGATCTGAATATTTTTGAAAAGATTGATCTCCTTGGATGAGTGTTCTTGAGAATTCTTTGAGACAGAATATTTTTGAATGTGTCTCTGTAATCTGTGTGTCTCTCTCTGTATTGTGTGTTCTATGAGTGATTCAAAAAAATTCTGTCTTTTATTCTCTGGTACAGAATAGAATAACATTCTCTTTCAAGTATAGTCGTTAGCCTGCATTAATTGCATCCTTAATTGCACAATCTCTTCTGGAGGAAAGTCCACAGAAATATTCCTTGAAAAATCCCTTGAAACTTGGTCCAGAAATGAATGAAAACGGCTAGGAAATCTCTGAATTAATTGCAGAATAACTCCTTAACTGATTTGAATTTGAATTTAGAAACATCCTGGAAGTTATCTGAAATCGTCGAACTGAGCTCTGCTATCGTCGAGCTGAGCTCAGCGATCTGGAAATATACAGCAGCAAAAATATCGTCGATCTGAGCTCAAAGATCGTTGAACTGAGCTCAGAGATAAAGATCCAAAGCAGAGTCAAAATCGTCGACCTGAGCTCACCGATCGTCGAATGGAGTTCGACGATATAATGAAGTTGAGCTCAGCGATCGTCGAATGGACTTCGACGATCTGTCGAAGTTGAGCTAGACGATCGTCGACCGGAGTTCGACGAATAGTCGTGCTGAGCTCGACGATATGACTTAGTATCCAAACACAAAATCTTGGTCTTCAGGGCAGCTTCCAAACCTAGACTTCTAATCCTTAAACTCAATTCTAATTGACCTATTAAGTTATACAGGAGGTCAAGCAAAGATTCCTAGAGACATAGTGATCCTGACCCAAATTAGTAATAGGGTGTTCCAACAGAGTCCATATCGATATCGAATCCAGCGTCAAATTTCATTGCTGCCAAAACTGCAACAGAAACGACCATTTTTACCTGCAAAAATGAACAAACACAAGACCAAGTGTAGAAAAGTTTGGAGGGAAAGGGAAATTCTGCAGAGAGTATGAAAGCACAAAGGGAGAACGATGGCCGAAAAATGAATTTTATATAGGGTTCGACGCAGAAAAGGAAAGATCGTTGAACTCCGTTCGACGATCTGGGCTTCTAAAGGAATCTGAAAGGTCTTCAACATCGTCGATCTCCGTTCGACGATATTGGAGAGCGTCGAGCTCCGTTCGACGATCGCTGACTGGAAGAAGATAACTTAGCATTATCTGGAAAGTGCTGAACTCCGGTCGACGATTTCTAAGAACGTCGATCTCCGTTCGAAGATCTTTGGGAAAAGCGTCGAGCGCAGTTCAGAGACCAGAAACAACTTATACACACTAGAAAAATCAAAATGTTTGCCTAGTCTTGGTCAATTTTAGAGTTTTTTAAAAATCTGGGATCTTATTTTAAACTTCCTCCATCTAACATTCCTAATTGATTCAGGAAGAATGTATGTTTCTTTTCATCCAATGGTTTGGTGAAAATATCTCCCCTTTGTAAGTCAGTTGGGATATATTGAAGTTCAATTTTATTTTTCTCAACATTGTCCCTTAAAAAGTGATGCCTAATTTCTATATGTTTTGTCCTACTATGGAGGACTGGATTTTGTGCTATAGAAATAGAACTAGTGTTATCACAGAAAATTTTTGACTTCTCTAAGTTGTAGCCATAGTCTAGGAGCTGATTTTGAATCCACAGGATCTGTGAGCAACAACTACCTGCTGCCATATATTCAGCTTCAGCAGTTGATGTGGACACAGATGTTTGTTTCTTGCAAAACTAGGAGATAAGTCTGTCACCAAGAAACTGGCAAGTTCCCCTGGTGCTTTTCCTGTCTATTCTGCATCTAGCATAATCAGTATCTGAAAATCCAGTTAAGTCAAATGCTGAGTCTTTTAGATACCAGAGACCTAAATTTGGACAACGTTTCACATACCTAAGAATCCTTTTTACTAAGGTTAAGTGTGACTCTCTAGGGCTCACTTGGAATCTAACACATATGCATGTAGCAAACATTATGTCAGGTCTACTAGCTATAAGATACAATAAAGAGCCAATCATTGCTCTATATGTTGTCTGATCAACAGGTTTCCCATGTTCATCAGCATCTAATACAGCATTAGTAGGCATAGGTGTTTTCATACATGATGCTTCAGACATACCAAATTTCTTAACCAGTTCTTTTGCATACTTGGTTTGAGAGATGAATATGCCTTCAGCAAGCTGTTTGACTTGCAATCCTAGAAAGAAGGAAAGCTCACCCATGCTACTCATTTCAAATTTAGAATGCATTAGGTTGGAAAACCTTTTGCACAGATTTGAATCAGTAGAACCAAAGATAATGTCATCTACATAGATTTGTACTAGTAAGGTATTGGACCTATGAGTTCTAATAAAAAGAGTTTGGTCTACTCTACCCCTTATAAAATCATTTTTCAGAAGAAAGCATGCTAGGGTCTCATACCATGCTCTAGGAGCTTGCTTTAGACCATATAATGCTTTATGCAATTTGAAAACATAATCAGGATGAGTTGGAGAAATAAAACCTGGTGGTTGTCTAACATAGACTTCTTCCTTGATGTCTCCATTGAGAAAAGCACTCTTTACATCCATTTGATATACTTTGAATCCTTTGTGTGCTGCATAAGCTAAGAAGATTCTTATGGCCTCTAACCTTGCAACTGGTGCAAAGGTCTGGTCATAGTCTATCCCTTCTTCTTGAGATTATCCTTGAGCAACTAGCCTTGCCTTGTTCCTTACAATGACTCCTTGATCATCCAATTTATTTCTGAACACCCATTTTGTTCCAACAATGGAGTGATCCTTTGGCCTTGGCACTAGTTACCAAACTTTATTCCTTTCAAATTGATGTAATTCCTCTTGCATTGCAATGATCTAGTGTGGGTCTTGTTCTGCATATTGAATGGATTGAGGCTCAATTTGAGAAAGAAAGCAGGTGTGCATCAGGTTTTGGTTGACCTGATTTCTGGTTTGCACACCAGCTGAGATGTCTCCAATCACTTGGGAGATTGGATGGTCTCTTGATGTTACTAAATCAACAGGGGGTGTTGATTGTTGATGGCTACGGCCACCACGACGGCCAATTGGGTGATGAAGACGACGTCCATGGCGGTGTTGCCATGGCAGATGTTGACGACGTCCATGGCGTTGTTGCTGTGGCAGAAGATGACGACGATGCTCCTCCAACAAAAGACTTGCGGCGCCGTAGCGGGCATGGCTACAATCTTCGCCCATGCAACAAGAATAAGAGCTAAAATTATTTTACTAGTGGTCTGCATTTATCTTTCATATTTGCTATTTGAAACTATGTCATTTTCTGTCTTTTCATTTGGAACAATATTTATTTTTGGGCTGCTAATAGCCATATGGTTGTAAGCCTTATATAAGGCCAAACTTTTCATTTGTTAGCAACTATTATTGAAATCAAGAAAAATTGTTTGCCCTAATCTCAATCTCCCCTTCCTTCTCATCTTAGCCGCCGCCCCCTAAAGGCTTCCCTCTCAAGGAGTTCGGCCGCCCCTCTCCTCCCTTGCTTGGCCGCCCCCTTCTACTCCTCATTCCCTCTAATCACCTCTCGTTCTCCCACCTCTCTACCTTTTCTCCACCAACACCGTGTTCAACCCATTGGAATTTCTCAACCACCTTGGAGGAAAGGGATCGTGTGCAAGGAAGAACCAAAGTTTTGGGGAAAACTCGTCCACGGCGAGAAAGTGAAGGAGACGAGCAAGATCTTCATCTGTGGTGCGTTTCCCGTGGGTCCAAAGGAAGAGCGGTCGTCTTGGTGGATCCAAACATCTCGGATCTACATTTCCGAGCGGGGTAACGAAAATTCCTACACAAGAGATTTTCCCTCTTGACTAGTTCTTTTGGTGGACGACTTTTGCGTGATTTCTCGAATCGTTAATTTTCGCGATGTTTCTAATACTAGATCTGGATTTTCATTTGGTTTTTCCGAAAGATCTAACGAGAGGATTGGCGCTCCTCGCTTTTCTTTTGTTGGGATAGATCCTACCACTTTTGAATTGCGTTTTAATTTTTGGTGGATCTATTTTGGTACAACACCAAACTCGATCGGAATAAATATTTTCCATTTAGCCGGAAAGGAGCTTGGCCTATAGCCAAAACTTCGTTCCACTTGCGGATTGGCTATCCGTACGATAGCGCGAACGATAAATAACTTCATTGTGGTCGCTGCATTTCGTTTGTGTGCGGGTTGGAGAGTGATGACTACTTTTAGTCATCATTTTTGGGGGTAGTTTAGTATGCAAAATGCCTAAGTTTATTTATATTTTATGCTTGTTATGTTTTTATTTCATGTCTTAATGTCTTTTTTATAATATATTAATTCCTAGTTTAATTATGTGTTTTATGTTTTTTTATGTTTAATTTTATGTTCTATGTCTAGTTGTGTTTTGTTATGAAATATAACTATTATTATATTATTATGGTTAGTTTTTTTATTATGTTATAAAATATATGTTATGTTATGTTATAAAATATATCTAACATTTTGTTTATTTATTTTGTTTTATTTGTAGGTTCAAGGCCTTTGTTGCGGTCCAAGTGCAGCCCACCATGCAAGACAACCCGAGCCCTTCCATTTGGTGCTACCCGAGCCTATGATGCATCCCACAAATAATATTTCAGCCCACTTAATTAAGCCCAACATGCATGGACGGCTCCTTCTCTCCCCATTCATGTTCAAGGCCTTTGTTGCGGTCCAAGTGCAGCCCACCATGCAAGACAACCCGAGCCCTTCCATTTGGTGCTACCCGAGCCTATGATGCAACCCACAAATAATATTTCAGCCCACAAATAATATTTCAGCCCACTTAATGAAGCCCAACATGCATGGATGGCTCCTTCTCTCCCCATTCATGCATGTAGCCTCTCCCCTCTCTCTCCCCTT
This sequence comes from Platanthera guangdongensis, assembly GCA_039583875.1. NCBI lineage: Eukaryota > Viridiplantae > Streptophyta > Magnoliopsida > Asparagales > Orchidaceae > Platanthera > Platanthera guangdongensis. The sequence continues at coordinate 117,483,481 of CM077159.1, read as the reverse complement.
TATTATTTTCTCTTCTCTTTATTCCTCATGCATCTCCCCACTCACTCCTTCTCTCTTATTTATTTCTCATTCACCCCTCTTTCCCTTTCTCTCATTCTCATTTAAACCCATCCATCCCCCATCTTTTATTTATTTTGTTCTTTTTATTTTCCTAAATGAAAATGCATACATGTAGCCTCTTCCCTCTCTCACCCATTAATGACATTCATGCACCTCCTCATACATGCATGGCCGGCCACATCCTTCTCCCATTTCATTTCCACCACTTTCTAGAATCTTCCTCCTCTCCTATAAAAGGAACCAATGTCTCATGCTTTGAAGAGGAGGATTTTAGAGAGCAAGTGAGATAGCTAGTTCATGAGAGTTTTTTTCCTTGTTGTAGTTTTTATTGTAATTTCCTTTTTGTAGTAGAATAGCATTGTCCTATTTTAATTTTTATGTATTTCCTTTTCTTAAGCAATGCAAATGACTTCTCTTTCTTCTATTTTGTTTTCTTCCTTTATTATGCTTAGCTAATTATATTTTGCGCCTGATCGCGATGAGTTTTGCGACAAAATAACGCATCTTTAATTTTATGTTTGCATTTGCATTTTTCCTATTTTGATCCTTCTGTGATTTTTATCGTGTCGACTCCGTATTCCGGTATACGGTAGTAGGCAATTGATCTCATTTCATAGAAGTTGAGATACTCATTGATTTGAAAGATCACTCAAAGAAGGAAGGAGTTGAACGCAACCCTAGAGATAGGATGACGTAAATCCTCCGGATTGGAGTCAAATCCAATAGTGCGGGTCACTTCGGTAATGCGACTTTAGGCTTTTTTGACTTGTAAAGAGATTTCGGTGAAAACGTCTATAAGTTAGGGGATTTCATGCTCTAGCGAGATTACTTCCTAATATCGGATCCGTCACGGTCTTAATAGTATTGCAAATGCTAAACTAATTTATTTCGTTATTTTATTTCAAAGTGAATCGTCGATCGAGCACTCTTTCGTAATATTTTTATTTCTTTTTTAATTAAGCTTAGTTCATTTTAATTTTCATACCCATCAATCGTTCGGTAGGATAATAGAATCGTTGTGAGTAATAGTACTTGCCTGCCCCGAGTTTTTATACGACCTTGATATATTTTTATCACTATACTATAAAACGATAGGTACACTTGCCTATTCGGATTGTAGTCCGTGAGACGATTTTTAATCCATCAAGTTTTTGGCGCCGTTGCCGGGGACTATTTTGGTAATATTACGAAAGCATCGAGTTTATTACTTCTACTAAAATTAAAAAAAAACAAAAACATTTTTTTAACAAAAAAAATATCAAAAAAAATTTTAAGTTTTCTTTTTCTTTTTGGTAACAGTTTTTTTATGGAATCGTCTTATTTTAGCGCGTTTTGTAATTTTTGCGGGTCGCCCAACCACTTTTATTCTGAATGTCTTTCGAGAACCCCTCCCTCTTTTGATTTCAATTTTTCTAGAGCAGGTCAAAGTGGCCAATTTGACAATTACTCCAATTTTTATCCTACTTGGGAGATGGGGAACCCGTCTTATTTTTCTTATGATTTTGCCCCGCAAAGCGCCGTGCCTCTAAATTTTACTTCAATCGATAATGCGTATTTTGAATTGCAAACTTCTCTTGATAATATCAATTCGCATTTGAAGACCATTCTCGATTATTTTTCTCGTGAGGCCGCTTCATTTTCTTCATCTTCTTCTCCGTCTCCTCCAATTTCATCGTGTAATGAGTCACCGGATATCCCGGCTTGTCTTTTTCCTCTCGAGGGGGATAATTATTCGGATATTCCAGATTGTTTCCTTCCTCCTTTGGATGACACCCCTATGGATACTCCGGCATGCTTCTTACCTTTTGAGGATGACAAGACGTCTCATCATTCTCTTTCTTTTTCTGAAGACGTGTGTGATTCCTTTTCGCTTCAAACTTTAACTGTTCCAACTTTTTTTAGCGAGTCTTTTTCTTCTTCTTCTTCTTCTTTTATTTTAGATAATTTTTCTTCTTCTTTAGTCCTCTCTACCCCTTCTTCTCCCGAAATTTCACAAGTCTCTCCTACTCCTTGTGAAATTTCCGTTAATGAAATTTCTTTTTCTACTTCTTTTATTCGTCTTTCTATTTCTTCTTCTTTTTCTTCTTCTTCTTTTGACGACCCCTTCTTTCCCATTTTTCATACGGCGGAGTTCTTCTATAACTCCGTCCGTTCATTTTCGGGCGTCATTCCATTGAAGATTCCACCCCATGTCGGTGCGATTCTTCAATTTTTTCTCTTCTTTGATGTACTCTCCTAAGTGCATACTTAGGGAGTTACCTCTTCACTTTAGTTTTTATTTTCCATTTAGCTAACCAATAACGTCGGGCTCAGACGATGTTAAACAAAGAGCGCTCTTGGGAGGCACCCCTTGCTTATCCTTTTTGTTATGTCTTTTTCTTTTTGTTTGCTTATTGTGTTTTGCAGGAATAAAACCTCCGGCGGTTCGTTTGGCTCCATCATTTTTTTCCTCTTCCTTAGGCCTGAGCCGGTGTCCAGCTCAAGCATGGGGGAGCGACATCTGTATTCGGCCTTACGAATCCGGGGAAGTCGTTTTCTTTTTAAGTATTCACTTTATTGCATCCCCCCTCCCTTTTCTTCTTCCTTTTTCTATATTATTTTTATTTATTTTTCATTGAGGACAATGAAATATCTAAGCATGGGGGAGGGTTTCGTTATTTTTCTTTTTTCCTTTCTACAAAAACAACAAAATAAAAAAAAAATTTATCATAGTACTACTTTTTGTTTTTCGTTAACTTTATCAAAAAATCCAACAAAAAACCTAGAAAATACAAAAACCCAAAAAAATCAAAAAAATCAAGATCCAAAAATATAATAAACCCTTTGTTTAGTCTTTTTGTTGTTTTCAGAAATTTTATTTGAGTTTGTTTATAAGCATTTTTACTATTTTTGATTTGCTAATCTTTTGTTTCATCATGTTTAGTTAAATTTAATATTTAGTGATTTCGTTTTGAGAATTATCTTATGGTTTTAATTTTCTTAGAGTAATTTATTTAGCACTTTTTCTCTTTTATTTTAAATAGTTTCAATTTTGTAGTAATTTTGCTTAACAATTTTGGATTCTAATTATTATTACCTCATGCTTTTAGATTCTTAGGAAATCTCAATCTACTAGTAGTTGCTCTCTAGTATTTTTGTTTATTTTCTAAAATTTTGTTTAACTCCTTCCTTTTTTTATTGTTAGATCATATGTCATGGGAATAAGGAGATGTTAGTTCCTTATTCTCTGGTAAACATATGCAACCCAGATGAAGAGAGGAATTAAAAGTTCATATATGTCGTGGGAAGTGATAGGATGTTAGTCTATTATTTTCTGGTATTACATATATATTTAAAAGTTCATATATGTCGTGGGAAGTGATAGGATGTTAGTCTATCATTTTCTGGTATTACATATATATTTTAAAAAAACAATTTTGGTGGGGTGTGAAAAAAAATAATGATGATCACCTCCAATCAAAGACCTCTTCATGTTGATTTTCCTCCCCAAACCCCTTAGCCAATATTATTGTCTTAGATTTTAAACTAAAATATTGGGAGAGCATAAGTAGTAGGTTGCATTCTTCCTTAAGTTTCTTTTAAGTTATGGTTTTTATAATTTTAATCAAACCTTGTTTGCAATTTACTCAATTTTGAGTGCTAGTTAATTTATTAGAGAATTTTTGGCTAAATATTTCTCTCTTTTCACTTTAATTCCATAATTTAGGACTTAATTCGTAAATCCCTAAATTTTATTTTTGACTTGACTTTGGTGTAAATAAATTTTTAGTTTAATTGAAAACTTTATAAATGTCTTATAAATAGTTCTCATACTTTTGCTCTGGAATAGCAAAAGCCCAAGCATGGGGGTATTTGATGACTACTTTTAGTCATCATTTTTGGGGGTAGTTTAGTATGCAAAATGCCTAAGTTTATTTATATTTTATGCTTGTTATGTTTTTATTTCATGTCTTAATGTCTTTTTTATAATATATTAATTCCTAGTTTAATTATGTGTTTTATGTTTTTTTATGTTTAATTTTATGTTCTATGTCTAGTTGTGTTTTGTTATGAAATATAACTATTATTATATTATTATGGTTAGTTTTTTTATTATGTTATAAAATATATGTTATGTTATGTTATAAAATATATCTAACATTTTGTTTATTTATTTTGTTTTATTTGTAGGTTCAAGGCCTTTGTTGCGGTCCAAGTGCAGCCCACCATGCAAGACAACCCGAGCCCTTCCATTTGGTGCTACCCGAGCCTATGATGCATCCCACAAATAATATTTCAGCCCACTTAATGAAGCCCAACATGCATGGATGACTCCTTCTCTCCCCATTCATGTTCAAGGCCTTTGTTGCGGTCCAAGTGCAGCCCACCATGCAAGACAACCCGAGCCCTTCCATTTGGTGCTACCCGAGCCTATGATGCAACCCACAAATAATATTTCAGCCCACAAATAATATTTCAGCCCACTTAATGAAGCCCAACATGCATGGACGGCTCCTTCTCTCCCCATTCATGCATGTAGCCTCTCCCCTCTCTCTCCCCTTTATTATTTTCTCTTCTCTTTATTCCTCATGCATCTCCCCACTCACTCCTTCTCTCTTATTTATTTCTCATTCACCCCTCTTTCCCTTTCTCTCATTCTCATTTAAACCCATCCATCCCCCCTCTTTTATTTATTTTGTTCTTTTTTATTTTCCTAAATGAAAATGCATACATGTAGCCTCTTCCCTCTCTCACCCATTAATGACATTCATGCACCTCCTCATACATGCATGGCCGGCCACATCCTTCTCCCATTTCATTTCCACCACTTTCTAGAATCTTCCTCCTCTCCTATAAAAGGAACCAATGTCTCATGCTTTGAAGAGGAGGATTTTAGAGAGCAAGTGAGATAGCTAGTTCATGAGAGTTTTTTTCCTTGTTGTAGTTTTTATTGTAATTTCCTTTTTGTAGTAGAATAGCATTGTCCTATTTTAATTTTTATGTATTTCCTTTTCTTAAGCAATGCAAATGACTTCTCTTTCTTCTATTTTGTTTTCTTCCTTTATTATGCTTAGCTAATTATATTTTGCGCCTGATCGCGATGAGTTTTGCGACAAAATAACGCATCTTTAATTTTATGTTTGCATTTGCATTTTTCCTATTTTGATCCTTCTGTGATTTTTATCGTGTCGACTCCGTATTCCGGTATACGGTAGTAGGCAATTGATCTCATTTCATAGAAGTTGAGAGACTCATTGATTTGAAAGATCACTCAAAGAAGGAAGGAGTTGAACGCAACCCTAGAGATAGGATGACGTAAATCCTCCGGATTGGAGTCAAATCCAATAGTGCGGGTCACTTCGGTAATGCGACTTTAGGCCTTTTTGACTTGTAAAGAGATTTCGGTGAAAACGTCTATAAGTTAGGGGATTTCATGCTCTAGCGAGATTACTTCCTAATATCGGATCCGTCACGGTCTTAATAGTATTGCAAATGCTAAACTAATTTATTTCGTTATTTTATTTCAAAGTGAATCGTCGATCGAGCACTCTTTCGCAATATTTTTATTTCTTTTTTAATTAAGCTTAGTTCATTTTAATTTTCATACCCATCAATCGTTCGGTAGGATAATAGAATCGTTGTGAGTAATAGTACTTGCCTGCCCCGAGTTTTTATACGACCTTGATATATTTTTATCACTATACTATAAAACTATAGGTACACTTGCCTATTCGGATTGTAGTCCGTGAGACGATTTTTAATCCATCAGAGAGCGTCAACGTTGTTAAGGTCAAAGTCTCGCCCTCCGCGTAGGATCCCCTAAGGCAAGCCTACATCAATTGTTAACCAACCTGTGTTGTTGTTTCCTCTTGTGGAACAACAACTGGCTCTTCAAGAAGATTCTCTCCAAGATGTTGAATATCTTCTTCATCTTCACTGCTTTCATCCTTTTGTATAAAATGTAACCTGTCCAAATTTTTAGCAAGAGAGTGTACCTGCAAAGATTCTATGGTAGAAGCATTCTTCTCCTTAAAAGACATGTTAGATTCATCAAAGGATACATGAACAGATTCTTCAATTTTAAGAGTAGATTTGTTATACACCCTATAAGCTTTACTGATCATGGAGTATCCCAGAAACACTCCTTCATCAGCTTTAGCTTGAAATTTTGCTATGTATTTCTTGTCATTATTGTGATTGTAACAAATGCAACCAAAAATTTTAAAATAATCTACTTTAGGTTTCTTCCCTTTGAGTAATTCATAGGGAGTCTTGCCCTTCAGCTTATGTATCAAACTTCTATTCAACACATAGTTGGAGGTGTTCACTGTCTCTGCCCAAAAGGATAGAGGAAGGTGAGCATCTGACAACAATGTAGTAGCAGATTCAATAAGGGTTCTATTTTTCCTTTCAGCTACACCATTTTGTTGAGGAGTTCTAGGAGCTGAGAAAGTGTGCCTGATCCCTTCACTCTGACAGAACTGTTGCATAAGAAGAGAATCAAACTCTGTCCCATGATCACTTCTGATCAGGGCAGTGTGAGTATTGAACTTACTCTGTATGCATTTGAGAAACTCTGTCAAACACTTAAAGTTATCATACTTCTTGCTCAGAAAGAACACCCATGTAAATCGAGAGAAGTCATCTACAACTACTAAAGTATAAGATTTCCCTCCTAAGCTTTATACTGTAATGGGTCCAAAGAGATCCATGTGTAACAGATACAAAATCCTAGGTGAATCACTCTTATTAAGTGACTTGAAGCTATTTTTGGTTTGCTTGCCTAATTGAAAAGCCCTGCAAAGTCCTTCCTTCTTGTAGGGGCCAGAAGGTAGTCCTCTAACAAGGTTTTCCTTGGATAGCCTAGCAATGGTTCTAAGGTTTATATGTCCTAATCTTTTATGCCATAGTTCATTAGGTCTACAAATGGAATTGAACAAGAATATATCTACCTTAGTTGAAAGAAAATCTACAAGATAAATGTTACCTTTCCTTTTACCTGTCAACACAGTTGTGTTGTCCTCTGATTTAATTTTGCATGAGGATTTGTTGAAAGTCACTTGATAGCCTTCATCACACAGTTGACTGATGCTGATTAAGTTGTGCTTCAGTCCTTCCACATAAGCTACTTTCTTAAATGTGACTGAGCCAATCTGGACTGCACCATATCCTTTTGTTAGTCCAAAGTTTGAATCACCAAATATTACTTTGGGTCCAAGTTTGGCTTTGAAGGATGTGAAATTCTCCTTGTTTCCTGTCATGTGCTTTGAGCACCCACTATCCAGATACCATTGCTGGTTTGATGTTGGATAGGTCTTCACCTGCACATGAAACAATTTATTTGTTTTTGACCCAGTTTACCTTGGGCCTAGGTTGATAACCCTTAAAATCTGAAATAAAAGACATCTCTGGTTGACTCTTATAGCCTTCAGGATGATATCTCCTAGGAGGTATTATCCATTCAGTATAAGGGTTAAACCTCTGAGATGTAGGACCTCTAGGATTGAAGTTTGATTTGTCTTCGAAAGATTTTTCAAAACTCTGAGCTCTGTTCGACGATCTCTGAGCTGAGTTCGACGATCTTGGGTCAGATCGTCGAGCTCCATTCGAAGATCGACTATGCCAGAGTTCAGGGTTCAAAAATCATCGACCTGAGTTCGACGATTCAGCCTGAGATCATTGAGCTCCATTTGGCGATCGTCGAGCTCCGTTCGACGTTTTCTGTTGAACTTTTGTTTTCTTAGGTAAATCAGAATTCTTCCTAGCCACCTCTACAACTCCCTTACCTTTATCTGAGATAAACTTGATTGGGGTTATTAATACTATAGGTTGGCTGGATGAAGCACCCAAGCCCAGTGTACTATTAAATCTTGAGTTCACTATGCTTGTGATGTCCATTAGTTTGATACTTCTCCCATTGAGGGATTCTTCAAACTTCTTGGCCTCTAATAGTTCACTTTTCAGTGAGGCTATCTGCTCTCTACAGTATTCCAACTCCTCAGAGAGTTTGAGGTTATCTGATTTTAAGGTGCTTTGTTCAGACAATTGATTTCTGATAGAAATAATTTCTTTCTCAGATTTTAATAGATCTAAACACAGTGCCTTAAATTCACATTTGAAGTCCTCTGAATTAAAATAAAATGAGTCTATAACCTGATCCTATTCAGATTGAGTTTCTGATTCAGACTTTGACTCTTGTTCTGCATCAGTATTGTGTTGAGAGGCATTGATAGCCATCATACATAACTCCTTTTCTTCAGCATCATCTTCATCATCACTTGAGCTGGATGAAGCTTCTGATTCTTCTTCTGTTTCACTCCAGGTTTCAGCTATAAACCCCTTCCTGGTATGTTTGTTCTTGCTGGAGGAGGCTTTGTCATTGCTATTTTTCCTAAAGTCTTTGTCTCTTCTCCTTTCTTTCCTGTCCTTCTTGTCCTTATTCTGATTTTCTGGACAGTCAGGCACAATGTGGCCTGGTTTCCTGCATCTAAAACAAGTAATTTCTTTGTTATTGGACTTATCATACCTTGGTTTTTCATGCCCTCTGAATGACTTTTTCCTGAAGTCCTTCCTGGCCATTTTATAAAACCTTTTGGCCAGTAAGCTTAGCAGCTCTTCATTGCTTGTGACCTTGTCTTCAGGCTGATCGTCAATAGCTTTGAATGCTATTGATTTCTCTTTTCTGATTGCTGGTGAAGCAGCCTTCTGCTCTTCTTCTCTGTTCTTGATGAGCAGCTCATAAGACTTGAGCTTGCCCAAAAGAGCCTCAGTGGTGATCTCATTTAGGCTTCTGGCATCCTTGATTGGCCAGATCCTTGAGTCCCAAGTGCTGGGGAAGCACATTAGGATTTTGTCATTGAGTTCAGTCAATGGGATCTCCTTGTCCAAGGTTTTCAGTTCATTGACTATAAGACTGAGTCTGTTATACATATCAGCAACTGTCTCAGTTTCTCCTTTCTTGAAGTTCTCATACTGAGTTATGAGATGGGATCTTCTATCTTTCCTTTCATCTGCAGATCCTGACACTATTTCAGATAGTTTGTCCCATATCTCTTTTGCTGAGTTGCATTCAGCTACTTTTTGAAATATTTCATCAGACATGGTTTGTGACAAAATGTTCATTGCTTTGGCATCTGCAACTTTCCATTTTTTGATTTCTGCATCTGTTCCTGAAGGAGGTGGAACAACAATTGTACTTGTATTTGCTGGGGGTCTTGTGTACAACCCCGTATTCGCGAAGAGTGGGCCCCAAAACAAGGTGAGCAAGTTTTTAAGCTTTTTGGGAGTTTTGCACTCCTAGGGGCCAATTTTTGGTGAACTTGCAAAACATACTAGTAGGGGGAGAAAATATTTCTCCCCCCAAGGCGCTCTTGGCAAGCCGTCGCAAGCCGCCTCAGGCCGCAAGCCACCCAGGCCGCCTAGGCCGCCTAGGCCGCCAGGCCGCAAGCCGCCCAGGCCGCCAGGCAGCAAGCAGCCTTAGGCCGCCAGGTCGCAGGCCGACAGTATTTCGAACTCTTGGCGGCCTAGTGGGGCGAGACCGGCCGGGGGCCAGGGTCTCGCCCCCGCCTCTTCTTGCTCGGCGGCCTAGCGGGGCGAGACAGGCCGGGGGCCAGGGTCTCGCAACCGCCTCTTCTTGCTCGGCGGCCTAGCGGGGCGAGACCGGCCGGGGGCCAGGGTCTCGCAACCGCCTCTTCTTGCTCGGCGGCCTAGCGGGGCGAGACCGGCCGGGGGCCAGGGTCTCGCAACCGCCTCTTCTTGTTCAGCGGCCTAGCGGGGCGAGACCGGCCGGGGGCCAGGGTCTCGCCCTCGCCTCTTCTTGTTCAGCGGCCTAGCGGGGCGAGACCGGCCGGGGGCCAGGGTCTCGCCCCCGCCTCTTCTTGCTCGGGGGCCTAGCGGGGCGAGACCGGCCGGGGGCCAGGGTCTCCCCCCGCCTCTTCTTGCTCGGCGGCCTAACGGGGCGAGACCGGCCGGGGGCCAGGGTCTCGCAACCGCCTCTTCTTGTTCAGCGGCCTAGCGGGGCGAGACCGGCCGGGGGCCAGGGTCTCGCCCCCGCCTCTTCTTGTTCAGCGGCCTAGCGGGGCGAGACCGGCCGGGGGCCAGGGTCTCGCCCCCGCCTCTTCTTGCTCGGCGGCCTAGCGGGGCGAGACCGGCCGGGGGCCAGGGTCTCCCCCCGCCTCTTCTTGTTCAGCGGCCTAGCGGGGCGAGACCGGCCGGGGGCCAGGGTCTCGCAACCGCCTCTTCTTGCTCGGCGGCCTAGCGGGGCGAGACCGGCCGGGGGCCAGGGTCTCGCAACCGCCTCTTCTTGCTCGGCGGCCTAGCGGGGCGAGACCGGCCGGGGGCCAGGGTCTCGCAACCGCCTCTTCTTGTTCAGCGGCCTAGCGGGGCGAGACCGGCCGGGGGCCAGGGTCTCGCCCCCGCCTCTTCTTGCTCAGCGGCCTAGCGGGGCGAGACCGGCCGGGGGCCAGGGTCTCGCCCCCGCCTCTTCTTGCTCGGCGGCCTAGCGGGGCGAGACCGGCCGGGGGCCAGGGTCTCCCCCCGCCTCTTCTTGTTCAGCGGCCTAGCGGGGCGAGACCGGCCGGGGGCCAGGGTCTCGCCCCCGCCTCTTCTTGTTCAGCGGCCTAGCGGGGCGAGACCGGCCGGGGGTCAGGGTCTCGCCCCCGCCTCTTCTTGTTCAGCGGCCTAGCGGGGCGAGACCGGCCGGGGGCCAGGGTCTCTCCGCCGCCTCTTCTTGCTTGGCGGCCTGGCGGGGCGAGACCGGTCGGAGGCCGCGGTCTCACCCTTGCCCCCCTGCAGTTTTACCTTCTTGCCCTCGGGGGAAATTCCCCCTTTACCCCACGGCGTGGCTGTTTTCTATTGGCCCAAGGCTTTTTGGGCGTGAGGGTATCTCGGTCATTTTGGTCCAAGGGGTTTTGGAAAACTATAGATAGACCCCCTTGGGTGCCTTGGAGGGGGACTTGATCTTCTTCTTCTTGCTTGCTCCTCCCTTGACTTGTTCTTGGTAGAGTTGAGAGAGCTCCTCCAAGGCACCCTAGCTCGAGCATTGGCTAGGGAGGGGAAGTGCTCAGGTAGTCTTCCGGGTGTGAGGTGGGACCTCCGCGCTAGAGCCGAGGGTCTGTTCCTAGCTTCTTGATCCCTTGGTCCGTGACGTTCTCTCGAGTGTAGTAGGTGTGAGGTCACCCCTTTCAAGGGACCCCGAACTCCACAGAGACCAGGTTTCTGGTTTCAACATTTTGGTGCGGTGAGCGTGGAGAGTGACCAGCACAGAAGATCTCGGGAGAGTGTCATGACGGGAGGTCAAGGAGGTAGTGATGATCTCGGCGAGCTCCCCACCCCAGGACCCTTTGTGGGGAGGCAAGAGTTCATGACCTCCATCCAGGGCATCATGGAGATGCTGCGAAGCATTGCTCCTCAGGGTGGCAGCTCCACCCTGACCCCCCAGGAGCTAGCTCCCCCCCTCGACGAGTCGACTCCCAGGGGTCTAGGCGAGATGACCCCAGCGGGGGGGAGAAGGAAGTGTCCCAGGAAGAAGGCCTGGGAAGGAGAGGATGGGCGATGGGGTCGAGCGAAACCTCACCGGCCGAGAGTTGTTCTCCAGCCCGACGAGTGCCAACCTTCAAGGCGAGCAGGCCGCGCGAGTAGAAGTGGTGAGACCACCCCTTAGGGGGTCACCCTTCAGCGAGCTGATCATCTCAGCTCCCGTTCCCGAGGGGTTCAGGGAGCCAGACATGGCTTACTATTCCGGGAAGGATGACCCCGTCCAGCATCTGTAATGGTTCGAGGATGCCGTCTCCATCAGGCCGATGACAGATGCCTTCAAGTGTCGCCTCTTTGCGATCACGCTGAAAGAGAAGGCAAGGGACTGGTTCCATCAACTCCCTCCAAGGTCTATCTATGGGTTCGAGGATTTGAGCCGAAGCTTCCAGCTCCGCTTCTCCACCTCCAAGAAGCGGAAGAGGAGTCCTGAGTCCATTTTCTTAATAAGGCAGGGGGCCGAGGAGTCATTGGCCCGCTACGTAGACAGGTTCCAAGAGGAGATCCTGGAGGTCCAGGAGATGCCAGGGTATGCTCTCCATATGGCATTCACCGTTGGACTGAAGGAAGGCTTCTTCAAGATGAGCTTGACCCGGAAGGCCCCCCTTTCCTTCGAGGAGCTGATGGAAAGGGCGGCAGAGGAGATCACCATGGAGGCAGCCAACCCGACATTTGTCAAGAGGTTGGAAAAGTTGACGGAGGTGGAGTCAAAGGAGCAGGGTGGCTCAAGGCATCAAGAAGGAATAAGGAGAGAGGATCACAGAGCTCAGGGGTTCCAAGGACAGGAGGGTCCGGAACCAGGCTGGAGGCAGCAGGTAGGGCCTGCCCAAGGTCCAGGAAGAGCTCTCATCCAAGGAGGGGGAACTATCATGGGGGCCAAGGGAGGTATAACTTCCAGAGGCAAGCTCCAAGGCAGCTCTTGCCCCCTCCACAGCAAGCCTTGGCGATAGGAGGGGGAAGAGGTAACAGGAGAGAGCGTCCAGCCCGCCGAAAAAGGGGAGGAGCGCTACCGTACTGTGACTTCCACCAGGTGGAGGGGCACGCCACAGCTACCTGCCCCGAGTTCTTGGAAGTGAGGGGAGCGAGAGGCCCTGCGCAGCCGCAGCTGCCGGTGAGGGTAGAAGAGGTTCTACCCGGAGAAGGGGGTGATGATATATGCGAGGACCGGGTCGACATGGGAACCCGAGGTGGTATAGGAGTGATCCACGGTGGAGTGGGGGTTGAGGCCACTCGGAAGGCAAGCCTCCATGTCATGTACCGAAGGAGCGTTGCCTCAACCTCCCAGACCCCGCCCCCAGAAGAAAAGATCACCTTCTCGGTGAAGGACCTGCCGGATCATGAGGATCCGTTCTGCGATGCGTTGGTCATCCAGACGGCCATCGAAGGCTACACCGTCTCCCGGATCTTGGTTGACAACGGAAGCTCCGTCAACATCATTTTCAAGAAGGCGTTTGACGAGATGAAGGTAGAGCCAAGGAGGGTGTTGGCCTCGGATGGACCCCTGTTCGGATTTTCAGGGGAGAGGAAGGAGGTTGAGGGTGGAGTGGGGCTCCAAGTAAAATTGGGAGGAGTCTCGAGGAACTGCCGGTTCGTCACTGTTGATGCTCCAAGCAGCTACAACGCCATCTTCGGAAGACCCCTCATCAGCGCCTTCCGTTGTGTGCCGTCTTCATTCCACCAATGCCTCAAGTTCAGCTCAGGAGGGATCCAGGTCAGAGTCAAGGGAGACTCCAGGATGGCAAGGCAGTGCTACGTCACGGCCGTCAACACCATCTCTTGGTTGGCCAAGGCGGAGGAGATGGAGAAGATCATGGAGAGCTTGAGCAGGATGGAAGTGTCAGGCGAGCAGGAAGCGGATGAGGACCACCAAGCCCAGACCCCCTGAGGAAGCCTCGCCTCGGCAGAGTCCTGTATGTATCTTGTCTTGTAATGAGTCTAACCCCCGACCAACTGAGTCGGGGGAATCATGTAACCCATCTTTTTTCCCCGTTTGAGGATGTAGGATTTGGCAAGGTTTGATTGTGTAGCCTAAGTCCTTTGCTCCGATGATGATTCCGCCGCCAGGCTCCCACTAGCTGGCTGGGTAGGTTGATCTCTCATGGTAGCCCAAGTCCTTTGCTCCGATGATGATTCCGCCGCCAGGCTCCCACTAGCTGGCTGGGTAGGTTGATCTCTCGTGGTAGCCCAAGTCCTTAGCTCCGATGATGATTCCGCCGCCAGGCTCCCACTAGCTGGCTGGGTAGGTTGATCTCTCGTGGTAGCCCAAGTCCTTAGCTCCGATGATGATTCCGCCGCCAGGCTCCCACTAGCTGGCTGGGTAGGTTGATCTCTCGTGGTAGCCCAAGTCCTTAGCTCCGATGATGATTCCGCCGCCAGGCTCCCACTAGCTGGCTGGGTAGGTTGATCTCTCGTGGTAGCCCAAGTCCTTAGCTCCGATGATGATTCCGCCGCCAGGCTCCCATTAGCTGGCTGCGTAGGTTGATCTCTCGTGGTAGCCCAAGTCCTTAGCTCCGATGATGATTCCGCCGCCAGGCTCCCACTAGCTGGCTGGGTAGGTTGATCTCTCGTGGTAGCCCAAGTCCTTAGCTCCGATGATGATTCCGCCGCCAGGCTCCCACTAGCTGGCTGGGTAGGTTGATCTCTCGTGGTAGCCCAAGTCCTTAGCTCCGATGATGATTCCGCCGCCAGGCTCCCACTAGCTGGCTGGGTAGGTTGATCTCTCGTGGTAGCCCAAGTCCTTAGCTCCGATGATGATTCCGCCGCCAGGCTCCCACTAGCTGGCTGGGTAGGTTGATCTCTCGTGGTAGCCCAAGTCCTTTTCTCCGAGGTGGTCCCGCTGCCAGGCTCCCACTAGCTGGCAGGGTCGGTAGTACCTCTCGTGGAGAGTAAGTTCCTTTGCTCCGAGGTGGTCCCGCTGCCAGGCTCCCACTAGCTAGCAGGGTCGGTCGTACCTCTCGTGGAGAGTAAGTTCCTTTGCTCCGAGGTGGTCCCGTTGCCAGGCTCCCACTAGCTGACAGGGCCGGTGGTATCTCTCGTGGAGACTAAGTGTTTTCACCCAGAGGAGGTCTCGCCACCCAGGCTCCCATAGCTGGCATGGCAGGTTGACCCCGAGGGGAAGTTACACTCCGCGAATACGTTGGGTTGGATGTTTCTTTCCGAGCTTATGCCAACCTCGAAAAGAGCGGGGATTGTGTACAACCCCGTATTCGCGAAGAGTGGGCCCCAAAATAAGGTGAGCAAGTTTTTAAGCTTTTTGGGAGTTTTGCACTCCTAGGGGCCAATTTTTGGTGAACTTGCAAAACATACTAGTAGGGGAGAAAATATTTCTCCCCCCAAGGCGCTCTTGGCAAGCCGCCTCAGGCCGCAAGCCACCCAGGCCGCCTAGGCCGCCAGGCCGCAAGCCGCCCAGGCCGCCAGGCCGCAAGCCGCCCAGGCCGCCAGGCAGCAATCCGCCTCAGGCCGCCAGGTCGCAGGCCGACAGTATTTCGAACTCTTGGCGGCCTAGCGGGGCGAGACCGGCCGGGGGCCAGGGTCTCGCCCCCGCCTCTTCTTGCTCGGCGGCCTAGCGGGGCGAGACCGGCCGGGGGCCAGGGTCTCGCAACCGCCTCTTCTTGCTCGGCGGCCTAGCGGGGCGAGACCGGCCGGGGGCCAAGGTCTCACAACCGCCTCTTCTTGCTCGGCGGCCTAGCGGGGCGAGACCGGCCGGGGGCCAGGGTCTCGCAACCGCCTCTTCTTGTTCAGCGGCCTAGCGGGGCAAGACCGGCCGGGGGCCAGGGTCTCGCCCCCGCCTCTTCTTGTTCAGCGGCCTAGCGGGGCGAGACCGGCCGGGGGCCAGGTTCTCGCCCCCGTCTCTTCTTGCTCGGCGGCCTAGCGGGGCGAGACCGGCCGGGGGCCAGGGTCTCCCCCCGCCTCTTCTTGCTCGGCGGCCTAGCGGGGCGAGACCGGCCGGGGGCCAGGGTCTCGCAACCGCCTCTTCTTGTTCAGCGGCCTAGCGGGGCGAGACCGGCCGGGGGCCTGGGTCTCGCCCCCGCCTCTTCTTGTTCAGCGGCCTAGCGGGGCGAGACCGGCCGGGGGCCAGGGTCTCGCCCCCGCCTCTTCTTGCTCGGCGGCCTAGCGGGGCGAGACCGGCCGGGGGCCAGGGTCTCCGCCCGCCTCTTCTTGTTCAGCGGCCTAGCGGGGCGAGACCGGCCGGGGGCCAGGGTCTCGCAACCGCCTCTTCTTGCTCGGCGGCCTAGCGGGGCGAGACCGGCCGGGGGCCAGGGTCTCGCAACCGCCTCTTCTTGCTCGGCGGCCTAGCGGGGCGAGACCGGCCGGGGGCCAGGGTCTCGCAACCGCCTCTTCTTGTTCAGCGGCCTAGCGGGGCGAGACCGGCCGGGGGCCAGGGTCTCGCCCCCGCCTCTTCTTGCTCAGCGGCCTAGCGGGGCGAGACCGGCCGGGGGCCAGGGTCTCGCCCCCGCCTCTTCTTGCTCGGCGGCCTAGCGGGGCGAGACCGGCCGGGGGCCAGGGTCTCCCCCCGCCTCTTCTTGTTCAGCGGCCTAGCGGGGCGAGACCGGCTGGGGGCCAGGGTCTCGCCCCCGCCTCTTCTTGTTCAGCGGCCTAGCGGGGCGAGACCGGCCGGGGGTCAGGGTCTCGCCCTCGCCTCTTCTTGTTCAGCGGCCTAGCGGGGCGAGACCGGCCGGGGGCCAGGGTCTCGCCCCCGCCTCTTCTTGCTTGGCGGCCTGGCGGGGCGAGACCGGTCGGAGGCCGCAGTCTCACCCTTGCCCCCCTGCAGTTTTACCTTCTTGCCCTCGGGGGAAATTCCCCCTTTACCCCCCGGCGTGGCTGTTTTCTATTGGCCCAAGGCTTTTTGGGCGTGAGGGTATCTCGGTCATTTTGGTCCAAGGGGTTTTGGAAAAATATAGATAGACCCCCTTGGGTGCCTTGGAGGGGACTTGATCTTCTTCTTCTTGCTTGCTCCTCCCTTGACTTCTTCTTGGTAGAGTTGAGAGAGCTCCTCCAAGGCACCCTAGCTCGAGCATTGGCTAGGAAGGGGAAGTGCTCAGGTAGTCTTCCGGGTGTGAGGTGGGACCTCCGCGCTAGAGCCGAGGGTCTGTTCCTAGCTTCTTGATCCCTTGGTCCGTGACGTTCTCTCGATTGTAGTAGGTGTGAGGTCACCCCTTTCAAGGGACCCCGAACTCCACAGAGACCAGGTTTCTGGTTTCAACATCTTGGACACACTGTCAAAACAGAATTAAAGATATCTTCATCAATAGAATTCATGTACAATCTTATCCTTGCCTTCCAAAGTGCAAACTTAGATAGATTGCACACTGGAGGTCTGGTGCTAGCATAATCTTTGTTCTGTGTCATGGTTTTATATAAAGATAAATATAATACAAATAATAAAAATAAAAACCCTCTATAAAAGATTGATCTTATCAGAGATCTTTTAGTTCAGGTGTTAGCCTGTAGGAACAAGGTAATTTAACCAACCTCGCTTTGATACCAATTGAAAGTGGGGATAAGATCTACCTTAACTCTAGAGGGGGGGGGGGGTGAATAGAGTTTATTAAAATAATTTTCAAGTAAGAAACTATTTTGCAGTGGAAGACTTAATTTAAATATATGTGTAAGGTGCTTGTAGTAAATAAAAAACTGTGAAAGCAAGAAATAAAAACACAGCACATAGCAAACAAAATATAGCAACCAGAAGACACAAGTAGCTATAGTGGTTCCCCAATCAATCTGGGTACATCCACTCTTCTACCACCCTAGGTAGGAATCCACTGCAGGATGAGTTGATCAGGTGTCCTGGGCACCAATGAGCTTTTGATAAGGTGCTCAAAAACCAAACAAAAGTTTTTGATCAGGTGTCTTGCCACCACTGAGTTTTGACAAGATCTCAGAAACCAGCACAAAACTTTTGAAGGGAGTTATGAGAAACCCTTTTACAGCAGAAAAATAAAGAGGTGAGATGTTCTTCTCTGTCAACAATCAGAGAGAAGACTAGTGGATGATGTTGTCAAAGCTCCCCTTGAGATCTGGAAGTTGTTCAGGAAAAGAAGCTTTGCACTAGGGTGATAGGCCTTCAGCAGATGAGGTCTCCAGCAAAGGATGATTCCAGCAGTTGCTGAAATGTGTAGTGTCTGGAGTCTTGATGGATGAAGCCTTTGAACACTTGAGTCAAAAGAGATCTAGAAAATCTTCTTTTTTCTATGTTGATCTCCTTCAGTGATGTGTGTTCTGAAAGAATTCTGTCTGTGTGTCCAACAAAAGAATTCTTTTCTGTATGTATCTGTTACTACCTTTTTTGTGTATATAGAGTAGCAGAAAGAATATCCTCTCTTATTCCTTAGATCTGAAAAGAATGAATTGATTCTCTGTCTCCAAGATAGCCGTTAGCCACTCATTATGACTTCCTTAAATGAATTTTGTCTCTGGAGGAAAGTCCTAGAAAACATTCCTTTAAATCTCCCTTGAAACTTGCTCCAGATTAATTGAAACGACTACAAGATCCTTGAAATAAATGCTGGGAATAAATAAGATAGAATTCCATAACTGTCTGAATTTGAATCTTGAGAATCGTCGATCTCTCCAGAAAATCGTCGACCTGAGCTCAACTACCGTCGACCTGAGCTCAGAGACTGGAACAAGACTGGAAATAGAAATCGTCGATCTGAGCTCAACTATCATCGACCTGAGCTCAGAGACTGGGAAAACAGCTAGAGACAGAAATGTTGATCTGAGCTCGAAGATCGTCGAACGGAGTTCGACGACTCGTTGAACTGAGCTCAGAGATAGTCGAACTGCGTTCAACGATTCGTCGACCTGAGCTCGACGAAAATGACTTAGTCTCCTGAATTTGAATATCTGATCTGAGGGTCTTGGGGGCAGCTTTCAAGCCTAAATTCTAACCCTTAGACTCAATCTAATTGACCTTTAAAAACTATACAAGGAGGTCAAAACAATTTTCCTAAGGACATAGTGATCCTTTCCCAAATCAGTAATAGGGTGTTCCAACAGAGGATATAACCTACTCGAGTATGTAGATATAGCTACTCGAGTAATGGACTTAGAAAAATTTTGAGGGAAGAAAATCTTGTTACTCGAGTATTAACTCTGGACTACTCGAGTAGTAGATGGACTACTCGAGTACATGAATTTGACTACTCGAGTGAGGAAAAATAACACGAAGTGCAGTCTTCTGTAACTCGAGACAAAAGACTAAACTACTTGAGTACTTATATGACTACTCGAGTAATTTACTTAGAAAATTTTCTGGAGAAGAAATTCTGTTAACTCGAGAATGAGAAGGGATCTACTCGAGTAGTTGTCTTAGCTACTTGAGAGCTATATTGTGGCTCCTCGAGAGCTAATACCTTTACTCGAGTACTTATATTCTTACTCGACTATTGAATAAGTATTTCACTCGAATATGTAGGTATCTACTCGAGTAAAGTACTTATCAAAATTCTTTAAACAAAATTATCTTCTTCTTTGGTGAATACTGCAACAAGCCTTTCTCCAATTAGTCGTAGTGCTTGAATATGAAGTGTATCCCAATGGAGAGGCTACACATGAGTCAACACCTTGGATCACACAATAAGGGATTACATTGTATGGTCCTGTATTTGTTGACCCATTGTAGACTGACATTGGTCTACACTTGGCATTAGAATCTTGCAAACACATAACTTAAACAAAGCATTAAATACAACTTAATTCATCTTAGTTCAAGGGTGACTTCATCAAATCTGGGTTAATGTGGATACAATACCCAACATGTGTAGGTAAGGCGTGACTTGAGCTTGATGGATTCAGGATTTCTGCCCGGCATGACAGCTGGCGGTCTGCTTGGTTACGGGTGATGTCACGGGCATGACAGCTGGCATACGGGTGTGTCCACTGGGCGTGACTTCACTTTGTGCCCGGAATTTGCCGAACTACTGCATTTCTTGGTTTTAAAGTTACACGCCTTAGGTCACGGGCGTGATCTAGGGGCGTGACTTAGGAAATTTTTTCGAAATGCCTGAAATATCTAGAAATACCTATTGTGCACAAAAATAAGTTAAGTTAGAACCGAAACTTATAAAGAAATGATTTATTTAGGAATTTATAATTATATTTTTTTTATTAAATCAAAACAAAAAATATATATATTGCTACTCATCAAATACCCTCATAATTAAGCTTTGCTATTCTAGAGTAAAAGTATGAGTCGACTATACGAACAGTTATAAAATTTCTAATTCAACTATCAATTTATTATATCAAAGAAAAATAGATATAAAAATCTGGAGTATAAAGCGTTAAATCCTATATTATGCAAATTATTTTGCCAGAGATAGATGTTCGTAGCCAAAAGACTTCTTGAGAAAACTAAATAGCAAGCAACATTGCAATCATTAGTAATAAGTTAGATTGACATTATCAAAACTGTACATTAAAAGAGATATGGAGAAAAATAGACAACCTATTATATATGCTCTCTCTCAAAATTTTAAGTAAAATTAGATCAATTTGTAGTGATTTTATGGGATACAAACTTTGTGTTCTCCTATAAAGCAGACAATGATGTAGAAGGTGATGAATTTGATCCTCTCACTTTTTTCAATATTCTTGCTTTGCTATAACTATTTAGGAAAATATTTTCCAAAATAGAAAAAAAAACTTAGCAGAATTGCATTTTATTTTAACACAATGTATATGTCTAGGAGCACATACTCCATTTTATATAGTATTTTAAAAATTATTGGATGTCTATGTTTACAGAACGAAACTTTATTCCCATTGACATAAGATCTTTTCTTTTGTAGGAGCACATACACCTAGATGCTTGCTTGCGTAAGAAAACATGCCAAACAAAAAGTAAATAGGTAGGGGGTCTAAAACGATATTCGAATTTTGATAAAAAATTTTGAGAGCAACTGAAATAGCTTGAAAATTCCTATATTTTGATAAGAGTTGTTTTTAAATAATTACAATCTGCATATGTTTGGCTAACAGAATACACATGCCTCTATTTATAATAAAACAGAAGTAGTACTCAAAACAAATCCTCTTAAAATTAAAATGCACAAGATATTCTTAAAAACTTATCCCCAAATATTTAGATCTATCTATTTATGATAAATAAATGACTGTAAATTGAAAAACTAGATAACTACTTATATAATAACTCAATATTTTATTTATTTTGGAAAATAGATAAAAGAAGTAGGGGTTTTAAATTTATTTTCGGATGGTTGTTTAAGCAACATATATGCACAAAAAAACTTTATTTTTATTTTTATATATATATATATATATATTTGTTATTATTTTAGCAAATATATACATAAATTTTGATAAGAAAATATTATGTATATAAAAAAAGTTTTGTTTTTTTGTTTCTTTTTTTAAGGAAATATTCCTGCATACTTATGTTGTGCATAAGTATGAAGAAAAATAATATATATATACAAAACTAAAAGTAAAATAGAATAAGGAGGCTTTCCTGATTGGAGGTCGTGGAGGCCGTAAGCATAACCTATAAAAATAAAAGACAAGTAAAAAAATAACTATGAGGTGTCTCGTATAAGAGCTTTATTTACCGTGTTTCCTGGTAAAGCTCTAGGTTGCCGCTCCGACAACATCTTTGAAATCTATACAATTTGAGTTTCTAATTTTTTAATTGATCCAGTCAGATTTCAGATATTGGACTCATTTGTAACGACGTATTTTGTAAAGATATCTTCTATAGGGGCGGGTCATAGTGGTTGTGATTGTGGTGGTGGTGATGGTTGTGCAAATCCAATTAGACTTGCAGTAGGCGGACGCTGAGCATTATTGGGGTTGATTCATGATAAATTTGGATGGTTCATATATCCTAGATTGTAATTATTATTATTAATATTTGGGTGTTAGGAAGAAGATTGATATGGATTCCCCATATAATCAATGTGCTCTTCTATTATATTATTATTAGAATTCCATGTAGGGGTAGTGGAGGAAGTCGACATCTCCGCTACTTTCCTAGTTAGATATTTTATTTGAAGTGCTAAATTGGAAGAATCATCGAGCTCGTAAAGCGCAGCGAGTTTATTAGGGTGTGACCTAGGCACGTTCCATTGGTAGTCAATCATGGCCATTTCCTCAAATAATGCTTGAGCGGCCTCAGAGGTTTTATTATTTAATGTTCTCCTGGCGGCAACATCAATCATTTGTCTGGTTTGGAAATTCAAACCATTATATAATGTCTACACTTGGAGTCAAGCTAGCAGTACGTGATGTGGACACCTACATAAAAATTCTTTAAAGCATTCCCAAGTCTCATAGTGAGACTCAGACTCGGCCAGAACAAATGAAGAAATATCCGCACGTAGTTTAGCGGTTTTAGTAGGCAGAAAATACTTAGTTAAAATTTGTTCGGTCATCCCAGGCCAAGTAGTGATGGATCCTCTAAGTAGAAAACCTACCCACTGCTTGGCTTTCATCCGTAACGAAAATTGAAATAAACGCAAACGAATGGAATCGTCAGTGACGCTATTTATTTTAAACGTATCACATATTTCAAAGAAATTTGACAGATGTGTGTTTGGATATTCATATGGCAATCCATCAAATTATACAGAGTTTTGAATCATTTGGGTTATGTTAGGTTTGATTTCAAAATTATTATTAGCAACTGTGGGACGAACGATACTTGACCCAGTGTCGTCCAAGTTCCGCCACGCATAATAGGACATAGTCCTTTGCGGGGCCGCGACTGGATTTTGTTCTGCCATAGCTTCACCGTGTGTGGTTCCGATAGACTCTTCTAGATTTAATGATTGGTCTTGGTCATGAGATCGAAGGCGCCTGTAATAGGTGTGGTCGATTTCAGGATGAAAATCAAGATTAGAATTAATAGGAGAGTTTCGTCGGGTCATGTACTAAAAAACTATTACATAAAACGTTTTTTATTTTATTTGTTTTATTATTTTTTGTTGTTTTGTTTTTTTTTATTTAGAAAATAAAACGACAGAAATAAAAGTGTTGTTAATAAAAAATATAGTTTTATAAAAACAAAGGTTTTGTAATTAACAGAGAATTTGTGGTTTGTTTATTTTTTTGTAAAAACAATAGTTTTTAATAATAAATAGGATAAAAGTAATAGTAATTCTTTTTATTTCAAATATCAACACAAAATGACTCCACGGCAACGTTGCCAAAAAACTTGATAAGTAAAATGTGGTTTGAGATAGATTCATAAAAATTAAGTAAAATGTGGGAGATAGTTTAAATTAAAAAGTAAGTTGGATTTGGAAATAAGGCGTTTATGTGTTCTATCTCTTTTTACTTATATAGTTCGATTAAGGTAAGCGTACCTATCGCGTAATAGTATATTATTTTTTAAAATATCAAGGTCATATTTTTCCATGGATCTGTGTCGAGTACTCTACTTTAAGGACTGGAACTATTATTTTATCGAAAAGAGTTCAAGATTTTTAAAAGTTAAAATAATACTTAGGGTTTTGAAAATAAATGAGATAAAGAGTCTTCGATTTTTGATTTACTTTGGGAAATACTTTTTAAATAATAAAAACTCTATTTCTTTATTAATTAAAATACTTGACCGTGGAGGTTCCCTAAATATGAGTGCACCTCTATCGAGGATACATCCACCTGTGATTACGTACTTTGACTGAAGTTTCGTATCTAATAAAAAATACTTTAATTCACGCATTATGTTGTGAACCCCGCTATTGACCTCCTACTAGTTTTCGAAGGTTCAAATCGGGAGGCTTACATCATCTCTTTCGAGAATGTGCCACAGTTTCTCTCTACCTGAGAATGATCAATTTCTTGGTAAATCTTAAGTTTTTAATTTAGAAAATAGGGTTTTTAAAATGCAGAACTAATATCTTTCCCAAAGCTCATCTCAATCGAGTGCTACAAAATTCTTAGCCTCATCGGGATGGGGTAGTAGTAGAAAAAATTTAAGACATATAAAGGTGCAGAAATAATATCCGTCCCAATAACTCGGTTGATGCTAAAAAGTTCTTAGCCTCTCAATCGAGATAATAATGATAATAATAAAATTGAAAAGACTTATAAAAGTGCAGAAATAATATATGTCCCAACGATTTTAATCAAGCGTTAAAATGTTCTTAGTCTCTCACCTAGGTTGTGGGTGGTAGTAAAAGGAAAGAAAAAAATGAAGAGTACTTACGCACACACCCTTTCTCAACAAAAATGAAAGCTAAGTTAAAAGTCAAGAAGAGATGAAAATTACTAAAAGCTGAAATTTATTACTTAAAAAGTGTTACACACTAGGAAACTCAAACTAGAGTTAGGAAAATATCACTCAGAAACTACTCCTAACTACTATATACAGCTATGTGGAGCACTGCCAGATCTCCTCTAAACATCAGCCCTAGATGTCTATTTATAGCCGAAAGTTTTGAGGAACACGCCCCCTCGGGTGTGTTGTTTGGGCGTGACGCTGATGTGGCAGATTTAGATAGAATTTTGGTCGATTTTTGGATTGGGTTGAAAGTACACGGGCGTAACTTGAAGATCATGGGCGTGTCCACTGGGCGTGACTTCAACTGGTGCCCGAAATTTGCCGAACTGCTGGATTTCTTGGTTTTAAAGTTATACGCCCTAGGTCACGGGTGTGACCTAGGGGCGTGACTTAGGAAATTTTTTCGAAATGCCCAAAATGTCCAGAAAATACCTATTGGGCACAAAAATAAGTTAAGTTAGAACTAAAAATTATAAAGAAATGATTTATTTAAGTATTTACATAATATAATTATATTTTTTATTAAATCAAAACAAAAAATACACTAAAAATGTATATATTTTGCTACTCATCAGCTAACTTTTGATTTTTTGGGACTGTAGGGAATGATGTCTTTGTTGATTTTCAACCAAAAGGTAAGAAGGTTGAAGTCCGATGGAAAATCAGAATGAAGGATGGAGTAAACGGGAGAGAGAGAAAATGCCTCATCGTAAAACCCATTACAATGTTGAGATGGCGGATGGCGAGATGATGCGCTACGCCGCCCACTGGAAAGACGATAAAATCATCTTCTGCGCCGCAATGTAACTCGAATTAGGAGAGGAACTCAACGGTCAGCTCCAGGAAGGCGGGCTCTGAAATGGCGAAAAGAGAACTCCGTGCAGGGATGGATAGAAATTGTCGAACTAATCTGTTGCACCGAAAGCCGCAAGGATCCCCCAGTCAAGAATCCGGAATACGCAAAAGGGTTTGGCACGTAAACGGTCACTCCGGTCTACTTGGGTAGAGAAGGGAAGGAGGTGCTTGGATGAGGTGGCGGGATCCGCGGGGTGCTCGGATGAGGACGCAGTAGAGCGAGGTTGGTGGTGAGGCATGTTTGATGGAAAGAAAGGAATCTTGGGTTAGAGAAGGGAAGGAGAAGGCCTGGATTTGGTGTGGAGGGAAGAAGGAGGAGAAAGGATTTAAATAGAAAAATTTGTGAGGTCACTCCCCCTGTCACATCTGTGGCTGGGGGCGTGTAACCTTCACGAGAGTGTGGAGTAGTGATTTCTCGGGAATCGGGGAAAACTGAATCTTGGCAGGTCATGCCCCAAAGTCCTCCCATAACTCAAGGTCCTGTAACACAAAATATCTTAAAATAAGGGTAACTGAGGCATTGACCGAGTCAATGCCTCAGATTCGCTCGACACGACCAAGGGTCACGCCCATGACCGTGGGGCGTGTAACTAAAAAGCTCATTTTTTTTCCTTACGGGTAAGTCACAGACGTGACATCCCTATGTCACGGGCGTGGCATAGGTTGTCACGGGCGTGAAATATGAATCTAATTTTTAAGTTATTTTTATTTTTTTCTCGCTCGGGACAGAAAAGTTCCGTCAATATCACGCCTATGACTAATGAAGGTCACGCCTGTGACTTGAATGGAAGATGGACAACAAAATTTCTCTCTCAGAACCAACACAGGGTTCCATATTTTGGGAAGTACACGCCTGCTGGTCACGCCCGTGATCGGGGCGTGTAAAAGCAAAATTATAGAAATGTTTTTTTAATTTTTTTTTGTTTTATATATTTTTGACGTATTAAAAAAAGAAAATAAATAAAACACAAATTACTGAATTTGAAGAGTTTACGTGAATCTTGCCGTCCGAGCCTCGCTAACTGTCATCCATCAATAAACCTCCAAACCTATAAAACTAAACATACAATTAAAAAAATAGGATAAGCATGGGGTGACTCCCAAGAGAGTTTGGTTTACGGTAGTTGAGCTCGACCAAATTGGTGCACTATTTTATGAGTTACGGAGGATAATTTCATCCAAGTGCTCAGTGATATTATTACCGGAGAAAAATAATTTCAACCGGTGCCCGTTCACTTTGAACTCGCCTTTTTTCGGATGCGAGATAAGAACTGTCCCGTAGGGCCACACCACTTTTACGATAAAGAGGCCGGACCAACGAGACTTAAGTTTTCCTGGAAAAAGACGTAAATGTGAGTTATAGAGGGGGCTTGGTATCCCGGTTTAAACTCCTTCGGGTGCTTGATTTTTTTATCATGATAAACTTTTATGCACTCTTTATAAAGTTTATTACTTTCGTAGGCGAAGGAGCGCCACTCATCAATCTTGTTAATTTTGAATTTATGAAGGATGACAAATTTTTATCAAGATTTAAATATTACAGCGCCCAAAGGCGCGATGCTCAAGCTCAACCGGTAAGTGGCATGCTTTCCCATACACTAATTGATATGACATACAACCCATAGCGGTCTTGTACGCCGTCCGATAAGCCCATAGTGTATCATCAAGCTTAACCGACCAATCCTTTTTATTAGTAGAAACAGTTTTTTTCTAAAATTCATTTTAATTCATGATTTACTACTTCTACTTAGTAATTTGTTTGTGGGTGATAAGGGGTGGCCAACCTATGCGTAACATCGTATTTAGATAATTCTTTAGCAAATTGTGCGTTATAAAAGTGAGTGCCCCTATTACTCACTATCACCCACGGTGCTCCAAATCATGAAAAGAGTTTTTTGAGAAATTTTGTCATGACTCGGGCATCATTGGTGGGAAGGGCTTGCACTTAAGCCCACCGTGACTAGTCATGCTCATAAAGCCACCCGGGCTTTCCGAACCGGGGTCGTGCCCTGATTACATCCAGGCCGGGCCGGGCATCTGGCTCCGGGAGGGGGCCTACTAAGGCCCCCAGGGCCGGGCCGGGCCTGAACTTAGCCCGGGTCCGTTTTTTAAAAAAAAATTAATTTTTTTAATAAAAAAATTTAAATATAATTTATAAATATAATGAAAAAATACGATTAATTTCATATTATGATTGAAAAAAATATGATTAATTTCATATTTTGTAAGAAAAAATAATAATTTTATTAATGTTGAACTGAAGTATACAAAATTATAAATACATTGAAAAGAAATACTCGTGATTGAAAAATCTAAAATTACAAATACAATAAAATTACATGTCCGACATCTTTAAAAAATTACAAAATTTCAAAAAATCCGCATCGTCATCTTTAAGCTTTAATTTAAGTTGAGCGTGTCCATCTCATCTTCCATGTCCGACGAGCTATCCTCAATCGATGAAATATGTTGCTTTCTCTTAATCACATCCAAGTGGTCCTTGTAGCATATGTAGATTTCGAGTGATTTTCGCTTAGAAGACTTCTTCGCTCGTTTAACTCCCTACCACTAAGAGAAAAAGCAGACTCCGAAGCTACCGTGCTAGCTTGGATCGTTAGTAAATCTCGGGCCATATATGTCATAATAGGATAGGTATTTAGTTTACCTTTCCACCATTTTAAAATATCAAAATTTTCTAGTTCATCCGTACTCATAAAATCACAAAATTTGGTTTTTGTGTACAAGCCTAATTTATTTAAACTATTAGATGTGGTGCACGCTCTTTTCCTTGAAGCTAATCCTAACATTTTATTTTTAAAACTATCGCGTGTTTTTGGTTGTGACACATCCTCTCGGGGCCTCGATCCGTATAAATTATCATAATAATTATAACATTCAGTAAAAATAATGTTAAAATTTAAAATACTAAGATTATCCAAATCCGAATCACTGAGATTTATGCCTAAGTTATTATTTATTTTTTATATAAAATTTTTTACGCCGTTTACGCCGAAAAGAGGATTCAAAGCGGCGTCGCATGAAAACATGACTGGGATTTCTCTATATTATTTACAAAATTTGTTTTCCATTATTTCTATTAAAGCACTCCATCCGGCGTATTGCTTAAAATAGTTTAATTTTTGTGAAATATTAACAATATTTTCAATAACTAGCGGGCTAGTAGGATAATATACGTCAGATAGAGAATTTGTCGCCGTATAAAAAACTTATAATAATTCCATATAATTTTCTAAAATAACTCAATCAAACTCGGTTAATTCATGTTGATTTAACATAGTATAATATTCCATTAGTATTGGTTTTTGACGAATCACTCGTTTTAACATTTTAAATGTCGAGTTTCATCTAATTGACATGTCAAATAATGGTTTTAAAAATTTTTGACATTGGGAGTTTACGAATTTTTTAAAATCTTGTCATTGTTGTTTAAAACTATAAATAAATTGTAATATTAAATGTATTTTATTAATGTATGGTTCCATATACGTTAAACTATCTTGTACGACCAAATTAAAAACGTGACAGACACAACGAGTATGGAAAAAAATATTGTTGAACATAAGTTTTAAATCACGTTTTTACCACTGAATTGCGGTGGTATTATTTGTGGCGTTGTCGAGAGAAATACTCATAATTTTTCTTTTATTTTAAATTATCGCAAACATTTTAAAATAATTTGATAAATCGCTACACCGGTCCGCGGGACTTTGAAATCTTCAAAACATATTATGCGCTTATTTAGATCCCAGGAAACGGGATCGTCCTAGTTACAAGTGATAGAAATATATGATAATCCTAATTTGATACTACTTGTGTAACGCCCCAGGTTCAGGAAACACCTTATTAGGAGGTACCGCACGGCGGTAGACCTACCGCGGGCGGTAGGTTAGTGTTCCCGATGCTCTCGATGCTCTCGGCGTCTCAACGCATACTAGCACCGGGCGGTAATGTATACCGCACGGCGGTAGTCCGCTCGACCTTTGGTTTGGGGCACTCAGAGCTCGACATTCTCGAGAACTGCTAGCGCGGGGTGGTAGCGGTAGCGTAGGGCGGTAGCTAGATGATTTATTTGATAGATCTCTCGGGTTGTTACCGTGTGGCGTTAACCCTACCGCAGGAGGTATCGTAGTTTTGTCATTTCTGAGCGGCGATAGTTTTCTACCGCGTGGCGGTAGCGTAGCAGTTATGACGTGTCCACGTGTCACCGCCCATTTGGGTGTCTAAGCAGTGGCGTCCTCGTGAAGCCGAACAATTGGGCTACCGCATTGCAGCAACTTCCTACCGCGCGGAGGTAGCTCTCGTAAGCTGAATTCTTGGAGGAATCAGGACTTTCCACTGGTTTTATTTGGAGATTCGACGGTTGGTGCCTGTCTCTGCGGGTATATAGCCGGGAGTTAGGTTTTTCCAACTCATTTCTTCATTGACACTCTCTTTCTAAGTACTAGAGAGAAGGGAGAGTGAAGAAGGAAGAATAAGGGAGAGATTCCGCCGCCATAGGAGTTCTGAAGCTCCGATTCGCAAGCCGAGCCCGGATTTATGGAGGCAAGGTCGTTGCGGTCGCAGCCATACATCTAGATTTTGGGCATGGCACCGAAGAAATCGTAAAGGGTAATGATTTTCTACTTGGACATGTGAAGTCCTCTTCCTTTTGCATAGAAAATCCTCTCCCGTGAGTGTGCGGTGAGCGTAAGGTATTCCATCAGGTAGATATGGATTATCCCCTTAGTTTTGCCTATAGAGTTCGGAATCGAAGTATAAACATAGGCATGGTGTGTGAATCACATCTGCACGGGTTGGTCTGGATTGGTGATGTGTCATTATGCATGTATTGCCTGAGAAGATTCCGTGCTTTTTGTTTTTTGGGTTTCTACGCGATAGATTGCAGCAGGGAACTTTGAGGACTAACCCTAAGGAGCAATCAAAAAACTGGGCAGGAACACATTTCTGCTAGGTACCGCACGACTGTAGTGTTACCGCCAGCGGTAGCTCTGTGAAAGAGCTGTTGTGAGGCCTGTCTCGCGGAGACCTGGGGGCTAGTGTGTGGGGTTGCATGCTCTGGCAGCCCCGCTTGGTGGCCTGAGAGCCGACCTTGTGCATAACCGGGTTATGTACTATTATTTGATCGATATATTGGGACTCGGGGAAGCTTGATCCGTGTCAATGACTTAAATTGACATGGCGGTGTGAGCAACGGGTTGAGTGAAACCATACCGCTCTATGTGGTTCGGTTAAACAGACCTAAGGTACTTGACACTTACCATTGGCATAGATGGAGAGTCTTAGGCTTTGGACGGAAAGACTGAAATGTTCACGATGGTTACCGTCCTGGGGGAGGTGGTGAAGACTCGGATTTGACCGGAGTCACTAAGAATGTGCCTTGAGAGCACGGGGTGTGTGTCTGTTTGTACCTATGCCTGTGGTGAAGTGTGCTTAAATTGCACTTTCATTTATGTGTTGGATTTTGCTAATACAATTGCAGGGAAGGAGCACCGCCGTCCCAAGTAAGGGGTGGGGTCGTTATAATTTGGTCAGCTTTAGCTGACCGTTGCTTTGTTTTGCCACCGTGCAGTGGATTGTTCTTATGTAGGAACAGGTGAGCCTAGTGGCAAATAGCGGGCTGAAGCCCTTGTTGTTGTGCTGGCTCTTGAAGGCCAAGACTATTGTATATGTTATTTCATTCCTGCTGTGGTTGTAGTGGACATTCATGTTATGTTTATGGGTTCTTCTAACTTATTTAAAAGCTTCCGCAAGACTGCTCTGTGTTAGGTTTCGATATTGTTTCGTAGTAATTTGGTATTAATACGTAACTCCGCTAACTGCCCGTGGAATATGACGTGGGTCCCCGGTCGGACCTTCTGTTATATCCCATATGACGGATGGGGGTGTTACAATTTTGTATTAGACTACGGTGTCGGTCTTTCTTAGGAGAATTCATGGTCGAATTCTTTTTAAGGGGTGGTGAGCACAGTCATGTGAGTCATCGTTATAACATGAAAAGAACCCATGAATGTCCACATTGGAATGGAAATTACACATATTTGAGGAGCCTGAGAGTTCCTATGATTGCTTTTTGGCAATTGTTTGTCACCTAATTGATCGTTTTCCCGATTTTAGGTGATTAGGAGTGGTGCAGTGCTGTCGCAAGGTCAGCACTCTATGGAGGGAAGTGTTCTTAACAACGTGCCTACGGCCCCTCCTTCTGCGGAAACCATCTGAATTGCAGCAGAAGTAGTGTTCGCTATGATCAATGCAACCCCCTATCCCCGGGGTGGCTCCAATGCTGGTTGGTTCTCTAGAGCAAGTGGAAATTATAAGATCATCCGATCAGTAGTTGAACATGCATTTGGCGCAAGGGACACACTCTATTGACGAGTATTTGCATGTGTTTGTCATGTTAAGGCACTACCCAGGGGTTGTGTTGGAAGATCAGCAGACTATGGTGAACAGGTTTTATGACGGTCTGCGTGATGATTTATGACTTCTATTGGTAGGACCAAAGTTGTTGGGATTCTGAGCATTGGTGGAGTCTGCTAGATTGTTGAAAGTAGAATTGGGAAAAGTCCACCAGATGCCAGTGTGCAGGGTACCGAACTCTGCAGATTCTACAAAGTCTGAATACCACGAGAGGTGGCATAAGAGGTCTAAAACCTATACCTGTCAAGTTCCTTATGCTTGCCATACTTGTGGCAAGTCAGGACACCTTGCTCGTGAATGTCGTTTTGATGCCCTAAAGACAAAGAAAGCTAAGTCAGGAAAAGCTGCAGGGCGAGTCCCACTTACTTGTTATAATTGTGGTAAGCCGGGACATATGGCCCGTGACTGTTGGCATAGGTTGCCGAAGAAAAAGAAAAAGGCAGAAGACCATAAGCAATATGACAAGATGACAGGTACAGTTTAGCTTATATCTTTTATACTCATGATATGATTAGTTACTGGCCTATGATTTGTGTAAGTGGACTTTGTCCCACTCTTGGTGGTGGACAGTACTGTTTGTTACAGGACTTCTCGCTCCTTAGCACCCAACATGTTCATGTGGTTCGTCCTAGTACTTCACTATTATGGGTATTCAAATCAAACAGAAAACTTGTCATTAAAGATTGTAGGTGGTTTGATTTTAGGCATGGACTGACTCTCAGAGCAGCTTGCATAGTTTGGCTACAACCATAAGTGGGGTCACACTAGGGCAAAACCCACAGGAAGTGAGACCAAGTTAGCAGTCCTTAAAGGGGGCGGAGTTGTTATTAACTCTACTAGAGACTAAGAACCCCAAGCCTGGGTTGGTCGGTGTTTCAGGGGGGTGTCGATATTTGCCGAAGTGTTCCCCAAGCTCTCCCAAGAGCTCCTCCTGAGAAAGAGAGATTTAGTTCACCATTGAGTTGGTTCCTGGTGCCAAGCCTGTGTCGCAGTCTCCTTACCGATTAGCACCGAAAGTAGTGGCTGAGTTGAAAGCACAGCTTCAAGAATTGATAAAGCAGGGGCATATGCGTCCAAATTCGTCACCTTGGAGTGCCCCGGTCCTCTTCTTGAAGACAGACAGTAGTCTGCGACTGTGTATCGATTATCAGGGACTCAAAAATCTAATAGAGAAGAATAAGTACCCGATTCTGAGGATCGAGAAATTATTTGATCAGCTAGTTTGGATCGACTTTGTATTCGAAGCTGGATTTGAAGTCTGGTTATTTGTAGCCATGAATATGTGAGAGTGATGTCCCCAGACGACGTTCATCACGCGTTATGGGCATTATGAGTTCATTGTCCTGCCTTTCAGGCTGAAGAATGTGACATCGGTGGTTATCAATCTAATGAACAGAACATTTGTGGAGTATTTGGATTGGTTCATGACTGTGTTCATCGATGATATCCTAGTGTACTCTCAATCTGAGTATGATCATGCAGAACACTTGCATATTGTTCTGGAGACCAAGAAAAGTAATCAGTGTATGCCAAGTTCTTTGAGTATGAGTTTTGGCTATCTTCTATGGCATTCCATGGTCATATAGTTGTGGATAGGGTATCGCGGTGGATCCAACAAAGTTTGTTGTAATACGTGAGTGGCCTGTGTGGTTTCCTGTAGCGAAAGTCTGGGGTTTTCGGGGGCTTGTCGGCTACTACAGGCTCTTTGTAGAGAACTTCTTGTAGAGAGCGTTGCTCTCACAACCTTGTCAAGGTAGAATTAGAAATTTGTTTGGTCGCCAGCGTGCGCACAAGCTTTCAAAAATCTAAAGTGTCGCTTGACCACGACACCTGTCTTATGTTCGCCTTGTGGTTCTGAAGGCTTTGAGGTTTATAGTGACGCCTCTGGGAGAGGTTTAGGCCGTGTTCTGCTTCAGCACGGGTCGGTGATAGCCTATGGATCACGCTAGTTAAAGGTGCATGAGAGGAACTGTCCGGTCCGTGATTTGGAGTTAGCGGCCGTGGTATTCGCTCTCAAACTTTGGACGAAGTATTTGATCCATGAATTGGTGATTGGCGGCCGAGTTATCCACATTGAAGCTTTTGAGGCGCTACCTATACAGCGTGAAGGTTGACATTTACACAGACCATAAGAGATTTAAGTACCTATCAGATCAAAAGGATTTGAATATGCGTTGGTGAAGGTGGACGGAGTTCCTTGGGGACTACACCTTCAAGATACACTATGTACCTAGGAAAGATAATACAGTTGTAGATGTGTTAGGTCGCAGAGCTCCCGCGCAGGCCAATTAGTTAACGATGCATGTTGAGCGTCTCGTTCGAAATTTAAAAGCCTTGTAGATCTATTGTGTTGATAAGATGCCTGACGTTGGAGCACAGTTGAGCCGGGCAGAAGTTGCCCTGGCTGATCGGATTCGGTAGGCTTTGGAGTTAGATGACAGCATGAAGCGGTTCATGGATGAGGCTTTGGATGGGTCAAACACTCAATTTACCATCGATGATGGGTTATTGTGGAAAGACAGTCATTTGAGCGTCCCAAGTATGGGCAAACGACAGGAGGAATTGATGTACGAGGCTCCTCATACTAAGTACTCGGTTTACCTGGGGAGATCATGGTTGTACAGAGTTATGAAAAAGTTGTTCTGATGCCCGGGACTGAAGGAAGACATAGCACTTTATATGGCGAAATGTCATACGTGCGCCTTGGTAAAGACAGAGTGCCAGAATCCCGGAGGATTCTTAGAGTCTTTGCCTATAACGGAGTGAATGCTCGATGACATCTCCATGGATTTCGTGCATGGTTTGCAGAGATCGGACAAGAGAAACGACACCATTTGAGTGGTCGTTGATCGTTTTAACGGTGGTGTCACATTTTATACCCAATAGGAAGGATAATTTAGTGGAGAACCTGGCGAAGCTTTATGTGGACAGCATAGTCCAATTACACGGCATGCCCTGGAGCATAGTAAGTGACCGAGATGGTCAGTTCACGTCTAATGACTGGAGGCTCACTCATCAGCTGTTGGGTACCAAGTTGCATTTCAGCATAGCTTTTCACCCACAAACAGATGTGCAAACTGAAAGGGTGAACTGGACGATGGAAGACATGCTTCGTATGTGTGCGTTGGATTTTGGGAAAAGGTGGGAAGACCATCTTTACATGATTGAGTTTTCTTATAATAACAGTTACCGAGTCAGCATTCAGATGGTGCCTTTCAAGGCTCTATATGGAAGGAGGTGTCGTACACCATTGTCTTGGGTAGAAACAGGAGAATCGAAGCTGTACAAGCAAAGGGACGTTGAAGATGCTACTTCAACGATACAGTTAATACGGGAACGGCTACTGATCTCTCAAGATAGGCAGACCAAGTACTTTAATGCCAAGCACCGAAATGTGGAGTTTGAGGTGGGCGATTGGGCGTGCCTTAAGATAAAACCATTTAAAGGCGTGTCAAGGATTCGATGCTTAAAGAAGCTTAGTCTGAGGTATGTTGGGCCTTTTGAGATCTTAGGGTGGATTGGTGAAGCCGCCTATCATTTGGCTCTTTTGCCGGAGTTTAGCAGTTTGCATGATGTATTTCACATCTCAGTGCTACGGAAGGCTATCCAAGAGCCTCCACAAGTGGTAGTTGCGAATCAAGTGCCGGTCGATAGTTGGAAGATGATGAAGGTCAAGCCCATTCACATTGAGGATGAGGAAGTCAAGCAACTCCGTAATAAAGCCATCAGGATGGTCAAAGTCCGTTGGGACAATTGTGGCCGAGAAGAGTTGTCTTGGGAGCGCGAGCAAACTATGAGGGAGGACTTTCCCAAGCTTTTTCCCTAAGGTAACCTGATGTATTGTTACTTTTTCTATTTTCCTGTAACTTTAAATTTGAGGAAGTCAAGCAACATTTTTAGGAGGTCCGACCTAAGCGGTAGATCAGTGTTCCTGAATCACGGATGGCTCAAAGTTCCGTTGGGTTCTACTAAAAATGAACCGAACCGCTGTGGCCAAGTTAGAGAAGAGTTGTCTTGGGAGAGCGAGCAAACCGGTCACTTTCGGTTCTATATGGTTCGGGGTTCCCAGGTTCCAACTAAAACCAAATTTGATAGAATGAAATTTCTGCAAAAAACTCAACGCAAAATAGAAATAATTAAGTTGCACATTGTTCCTCTTCCCTAGTATAATGTCGTATTTTAAGTGGAGGTTTTGACCCGAAAAGGTATGCACACCTATACCCAATTTTTGACCAAAATCTAGGCTTTGAATTGATTGGATATACATACATAGTAGCAGAAAACTACATTCACAATAATCGAAATTCCAGACATATGTTCCTGTTATTTAGTTTTTGGTAATAGATTTCTAAGGGTGTGCAAACTCTGAATATTATCATTCATTAAATTGAAAGTTCTAGCATATTAACTGATCGAGGGATTATTTTATATGCATACATTATACTAATTATCTCTTGTGTAATAATCTAAACAACATATAATTTTGTATACTAATGCCGCAGGTTCATAAAGAAAATACATGTCAACTGTTGCGAACATCCGCTATTGAGCTCAGAACAAACGACAGTATAAATTTTTGACACTTCAGTTACCGTTTATTCGAGCTCTATTTCATTTGTGCGTTCTTAAATTAATTTGACTAATTAGAAAAATTAATCTTACATATTACTCCAGTGGATATGATTAGATTTTAAATAAGGTAGTCATCACTATATTCAGCGTTTTGTAATTATCCTAAATTTTTGATAATACAATAGCATAGCGACGAACCTTAATTTTTATAACGGTAGATCAATATTATAATAAAATTAAAGTAATAAAGTGTTCTACTTGAAGCTCGGTTCGACGGGTCCAAAAATCTTCTTCGCGGATAATAAAATGTAAGAACCACACCCAAACCAAAGTTGTTCACGGTTCCAAAATTCAAACCAGAACCTGAATAAATTGCAAATGGTTCGGCGTCAGTTTGATTCCGGTTCAGCGGTTTTTGGTTTTAAGTGACAGCTCTAATGCTAGCGCTGGGCGGTAATGTATACCGAGCGGCGGTAGTCTGCTCGACATTTGGTTTGGGTCACCCAGAGCTCGACGTTCTCGAGAACCACTAGCACTTGGCGGTAGCGGTAGCGCGGGGCGGTAGCCGGACAATTTATTTGATAGAGCTCTCAGTTTGTTACCGCGTGATGTTAACCCTACCGCAGGTGGTAGCGTAGTTTTGTCATTTCTGAGCGGCGATAGTTTTCTACTACATGACGGTACCGTAGCAGCTATGACATGTCCACGTGTCACCGCCCAATTAGGTGTCTAAGTAGTGGCGTCCTCGAGAAGCAAAATGTTTGGGCTACCGCGCGACAGTAACTTCCTACTGCGCGGTGGTAGCTCTCGTAAATTGAATTCTTGGAGGAATCAGGACTCTCCACTGGTTTTATTTGGAGATCCGATGGCTAGTGCGCGCATCTGTGGGTATATAGCCGGGAGTTAGGTTTTCCCAACTCATTTCTTCATTGGCACTATCTTTCTAAGTACTTGAGAGATGGGAGAGTGAAAAAGGAAGAAGAAGGGAGAGATCCCGCCGCCATAGGAGTTTCGAAGCTCCGATTCGCAAGTTGAGTCTGGATTTGTGGAGGGAAGATCATTGCGGTCGAGACCATCTAGATCATGGGCATGGCACCAAAGAAATCTCAAATGGTAACGATTCTCTACTTAGACATGTGAAGTTCTCTTCCTTTTGCATAGGAAACCCTCTCCCGCAAGTGTGCGGTGAGCGTGAGGTATTTCTTTGGGTAGATATGGATTATCCCCGTAGTTTTGCATATAGAGTTCGGAATCGAAGTACGAACATAAGCATAATGTGTGAAGCCCATCTGTATAGGTTGGTCTGATTGGTGAAGTTTCATTATGCATGTATTGCCGGAGAAAACTCCGTGCTGTTTGTTTTTCGGGTTTCTACATGATAGATTGCAGCAGGGAACTTTGGGTACTAACCCCAAGGAGCAACCAAAAAACTGTGCAGGAATGCATTTCTGCCAGGTACCGCGCGGCAGTAGTGTTACCGCCGGCAGTAGCTCTGTGAAAGTGCTATTGTGAGGCCTGTCTCGCGGAGACCTGGGGGCTAGTGTGTGGGGCTGCGTGCTCTGGGAGCCCAGCTTGGTGGCCTGAGAGCCGACCTTGTGCATAACCGGGTTATGTACTATTGTTTGATCGATATGTTGGGACTCGGGGAAGCTTGATCCGCGCCGATAACTTAAATTGACATGGCGGTGTGAGCAACAGGTTGAGTGGAACCGTACCAGCTCTATGTGGTTTGGCTAAAGAGACCTAAGGTACTTGGCACTTACCATTGGCATAGATGGAGAGTCATAGGCTTTGGCTGGAAAGACTGAAATGCTCACGATGGTTGCCGTCCTGGGGGCGGTGGTGAAGACTCGAATTGCACCGGTGTCACTAAGATGTGCCCTGAGAGCACGGGGTGTGTGGTCGTTCATGCCTATGCCTGTGGTGAAGTGTGCTTAAATTGCACTTTCATTTATATGTTGGATTTTGCTAATACAATTGCAGGGAAGGAGCACCGCCGCCACGAGTAAGGGGTGGGGTCGTTTTAATTTGGTCAGCTTTAGATGACCGTTGTTTTGTTTTTCCACCGTGCGGTGGATTGTTCTTATGCAGGAACAGGTGAGCCTAGTGTAAAATAGTGGGTTGAAGCCCTTGTTGCTGTACTGGCCCTTGAAGGCCAAGAATTTTGTGTATGTTATTTCATTCTTACGGTGGCTGTAGTGGACATTCATGTTATGTTTATGGGTTCTTCTAACTTATTTAAAAGCTTCCGCTAGACTGCTCTGTGTTAGGTTTTGATATTATTTCATAGTAATTTGGTATTAATGCGTAACTCCGCTAACTGTCCGTGGAATATGGCATAGGGCCCCGGCCGGACCTTCTGTTATATCCCATGTGACAGATGGGGGTGTTACAACTTGTCCAAACGTCGCTCGTTAGACTCACTCGACCATCAAAATTTTCAAAATAATTAATTAAAGATTATTTAGCTTCTAAATAATATTTAAGTGTGTCGCGTCTAATGGAAGATCGACTTACTTGATGATATTTGGGTTGTAGCTCTTGGTGGATGTACTCGGTTTCTTACTCATCATCGTAGTGGCTAAACGACAACCCACATCTGATGAAGTTATTCACCTGCATCTCCTACTGCCGACCTTGATCGTACATCCATATTTGTCCAGATGCAGATAATTGTGCCTGGCTGGACTCGAGAGGAGCTTGTTTGGCAGTGCAAGCCTTAATATATCTTGCGAGTGTCGAGTTGCCACTGAGAGTAAGTAATTTCGAGCATTGCTTGCAATTCGCCTTATGCTCGGAGCTGACTTTCACATTGTCGAAATTTTCCCAAACTGGAACCGTATGCTTGTGCTCCACCACTTCATGAGCAACTGATGATGATGAAGACGCCATCGTCGATGACATATTCGACGTAAAAAAATAGTGGGGAGGGGGAGTGTGGGACTTAGGAGGGGTGGGATTGAGAAACATGGGAGGGGTGGGAGTGGGGGGATTTATAGGGTTAAAAAAACAAAAAAAATTATTTTTTAAATATTTTCAATTAATAATTTAATAATTAATAATTAAATATTATAGTTGCCAGCCCTATTAAATCGGGATGGCAACATTTGGAATAATGGTTCTAAGAGCCGTTGTTAACAACGGCTCTTAGAGTCGTTGTTAAACAATGACACTTAGAGATGTTGATCACGTTAAAGGGGCCGGGTCGGGCCCGGCCCTGCCCGGCCCCGGGCTTAGCTCGGGCCTAGAAATCGTGCTTTTCCCGACCTGACCCCGTGCTTATATATGGGGCCTTGTTTAGCCCCACGGCCCTGCCTGGGCCCAGGACGGGCTTAGCCCAGGTCCGGGCCTAGTCGGGCTTTTATCGAGTCGGGCCCGGTTTTTATGGGCACCCCTGACCGTGACACGTAGTCGATCGCTACCAAAATATATCGATTTCCAAAAGAAGTTGGTAGCAGGCCGACAACGTCGATCCCCCATAAATCAAAAATCTTTATTTCTAAAAAATGAATTTAAAGACATTTCATCAAGGCGGGAAATATTTCAGGAGTGTTGGCATTTTTCACAAGGACTTACATGAGCGTGAGCGTCTTTGAAGATCGTTGACCAATAAAAGCCTGCTTCAAGTACTTTCCATGCAGTCCAATTGGCTTTGTAGTGCCCACCGACAGGTCCGTTATGGAAATGTTATTGTGCGAACAGAAAATAACAGACCGAAAAATTGGAGTAATGTAAACTTTATTATCCCCAAAAGGTATGAATTACAATGGTATAACCTCCCTTTTATATAATGGAGAAGATGAGAGAGATTACAAATAAGAAATGTGGGAGTAAAAATTTACAAGTATATGCGGTTTTACAAAATGACAAACCAGACAAGCCGTGCGGTTAGACAAACCGGCTAACCGCCCGACCACAACCAGGATGAGAGAACAAGCAACCTAGAGAGCAAGTCGCCACAGGAGACCGCTACACCGCCCGGTCTCCAAGTCATCTGATACAAGCCGCCTGACCGCTGGGACACCAAACTGCAACAGCCCAACACACAGACCGGCTAGGAGAAACCGCCAGACCGCTCGGTCTCCGAACAGCAACAGGCCGCCCGGTCTCCATCCTGTAACACTCCCCCTCAAGCTGGAGCATAGATATTAATCATGCACAGCTTGTCACAGATGTGGAAAAAGGAAGCGGACACCGGTTTGGTGAAGACGTCTGCCAACTCGTTATCGGAAGTGACAAATGGAGTGCAAATCTGCTTCTTCAATATCTCTTCCCGAATAAAATGACAGTCGACTTCTATGTGTCTTGTTCTCTCATGAAAGACCGGATTTTTGGAAATGTATATCGCGGCCTTGTTGTCATAGAACATAGGAAGATGATAGTTGTAAACCTCTCCTAAGTCAAGCATGAGAGCCCGCAACCATTTCAACTCACATATAGTCGACGCCATACTGTGATATTCCGCCTCTGCACTAGACTTGGAGACCACAGACTGTTTCTTGCTCTTCCAACTAAAAAGATTACCTCCAACAAACGTGCAGAAACCTGATGTCGATTTGCGGTCCCATTTGTCATCAGCATAACTTGAATCAGAGTACGCTTCAACCCTTAGGTGACCATTCTTTTGAAAGTGGAGTCCTTTCCCTGGTGCTGCTTTAATATACTCTAATATCCTCAGGGCAGATTGTAGATGACACTCCCTAGGAGCTTGCATGAACCAGCTCACCTTGCCAATAGCATAAGCGATTTCAGGCCTGGTTACCGTGAGATAAATGAGCTTCCCCACCAGACGCCGGTACCTCGTAAGATCGGATAGAAGAGGCGAGTCATCTGTCCAAGTTTTTTCTTCTCCAGCAGCCATAGGACAACGGGCAGGTTTAGCACCAGTCAATCCTGCCTCCTTTAAAAGATCAAGAGCATACTTCCGTTGGGAAAGGACCATGGAGTTGGGCTTCCTAGAGATTTCAATCCCCAGAAAGTATTTCGGGGACCCCATATGCTTTGTGACCAGGTGTTGACGAAGGTGTTTCTTTGTCATCAATACTGCATCCTGATCATCGCTAGTAAGAAGAATGTCATCAACATAAACCACAAGAACAACCAGACCAGAGGCGGTTTTCCGAACAAACAAGGAGTGATCTGCTGAGCTTCTCGTAAAACTAATGGCCGTAACAATGCCACTAAACTTGTCAAACCAGGCACGAGGACTCTGCTTGAGGCCATAGATAGCCTTCTTTAGCCGGCATACTCGTGTCTCCCCCTGAGCAACATACCCAGGAGGTTGCTCCATGTAAACATCTTCCTGCAGATCACCGTAGAGGAAAGCATTCTTAACATCCAGCTGTGAAATGAGCCAATCCCTGTTGACAGCGATAGAGAGAAGGACCTGAATGGTGCTGAGACGAGCCACATTAGAGAAAGTATCGAAGTAATCAACATCATATGTTTGAGTGAAACCTTTGGCCACCAGGCGGGCCTTGTAGCGATCCACGCTACCATCGGGACAGAATTTCACAACAAAGACCCAACGACAGCCAACAACATCCATGCCCAAAGGTTGGGTAACCAGGGTCCAGGTCCCTCGTTCAGTGAGGGTAGCAATTTCCTCATCCATAGCAGTCTTCCAATGAGGAATAGTGAGAGCTTCCTCGTAGGTGCGGGGAGTGGCGGTCTCAGAGATATCTAATGCAAATGCCCTGCGAGAAGGAGTCAGACGATCATATGAAACAACAGCAGCCAGCGGGTGCTGGGTACACATTCGTACCCCTTTGCGAAGAGCTATGGGTAGATCCAGGTCGGCATGTTCCTCAGCAACCGGAGCATCCGTGGCGGAGAGAGCTGCCCTGAGAGGAGAGTGCGACAGCGGCGAAAAGGAGGGAGATGGTGGA
This sequence comes from Platanthera guangdongensis, assembly GCA_039583875.1. Taxonomy (NCBI): domain Eukaryota; kingdom Viridiplantae; phylum Streptophyta; class Magnoliopsida; order Asparagales; family Orchidaceae; genus Platanthera; species Platanthera guangdongensis. Next base: position 117,441,913 of record CM077159.1, on the reverse strand, counting down.
GAAGAGGCGGTAGAGGGTGGAGATAGTGAAGATGGTGGAGATGGTGGAGATGGTGGAGGTGGCAGAATAGTAGGAGAAGCAGAGGGAATTATGGGGTTGTGGTGAGAGGTAGGATCAACAGGAGTAGAGGAGGAAGTGGAAGAGAAGTAAGATGCATTTTCAAAGAAGGTGACATCCGTAGAGATAAATTGCTTGCGTGTAATGGGGTCAAAGCAACAATAACCCTTCTGAGTGGTAGAGTACCCCAGAAAGACACATTTAGTGGACCGCGGGGAGAGTTTGTTGCGGGTGGCAGAGGGAGCATGCACAAAGGCTATGCAACCAAAGATACGTAGAGGAAGATGAAAGGGTTCTTTGCCCGGATAGAGAATGGAGAAAGGAGTTTGACCATGGAGAACGGTGGAGGGAATGCGATTGATGAGATAGCAAGCGATGAGAACAGCATAGCCCCAGTAGGAGCAAGGGACATGCATTTGCGTGAGCAGAGTGCGAGCGACATCAAGGAGGTGATGGTTTTTGCATTCCGCTACTCCATTTTGTTGGGAGGTGTAAACGCAACTGGTTTGATGAATAATCCCATGTTGCGTGTAGAAAGAGGAAAAAGCTTGACTGAGATATTCTTTTGCATTATCCGAGCATAAGATTTTAATGGAGACATTAAACTAAGTTTGAATGGAATGATAAAAGGATGTCCATACATCAAAAAGTTCAGATCGGTCGCGTAAGAGATATACCCAAGTACAGCGAGAAAAGTCATCAGTGAAAGTAACAAAATAGGAACTACCCCGACCAACGGTAAGGGTAGGAGTAGGACCCCAGATGTCGGAGTGAACAAGATCAAACAGACGGGTAGAACAACGATCTTGCTTTAGAGGAAAGGAGGAGCGGTGATGCTTGCCAAGTTGACATGCATCACAATTAAGAGGAGGATGATGCGGAGGGAGGTGGGCCAGAAGTTGGCGAAGAAGTCGGGGAGGAGCATGACCAAGGCGAAGATGCTATTGGAGAAGATCTGTAGAGGAGGAGGAGAAGGCGGATAGAGCACATATGTTGTCGAGGAAGTAGAGGCCGCCGCTCTCAATCCCAATAGCAATCGTCCGTTGGGAGTCCGGATCCTGAAAAGAACAAGAAGTAGGAGTGAATGTGACGGAGCACTGTAGTTTCTTGCATAAAAAAGTAACCGATAATAAATTGCAAGGAAACTTGGGCATATAGAGGGTATCTTCCAGGCAAAGAGAGGGAGTGACTTGAACCATGCCCGCCCCATTGACCGGGAAGGGAGAGCCATCAACAACTATGATCGGGGGCAACCGATCATGTGTTTCTAGATGAGAGAAAAACTGAGGATTGCCTGTCATATGATTTGTAGTACCAGAGTCAATCAACCATCGTCCACGAGTAACATCGTGGGCACTACCAGAAGAGGTGACCATAAAGGCGGACAACTTGGAGGTGGAATCAATTGAAGAGAGACGATGAGAGAACAGGAAGCAGCAGCGACAACAATAAGTCGCAAGCCGGGAGAACAGAAGCAGGCCGCGCGGCTAGGAAGGACGCAGGCAGGAGAAAACAAGTCGGATGGCAAAAGAGAGGCCGCAACGACTAGTAAGCAGGAGCGGCTAGAAGGAAATAGGTCGACTAAGAGGAGGAGAGCGGTTATGAGAGGAAAAAGAGAGGGCGATTAGGAGAGGAGCAACAAGGTCGCGACGACTACTAGACAGGTCGCGGCGACTAAGAGGAAGAGAGCGGTTATAATAGGTCGCTGCGACTTAAGTACAGGTCGCGACAATAAAGAAGAGCAGCTAGAGAAGAGAAGCAAGGAGAAATAAGCCACGCGAATAGGGCAGCGGTCAGAAGAGAAGGCAAGCCACGAAGACAGATCGCGGAAAGCAGAAACAAGCCGCGCAAATCAGAGAGCGCACACAATCAGGAGGAAAGGACCGAGTCCTCTGATACCATGTGCGAACAGAAAATAACAGACCGAAAAATTGGAGTAATGTAAACTTTATTATCCCAAAAAGTTATCAATTATAATGGTATAGCCTCCCTTTTATAGAATGGAGGAGATGAGAGAGATTACAAATAAGCAATGTGGGACTAAAAATTTACAAGTATATGCGACTTTACAAAATGACAAATCGGACAAGCCGTGCGGTTAGACAAACCGGCTAACCGCCCGACCACAACCAGGATGAGAGAACAAGCAACCCAAAGAGCAAGTCGCGACAGGAGACCGCTAGACTGCCCGGTCTCCAAGTCGTCTGAGACAAGCCGCCTGACCGCTGGGACACCAAACTGTAACAGCCCAGCACACAGACCGGCTAGGAGAAACTGCCAGACCGCCCGGTCTCCGAACAGCAACAGACCGCCCGGTCTCCATCCTGCAACAATTATAAGATTTGAGCGTCCTCCTTGTGAGAAACACACCTCCGCACCACTTGGTCCGCACAAATTCGAAAAAAATGGATCATCACAAAAATAATTTTTAAAATCGGAAAAGAATTTCTTCTTTTCTTGATAAGAAAAAACACTTGGGAGAAATCTCACAGCAAGGTAGTTTGCGAAATCGGAAAAGAAATATTACCTTATATAAAGCGAGGAGGCGCTCCTCGGGAAAATTATCATCAATATCCTCCCCGTTAAGCTCTTCCGATTTGGGATTCTCCAACCAAGAAAGGTGATCCACCGCTTGATTTTTCGCTCCCCTTTTGTCATGGATCTCCAAGTCAAATTCTTGGAGAAGCAAAATCCGCATAATCAATCTAGGCTTTGCAACTGTTTTTGTTAGTAAATAACGCAAAGCCGAATGATCGATAAAAATAATAATTTTGGACAAAGTGAGATAAGTGCGGAATTTATCAAAAGCAAAAAATAACGGCAAATAATTCTTTCTCGGTTGTTGTATAGTTTTCTTGTGCGGTGGTTAGTGTTTTGCTCGCATAATATATATGATGAACATTTTTATTAGCACTGTCCTAAGACCGCAACAATGGCAAAACTACTAGCATCACACATGATTTCAAAAGGAAGATCCCATTTGTGAGCTATCATGATAGGTGCATTTATTAATTTTTCTTTAATAATAGAAAAAACATGCAAACAATCTTTATCGAATATAAATTGTGCATCTTTTCCTAGAAGGTGAGTGAGGTGTTTTGTTATTTTAGAAAAAATTTTAATAAACCGGCGATAAAAACCGTCATGCCCAAGAAAGCTATGTATGGCCTTAACATTCGAAGGGAGAGACAATTTTTCTATAGTTTCTGTTTTGGCATTGTCCACCTCTATACCTTTACTTGAAATTTTGTGGCCTAAAACTAAACCCTCTCGTACCATAAAATGACACTTCTCCCAATTTAAAACTAAATTTGTGTCCTCGCATCTTTGGAGAACACGGGAGAGGTTATTTAAGCATAAATCAAATGAATCTCCAAAAACGTAGAAATCGTCCATGAAAACTTCCCTAGTATCCTCCACTAGTTCGTCAAAAATCTCTAACATACACCTTTGGAAGGTTGTCGATGTGTTACATAAACCAAATGACATCCTCCGATAGGCGAAGGTACCAAACAGACAAGTGAAGGTTGTTTTCTCTTGGTCATCGGGTGCAATTGGGATTTGGAAATATACCGAGAGACCGTCAAGAAAACAATAAAAAGAGTGTCTAGATAGCCGTTCAAGGACTTGGTCGATGAACGGTAAAGAAAAGTGATCCTTTCAGGTCACATCATTTAATTTGTGGTAGTCGATGCAAACCCGCCATTCGGTAACGGTTCTAGTAGAGATTAACTCATTTTTATCATTTAGCACTACCGTTAATCCTCCTTTCCTGGGCACCACTTGGACCGGACTTACCCAAGTGCTATCCGAAATCAGATAGATGATGCCCACATCTAATAATTTTATAACCTCTGCCTTAACCACCTCCTTCATATTAGGATTTAGGTGGCGTTGAGGTTGATCGGTTTTATGTGAATTTTCTTCTAATAAAATTGTGTGAGTACAAAAAAGGGATTAATCCCTTTCAAATCCATTATTTTCCATGCAATTGCGCCGCGATGAAGTTTTAAAACATTTAATAATTTTAATTTTCCTCATCGGATAGATAAGCAGACACAATAACTGGAAGTTTTGAACCCTCCGGTAGAAATAAGTATTCTAAATGATCTGACAATTGTTTCAGTTCTATGGTTGGAGGTTTTTCATAAGTAGTTTTTAATCGGTCACTACCTAATTCTAAAATTTTTAAAATAGGTGCACGTGTGACCGAATTATTATCACTATTTTCATGAGAAATTAAATCTAAACTTTCAAAATTTTCTTCATGAAAAATAGACGATGAAAAATTTTCAGAGAATAAAATGGAGTCTTTTTCGGCAGAAACCTCCAAAAAGAAACATGAGCTGTCATTAGAAAGTGTATTTTTCATACATGATCTAATAGTAAAGGTAATTTCTTCATCTTTAACTCTAAGGAGAAGTTTACTGTTACTAACATCTATTATGGCGCGCGAGGTGGTGAGAAAAATTCGACCGAGAATAAGCAAAACCTCGATGTCCTCTTCTATGTCAAGGATGACGAAATCTACCGGAAAGATAAATTTGTCAACATTGACAAACACATCCTCAATAATTCTCATAGGGTATTTAATAGACCGATCCGCTAATTGGATGCTCATTCTTGTTGGATTAGGTTCTCCTAATCTCATTTTTAAAATAAAGAATAAGCCATCAAATTAATAGAGGCGCCAAGATCAGCCAATGCATGTTTTACTAATAAATCATCAAATAAATATGGAATAGAGAAACTACCAGGATCAGCCTATTTCTTAGGCAATATATTAAGCAAAACTGTCGAGCACTCCGTGTTCAATTGGACAGTGAAAATATCCTCAAGTTTCTTTTTATTAGATAAAAGATCATTTAGGTGCTTTGTATACTTCAACATTTGCGTTATCGCTTCGCAAAATGGTAAATTTATATGAATTTGCCTAAATAGTTCTAAAAATTTACAGTAATGTTCATCCATCCATTCTTTCTTTAGTTTAGATGGAAAGGGAAGAGGCGCTTGAAATTCCTTAATTTTATTTTCATTGAAAACCTTTGGAGAAGGAGTAGATGTAGAAATCGTTACCTCCATTTAAACCTGATTTGAGGAAGTAGTTACCTCATTCCTGCTCCGTAGCGTGATAGCATTTGCTTGCTCCTTTGGGTTAGACTCAGTATTGCCCGGTAATGCTCTTTGTTGACGATCAGAGAGCATTTTTGCGATTTGCCCAATTTGATTCTCCAAATTGCGAATAGATCCGGTGAGATTCTGGATATTAGCATCATTTTTAGCCGCATATTTGTTGAAAGCCTCCTCAAGAGTGGGAGGTTTGGGAGCTTGTGGTGGTAGATAACCCAGTGGAATTATGTTTGGTGGGCGTGCCGCATTCCTCGAATTACTCCAAGAGAAGTTGGGGTGATTCCTTAAACCCGAGTGATAAGTATTACCATAATTATTTCCCAAATTTAAAAGTTTCTTATTCGTATTACACATGTAATCCACATGTTCTACAATATTGGAAGTTTCCCAGGTATGTGTAGAAGAGGAATCAGACATCTCTTCTATTCTTTTATTAAGAATCTCAACCTGTAGAGATAAATTCGAAACCGTATCGATTTCGTACATCCTGGCCGGTTTAGGTGGACGAGACCGAGGTGTAATCCACTGATACGTATTCATGGACATACCTTCTATATGCTCTTGGGCGACCGTCGATATCTTATTGCTCAACGTTCCACCGACGGCGACATCGATATGTTGCCTCGTTTGGGAGTTGAGGCCATTATAGAAGGTTTGAATTTGTAACCAATCTAGGATTGCATGATGCGGACAACGCAGAAGCAATTCCTTAAATTATTCCCAAGTATCATATAACGTTTCCGTATCAACTTGGGAGAAGTATGTGAGATCATTGCGCAACTTGACCGTTTTGGTGGGCAAAAAATATTTCGTGAGAAATTTTTCTGTCATCTCAACCCATATAGTGATGGAGCCTCTTGGTAGATAACCCAACCACTGCTTAACTTTGGTGCACAATGTGAAAGGAAAAAGCCTTAGCGGGATGACATCATCGGAAACCCCGTTAATTTTGAAAGTATCACATATTTCTAAAAAGTTAGAAATATGTGTGTTTGGGTCCTCATCTTGAAGCACATCAAATTATACAGATTGTTGTGCCATTTGAATGATGCTCGACTTCAATTCAAAGTTATTATTCGTAATAGTGGATCAAACAGTACTTGATTGCGCCTCATCCAAATTTGGCCGAGCATAATAGGACATAGTCTATTGTTCGGCCATATTCAGATTTGGGTCATCCAAAATAGAAGAAAATTGAGAAGAAGGGGAAGTAGTAGAAGAAGAAGAAATGTCACCTACAGATTCCTCCACCAAATCTGGAGAATTGAGTTCACGGAGTCTTAGGCGTCGCTGTAAGCTTTGCTCGATCTCCGGATCCAAATCAAATAGATTTTACGGATTCTCTTGGGTCATACACTAAAATAAAATAAAAATAAAAGTTTTAAGATTAAAAAATTATAAACTAAAATATCCCGGATTTCCCAAGGACTATCAAATGACGGGTTCACAAGTTACTAGGCGGTCTTACGGGATGAAAACACGACATGATCATTTCGCAAGAAATTTTAATTATAAAAAAAGATACAACTTTTAAATAAAACAAACAAAATAATTTTTTTTATTTTTTTAAAAACAAAAAAATGATAAAATTAATAGAACATTGCTTTCAAAATATCAACAAAGATATTTCTCGACAACGGCGCCAAAAACATGATGTGTAAAATTCACGCTAGAGCGCAATTCTAAATCAATAAATCATGTATATCTATCGTTATAGAGTATAAGATCAAGTGTCATATTTATACTCGGGGACTGTTGAGTACTTGTACTCACAAGAAAGAGCTATTATTTTATCTGACAATAAGTTGATTGATTTGCAAACTAAGAAAAATAGAGATTTTACTAAAGAAAAATTCGATGTTTTAAAAACTAGCACTTGATCTAGAATCCATTTGAATTAAAAAAAACTCCCATGAAATTATAAAATACAAGCCTCTAAAATACTAACTTCGACCGTGGAGGTTCCAAAAATACGAAAGTGCCTCTATCGAGACTGTTGGATCTAGTGGACAACCTTAGAGAGGAGGGGGGGTGAATAAGGTTTATGATGTTTATTAGGAATTCAAATTATATTGGCCCAGTAAATCAAGTTCTGGAAGCTACCGCGGGGCGTTAGCTAGCGGCACTAGGTCACAGACCTCATTTTCCTGGGCAAATTTCTCCTTGGAGATGTACGCACCCTTCAGAGATCTGCCGGCTAGCACCCATGATGTTACATGTAGAATAAAGAATAATAAAAGATTTTATTCAAACTAAATCAAAAGGTGTTTTACAAGATTGCAAAAACTTGATCTCCGCGATGCCGGAGATCGGAAAACCGTGAATGAAGAAAGACTTTTGTTTTTCTATACCAACCCGCTCCACAGACCGGTTGGCTCTCTCCCTTTCCCTCCAAAAAAGGTCTTGAGTCGGCTCTTCACCTCCACACAAGGAAGGGTTTTAGAGCCCAGCTAGATCACCCGATCTAGACATCCCTTCCCGGGATGATTTCTCATGGTGTTGAAATCGAAAAATCCGTCTCTGTGGAGTTCAACCCTTGGGGAAGGGGTGATCGCACACTTACTTCTCTCTCACAAGATAAACGACCAAAGACTTAGCACAAGGAATAGACCCATGGCTCTAGCACAGAGGTCCCACCACACACCCGGAAGATCGTAGAGCGCTTCCCCTCCTTAGCCAAGTGCTGAGCTAAGGATACCTCAAAAAGCTCAAGAAGACCAGGGCACAAGTAAGCATGCCCTCCGAGGTACCCCCTTGGGTATATTTATAGTTTTCTGAAAATGGTCTGCCAACAGCCAAACTTCACTATTCCAAACAGCTATGTGCAGTCCAGATTGGCCTGCCAACAACGTAACTCTGCTGGTCTGAAAGGCTATGGGCATGCCAACAGGAATAGAATGGTAAAAACACATCATACAACACTGGGTGAGTGGCCCCTGAAAACCGCCACTGACATGGGGTGGTGAGTGCTCGACGGTACTACCACTCACTATCTCCCTATGGCACTGGGCAAGTGTAGGCTACAATTACCCCACTAGTCAATGGTCTGTCGAGATCTATGGGCGAGTGCGAGTCAGCTGCTACACTCTCCCTCGTTCCGCTTCAACCCACCTGGGCGAGCCGACGTATGCTGAGATGTCACTCAACGCTAAGGGGCATCGAGTGCACAAGCCTCACTGGATGTTAGGGAAGAAGGTGTTGAGTGGACTCGACAACAGCGAAAGGCTTCGAGTGGACTCGACGCTAGGGTTCCAGCTCACCTGGCTTGGATAATCTGGCCTCTATCGATACCCACTCATTGGATATGGGGTTGTACACAATCCCCGCGCTTTGCGAGTTTGTCCCAAGCTCGGACATAAACATCCAACCATGCAAAATACGGCGAGTGCGGCAGGAGTCAAGGACAATCTTTTGGTGGAATCCACCATCGGCTATATATATGCGCCCGCGTACCTGGGTGACCTTTGTCATTCCCCTTACTCTGACCTTGCCAAGATGACTCTTTCCAAAGAGCTCCAAGAGAGGCTGGACCGTGCACGCGGGCTCAACGCTGCTCACACTGCAAGCCTATTCGTTGTATCTCGCAGCGTCTTCTCGCGCGAGTCGCCAAATCCTCAGCCCGCCAAGAAGGCTAAATTAGCTCCAAAAACTGCTGATTGAGTCCACCGTGGTCTGGCCTCCACCCTAGATCATGAACTCTCCTCATGCCCCGGCCTAGCTCCTGAACAAAATGGAAAGGGGGTCATCGAGATTTCTGCTGATTCGGACAGTCATTAGATTAACTACGGAGCCTCCACACCGCTAGTCAACTCCACCAGCGATGACTCTCCGCCTCAAACTCCTTTTGCTACCCGCCTATGAGACCCATCTCCCCCTTTTGGGACTACGAGGCTGGAATCGCTGAGGCTCAAGTCGCCAGCCCGCGTACCTTCTCGTCAACCCACACCTACTCCTGCACTCGATAGAAGAGTTGTTGGGGACATCCCTATCCCAAACTTTAAGCTTATCTCCCCAGGATCTCATCTTCCGGGTCGCGGCAAGAGCCTTACCTTGCCCCCCACATATGTCTTCCGGGGACATCTGAGCTCATCCCATAAGTTCCACATGCATAGGGAATGAAAGTTTTGATCTCAAGAGTAACTAATCACCTAGAGGGGGGTGAATAGGTACAATTCCAAAAACATAAGAAACTAATCGATTAATATCACATCACAGCAATCTCATCACAATCATGACCAGCACAACACAGTATATAGAATTTTATAATGGTTCCCTAATTGATGGGTACATCCACTTTCCCCTTTGCCTATCTAGCAGTATACTAGATTCGGCCAAACTTCCTTCTATCTTTCTCAGATCCTCATATCTTATAGCTCAGAGCCCAACTGGCTCCTACAACTCAGGCACAAGCCCTACCACTTAGAACACCAAGATCCTATAACTCAAGTTCTTCCCAAGAACTCTACCTCGGAGTGACTCCATATTCCTACAGCTCAGGCAATCCTGCCCTACCTCAGTGTGAATCCACACAACTACAACTCAGGTAACTCCTGCCCTACCTTAGCCTTTATAACACATGCTTACAATACATGCCTTATCCTTACCACTCAGATTCAGAATGAATGTTATAAGCAAATATTAAGGATGATGAATTACAGACACTAGAGAAAATTCTCTATGACTGTCTACCTGGACTGAGCAGATATCAGCCCTAACTTCTTCTTCATAACAACAAGATGATACAAAGGTCTTGAAATGATGTCCGACTTGTTCTGGAATCAACTAGCAGATGAATCTGATTCTTATTGTTGTGGGATATCTCCTGATCGGGACTGAGCAGATTTCAGCCCTCCCTTCTTCTTTGATCCAGCAAATTGATCTTCAGATTCTGGCTCGGCATGGATCGGGAAGAAAACTTCAGCTAGAGCACGCCTAGGCTGATTCGTCTCTATCAGAGAATTACTCTGAACCTGCTGGAGTAGATGCTGATTGCACCAACAAACTCAGAAACCCTTCAAATTTGATCTTGAGGTTCTTATCTTTTACAATAATGGCGGATGAAGACGATGAACTCCGCTTCTCATTTTAATCAGAGATTAATCCAATTAATTCTGTGATTATAGATCTCGATCTCTTATGCTATTTATAATCCCGGCATATTGGCGAGATGATCGACACGTGTCTCATTTTTAACAATGGTTAAAACCTCAGCTATATTAACTTGAGATCCACTGTAGACTAACGACGACGTTAATGTCAATTTGCATTGAATCTGAACTTTATTGAATTGTTGACTTTGCTAAGTCAGCATCATTCTGGACTTAGCCAAATTCAAATAACTCTAGTGAAATCCTACGTTCGATGAACTTCATGCTTAACTTGACAAAATCTGAACTCAGCTCTGCAAAACAGTGAAGCAGAGATCGATGAATTCTCTCAGCCCAGTTCTTTCTTCAGGTGAAGGCTGAGTTCGACGAATTCTCTGAACTCTGGTCGACGAAATCTGAACTCCGGTCGATGATTCTGATAACTGAGTACTTCTTATAGGTAAAATCTGAGATCGACGAACTCTGAACTCCGGTCGATGAAAGTGAAGCTCAGCTCGATGAATGGTAGACTCAGTAACTTTGGACTTAGAAATTTCTTCAGCTTTGCATGATGGTGTTGAGAGTGCTGAGTGAATATCCCTCACTCAACACTTTTTCCCTTAGCTATATTCTTCAGCTTTCTGCCTGATGCCGTTGAATATACCTCACTCGATGTTTTTTGTCTTAGCCATATTCTTCAGCTTTCTGCCTGATGGCGTTGAGAGCATTGAGTGTATAAGCATCACTCAATGCATCTGAACTTAGTCGATTTTCTGCAATCTTACCTTCTAGCTGAAGTTTGGCGTTGACAAACTCAGCGTGGCTTTGAGTGATGAAGCTTCACTAAACGCTTCTAGTTGTATGGCGTTGAGTGAGTTGAGCTCACTCAATGCTTCTGGACTTAGTCTGATTTCAGCCTTGACTCAACACTTCTAGCTATATGACGTTGAGTGAGTTGAGCTAACTTCAATGCTTCTGGTCTTGGCTCGATTTCTGTCTTTGCAAAACTGGCAGTTTTGACTGCCTTCCTTCTCTCAGCGCTCTTAACTGAATGGCATTGAGTGAGCTTGCCTCACTTAACTCTTTTGGACTTAGCACAATTTTCCTGCCTGCCTTCTCTCAGCGCTATTAGCTAGATGGCTTTGAGTGAGCTTGCCTCACTCAACGCTTTTGAACTTAGCCCGATTTTCCCGCCTGCCTTCTCTCAACGCTATTAGCAAGATGACATTGAGTGAGCTTGCCTCACTCAACGCTTTTGGACTTAGATAATTTTTTGAGTTTCCAGCTCCACCTTGAGTCCACCTATCATTGTCTCTTGAACTAGTTGTCCAATCATTATGACAAAGACTAACCTGTATGCATGAACTTAACCATACATTAAATACAACTATGTATATCTCATTGACATGTTTGACATCATGAAATCAGGGCCATTGGGATAAATGGACCCAACAATCTCCACCTATTTGAAGATATCAAAACCACTGATCAAGCATGTCAAAGACTAATGATCAAGCTTCTTTAGTCAATGAGATACACATTACACAGGAAATAAAAGCATATGTTGGGTACATTGGATAATGTGTACCAGATTTGGAGAAGCCTCACCTAACTCAATGATATTCATCAAGGTGTATTTGATGTTGTGTTGAGTTTCATGTGCAGGTTAAGGAAATGCAGAAACAGTTTCTAAGTACAAGTGTCGACACTTGAGAAGCATTATGTCGATACATGGGAAAGGCTGTGTCGACACCAGGAGCCAGTTTGTGTCGACACACAGAACTTATGTCGACACACAGAGATTCTATCGACAAAGGCTGTGTCGACATCAGGAGCCTGTTTGTGTCCACACACAGGACTTGTGTCGACACACAGACATTCTGTCGACAACAACTGTGTCGACACACAAGACTTGTGTCGACACACATAGATTCTGTCGACAACAACTGTGTCGACATACAGGACTTGTGTCGACACACAGAAAGCTCAGTCAACAACAATTGTGTCGACACACAGGACTTGTGTCGACACACCAGAACTTTTGTTGAAGTCAACTATGTCAAGACAAGAAGTGATTGTGTCGACACACAGGACTTGTGTCGACACATTTTGCAGAAGCTATGTCAAGAAGTTAAAGAGAAGCTGTGTCGACATTGTGAAAGCTGTGTCAACATAATCAAGAGTTGTGTCGACACATGATCTATTTGTGTCGACACATTTGAAGAACTATCTCGACACTTTGCTGCTGAGTCAAAGTACTTGACAGCTGTAATAACTGACAATGTTGTTATATCTGTCAGAGCTGTCAGAAGGCCGTTAGGAACCGGATCAGTCGGTAATCTCAAATGGAGCCTATATAAAGACATGTTCTATCATCAGATAGATGGGGCAAAGGAATGAAAAGCCATCAATAATGAGAGAAATCTTCATCCAGAAATCGACAAGTCATCCAGAGAGGGCAGATCCTGAACAGTCTGCAAGAAGAAATCAGAACCACATCTGATTAGAAGAAGCTGGATTGAGGATCATCTCCAACTTCAAGAAGATCAACCTTACTTTGTTCAGATTCAAGAAGCTTTGAAGAAGCTAAGAACAGGTTGATTCTAGAGTGATCAGATCTATCAAGAACTGATCCAGAATCCTTCATCCTTTCTCTCTCTATCTGGGTGAAGGAATTATTCTTTGTATCATCATTTTTCTGTTTATGTAGGATCTTTTATAGATCTGAGTTATAAGCCTAAATTTATAAAGGCTAAGGTAGGACTGTGTGCCTGAGGTAGGGGATTTATTTCTCTAAGGTGTAGGCCTGCAAAGAAGTTGAGGTAGGGCTTAATTGCCTGAGTTATAGGAGTATGGACTCACTCTGAGGTAGGATTTTTTGAAAGAATCTGAGCTGTAGGGCTTGCTGAAGTCTGAGTTGTAGGAACCATTCAGGGTTCTGAGTTGTAAGATCTGAGGATCTGAGAAGGAAGAAGGAAGTTAGGACGAATCTAGTACACTGCTAGATAGGCGAAGGGGGAAAGTGGATGTTCCCATCACTTGGGGAACCACTATAAAATTGTGTGTCTTCTGCGTTGTTGTGTTGTTTAATCTGTGTTGTGAACTATACTGTGTTAATTGCTGAATAATCTGTGATCTAACAGTAAAAAGATTATCTGGCTTAAGGAAAAAGAATTGAACCTATTCACCCACCCCCCCCCCCTCTAGGTGTTTAGGTCATCTTGAAACCAATTCTTTCAAGTGGTATCAAAGCGAGGTTGCTCAAGAGAAGACTTAACAGTCTGAGTTGATCTGTAAGGCAGTTAACATTTAGACAAAATGGGTTCAGGAGAAAATCACAAGGAACTTGGATCCATGAAATTACCTATCTGTAGGAAAGAAATTTTTGGTATTTGAAAAGAGAGAGTCAGGCTGTTTATGGAAGCATCTGACCCAAGAATCTATATTATAGTTAAAGAAGGGCCATTCATTCCCATGAAAATCTCAGTTCTTGATGCAAATCTCAGGACTCCAAAAGATTATTCTGAAATGACAAAGGATGAGATCATCTTAGCTACTATGGATAAGAGAGCACAGAACATAATAGTTAGTGCTATAAATGACTCAACATTCCAAAACTTGATCCACTACAAAACCTCCAAGGAGATATGGGACACCTTGATTGTCTACATGGAGGGATCAGAAGAAGTGAGAGAGGACAGGAAGTCTATGCTTAATCAGGAATATGAAAGTTTTAGACAAGCCAAAACATACATCATAACTGAGTGCTACAAGAAGTTTTTCAGAATAGTCAATGAGCTAAAGTCATATGGAAGGGTTTTTAGCATATATGAGCTCAATGATAAGTTTTTTAGATCTCTAACCAAGGACTGGGATACTAAAATATTGTTGAAATTTGTGAAGTGGAAGTGGGTGACGGGACAGGCCGCGCGGCCTGTGCGGACAGCTTTGGCGGACTGGGCGGACTGGGCGGACTGAGGTTGCGGCCTGGTGAAAAGTCTGGTGGAAGCCGGCTGTGTTCTGAGCGGGTTTTTGCATGGTGTCCGCGGTTTGGTGCGGCCTGGTATCTGCGGATAGAGAGGCTTGCGGACTGATGCATTGCTCAGAGGCCGCGGGTGCTAGCTTGCGCTGTTGGCGGGTTGGTTCGAGTTCGCGGATAGCTTGCGGACTGGAGTGTCCGCGGTTCTGACTGTTGCGGACTGAGCCTAGAGCTTGGCTGAGGCCTTGTCAAGTTCTGGTGGCACAGCAGGTGTTTGCTGTGGAGATCGTGGTTGGCGGACTGTGATTGGAGTCCGGCAGGAAGCTACTGCATTGGACAAGTGCGAGGAGCTCGCGGACTGGTTGCGGTCTGTGCTAGGGTGTTTGGCGGACGGGACTTTGTGTCCGCCATGCTCGCACTGGCCCTTGATGGTTTTGGACTTGGTCACACTTGGTGTCAAGTTCATGGTGTCCGCCGTATCCGCCAAGTCCGCTGTGACCGGGCGGACTGTTGCTGTTTGCCTTTGGTCGTGGACTTGTGGCGGATTGAGGTGTGAGTCTTGCGGACTGCCTCGGGTTGGTGCGGACTGCCATTGAAGAAGGTGCTGTCCTGAAGCAGTTGGAGCTTTGCGGGCTGGTGCCTTGTCCGCTTAGCTTGGGCGGACTGGAGAGGGTTCGTCATTGGTTGCCTTGCTCCTGGCGGTTTCCCTTGGTGACTGGCTAAGTCCTCGCGGACTGAGCGGACAGTCATTTTGTGTTCGCGCGGGCTGGGGCGGTGTCGCTATCTCATGGGCGGTGACCACACTCCTCACCTGGCCTATAAATAGGACCCCCCTGGCACATCTACAGTAACCAGAAGTAACGTGAGTGAACAGTAATTTGGGTTGGGCGAGTGCTGCGGTCTGTGTTTTTCAGTCCGCACGGATTGTTTCAGGCTGACGGTTTGCTGTGTGCAGGTCGCGCGGATAACTTCAAGGAGCCAGGAGCTTGGCTGTGACTTCGGTCAGTGCTTGGAAGTGTGCGATCTCTGCGGACTCAGCAGGAGGTCGCTCTGCGGCTTGTCAGTTCTGTTTCAACTTTCCCAGCTTCAATAACCTGTCCGCCGGCTTCAGGCGGGTAGGGGAGTTCCTCAGTTCGGGTTCAGCAGGAGGCGAATAACGGTCTGTCCGCGCGACCTCGCGGTCTCGGCGGACTCCGTGGTATTCGGCGGATTGCAGCATAGCTTGGGCGGTCTCGGCGGTCTCGGCGACCTCGCGGTCTCGGCGGACTGGAGTTCTGTCCGCCCGGCTTGTTTTTTGGTTCTTTCTGTTTACAGCTGTAATACTAGCGAAATCATGTCTCGCTATGTATGCCTCGGATTGTAATGAAGTGAATGCATAATAAGATCTTCTTGTGCTTCCATTGTTTTGTTGGGTGCAACCTCTAGTCCTTGGGTTTCCGCGGTTCAGCGTGCGAACTGGGTAGTTCCGAAGATATTAATTTGGCGTTTGGGCTATCTTGCTGACCACGTTGAGAAAATTTAACATGGTATCAGAGCGAGGTTGTTGGAGTGGTCAAGCAGTGCTCAATGGAAGTAGTTGCTCTTCTGAAGAGGAAACCAGTGGTAGAACCATGGCAGTGGAGGATACAAGGCCGGATATAGCTTATGCTGTTGGCCGAGTAAGTCGGTATATGGCTGAACCAAGGCAATCTCATCTAGTGGCGGCGAAGGGAATTCTGAAGTATGTCAAGGTGACTTCTGAGATGGGACTCCTCTATGGAAGGGATGCGGAGTTTGCATTGCTCGGGTACACGGATGCTGACTATGGCGGTGATTCGGATGATCGAAGGTCTACTTCTGGTTATGTGTTCACTTGCGGTTCAGCTAGCATCTCGTGGTGTAGCAAGAAGCAGGACTCGGTGTCGGTTTCAACCACGGAGGCGGAGTATAAGGCTTCGGCCTTGGCTGCTCGGGAAGCTGTTTGGTTGAGGAGACTCATAGAGGATGTTCATGAAGAAGTGCAAGGGCCTACTTTACTCCGGGGTGACAATGAGAGTGCTCTCAAACTGGTAAACAATCCAGTGTGTCACGCCAGGACCAAGCACATAGAGATTGATCACCACTTCATCAGGGAGAAGGTGTTGGAGGGATCTCTGCTGGTCGGGCATGTTCGGAGTGAAGATAATCTTGCTGACATCTTCACGAAGCCGCTGTCGAAGGGGCCCTTTGAACGCTTGCGCAGCTTGCTGGGCTTGGTCACCACTTCTCACTTCAAGGGGGAGTGTTGAAATTTGTGAAGTGGAAGTGGGTGACGGGACAGGCCGCGCGGCCTGTGCGGACAGCTTTGGCGGACTGGGCGGACTGGGCGGACTGAGGTTGCGGCCTGGTGAAAAGTCTGGTGGAAGCCGGCTGTGTTCTGAGCGGGTTTTTGCATGGTGTCCGCGGTTTGGTGCGGCCTGGTATCTGCGGATAGAGAGGCTTGCGGACTGATGCATTGCTCAGAGGCCGCGGGTGCTAGCTTGCGCTGTTGGCGGGTTGGTTCGAGTTCGCGGATAGCTTGCGGACTGGAGTGTCCGCGGTTCTGACTGTTGCGGACTGAGCCTAGAGCTTGGCTGAGGCCTTGTCAAGTTCTGGTGGCACAGCAGGTGTTTGCTGTGGAGATCGTGGTTGGCGGACTGTGATTGGAGTCCGGCAGGAAGCTACTGCATTGGACAAGTGCGAGGAGCTCGCGGACTGGTTGCGGTCTGTGCTAGGGTGTTTGGCGGACGGGACTTTGTGTCCGCCATGCTCGCACTGGCCCTTGATGGTTTTGGACTTGGTCACACTTGGTGTCAAGTTCATGGTGTCCGCCGTATCCGCCAAGTCCGCTGTGACCGGGCGGACTGTTGCTGTTTGCCTTTGGTCGTGGACTTGTGGCGGATTGAGGTGTGAGTCTTGCGGACTGCCTCGGGTTGGTGCGGACTGCCATTGAAGAAGGTGCTGTCCTGAAGCAGTTGGAGCTTTGCGGGCTGGTGCCTTGTCCGCTTAGCTTGGGCGGACTGGAGAGGGTTCGTCATTGGTTGCCTTGCTCCTGGCGGTTTCCCTTGGTGACTGGCTAAGTCCTCGCGGACTGAGCGGACAGTCGTTTTGTGTTCGCGCGGGCTGGGGCGGTGTCGCTATCTCATGGGCGGTGACCACACTCCTCACCTGGCCTATAAATAGGACCCCCCTGGCACATCTACAGTAACCAGAAGTAACGTGAGTGAACAGTAATTTGGGTTGGGCGAGTGCTGCGGTCTGTGTTTTTCAGTCCGCACGGATTGTTTCAGGCTGACGGTTTGCTGTGTGCAGGTCGCGCGGATAACTTCAAGGAGCCAGGAGCTTGGCTGTGACTTCGGTCAGTGCTTGGAAGTGTGCGATCTCTGCGGACTCAGCAGGAGGTCGCTCTGCGGCTTGTCAGTTCTGTTTCAACTTTCCCAGCTTCAATAACCTGTCCGCCGGCTTCAGGCGGGTAGGGGAGTTCCTCAGTTCGGGTTCAGCAGGAGGCGAATAACGGTCTGTCCGCGCGACCTCGCGGTCTCGGCGGACTCCGTGGTATTCGGCGGATTGCAGCATAGCTTGGGCGGTCTCGGCGGTCTCGGCGACCTCGCGGTCTCGGCGGACTGGAGTTCTGTCCGCCCGGCTTGTTTTTTGGTTCTTTCTGTTTACAGCTGTAATACTAGCGAAATCATGTCTCGCTATGTATGCCTCGGATTGTAATGAAGTGAATGCATAATAAGATCTTCTTGTGCTTCCATTGTTTTGTTGGGTGCAACCTCTAGTCCTTGGGTTTCCGCGGTTCAGCGTGCGAACTGGGTAGTTTCGAAGATATTAATTTGGTGTTTGGGCTATCTTGCTGACCACGTTGAGAAAATTTAACAAATATGTGCCATCAGAGAGGTGGTCAGGCTTGCAGATACTCCTCCACCAACTCTATTTGGAAAACTATTATCCTATGAGATGCAGCTCACTGCTAGAAAGGAGGAGAAAAGCAATAAGTCTGAATACAGAGAGAAGTCAGTTGCCTTCAAGGTTGAAGCCACAAAGAAGGATAGGAGGATGTCTCCATCTCCTCCTAAGAAAGCTGCTGAAGTCATCTCAGAAAATTCTGACAATCACACATCAGACAGCCTTAATTCTAATGAATACTTTGCTGCTTTCACAAGCCAATTTCAAAGATTCTTAAAGAAAAAATAGTGGAGATCCAAGCCATCCTCCTTGCAGTCCAAGGATGATTATTATCAGAAAAGGAAATCCTCAAGAAAGGACATGTATTACACTAAACCTAGTAAATTAACTTCTACTAAGATTGTTTGTTATTATTGCAACATGCCTGGACATATAGTTGCTGACTGTCCTGACAAAAGAAAGGAATCAAATGACAAGAAGAAACTGCAAAACAAGGGCAAGAAGGATAGATCCTTTGTTGCAAAGAAGGAGAAAAGCTGGACTGATTCCTCATCATCAGATTCTAAAGCTGAGACTGAAGCTGAAGCCTATATTGGACTGTTTACAACTGAAGAGGATTCAGAGGAGACAGAATTATTGTAAATGCTGGATTCTATCAATGGGGTTAATCTTCAATGCAAAGGGCTGATGACTATATTTGAAGAAGATCAGTGTCAGGATCAGCCTGGTCCCAGTAAGGTAAACAACCTTTCCTCAGTTTTTGATTATTATACTGGATCAGAATCAGAAGCATATGCATCAAGAGATGTGGATGGTTCAGAATCTGAAGGGTATGTACATCAACTTATTGATGAGTATGGTGATCTGTTGTATACACTTAAGAGAAGCAGAAACCTTGTCAAAAACCAGGCTAAGGAAATTGCTGCTCTTAAGTTGGCTACATATGATTCAGAAAAATTGCTGGATCAGAAGATGAATGAGGTTGCCAAGCTAAAAAATATAACTTTTATTCAGATGAGAACAATTACATTCAAAAATGATCAGATCAAGGGTCTGGAAGTCAGACTATAAAGAGAAAGGGAACTTGTGGCTAAATTCTCAAAGCCAAAGTCTATCTTACCTCTAATTGATAACTTCATTGCACAAAAGGGTAAGACAGGTCTAGGTTTTAAGAGAAGAACTAGGGCAGCAAATTCTAAAAGAAAAGGCAAAGCTCCAGTTTAGCCACAGGCCTTCAAACCCCCTATTGCTTTCAGGAAAGTGATGCAGCCCACTAACAAGTATGATCATGACATTTCATATGGTCACAGTAAGCCTGTTATTCTGAATGACAAGGGTATAAATGTCAATAGGGCAGCCCATGTACAAAAACACCATGTTCTTCAGGAATCATTGGTATATGATGCACCAGCCCTAGCACTAAACAAAAGGACAGCTGACAGCAAGGCTGTTAAGACTGTATCTAAAAGAAGATACAATAGATATGAGTGATGGTGTTGTAGCAAGGCTGGGCATTATGCCATAGACTGTTGGCATAACACCCGTGTCAGGAAAAATTTCAGCTTACATGTTAGAAAGACTGCATGGAAATCAGTCAAGTTTCAGACTAACCTAAACCTAGAACCCAATACTTATTGGGGTTCTAAGGTTAAGTAATTATATTTGATGTAGGTGAGTCCAAGTGACCATACCCCAATATGGTACTTGGACAGTGGTTGTTCCAGGCACATGACTGGAATAAGAAGTATGCTGAAGGACTACTCTCCCATAGAGAATGGACCCAAAGTGATCTTTGGTGGATATAAAAAGGGGATCATCAAAGGGTTTGGTAACATTTCCAATGGCTCAATTACTATCACCTAAGTGACTTATGTGAAAGGTTTGAAACATAACCTAATAAGCATAAGCCAACTGAGTGATCTTGGTTATGATACTTCATTTATTAAGAATGAGTGTCAGATTAGAAGGACAAGTGATCAAGAGGTCATCTTGTCAGGTTATAGAAAACGAAATGTTTATTATCTCAGTTTTGATTGTGAGAATAAGAACTCTCCAATATGTTTAGTTGTAGATGAGAAAGCATCTCATTGTGTCAAATGGCACAAGAGGCTAGCTCACCTTAACTATAAGACTATAAGACAACTCTATAGCATGGAGTTAGTGAGGAATGGTCCTCAGTTCAAGTGCATAAAAGAGGGTGTATGTTCAGCTTGCCAAAAGGGCAAACAGACCAAGACCACTTTTCATGGACATGATACCAAAGATTCTGTGAGGTGTTTGTACCTCCTGTATATGGATCTATTTGGTCCTATACCATTTCATAGTCTAGGTTGAAAAGTCTATACACTTGTAGTTGTGGATGACTATTCTAGATTTACTTGGGTATTCTTCCTGAGCCAGAAATCTGAAACCCCTACTGTCTTCCACAATTTTGTTAGGCAAATTCAGAATGAACTTAACAGTTTAGTGGTCAAAATCATACGTGACCATGTGACTGAATTTCAGTCTGAATGCATGAGAAGATTTTGTGAAGAACTAGGGATTCATCAAGAGTTCTCCTCACCTAAACTCCTCAGCAAAATGGTATTGCTGAAAGAAAAATAGGACTCTTATTGAGGCTAGTAGAACACTACTAAGTGATACTTCTCTCCTAGAATATTTTTGAGCTGAGGCAGTAAACACTGCATGTCATGTACTCAATAGAATATCCATCACTAAAATTCATAAAAAGACACTCTATGAGATTATGAAAGGCAGAAAACCGAACATATCCTATTTTAGGATCTTTGGTAGCAAGTGTTATGTACTTAATAATGGTAAGTCTTATTTAACTAAGTTTGCTGTCAAATCCCAAGAAGGGATATTTGTTGGGTCTCATTATACTGTAGTCAAAAGAATTTTGAGATATCTTAAGGGAACACCAAATCTTGGCCTTTGGTACCTTAAGAATAGAGATTTTCTACTAACTGTGTATTCAAATGCAGACTTTGCAGGATGCAAAGAAGACAGGAAAAGTATAACTGGCACTTGTCAGTTTTTAGGTGGAAGATTGGTATCTTGGAGCAGTAAAAAGCAGACAAGTGTGGCTATTTCCACTGCTGAGTCTGAATATGTTGCTGCAGACAGCTGGTATGCTCAGTTATTATGGATTCAACATCAACTTGAAGATTATGGAATCCAGGTAAGTAGAACTCCATTATTTTGTGATTCTACTAGTGTCATTTCTATTGCTAGAAATCCTGTTTCACATAGCAGAACTAAGCACATAGAAATAATATTTCATTTCCTTAGAGATCATGTTGAAAAGGAAGATATAAGTTTAGAATTTGTCAATATAAATTTTCAAATTGCTGACATGTTCACCAAACCACTGGATGAAACAAAATTCAATTATTTTAAAATTAAATTAGGCATGCTGAACATAGAATAAGAATCACAAATTTGACTAAGTAAATATGTGTCGATATTTAAAGACAAAGGTGTCGACACTTAGTAGATGGTGTCAACACATAAGAAACATTCTGTCGACACATCCAGAAGATTGTGTCGACACTCATAATTTGGTGTTGACACATCGCTATCCTGACACTTAAATGTTGGTGTCGACACATACAATCGTCTGTGTCGACACGCAGAGTTTAGTGTAAGCTCTTAAGATTATTTGTGCCGACACATCGCAGTTGGTGTTGACACATAGAATAGTAATTCTCTGTCGAGACTTTAATAGTCTGTATCGACACAATCCCAACAGTGTCGACATAATAGGTTTATTTCAACTCGTCTTTTGACCTTCTCTATTTAGAAACATATAAATAGGTGGAACTAAACCCCTATCGACTTCGCTCTCAACATTCTCGAGACCTAATCCTTTGTGTCGACAGACCTTCATCTCTTTTCTCTCTCTCTCTCTCTCTCTCATCCCTCATGGCGCCAAAGCTGGAAGACAACATCAATGAAGGCTATGAGCTATTTCGTGATGCCTTTGCGAGTGGATCTAGAGATATCAAAGCCGTGATTACCCTAATCACAGAGAATGTCTTAGAAAACTTGGTCTCAGAACCTACCAAGATTTGGAAGAAGGAGGTTCTTGAATTCTACACAGTAGCAACACTGGATTCGACGGGCCTGAAAATTAAGTCATCCGTTCAAGGAACTAAGGTAAAACTCACCCTAAAGAGTTTGAGGAAGACACTACACTTGCCAAGGGTTCAAGAAGACGATGAAATAGTATCTTCCATGACCAAAGAAGCTCTCCAATGGTGTGGACTGGATCCCACCACCAAGATTGGATCATCTATGCTCAGAAAGGGAATGAACTCCTAGGGAAAATTTCTTTCTGAAATTATAGGAAAAGTAATTCTGTGCAAACCAGGAGGACATGAAAGGATATCTGCCTATATGTTCAATCTAATGACCAGAGTCATCTTCAAGGTCAAAACCAACTGGTCTGCTGTAATCTTTGAAAAGATCAAAGAAAGTTTAAAGAAACCTAATCTAGGCAGAATTCTAAGTCTATATCTGTTTGTAAATGTTCCCGAAGTGATGAATCAGACAGCGGGATCTAAGATAAACCATATGAGAAGAATGGATTTAAGAATATTGTCCAGATGGGAAAGGGTCCTGACAAAGGATGTTTCTACTCCACAAAAACAAACACCACAACTACAGAAAAAGAAGACACCAACACTCAGGATAGCTGAATCTTCCAGTGATTCAGAAGAAGAGGTGGTCTTCAGCTCTGATGAAGAAAGACCATAGAATGCTAGGACATCACCTGCTCTAGAGACTGTAGATGATGGTCAGGTGCAGGGGGAGCAGATTCCAGAAAGCAACATCCACCTGGATCAGGTATAGGAAGAGCCTCATCAAGGGGGAGGCAATGAGCTTTCTCCAGCTTCAACTTAACAAGAGGCATTACCTTCAGGGGGAGCTCATGAGCAACAACCACCTGTCTACACAGCTGCATTAGATAGTGACGCAGCACCTCAATCAATACTTGAGGCAGTTCAAGACATCAACCAAACTGCTGTGGATACTGTGAATGATGCACTGGATGTGCTCCCGACTGATGTTGATAAAAATGTACAAAACTATATACCAGATCAGGACATTAACATGGAAGACACTGTTGACTTTGAAGGAGGAGAATCTACTAAGAAAGGGCAAGCTATTCCTTCTGTTCAAAAAAAACCAAGAGGTAACTCTAGAAGAGTTATTTCCTGACATACAAGATGCAAGGACTGAGGGGGAGCAACCAAGAACTGAGAAGGAGTTGCCCTCTAGTCCAAAAGCCACTATGGACATAGCAAGTTCCTCAGAAACTTCAGAAGATGAAACAACCTCTAGGGCAAAGAAGAGGAAACTGATGGTCCTTAGAAAGAAGAGCTTAGGCTATAAGAAAGCCTTGTAGACTGTCAACCAACCACCAGCTCCAGCAATTAACTTCAGCTCACTGTTGGTGGCACTGCAAGTTAAGATGGATGAGCAAAGAGCAGCTCTTGAGAAATATGTAGATGAAAGTCATAAGGAACTCCAATTTTCTTTGGCTCAAGATATCAAATCTATCAGATTTGAGGTAAATCAGCATAAAAAGGAGATGACAGACTGCTTCCATAATGGAGGTAATGCTGTAGTTTATTTAGCCAAACAACAAGTGGAAGCCAAAACACAGATAGATGATATAGTAGTCAAACAAGGCTATGTTTTGGAAAATCAAATAAGAATGAATGACAATCTTACTGAATCTCATAATGTGATTGTCACAGAACTTAAGAATACAACAACTGCTTTAATTGCAAACATTGCTAACAAAAATACTGAGTTTTATAAACTTCTCAAAGCAAATTTGACTGATATTAGCACTACTATTCAAGACTCTCAAAAGGTAATTTTTGATCAGCTGCTGAAGTTCAGAGCATTCTACAAGGAAGGAACAAATTATCTAGCTAATCATATACGGTCCCAAAAGGATGATCTAAGAGACCATGTTGAACGAGAAGTCATAAAGGGGGAGAGAGTGTTAGTCAATGCAGGCTCTGAACATGCCAAATGGATAACTAATACTATCAGAGCCACTCTTGGATATCCACCCCTGTGTGATGAAGACAACACGGCTGAGTCAGGCATTCAACCTTCTTATAATGAAGGGGCTCAGCAGGAAGTGGCTCAAATTATTTATCCACCTGCTGACTTTCAAGGAATTCAAGCTGTTGTTCAACAAATGTACAGTCCTCCACAGGAGGTTCAGAATGTGGTTATTGAGAAAGTTGAGATGTCTGAAGCAGCCTTGAAAAGAGAGCAAGAAGCTCAACTTTCTAATAAAAGGTTTAGAGAGCAGGCTGAACTAAAACCTGATTTTGAAAAATGGAGTCCCACTTCCAGGAATATAATTCTCACTGCCTAGCAAGCAGTTAAAGATAAAATGCATGATAGAGGCAAGTGGTACTCAAAACAAGAATGGAGTAAGTATTAGAAGAGGTAAGATGCAATATTTCAGTTTAAAAGGGATCTTAAAGTTGGAAAGATACCTGCTACTGTTGTGGAGCCAAGCAAATACTTTCCAAAGCCTTATCATTATTTTGAAAGGCAAAAGTTTAAGGCTGAAGAACTCAAGAAGAAGGATCTTAAAGGGAAGAAGCCAGCTGAAGACACTGAAGCTAGTGTACAAGCAAGGATTCAGTCTGATAAAGGCATTGTAATCAAGGAGCCTAATCAGCCCTAGTATAGATTGACTAGATTTTAGAACTTTGTAATCTTTAGTTTTAAAATCTATGTAATCTGTTGTTCAGAAACTTTTTGTAGTTCAACAAAACATTGATTCATATTCTCTATATGTGATCATATTTTATGATGATATAATATGTTGGTTTTGTTTATATACTAACCTGTGTGAATGCTCTTATACATCATAATCTTTGTTTTATTATAAGTGATGTATATCATTGACTAAGGGTTTTGACTTCTCCAAATATGGGGAGATTGCTGGGTACATTGGATAATGTGTACCAGGTTTGGAGAAGCCTCACCTAACTCAATGATATTCATCAAGGTGTATTTGATGTTGTGTTGAGTTTCATGTGCAGGTTAAGGAAATGCAGAAAACGTTTCTAAGTACATGTGTCGACACTTGAGAAGTATTGTGTTGACACATGGGAATGGCTGTGTCGACACCAGGAGCCAGTTTGTGTCGACACACAGAACTTGTATCAACACACAGAGATTCTGTTGACAAAGGCTGTGTCGACATCAGGAGCCAGTTTGTGTCGACACACAGGACTTGTGTCGACACACAGAGATTCTGTTGACAACAACTGTGTCGACACATAGGACTTGTGTCGACACACAGAGATTCTGTCGACAACAACTATGTCGATACACAGGACTTGTGTCGACACACAGAAAGCTCAGTCAACAATAATTATATCGACACACAGGACTTATGTCGACACACACCAGAATTTTTGTTGAAGTCAACTATGTCAAGACAAGAAGTGATTGTGTCGACACACAAGACTTGTGTCGACACATTCTGCAGAAGCTATGTCAAGAAGTTAAAGAGAAGATGTGTCGACATTGTGAAAGCTTTGTCGACATCATCAAGAGTTGTGTCGACACATGATCTATTTGTATCGAAACTTTTGAAGAATTGTCTCGACACTTTGCTGTTGAGTCAAAGTACAATGAAGTTTCTGGAGACTTGACAACTGTCATAACTGACAATGTTGTTGTATCTATCAGAGCTGTCAGAAGGCCGTTAGGAACCGGATCAGCCGGTAACCTCGGATGGAGCCTATATAAAGACATGTTATATCATCAGATAGATGGAGCAAAGGAATGAGCCAACAATAAGGGGAGAAATCTTCATCCAGAAATCGACAAGTCATCCAGAGAGGGCAGATCCTGAATAGTCTGCAAGAAGAAATCAGAACCATATCTGATTAGAAGAAGCTGGATTGAGGATCATCTCCAACTTCAAGAAGATCAACCTTACTTTGTTCAGATTCAAAAAACTTTGAAGAAGCTAAGAACATGTTGATTCTAGAGTGATTAGATCTATCAAGAACTAATCAAGAAGCCTTCACCCTTTCTCTCTCTATCTGGGTGAAGGAATTATTCTTTGTATCATCATTTTTTCTGTTTCTGTAGGATCTTTTATAAATCTGAGTTGTAAGCCTAAATTTATAAAGGCTAAGGTAGGGCTGTGTGCCTGAGGTAGGGGATTCATTTCTCTGAGGTGTAGGCCTAGAAAGAGACTGAGGTAGGGCCTAATTGTCTAAGTTGTAGGAGTGTGGACTCGCTCTAAGGTAGGATTCTTTGAAAGAATCTGAGCTGTAGGACTTGCTGAAGTATGAGTTCTAGGAACCATTCAGGGTTATGAGTTGTAAGATCTGAGGATCTGATAAGGAAGAAGAAATTTATGCTGAATCTAGTACAATGCTAGATAGGCGAAAGGGGAAAGTGGATGTACCCATCACTTGGGGAACCACTATAAAACTATGTGTATTCTATATTGCTGTGTTGTTTAATCTGTGTTATTGACTGTACTGTGTTAATTGCTGAATAATCTGTGATCTAACAGTAAAAAGATTATCTGCCTTAAGGAAAATGAATTGAACCTATTCACCCCCCCCCCTCTAGGTGTTTAGGTCATCTTGAAACCAATTCTTTCAGCATATTCATATTAAATTCACTAAAATGAATTTTTCTTACTCGCCCTAGATTTATGCAGGGAGAGTTACACCTTAGAGACCTGTTAGCTTGATCTCACCAAGACTTTCTCCCCCTTTGTTATTGTCATAAAGGAGCTTGATCCTTTCTGATAGTCATCTTTTATCTCTCCCCCTTGAGCTTGAACAACCAAAGGTAAACATGACATCCATCTCCTCTATCTCTCCCCCTTTTTGACCTCTTCATATAGACAGGAAGGAGCATCAGGTCTTTTTCTCCCCTTATGTTCTCCCCCTAACTGATGTAAATG
Source organism: Platanthera guangdongensis (assembly GCA_039583875.1). NCBI lineage: Eukaryota > Viridiplantae > Streptophyta > Magnoliopsida > Asparagales > Orchidaceae > Platanthera > Platanthera guangdongensis. Next base: position 117,414,777 of record CM077159.1, on the reverse strand, counting down.
AAGGCAGGATTGCAGCTGCCAACATGCCCCTTATACAGGGATGACTTATATATCACTTGATACCACTTGACAACACTTGAGATTCAGTATCACTGGAAATTCTCTACACCACTAGAGAAGACTACTTGAAAGTCTCTAGTCCTGCAGCTGCTGATACCACTTAAGAAGAAGCATCTTCTCTCATCTTGCTTTCCACTAGGTCTGTAGAACTTGCAAAAAAAACAAACCTGTACCAAGCATAATACCTTAGGGAGTACCTAAACCTATTCTAAGTTTAACATACCCAACTTATTTTTGAAGGTGTTGAACTTGGCTTCATCTAGAGACTTAGTGAAGATATCTGCCACTTGCTTGTCAGTGGAGACAAACTCTAGGCAAATGTCTTCTCTCTCAACATGCTTCCTAATAAAATGATACTTAATTTTTATATGCTTAGTCCTGCTATGTGAAAAATTATTCCTAGCAATAGAAAGTGCACTAGTAGAATCACAATATAGAGGTGTTCTACTTATCTTAATGGCATAGTCTTCAATCTGATGTCGTATCTACAACAATTGAGCACAGCAACTAGCTGTTGCAATGTACTCTGACTCTACAGTGGAGATAACAATACTAGTATGTTTCTTGAAACTCCATGACACCAATCTTCCACCTAGGAATTGACATGTACCAGTGGTACTTTTCCTGTCTTCCTTGCAGTCTGCAAAATCTGCATCTGAAAATTCAGTTAGCTCAAAATCACTATTCCTAGGGTACCATAGACCAAGATCTGGTGTCCCCTTAAGATATCTTAAAATTCTCTATGTACCAGAATAATGAGATTCTTTAGGGCATGCCTGATACCTAGCACAGACATATGTAGCATACATGATGTCAGGCATACTAGCAGTCAAGTATAAAAGGGAGCCAATTATCTCTCTATACAAAGACTCATCAATAGGTTTCCATGCCTCATCTTTGCCTACAGGTATAGTTGACCCCATTTGAGTTCTCATTGTGGAGGCATTCTCCATACCATATTTCTTAATTAACTCCCTTGTGAACTTAGACTGAGATATGAACAAGCCATCATCATTCTGTCTTACTTGGAGTCACAAGAAGAATTTTAGCTTACCCATGTTGCTCATCTCAAACTTCCCTTGCATAAGTTTTGTAAACTTCCTACAAAGGTTGTTTTCAGTAGATCCAAAAATAATGTCATCGACATATATCTGGACTAGGATGACCTTGTACTTAGATTCACTAAGGAAAAGGGTCTTATCTATTTTCCCCCTAGAGACTTTGTTCTCAATGAGGAAAGTAGACAATATTTCATAGCATGCTCTAGGAGATTGCTTCAATCCATATAGAGCTTTCTTAAGCTTATAGACATAATTAGGAAAGTGAGGATCTACAAAACCTGGTGGCTGATCTACATATACTTCCTCTTTTAAGTCTCCATTAAAGAATGCTGACTTCATATCCATCTGGAAGACTTTGAATCTTTGATAGGCAGCAAAAGCAATGAATAACCTTATTGCTTCCAGCCTTGCTACTGGGCAAAGGTTTGGTCAAAATCTATTCATTCTTCTTGCATGTAGCCTTTTGTCACCAATCTGGCCTTATTTTTGACAATAATACCATTCTCATCTATCTTGTTCCTGTAGATCCATTTTGTTCCTATGACATTATGTCCCTTTGGTGGGGAACCAGATCCTAGACACTACATCTATTGAACTGATTCAACTCTTCCTGCATAGCTTCAATCCAGTATGAGTCTTTGATAGCCTCTTCAAGCTTCTTGGGCTCTATTTGTGATAGGAAGCTTGAACATAGAGCTGTGTTGATGCTCTTGCTCCTTGTCTGGACACCATGTCTTACATCACCAATGATTTGGTGTGTTGGATGGTCCCTCAAATGTCTCATAGCTGGAGGCATTCTTGCATCAGCTAGTTGTTCTGCATTGTTCTCAGCTGACTGAACTTCATTGTCTTTAGTTGGCTGTTCTTCATCCTTAGCTTGTGAGTCTTGAGCTCCACCTAAACAGCACCCATCTTCTTCCTTATCTTATCCTACTGGACACATATCCATGATGGTAAGCTTGTCCATCACATCCTTTAAACCTGCATAAATATAAGAGGTGATTGGCAGCTCACAGTTAATTAGGTTTGACTCATCAAAGACAACATGTACTGATTCTTCTACAACTTGAGTAGTCAAGTTATAGATCCTATATGCCCTACTCTTGTTGATGTACCCAACAAATATCTCTTATTGGGACTTGGCAGCAAACTTAGCCACATAGGACTTACCATTATTTAGAATATAACACTTGCTACCAAAAATCCTAAAGTAGGATAAGTTTGGTTTTCTGCCTTTCCGAATCTCATAGGGAGTTTTCTTATGTATTTTGGTGATGGAAGCCCTGTTAAGGACATGGCATGCAGTGTTCACTGCCTCAGCCCAGAAATATTCTGGGAGAAATGTGTCACTTAACATGGTTCTACCAGCCTATATGAGAGTTCTGTTTTTCCTCTCAGCAATCCCATTTTGCTGGGGTGTTCTAGAAGAGGAGTACTCTTGATGAATCCCAAGCTCTTCACAGAATCTTGTCATGCATTCAGACTGAAACTCTGTCCCATGGTCACTTCTGATTTTGACCACAGTACTGTTAAGTTCATTCTGAATTTTCCTAACAAACGTCTAGAAGATATCAGGGGATTCAGATTTCTTTCTTAGAAAGAACACCCAGACAAATCTAGAAAAGTCATCAACAACCACAAGGGTGTATACTTTCTACCTAGACTATGAATTGACATAGGACCAAATAGATCCATATGTATGAGGTATAAACACCTCACTGAGTCTTTGGTATCAAGGCTCTGAAAGAATGTCCTGGTCTGCTTACCCTTTTGGCATGCTGAGCAGATACCCTACTTAATGCACTTCACCTTAGGAACATTTCTCATTAACTCTTCACTAAAAAGTTTGCTTATGGTCTTTTAATCATATGAGCTACCCTCTTGTGCCATTGGACACAATGTGAAGCTTTCTCATCTATAACTAGGCATATAGGAGAATCCTTACTCTCACAAACAAAATTGATACAATAGACATTTCCTCTCCTAGTGTCTGTTAAGATGACCTCTTGGTCACTTGACCTCCTAATTTGGCACTCATCCTTGAGAAAACAAATGTCATAGCCAAGATCATGAAGTTGGCTTATGCTTATCAGGTTATGTTGCAAACCTTTCACATAAGCTACTTGTGTGATAGTGATTATGCCATTAGATACATTACCAAACCCTTTGGTTACTCCTCTTTCTGAACCACCAAAGATGACATTGGGTCCATTTTCAACTAGAGTGTACTCCATCAGCATGCTCCTTGTTCCAGTCATGTTCCTGGAACATCCACTGTCCAAGTACATATAGTGGTATAGCCACATGGACTCACTTGTAAAAATAGATCATCTTTCCTTAGGACCCCAATTCTTATTGGGTCCTAGGTGCAGGTTAGACTGAAATTGAACATGCCTACCTGCAGCTCTTCTAACATGTAAATTGGCATTATTTCTCTGGACACACTTATTGTGCCAGCAATCAATAGCATAGTGGCCCACTTTGTCATAACACTAGCACTCATAAATATTGTACCTTCTTTTGAGGGCTGGCTTTACAGTATAGCAGTCTGCAGCTCTCATTCTAGCAGGTCCAACAGCCTTTTTCTTAAGTCTTCCAGCCACAACCTGATTTGGGATTTGTCTGGCAGCAGAGGTACTAGGGATATCTTGGACCCTATCAACAGCTGCCTTATTTTTAGAGTGCAAGCTCCTTATAGCTTCAGATATACCCAAGTCAGGTGTGCTGACAGACTTTCCTTTAGTCTGATTGTGGACTGACAGACTTTGAGAATGGGCTGCAGCCTTATTTTTTAGTGTTGGGGCTGGTAAACCAAACACAAATGGTCCAGGATGGACCATCTAGATTTCTTAATGGGCTGCCTTGTAGGCACTAGCACACTTGTCATTCCTAACACCATACTCCTAGTGATCATGAACACTGTCATGGTCATACCTGTTAGATGGTAGCTCCACTTTACTGAAAGGAATTAAAGGCTTGGAGGCTAGTGGATGCACAAGAGCATTGCCCTTCCATTTGGAATAGGTAGTTCTAGTTCCCCCTTTGAAGCCTAACCCCTTCTTACCCTTTTGGGAGGAGAAGGAATCAATCAAAGGCAATACTGAACATGGCTTTGAGAACTTAGTCACTAGATCCTTCTCCTTTTGGAGTTTACCTTCAAGATTCCTAATGTGATTATTTTTGAAGGTGAATTTGTCCATCTAAATAACAGTGATGTTTTTCAGCTTGCTGACTTCTTGTATCTCCAGGTTCAGCATGTTTGCTGAGTCTGAAATAGCCAGCTTCAGAGAGGCAATCTCCTCGGCATGTCTTTTGGCTAGAAGCTTGCTTCTCTTTAGTGCTTGTATTCACCATAATTATCAATCAATTGATTGACATCTCTCTCAGATTCAGAGCCATCTTCATCTCTTGATGTAGATGCTTCTGATTCTTGACTAGTTATATAATCTGACACAGAAGGTGTAGAATGTACCACTACAACAAATTCATTATATGGTAACATTTTTTTATGGCTTTAGTGACGATTTTTAAGCGTCGCGATAGTTTTCATGACATTTATAAAAATGTCACAAAATTTTCGTGATTGCGGCCGTCACCGTATCTCATTGCGACGCTTTCATAACAAAACATCACGATTTGCAATTGCTCTATCGTGACATTTTTAAAAAACATCATGATAAATAATTGATCTATCGTGACACTTTCTAAAAAGCGTAGAGAAAATATTAACTCTACCACTACGTTTTTGCAAAATGTCACCGTATTTAAAACTCTACAATAACGTTTTTCGAACAAAACGTCGCAACCTTTTGCATTTTAAGAAAAAAATCTTAAAACAAATAGAAGTTTATAATAACTAAAAGTATCCTACAGCTCGTGAAGATTAAGGAATTGACACCAAACCAAATTAGATTAAGGAATTGTTGCAAAAAAAAATATATTTTTAGTGATTATCATACATTACATGATTATCTACAATGATGTACACTGCTATTTAAAAAGTGATGATAAAGCAAAACAAGTTTAAAGCTTCCTCTCCGGTGAAGTTCAAATCTTCATCGAGGGCTTCATTCTCCACTGTTTTTGAGGATCCTGATGAAATTCCATGATGAACCTGATCAATTGCAAACCAACTATAGGATATTATACGAATAACAGGTATACTGGTATACCCTTGCTTGGGCAAAGTCTTGTTCTCAGAAAGCTGAATAGAGTCGATTTTGTTTTAGTTAACTAGGAATCAAAAGGCAACCAATAAGGAAGCTTGACCACTTGTTTTGATTATTCCAATGTTGCAGTAAAGTCTTCTTAAGGCCCCATTTGGCATGGTGGCGGTGTTCATGAATGAGGTGGTTATGAACTATTGTTCATGAACACCCAGTCTCACCTAAGGAGCTTTAACTGTTATCATGCCAAACATTCATTCGATGATGATGGTGTTTTTTGTCCAATTCACTAGAGTAAAAATACTGTGCCCAATGGAGCTTAAGGCTCTGTTTGGGGGGACTTATTTTCACCGGTCAAGCGGTTACAACTGCATGAATCAGACCATAATTATGATCTGATTCATGCGGTCGTAACCTCTTGATCGGTGAAAATAAGTCCCCCCAAACAGAGCCTAAGTGTTAGAAAATTATCACAAGAAATATTAAGTTGCTTATAGGTGTAGAGAATATGGAATAGTGGAATAACATCATACATTAATAATTAATTCAAAACAAATATAAGGCGGTGAAATTGATACATTTAATAGCTCACCACTATGGGTTCAAATATCATACATTAATAATTATCATTCAGAACACGAAGAGAAATAATTACAATGACGAAGAAAAACCTGTTCTGGATCAAAAATTCGAAGACAAAATGTATTAAGTGGCCCATCATGGAGAGAATGAAGGCATGGAGAAGGGCCCAAATATTGCAATCTTGACCTGAGAGAACTTGTGAACCAGGATTTAAATTAGCCTTTTATCAACATGGATTTTATTAATCACCTCAAAAGCATCCTTGAGCTCGTGAAGATAAGAGGTGTGGTACTCGGACTTGAATGTGTTGTCCATAAGCGGTGGTAGTTTTGCTGCCTCCTTTTAGTTCAGTTTGTCACTCTTGTTGTGCTTGAGAACTCCTGCATGAAAAATCATAATTAAGAGTACATATATGCTATACATTCTACATTTGAGACACTAATTAACCAAACAACATACATTGAGATCACTCTTCAAAACATGCACCATTTTTAGTGTTATAATCTTCTAAGAGACATTTTATCATACATCTTGAATATAGATATCTTAGTGTAAAATAAAAAGTTGTGCCCGAAGAATAGAAGGTACAACATACTTGGATGGAGTTGATGAGTTTTGAATCGATAAGAGTTAGGATTCCCTAGCATATACGGAGGTGGACATTGTAGAGGCGAACAAAGATCTGGAGAAGGAAAATAACCAAAGAGAGCAACAAAGGGAAAAAACAGTATCAATAGATGGAGAAGCAAAGGAGAAGGCATTGCATACCTGGGTGGACTTCAACTTCAGACGGAAGACAATGATTTCCAGAAGAGGAGCTTTCACTCTGTGGTACTGCTGCTCGATGGACATTTCAATGTAGAAGATGAGCAAATCCTCCTTCACATGGGTAGATTTGATAACCACTCCAACGAAATGCTAGGGAATAAGAGTACCAATTAGAAGTAGGAGATACTAGAGAAATCAGTTATTTGGAAACACTGAGATGGCAGTGTTCGGGAAAGAGTAAACCTGACCTTGGGAAGTAGAAGTGCTACTGAAGACGAACGCCATAGTCCGCTAGGTTAAAATAAGAGAAATCAGTTACAATATCCCGTAGTTGCGGCGATGGCAAGAGGTATCCAGAGGCGACAGTGAGTGCGATAGGATGGGGAGCGAGAGTAACGCGTAGGAGCCCTAGCCGAAATTGAGGCATTATCGCAGATGGAGTCGGAGGAGAAATTGCGCATGAAGAAGATGCCCTAGGAGCAGGACGGGACATGATGAAAGGAATTAGATGAGATCAGGAGGAGGAAATGAAATTTAAATTAAACTTCATCCCTTATTTGGTAATTTTAGTGATTGACACATGAAGCGCCAGACTAGTCTCACGCCAACGAAAAATATTTTGGTGTGTATATGTATCTATCGTGCATGTGCAAATACGTTCATACACGAGAAGAAATATGATTGTATTTGAAATTCAAAGAAATAAGGTCATATTTCCCTGAAATCCCGGCCGACGGATCGAAAGTGTGCAGATTCAATTGTATAACAGACCAAATTAATTGATACATATACGTACCAAAAAAATTCCACGTCAACCCTTAATGTTCTCCCCTGGCATTAATGAAGTCATAAGAATGTTGGGGCGGCGATGACGTGGAATTTTAATGAAGTGCTTTCTCATTAGGAGGGAATTTGTTTTTTTTTGGGGGGGGGGGGGGGGGGTAAGCTAACTTAGCCGAAGTTAATTAGCTTAGCTTATATATTTAAAGATATTTTATTATAAAATGATTTTTATTTAAAAGATAATATATCATTTTTTTTTACAAAAGGAACTCCAAAATTTTTATAACTAGTGACTAATGTTTTTGTCACTAAAAACATTATTGAGTGACTAAATTATTTTTGCATGGTTACTAAATAATTTAGAAAATTTAATTTATTGACAGATTTTATATTTCATCACTAAGGATATATTTTCAGTGACCAAATATTTATTTCGTCACTGAAGACGTGTCTTAAGTGACAAACTATATTTAGTCAATAAAGAGATGTTTTTAATGACAAAATATATTTCGTCGCTAAGTTTTCATCACTAAATGTCGGGTTTTTTGTAGTGGTTATACCTTGGAACATTCATATTGAGCTATAAGCTGAAAAATGCATGACTACCTGATCGTAGGGTATTTCATCGCTAATAATAATTTGCCTAGATCATTGAGCTACAAGCTGAAGAGTGCATGACTACCATATACGCCGACTCTAATAGTTGCGTATGCTTGTAGAGACTTCAAATCCATGATGAACATATTCATATTAAATATATTTAATTATTATTTGTTTCAAGCTTACGATCGAGATCGGCGTTATCATCAATATAACTTCACTACCATTAAAAACATCACAATCAGAACTTTGACAGAAAATCTAATGTTTTGATGACGTTTTAAAAATAATCGTCATAAAAATAAACATGTAAGTTGACGTTTTTAATGGAAAGCGAGGCTAATGCTTATTTTTGTATTACCGACGTTTTTTTAAAAAATGTCACTAAATATAAAACTAATGGTGACGCTTTCAAAAACGTCATAGTAAAAGCACCATTGTAGAGCATATAACTTGTAGTGTACGTTACTAGGGCCAGGATACTCCTGGCTGGGTCCTTCCTCAGTCAAAGCCATTAGCCCAAGACAATGGCTAGATTCTTCTCCTTCTTTAGATCTGGCAGCATCATCAGCTTCTCCAGTGATTGCAACCAACATCTTTAAGAAGTCTGCTTCTACAGATTCTTCTTCAGCAGTAAATAGCCCAATGAGGGCTTCAGCTTCATCTTCCTCTTCTGACTCTGATGATGAGGAGTCAGTCCAACTCTTTTGCGTCTTGGCAATAAAGGACTTCTCCTTCTTGCCCTTCTGCTGATGTTCCTTCTTTCCACCAGCATCCTTTCTTTTTACAGGGCAGTCGACTATGACATGCCCTGGCTTGCTGCGACAATAACACAACTTTAGAAGAAGTATATTTACTAGTATTAGAGCCATACATGTCCTCTTTAGAGGATTTCTTTTTGCCCTTGTAGTAATCTTCCTTGGGATGAGAAGAAGAGGATGGCCTGCTTCTCCAGTGCTTCTTCTTCATAAATTTCTGAAATTGTCTAGAAAAGGCAGCAAAGTATTCATCAGAAATGTGGTAGTCTAATGCGCTGGTATCTGAGCTTTCTGACTCAGAATCAACAACTCTCCTTGGTGGAGAAGGAATCTTTCTCATGCTCTTCCTTGTGGCTTCAACTTTAAAAGCCACTGACTTGTCTTTGACTGTAGGCTTGCTGATTTTCTCCTCCTCCTTTCTAGCAGTCTGATGCATTTCATATGACAACAGCTTTCCAAACAGGGTTGGTGGTGGAGTGTTTGCAAGTCTGGCCACTTCTCTGATGGCACAGATATTTGTGTCCCAGTCTTTAGTTAAAGACCTGAGGAACTTGTCATTCAATTCATAAGTACTGAAGAATCTGCCATATGTCTTCATCTCATTCATAATTTTGAAAAACTTTTTATAGCACTCAACAATGCCATCTGACTTGTCCTGCATGAAGCTTTCATACTCCTGATTGAGTATGGACTTCTTGTCCTCCCTCACTTCTTCAGACCCCTCCATGTAGACAACTAGTGTGTCCCACATCTCCTTAGCTATCTTGTAGTGGACTAGGTTTTTGGAAGGTTGAGTCATCTATGACACTAACAATAATGTTTGTGTCATCTTATCCATTGTAGCTAAGATGAATTTATCTTTAGTAATATAAGAATACTGCTTTGGATTCTTCAGATTTGCATCAAGAACTGATGTCTTCATTGGGATGAAGGGCACTTCCAGTCCTGTGATGTATATCCTAGGATCAGATGCTTCCATGAAAAGTCTGACCCTTTCCTTCTAGATGCCAAAAGTCTCCTTCCTGCAAAGAGGAGGTTTCATGGATCCAAGTTCTTTATGATTCTCACCTGAACCCAACTTGGCCTTCTAATAGCTGCCCCTGGAGATCAACTCAGACTGTTAAGTATATCTTGAGTAACCTCCATCTGATATCACTTTAAAGTTTTGATTTCAAGAACAACTATGCAACTAGAGGGGGGGGATGTGGTGAATTGGTCCAATTCCAAAAACTTAAGCAACTAATCTATTAATTTCACATCATAGTAATCTCATCACATTCAAGACCAGCACAGAACAGTACACAGAATTTTATATTGGTTTCCCAACTGATGAGTACATCCACTTTCCCCCTTCGCCTATCTAGCAGTATACTAGATTCGGCCAAACTTCTATCTTTCTCAGATCCTCAGATCTTACACTTAGAGCCCAACCAGCTCCTACAACTCTGGCACAAGCCCTACCACTCAGATCACCAAGATACTACAACTCAAGTTCTTCCCAAGAACACTACCTCAGAGTGACTCCACACTCCTACAGCTCAGGCAATCCTGCCCCACCTCAGTGTGAATCCACACACCTATAACTCAGGCAACTCCTGCCCTACCTCAGCCTTTATAACATAGGCTTACAATATATGCCTTAGCCTTTCCACTCAGATTTAGAATGAATCTTACAAGAAAATATTAAGGATGATGAATTACAGACACCCGAGAAAATTCTCTGTGCCTGTCTGTTGGAACAACCTATTACTGATTTGGGAAAGGATCACTATGTCCTTATGAAAATTGTTTTGACCTCCTTGTATAGTTTTTAAGGTCAATTAGATTGAGTCTAAGGGTTAGAATTTAGGCTTGAAAGCTGCCCCAAAGACCCTCAGATCAGGTATTCAAATTCAGAAGACTAAGTCATTTTCATCGAGCTCAGGTCGACGAATCGTCGAACTCAGTTCGACTATCTCTGAGCTCAGTTCAACGAGTCATCAAACTCCGTTCGACGATCTTCGAGCTCAGATCGACGTTTCTGTCTCTAGCTGTTTTCCCAGTCTCTGAGCTCGAGTCGACGATAGTTGAGCTCAGATCGACGATTTCTGTTTCCAGTCTAGTTCCAATCTCTGAGCTCAGGTCGACGGTAGTTGAGCTCAGGTCGACAATTTTCTAGAGAGATCGACGATTCTCAAGATTCAAATTCAGACAGTTATGGAATTCTATCTTATTTATTCCCAGCATTTAGTTCAAGGATCTTGTAGCCGTTTTAATTAATCTGAAGCAAGTTTCAAGGGAGATTTAAAGGAATGTTTTCTAGGACTTTCCTCCAGAGACAAAATTCATTTACGAAAGTCATTAATGAGTGGCTGACGGCTATCTTGGAGACAGAGAATCAATTCATTCTTTTCAGATCTAAGGAATAAAAGAGGATATTATCCTGCTACTCCTAACAGTTACACACAGAAAGAGAACAGTCACAGACTGACACACAGACAGAATTCATTCAAAACACACACCACTAAAGGAGATCAACATACAGAAAATAAGATTTTCTAGATCTCTTTTGACTAAAGTGTTCAGAGGCTTCATCCATCAAGACTCCAGGCACTACATATTTCAGCAACTGCTGGAATCATCCTTTGCTGGAGATCTCATCTACTGAAGGCCTATCACCCTAGTGCAAAGCTTCTTTTCCTGAACAACTTCCAGATCTCAGGGGGAGTTTTGACAACATCATCCACTAGTCTTCTCTCTGATTGTTGACAGAGAAGAACATCTCACCTCTTTCTTTTTCTGCTATAAAATGGTTTCTCAAAACTCCCTTCAAACGTTTTGTGCTGGTTTCTGAGACCTTGTCAAAACTCAGTGGTGGCAAGACACCTGATCAAAAAATCTAGTTTGGTTTTTGAGCACCTTATCAAAAGCTCATTGGTGCCCAGGACACCTGATCAACTCATCCTGCAGTGGATTCCTACCTAGGGTGGTAGAAGAGTGGATGTACCCAGATTGATTGGGGAACCACTATATCTCCTTCTGTCTTCTGGTTGCTATATTTTGTTTGTTGTGTGTTGTGTTTTTATTTCTTGCTTTCATAATTTTTATTTACTACAAGCACCTTACACATATATTTACATTAAGTCTTCCACTGCAAAATAATTTTTAACTTGAAAATTATTTTAATATACTCTATTCACCCCCCCTCTAGAGTTAAGGTAGATCTTATCCCCACTTTCAATTGGTATCAGAGGGACGTTGGTTAAAATACCATACCTTAGTTGGTTGTTATTTAACTAAATCTTCATCAGATTAGTTATTCATACAGGCTAACACCTGAACCAAAAGATCTCTGATAAGATCAATCTTTTATAGAGGGTTTTTATTTTTATTATTTGTATTATATTTATCTTTATATAAAACCATGACACAGAACAAAGATTATGCTAGCACCAGACCTCCAGTGTGCAATCTATCTAAGTTTGCACTTTGGAAGGCAAGGATAAGATTGTACATGAATTCTATTGATGAAGATATCTTTAATTCTGTTTTGACAGTGTATCCAAGACCCCCAGCAAATACAAGTACAAGTGATGTTCCACCTCCTTCAGGAACAGATGCAGAAATCAAAAAATGGAAAGTTGCAGATGCTAAAGCAATGAACATTTTGGCACAAACCATGTCTGATTAAATATTTCAAAAAGTAGCTGAATGGAACTCAGCAAAAGAGATATGGGACATACTATCTGAAATAGTGTCAGGATCTGCAGATGAAAAGAAAGATGGAAGATCCCATCTCATAACTCAGTATGAGAACTTCAAGAAAGGAGAAACTGAGACAGTTGCTGATATGTATAACAGACTCAGTCTTATAGTCAATGAACTGAAAATCTTGGACAAGGAGATCTCATTGACTGAACTCAATGAAAAAATCCTAATGTGCTTCCCCAGCACTTGGGACTCAAGGATCTGGCCAATCAAGGATGCCAGAAGCCTAAATGAGATCACCACTGAGGCTCTTTTGGGCAAGCTCAAGTCTTATGAGCTGCTCATCAAGAACAGAGAAGAAGAGCAGAAGGCTGCTTCACCAGTAATCAGAAAAGAGAAATCAATAGCATTCAAAGCTATTGAAGATCAGCCTTAAGACAAGGTCACAAGCAATGAAGAGCTGCTAAGCTTACTGGCCAAAAGGTTTTATAAAATGGCCAGGAAGGACTTCAGGAAAAAGTCATTCAGAGGGCATGAAAAACCAAGGTATGATAAGTCCAATAACAAAGAAATTACTTGTTTTGGATGTAGGAAACCAGGCCACATTGTGCCTGACTATGCAGAAAATCAGAATAAGGACAAGAAGGATAGGAAAGAAAGGAGAAGAGACAAATACTTCAGGAAAAATAGCAATGACAAAACCTCCTCTAGCAAGAACAAACATACTCGGAAGGGGTTTGTAGCTGAAACCTGGAGTAAAACAGAAGAAGAATCAGAAGCTTCCTCCAGCTCAAGTGATGATGAAGATGATGCTGAAGAAAAGGAGTTCTGCATGATGGCTATCAATGCCTCTCAACACAATACTGATACAGAACAAGAGTCAAAGTCTGAATCAAAAACTCAACCTGAAGAGGATCAGGTAATAGACTCATTTGATTTTAATTCAGAGGACTTCAAATGTGAATTTAAGGCATTTTGTTTAGATCTATTAAAATCTGAGAAAGAAATTATTTCTCTCAAAAATTAACTGTCTGAACAAAACACCATAAAATCAGATAACCTCAAACTCTCTGAGGAGTTGGAATGTTGTAGGGTGCAGATAGCCTCACTGAAAAGTGAACTATCAGAGGCCAAGAAGTTTGAAGAATCCCTCAATGAGAGAAGTATCAAACTAATGGACATCACAAGCACAGTGAACTCAAGATTCAATAGTACACTGGGCTTGGGTGCTTCATCCAGCCAACCTATAGTATTAACAACCCCAATCAAGTTTATCTCAAATAAAGGTAAGGGAGTTGTAGAGGTGACTAGGAAGAATTCTAATTTACCTAAGAAAACAAAAGTTCAACAGAAAACATCGAATGGAGCTCGACGATCGCCGAATAGAGCTCAACGATCTCAGGCTGAATCGTCGAACTCAGGTCGACGATCTCTGAACACTGAACTCTGGCATAGTCGATCTTCGAACGGAGCTCGACGATCTAACCCAAGATCGTCGAACTCAGCTCAGAGATCGTCGAACAGAGCTCAGAGTTTTGAAAAATCTTTCAAAGGTAAATCAAATTTCAATCCTAGAGGTCCTACATCTCAGAGGTTTAACCCTTATACTGAATGGATAATACCTATTAGGAGATATCATCCTGAAGGCTATAAGAGTCAACCAGGGATGTCTTTTATTTCAAAATTTAAAGGTTATCAACCTAGGCCCAAGGTAAACTGGGTCAAAAACAAATAAATTATTTTATGTGCAGGTGAAGACCTATCCAACATCAAACCAGCAATGGTATTTGGATAGTGGGTGCTCAAAGCACATGACAGGAAATAAGGAGAATTTCACATCCTTCAAAGCCAAACTTGGACCCAAAGTAATATTTAGTGATTCAAACTTTGGACTAACAAAAGGATATGGTGGTGCAGTCCAGATTGGGTCAGTCACATTCAAGAAAGTAGCTTATGTGGAAGGACTGAAGCACAACTTAATCAGCATCAGTCAACTGTGTGATGAAGACTACCAAGTGACTTTCAACAAATCCTCATGCAAAATCAAATCAGAGGACAACACAAACTATTGTTGACAGGTAAAAGGAAAGGTAACATTTATCTTGTAGATTTTCTTTCAACTAAGGTAGATATATGCTTGTTCAATTCCATTTGTAGACCTAATGAACTATGGCATAAAATATTAGGACATATAAACCTTAGAACCATTGCTAAGCTATCTAAGGACAACCTTATTAGAGGACTACCTTCTGGCCCCTACAAGAAGGAAGGACTTTGCAGGGCTTATCAATTAGGGAAGCAAACCAAAAATAGCTTCAAGTCACTTAATAAGAGTGATTCACCTAGGATTTTGTATCTGTTACACATGGATCTCTTTGGATCCATTACAATACAAAGCTTAGGAGGGAAATCTTATACTTTAGTAGTTGTAGATGACTTCTCTAGATTCATATGAGTGTTCTTTCTGAGGAAGAAGTCTAATAATTTTAAGTGTTTGACAGAGTTTCTCAAATGCATACAGAGCGAGTTCAATACTCGCATTGCCCTGATCAGAAGTGATCATGGGACAGAGTTTGATTCTCTTCTTATGCAAGAGTTCTGTCAGAGTGAAGAGATCAGGCACACTTTCTCAGCTCCTAGAACTCCTCAACAAAATGGGGTAGCTGAAAGAAAAAATAGAACCCTTATTGAATCTACTACTACATTGTTGTCAGATGCTCACCTTCCTCTATTCTTTTGGGCAGAGGCAGTAGTGAACACCTCCAACTATTGTTGAATAGAAGTTTGATACATAAGCTGAAGGGCAAGACTCCCTATGAATTACTCAATGGGAAGAAACCTAAAGTAGATTATTTTAAAATTTTTGGTTGCATTTTTTACATTCACAATAATGACAAGAAATACATAGCAAAATTTCAAGCTAAAGCTGATGAAGGAGTGTTTCTGGGATACTCCATGATCAGTAAAGCTTATAGGGTGTATAACAAATCTACTCTTAAAATTGAAGAATCTGTTCATGTATCCTTTGATGAATCTAACATGTCTTTTAAGGAGAAGAATGCTTCTACCATAGAATCTTTGCAGGTACACTCTCTTGCTGAAAATTTGGACAGGTTACATATTATACAAAAGGATGAAAGCAGTGAAGATGAAGAAGATATTCAACATCTTGGAGAGAATCTTCTTGAAGAGCCAGTTGTTGTTCCACAAGAGGAAACAACAACACAGGTTGGTGAACAATCAACAGCCCCTGTTGATTTAGTAACATCAAGAGACCATCCAATCTCCCAAGTGATTGGAGACATCTCAGCTGGTGTGCAAACCAGAAATCAGGTCAACCAAAACCTGATGCACACCTGCTTTCTTTCTCAAATTGAGCCTCAATCCATTCAAGATGCAGAACAAGATCCACACTGGATCATTGTAATGCAAGAGGAATTACATCAATTTGAAAGGAACAAAGTTTGGGAACTAGTGCCAAGGCCAAAGTATCACTCCATTGTTGGAACAAAATGGGTGTTCAGAAATAAATTGGATGATCAATGAGTCATTGAAAGGAACAAGGCAAGACTAGTTGCTCAAGGATACTCTTAAGAAATAAGGATAGACTATGACCAGACCTTTTCACCAGTTGCAAGGTTAGAGGCCATAATAATCTTCTTAGCTTATGCAGCACACAAAGGATTCAAAGTATATCAAATGGATGTAAAGAGTGCTTTTCTCTATGGAGACATCAAGGAAGAAGTCTATGTTAGACAACCCCCAGGTTTTATTTCTCCAACTCATCCTGATTATGTTTTCAAATTGCATAAAGTATTATATGGTCTAAAGCAAGCTCCTAGAGCATGGTTTGAGAACCTAGCATGCTTTATTCTGAAAAATGATTTTATAAGGGGTAGAGTAGACCAAACTCTATTTATTAGAACCCATAAGTCCAATACCTTACTAGTATAAATCTATGTAGATGACATTATCTTTGGTTCTACTGATTCAAATCTATGCAAAAGGTTTTCCAACCTAATGCATTCTAAATTTGAAATGAGTAGCATGGGTGAGCTTTCCTTCTTTCTAGGATTGCAAGTTAAACAACATGCTGAAGGCATATTCATCTCTCAAACCATGTATGCAAAAGCACTGGTTAAGAAATTTGGTATGTCTGAAGCATCATATATAAAAACATCTATGCCTACTAATGTTGTATTAGATGCTGATGAACATGGGAAACCTGTTGATCAGAGAACATATAGAGCAATGATTACCTCTTTATTATACCTTACAGATAGTAGACCTGACATAATGTTTGCTACATGCATATGTGCTAGATTCCAAGTGAGCCCTAGAGAGTCACACTTAACCTTAGTAAAAAGGATTCTTAGGTATGGGAAAAGTTGTCCAAATCTAGGTCTCTAGTATCCAAAAGACTCAGCATTTGACTTAACTGGATTTTCAGATGCTGATTATGCTGGATGCAGAATAGACAGGAAAAGCACCAGTGGAACTTGCCAGTTTCTTGGTGACAGACTTGTCTCCTAGTTTTGCAAGAAACAAACGTCTGTGTCCACATCAACTGCTGAAGCTGAATATATGGCAGCAGGTAGTTGTTGCTCACAGATCTTGTGGATTCAAAATCAGCTCCTAGACTATGGATACAACTTAGAGAAGTCAAAAATATTCTGTGATAACACTAGTGCTATTTGTATAGCACAAAATCTAGTCCTCCATAGTAGGACAAAACATATAGAAATTAGGCAATACTTTTTAAGGGACAATGTTGAGAAAAATAAAATTGAACTTCAATATATCCCAACTGACTTGCAAAGGGGAGATATTTTCACCAAACCATTGGATGAAAAGAAACATACATTCTTCCTGAATCAGTTAGGAATGTTAGATGGAGGAAGTTTAAAATAAGATCCAAGATTTTAAAACTCTAAAATTGACCTAGACTAGGCAAACAATTTGATTTTTCTAGTGTCTCTATAGGTTGTTTCTGGTCTCCAAACTGCGCTCGACGTTTTTCCCAAAGATCGTCGATCGGAGATCGACGTTCTTAGAAATCGTCGACCGGAGTTCAGCGCTTTCTAGATAGTGCTAAGCTATCTTCTTACGGTCAGCGATCGTCGAACGGAGCTCGACGCTCTCCAATATCGTCGAACGGAGATCGACAATGTTGAAGACCTTTCAGATTCCTTTAGAAGCCCAGATCATCGAACGGAGTTCAACAATCTTTCCTATTCTGCGTCGAACCCTAATATAAAATTCATTTTTCGGTCGTCATTCTCCCTTTGCGCTTTCATACTCTCTGCAGAATTTCTCTTTCCCTCCAAACTTGTCTACACTTGATCTTTTGTTTGTTTATTTTTGCAGGTAAAAATGGCCGTTTTTGTTGCATTTTTGGCGGCAATGAAATTTGACACTGGATTCGATATCGATATGGACTCGTTTGAGAACAGTGATCATATTTTCAAGGATATTCTGGATTTATTCAAAGATCAACAGCTAGTATACATCATGACCACAAGGATAAAACTGGCTGCAGATGAAATCAAAGAATGGGTGTATACTGTTCACAATCAAGATCAAAATATAGTGATTGGAACTATATCAGGAAATCAGGTATCTCTTACTCCTGCTATATTAACAGAAGTTTTTCAATTAAGTACTGGTCAAGATTCTCTTGAGTTGTCTGTAGAAGAGTTTGCAAGTATGATTGATCGGATGGGTCATTCAGCAGCAAACCCTAACAAGCTGCTTAAGAAAAATCTATCAGTGGAATACAGGTTTCTAGCAGATGTTGTTGGAAAGGTCCTGTTAGCAAAACATTCTACCCATGATACCATATCCAGGTATCAATTCTCTTTAATGGGTGCTTTGGTGGATAAGAAACAGTTGAATTGGGGAGAAGTTTTCTTTGACCTAATTAAGAAGAAAGTGAATAAGAACTTTGTCAATTGTGGAAGGATTCTAGGGCTATTTCTTCATAGCAGATGCCCTGAGCTACTTGTTTCAAGTGGGATGCATATCAATGCCTCTAAGAGGTTAACCTGTGCCCTTTTTGGCAAATGAGACAGGCAAATTGCAAAGCCAAGCAGATCCTCTGCAGTCATCTCATCTTCAGGCAGTAGGACTGATCCAGTCACTTCCCCTCAGGCAACTGCCCCATCAGAAGAACTGCCTGCCTCCTCATCTCCACCTTCTCCACCTATTGTTCCCTCAACAAATATCACATCCACCATAATCATCTCAATTTCATCCCCCATATCCATTCCATCTCCAAACTCAATTCCTTCACCAACACCAATATCCACTGAAGATGTTTTCCATCCATTACATCATTATCCACACATAACTATTGACTCATCATCTCACCTTCCATCCTTCACTCTCTTAGGTGATTCCTATATGGATGATTCTCACTCCTCTCCCCTTTAGCCACCATCTTCTTCTACATCATATCAACAACTACTACAAGAAATCATTGCTCAACCATCCTTCATTCCATCTATCTCCATTCCATTAACTTCCATCTCCACCATTCCTATATCTCAACCATCAATTCTACCATCCACATTAACACTTTCTCCAACCACATCTACATCTCCTCCTACATCCATCTCTGCCACATCCATCTCTACCTCTACTCAAGCACCACTTGAGCAAGTAGATCTCTTAGCCATAGCAGATAAGCTCTATGAGATGTTAGCTCAAAGGCTATCACTCCTGCTGGAGACCTCCCTGGCTCCACTTCTGAAATCAGTTCAGGAGTTATCTGACAGGCTTTCTTCCCTATATCCTCATCAGGCAATCCCTTCTATTGGGTGCCTTGATCCAGTATCTACTGAATCTAGGCAGGGGGAGATGCCATATGAAGTAGAGAGATTGCCTGCTTCAGAGATTCCAGTTCCAGCTCCAGTTCCAGTTATAACAGTTGACATCAGGTCACTGCTGTCAGAGTTTGATACTGTTTACCTCAGCTGTCTTTCAGATCAGAAAAGTGAAGATCTTACTAAGGACATTATGCCTATTTCTAGCTGTGAGCCCAGCATAATATCTTTTTATATAAATTCTTTCAAGGCTGTGGACAGTGCTCCTTCATTTTTTGTTGTTCCTGCTGCTGCTGCTGATGCTGTTTTAGTTTCTGATGATGTGCTTATGACAGAGGCTAATGACTCTGAGCCTGCTGTTTCTGTTGTTATTATTTCTGAATCTGTTGTTCCAGTTACATCTGTTAGTGTTGTTTTTGTTACTGCTGCTGCTGCTGTTGTTTCTTCTGTTCAATCCTAACAACAAAGAGATTACATCAAAAGGATTGATAAACTATTTGACAATCCTCAGAGCTCAGATAGTGATCAATTTAGAACTGATTCTGATGATTCCTCTGCAACCATTACAAGGAAGAGGAAAGCTAGAAGCAAGGCCCTAAAGAAAGTTCCCCAGGATAAAATTTAAATGTAAATGATATTCCATACTATATTTTGCATGATTGTCCAATTTCAGAACCATGGATGTAGTTTTCCAGGAATCAACTAAAGGCAATGAAGAAAAAGAGGAAATATGATAAAGGATCATCTCACTTCAATCCTCCTCCTCATCCTTCACCAGATGCTGGTACTGGTGGAAATTCTGCTTATCAGTCATCTGTTGCTAAAAGTCAAAGCACCTCTCAGTTTCAAGGAAGATCTCAATCAAGAGGATGTCAATCAAGAGGACAGTATAGGGGAAATCAAAGAGAATTCAGAGTTTATTCCAAAGGTTATTCTAGGCAGCATCCTTATTATAGGGAAGGACAAGGTCCCACTGACACTACATCTGGTCCTTTCCCTTATAAGTTAAAAGATCTAGTTTCTTCCAGAGCTACTCCTGATGATTCATCAAACAAATATGAACCTCCTATTCCATTTGAAGACCCAGAGAATAATTCTACTTCTTAGACAGCAAGAATGAAAGAGTTGGTTGCACTAGATCAAATTAAAAAGGCAAGAGAACAAGGAAGAGATACATCAAATTTCACCACTCTATCAGAACAGAGAAAGAAAGAACTTGAAAGATATTTTTCCAGCAAATTCTTTAACTCAGAAAGCTGCACCCAGAAGTTGTAGTCCCCAGGACAAAACATCAAACTTCTCTAGGTGCAGATGATGACAGAAGATCCAAGAAAGAAGCTCTTAACTCTAACAGAAAAATAGTTCTCAAAAAGAGCAAGGAAAAGGAATGATTATGTAAGCTAACAGTGTTATCTATTCTGACTTTCTGATGTGATTTTATTTGTGTTTCTGCAATGTTGTTTTTGATTTTATATCTGCATTGTATGCTTTTATTTCCTATGTAATGTAAATAGTAATCTTAGCCCAAATAGGGGGAGATTGTTGGAACACCGTATTACTGATTTGGGCAAGGATCACTATGTCCTTAGGAAAATTGTTTTGACCTCCTTGTATAGTTTTTAAGGTCAATTATATTGAGTCTAAAGGTTAGAATTTAGGCTTGAAAGCTGCCCCCAAGACCCTCAGATCAGATATTCAAATTCAGGAGACTAAGTCATTTTCGTCGAGCTCAGGTCGACGAATCGTCGAACTCAATTCGACTATCTCTGAGCTCAGTTCAACGAGTCGTCAAACTCCGTTCGACGATCTTCGAGCTCAAATCGACGTTTCTGTCTCTAGCTGTTTTCCTAGTCTCTGAGCTCAGGTAGACGATAGTTGAGCTCATATCGATGATTTCTGTTTCCAGTCTAGTTTCAGTCTCTGAGCTCAGGTCGACGGTAGTTGAGCTCAGGTCGACGATTTTCTGGAGAGATCGACGATTCTCAAGATTCAAATTCAGATAGTTATGGAATTCTATCTTATTTATTCCAAGCATTTATTTCAAGGATCTTGTAGCTGTTTCAATTAATCTGGAGCAAGTTTCAAGGGAGATTTAAAGTAATGTTTTCTAGGACTTTCCTCCAGAGACAAAATTCATTTACGGAAGTCATTAATGAGTGGCTAACGGCTATCTTGGAGACAGAGAATCAATTCATTCTTTTCAGATCTAAGGAATAAAAGAGGATATTATCCTGCTACTCCTAGCAGTTACACACATAAAGAGAACAGTGACAAACATACACACAGACAGAATTCATTCAGAATACACACCACTGAAGGAGATCAACATATAGAAAAGAAGATTTTCTAGATCTCTTTTGACTCAAGTGTTCAGAGGCTTCATCCATCAAGACTCCAGATACTACACATTTCAGCAACTGCTGGAATCATCCGTTGCTGGAGATCTCATCTACTGAAGGCCTATCACCCTAGTGCAAAGCTTCTTTTCCTGAACAACTTCCAGATCTCAGGGGGAGCTTTGACAACATCATCCTCTAGTCTTCTCTCTGATTGTTGACAGAGAAGAACATCTCACCTCTTTCTTTTTCTGCTGTAAAAGGGTTTCTCATAACTCCCTTCAAAAGTTTTGTGCTGGTTTCTGAGACCTTGTCAAAACTCAGTGGTGGCAAGACACCTGATCAAAAAATCTAGTTTGGTTTTTGAGCACCTTATCAAAAGCT
Source organism: Platanthera guangdongensis (assembly GCA_039583875.1). Lineage (NCBI taxonomy): Eukaryota > Viridiplantae > Streptophyta > Magnoliopsida > Asparagales > Orchidaceae > Platanthera > Platanthera guangdongensis. The sequence goes on along the minus strand of CM077159.1, from coordinate 117,392,768 downwards.
CAATGTTGCCCAGGACACCTGATCAGCTCATCCTACAGTGGATTCCTACCTAGGATGGTAGAAGAGTGGATGTACCCAGATTGATTGGGGAACCACTATAGCTCCTTGTGTCTTTTGGTTGCTATATTTTGTTTGCTATGTGCTGTGTTTTTATTTATTGCTTTCATAATTTTTATTTACTGCAAGCACCTTACACATATATTTAAATTAAGCCTTCCACTGCAAAATCATTTTTAACTTGAAAATTATTTTAATATACTCTATTCACCCCCCCCCCCCTCTAGAGTTAAGGTAGATCTTATCCCCACTTTCACTATCTACCTGGACTGAGCAGATATCAGCCCTAACTTTTTCTTCACAGCAACAAGATGATACAGAGATCTTGAAATAATGCCCGACTTGTTCTATAATCAACTAGCAGATGAATTTTCTTCTTCTTTAGGGATATCTCCTGATATTTACTATGCAGATTTCAGCCCTCCCTACTTCTTTGATCCAGCAAATTAATCTTCAGATTCTGGCTCCGTTTGGATCAGGATGAAAACTTCAGCTAGGGCACGCCTAGGCTGATTCGTCTCTCTCATAGGATTACTTTGGACCTACTGGAGTAGATGTTGATTGCACTAGCAAACTCAGAAGCCCTCCAGATTTGATCTTGAGGTTCTTGGCTTCTACAACAATGGCGGATGAAGACGACGAACTCCGCTTCTTATCTTAATCAGAGATTAATCCAATTAATTCCTTGATTATAGATCTCGATCTATTCTGCTATTTATAATCCCGTCACATTGGCGAGATGATCGACACGTTTCTCATTTTTAATGGTGGTTAAAACCTCAGCTGTATTAACTTGAGATCCACTGTAGACTAACGACGATGTTAATGTAGATTTGCATTGAATCTGAACTTTGTTGACTTTGCTGAGTCAGCATCATTCTGGACTTAGCCAAAATCAACTAAATTTTCTGAAATCCTGCGTTCGATGAACTTCAAGCTTAGCTCGACTAAATCTGAACTCAGCTCGACGAAACAGTGAAGCTGAGATCGACGAATTCTCTCAGCCTAGTTCTTTCTTCAAGCGAAGGCTGAGTTCGACGAATTCTCTGAACTCTGTTCAACGAAATCTGAACTCTGGTCGATGATTTTGATAACTGAGTCCTTATTATAGGTAAAAGCTAAGATCGACGAACTTTGAACTCTGGCCGACAAAAGCTAAGCTCAGCTCGACGAATGGCAGAATCAGCGACTCTAGACTTAAAAATTTCTTCAGCTTTGCATGATGACGTTGAGAGCATTGAGTGAATATCCCTCACTCAGCGCTTTTTCCCTTATCCATATTCTTCAGCTTTCTGCCTGGTGGGGTTGAGAGCATTGAGTGAATATCCCTCACTCAACGCTTTTTCCCTTAGCCATATTCTTCAGTTTTTTGTTTGATGGCATTGAGAGCGTTGAGTGTATAAGCTTCACTCAACGCATCTGCACTTTGTCAATTTTCTGCAATCTTGCCTTCTAGCTGAAGTTTGGTGTTGACAAACTCAGCATGGCATTGAGTGATGAAGCTTCATTCAATGCTTCTAGCTGTATGGCGTTAAGTGAGTTGAGCTCACTCAACGCTTCTAGACTTAGTTTGATTTCTGCCTTGACTCAACGCTTCTAGCTGTATGACGTTGAGTGAGTTGAGCTCACTCAATGCTTATGGACTTGGCTCGATTTCTGCCTTTGTAATACTATCAGTTTTGACGGCCTGTCTTATCTCAGCACTCTTAGCTGAATGACGTTGAGTGAGCTTGCCTCACTCAATGTTTTTGGACTTAGCCTGATTTTCCTGCCTGCCATCTCTCAGCGCTATTAACTGGATGGCGTTGAGTGAGCTTGCCTCACTCAACGCTTTTGAACTTAGCCTGAATTTCCTGTCTGCCTTCTCTCAGCACTATTAGCAGGATGGTGTTGAGTGAGCTTGCATCACTCAATGCTTTTGGACTTAGATAATATTCTGAGTTTCCAGCTCCACCTTGAGTCCACCTATCATTGTCTCTTAAACTAGCTGTCCAATCATTATGACAAAGACTAACCTATATGCATGAACTTAACCATACATTAAATACAACTATGTCTATCTCATTGACATGTTTGACATCATCAAATCAGGGTCATTGGGATCAATGGACCCAAAAGGGAAATCTGGCGTAGTTTCTTTGAAGCACTTGCCTACTATGTTCACGAGGACTAATTACCTTCGCAAGTCTCCCCAGCCAATCTGAGGCGGAGGAGTCTTCCGAGCCGACTCGCCATTCGTCGCATCCTTCCTCCAGCGCGATAGAAAACTTCCTGAACATCTCGCTAGACTCTGTCGAGCTGAGGAGGTGAGTCGTTGAAGTCTTGAAGAAGCAAGGACTTGCGCTACACATGATCCAGGAGGAGAATGATCGCAGTGAGTAGAGGCTATAGGCATTGGTGCGGGAATATGTACTACTCACTAATGAGGTGAAGCACTGCTCGACAAACGGGATGACGGCCCTCACCCCGCTCATGGAGAGGATCAGCTGTTGGAACTAGTTACCTGATCCCTCATAGAGTTCGGACCCGAGGTCGCAGCCCTCACCTACTACTCTTGAACCACCTTCCTGACGTGAGTCGTAGACCTGAAAACAGACCGAGGGGTCTCAGCTCGGAGGTCCCACCTCTTACCTGGAAGAAACAGAAGTCCTTACACTCCCGAGCCAATGCTGAGCTAGGTGCCTGTGAGGAAGAATATGGAAAGGTTCAACAACCTGATCCAGGCACCTTGTCGGTATATTTATAGGCCTCTGAGTTTGATCTGCAAATATCCATACTGAACCAACCTGAAATTACAAAAACACCCTGGGTCGGGTCTGCCAACAGCCAAACTCCACTGTCCTGAAGAGCTATATGCAGACCACCCGGGGTAGAAGTGTAAAATTACCTGGGGCAGAAGAGTAAAATCCCCCTTGGGGGTAAAAAGGTAAAAACATCTTTCATCCTATGCGGGGAGTGGGGAAAGTGCCTGGCGGGCGAGACGATCCTACCTGCTTGTCTCGTCGGCCTCTCGCTCCATGGGCCATCTCACCGCTAGGGCCAAACCGCGTCGTAGAGGATGTCTCGCCTACAGTGCTGAGACACCATCTCGCCCCCTGCAAGTGGACAAAAGGTCCCACTCGCTTCGTCACTTCATCTTGCCAGCTCCTCTGTCCCTCTGCTGAAAAGGCCTCCCACGAGCCCAAGGTTGTACACAATCCCCGCTCTTTTCGAGGTTGGCCCAAGCTCAGAAAGAAAGTCCAACCGGGGATCGCGGTTGTCGGGATTCATTTGCAGGAATCTTTGGCGGGGCCCACCCCCTGGAGTCTATAAATATGAGACCCCACCTCAATATGGAGTGCCCCCCTCTCTCATTTTCACTTCTCTTCCACCCTTAACATGTCTCATAGCCAGAGCTTTTGTGAGCGTCTCGCGATGGTGCGCAAACAAAACAAATCCAACGTGGCTGCCCTCATCACGTCTTTGGGCCACACCCCTGCCTCAGCCCCTTCATCCTCTCGCCCAAAGAAGGCGAAAGCCGCCGACCCTCCCCTCTCGGCTGGCACGACCTCCTCGGCACCATCAACGGCTGATACACTTCCTCCCGCGTCCTCCGGGGAGAGATAGGTGATTCTTGATTCCTCCTCTTGCCTCTCTTTTCTCTTATCGTCTCGCATATTGACCATGCTCTTCTAGAGAAACCTCGCCGAGTCCCCTATGCCTGCGAATCCTCCTGATGTCACCAACCAACCTCATCAATGCCCCGACTCGCCTGAGGAATCATCCCCCCCCCCCCCAACCACGAGGAGAGAATACCTCTCGCGAATTGTGGGGAATCCTTGCATCCCGAGTAAGAAAACTCATCCCGTCTTTTTGTTTCATACAGATTCTTGTTCCTTCATCGGCACATGCGAGACCACAAGGCTAATCCTTGTACTTACGGCACACGGCCGCGAGACCATCATTTATTATGATTTTTCGCTTTTTCTGTGCAGGTATCCAGTTCGACTCGGCCACTGAGGACGCCCCCGCGCCGCCTCCCCTCTCGCCTCTTCCTCGCCCAGATGTGATCGAGCACTACCTTGGTGATCCCATGGACACCCTGGAGTTGAAGCACCAGACAACCAAGATGTTTCGAAAGTATACACATATCATCCGGGAGATGGAGATGGAGAAGCAGGCTTCTGATCGGCACATTGACTGGCTGGAAACTGAGTGCACTCGCCTCTCCACCAAGATCGAGGCCGACAACATAATGGATGGGATAGACCCCCAGGCCATCCTAAATGAGACGGACGAACATCTCCGTCTCGCGCGTCGCAGTCTAGTCGCCGCATGCGTCTTTCATCTACCTGATCACCCTCCATGCGCGGGAGATCGGGGTGGCAGCTGGAAATGGCTCAAGAACTGAGGGGTCCTGGATTCGTCTCGCATACTTAGTGCTTCATTGTAACTGTTATGAATCGATCGTCCACCCGCCCTTAACTATTAATTTGTTCTATAGGTCCGCCCCCGGACAAGATGCCCGCCCCGCATGGGATGAAATAATTTATTATGATAATCATGTTATTTTTGTCAACCTGTCATGTCATGCTGGGTTTTTCATCATTGTTGTGTTTAATCAGCCTATACTTTAATTAATCATGATATTTTTGGCTCCTCGGAAAAATCGCCGCGACATTTCCGCACCTCGGGTTTTGGAGAGAGAGAGAGAGAGAAGTTGAACCGTCGGGTCTCCCCTTCGGCTTCCGCCTTTTCATTTTCCCGCTCATTCTCCTCTCCTCTCTCTATCTGCTATAAATACCCCTCTCCAGGGATCTAGATACTTCTATGCTTGTATTGTTGTTCTCTGCCACTTCTAAGACCCAGAGCTCTCGCCTACTCCTCCCTGCTTAGCACTTCTCGCGTCCCGCTCCCCCTTCACTCTTTTCCCCTTTTTTATTTCTGTCATCTCGCTGGCTTTGGGGAAGAAGAAGGTAGAAGAAGGCGAGGGCCGCAGCCGCTGCGGGAGGCGGTTTGCCAACCATGATTTCCCTCTCGGCAGGATATACAACGAAGACTACAATCGCTTTGCCAGCGAGTTCCTAGCTGATGGATATTTGTCTCGTCCACCCAAAGTCGGCGAGTCCATCAACACCTTCTATCCCGATGAGCAATCCTTCCCCGTCTCGCACTTCGAGGCGGGGCTAAGACTCCCCCTCTGGCCAGAGGTTAAACAGGTTTTCAAATACTTTGGCGTTGTTACCGTACAGTTCAAGACAAATGCGATTTCGATGCTGGTCACCTTCGCCAGCTACCTACGGCGAGAGCGGTTCGAATTCAGCTTGATCGTCTTCCGCAAACTGTTCATTTACCATGCAAAAGACGACGACATCTCCTACTTCACAGGCCAAGGCTTAAAGGTATGCGAGATGCCAAACAAGAATCACCATTGGCTCACTCACTTCGTTTTCATTCGCAGGAACTTGGGAGGCATCCCTCTCGCTCCGGTGTTGCCTACCGAGGTGTACTACGAGACCCCCAAGGTTGGTGCTGCTGAGAAGGCTCGCAGCGACTTCTTCACAGGGAAAATTTTCAAGGTCAACTTCCTTCGACGATACCTCGACTCGCTTCTTCCCGTCCTACCCGGTGAAGTTATATTCGCGTCCCCTTATCATTATGCTTATCTGAAAGTCCACCTAGTGTCGGCTATGTGCACCTATGGGGGGGGGGGATAGGTGACGTGTGGTTCTTTTGCGGAATTTACAGATGTACCTGCACAATAAAAACAACAGACACAGCACACAGAATACACATCAAATTTATAGTGGTTCCCCGACTTGGGTACATCCACTTTCCCCCTTCGACCTATCTCCCCAACAAGGGACGACTCGGTCACTTCACCCACGGGATTGAAATCCAATCCCTGCACTAACGGAAGGAGCCCTTCCACACGTGAGAGTCAACACTCCCACAAAGCGGGTTGCACCCAACCCTTACAACTCGGAACAACAGTTCCTTTACAACGAAATGAAATTGTAGAATGTACACGTGATACAAACTTCTTTTGGAGACTACGGTGTTCCTCTTTGTTCGACGACGTGTTCTTGAAGTCGATGAAGAGTCTACGACCTTGGTCTCTCTTGGAGAAGATCTCCCCGGAACCGGCGGCGGCACACGAGCGGCGGCTAGCTTCGGGATCGGCGGCTACGATGAAAGTGGCTGCAGAACTTGGAGATCTAAACTTAAGCAGGCTAGGTCTACCAACGGTCACTCTAGGATCAGTCGTCTCGATCGATTCGGACGGGGGAGTTTTCCCGGTCAACAAATCGAGAGACAAGAGATCTCCGGATAGACGCGTGAGACTCAAGCCTTGCTAAGCTTCTGTCACCGGAGATCGGGAAGAAGAGCGATCAGCAGCGGCGACCACTTGACGCGAGCGGCGGCGGCGGAGCGGAGCGATTTTGCGAAGTTAGGGTTACGTCGCCGCTGGATTTTCTTTCTCTCTTATCCGTAGATTTACTGTTCAAAATACCTGTGTATAAATACTGTAGGATTCTCAAATATGACCGTTTGTGGACCCACAAATGAAATCCCCAAAATCCGGTTCAAACAAATCCAGAAGCAGAATCCGGTTCAGCAGCATTCTGAGAAAACGCCAAGTAAAAATCGGCGAGAATCGCAGACGATTCTCGACGAATCGGCGAGAATCACCAAGTGATTCTCGACGATTCGTCGAGAATCGTTTGTGATTCTCGTCGAATCACTTGTTGATTCTCAACGAATTTTACTTTGTATTCATGGGCTGCTATACCACAGGTTCGGCGGGAATTACAAGTGATTCTCGCCGAATCTTACATGGCACCATTTTGAGATGGCCAGAAGGAGTCGGCGAGAATCACTGATGATTCTCGACGATTCGACGAGAATCACCTAGTGATTCTCGCCGATTCGGCGAGAATCACTTGGTGATTCTCGTCGAATTTGCCTTGGACGATTTTTCGTCTTCCACCTAGGAGCTGCTCCTTGATCCTCCAAGCTCCTTGTCTTCTCTTGCATATGAGCGGCCCTGTACTTGAAAGTAAGTGCACTCCAATAGAGAGAGTACACATAGGCCAACACACTGATCTGCTCAACGAGGGATTACGTCGTGCAGACCCGTATATATTGACCTACTGCACCCTGACATTGGTGTGCACTTAGCGTGGAGAGACTGCAAGTACAACTTGAAAGAGTTTATCAAATACATTGTGAATTCATCTTAGCTTGACAGGTGGCTTCCTCAAATCTAGGTAATCGTGGATACAATACCCAACAATCTCCCCCTATTTGACGAAGCCAAAACCCTACTAGCTAAGATGAATAACACCTATCAAATAATAATTATAGCATTTAAAAAATTAAATATGCAACTCAAGGGAATATATGTAATCAGAACAGGACTTGAATCATTCACACATTCAAGAATATATATATATACCAAGAGAAATATATTCACATATAATTTAGAACTGTTCATACGACAGTAATAATTATTAAATGTTCTTAATACACTGTGACCAGCTATAAAATAATGACTATTTGTCCTTAGCTACGTCACCCTTAAGAGTTTGCGCCAAGTACTTTTTGCTCTGCCTTTCCATGTATTCCTTGGGCTTCGGGTAGTACCTAGGAGGAGCAACTTTGTCTGGATCCTTGTTGTTTCTGAAGAAAATGTTGCGCTTCGCTTCAAATGCTTTGTGCGTCTCCCATTCATACTGGCTATATGCTTCATTTCGATTTATCTCTCCTCTTTCTTGCAGCCGGAAGGTGTCTAAGATGATGTTCCTTGAAACTGGGCTCCACCTTTCGTTTCTTACATCCTCCTCACTCAGTCTGATCCTCTTTTGAGTTGGTGTCTCCTTTGATGTCCCTTCCTGAACTTTCCTCTTTCCCCTTGCTTTAGCTAAAGCCTCCTGGTCAAACATACTTCTCAGCTTAGATTTGGAGATGGCCCTAGCGTCAGCTTCATCAGTGAAAATATCAGCAGCACTTGTACTTACATCCTCAGCAATATGTACTTCCTCAGCAGCCTTAGAAGTCTCAGGAACCTGAACACCGGCAGGTTGGTCAGGTAGGACGACGCCTAACGTGCCCAGTGCCTGTTGTAGCATCCACCAGCAACTCTCATAGACGTATTTGCTTGATTGGGCAAAGTTTGCATCCATGCTTTCTTGGAGCTCGTCCAGCTTAGCGATATACTCCTTCTCCCCCTTTTTGGCTTCGTCAGCTATGCAATTGGCATATGAGTGCAAGGAGTCATCAATATGCTTAGTTGTCTTGCTGAATTCAGTGATTAGGGCCTGCTGATTTGCATTTAAAGTGACCATGTTACCATCAAATTTCTGAATATTGTTGGCCACAACGTGTGCGTTCTGATTGACAACAGCCAGAGTATCAGTAGCCTTTTTCAAGCCGGCCATTAACAGTGTGACAGCTTCGCCGGCCGCGTTATATTTTTCTTCGAATTTCTTCTCCATTACGTCTAGCTTATGGTTGATTGCCACCATATTCTTCAGCATGAGATCTTCAGAAGTCTTAATCTCTTGCAGCATTGTTTTCTGAGCTTTATCAAAAGAGGTTTTAAGCTCATTCACGATGCCCTGAATTATATGGACAGTGTGAATGGCTAGGTCATCTCGTAATGGGATACCCGGAGGCACTTCTTGGCCTTGCTCTGGCTCGGCAGCAGACGCATCAGTAGAGCTGGATACCATCACAGTCTCTATGGGAGGAATGTTGGTGGCCTCATTTACCTCCCCCTCCACTGGTGCAGACTTATCAGTAGGAGGTTCATCAGTATCCGGAGACTCAAACACTTCATGGCCCTCATTCACAGCGTCCTCTCCGTCCGCATCCAAAAATTCATCCACATCAGCAGCTTCTTCCTCTTCTTGATCAGCAGAGTCCAGTGTTTCAGCTTCAGTTCCTTGAGTGTGTCTGTTCAGGACCTCCTCATCCTCCAACCCAGGTTCACTTTCTTCATGAACTTCGGCCACCGCATCCCTGGCCACCTGGGCGATGTCAGATATTATATCCATATGAGAGGGTAGAGTCTCCCCCTCGATTCCTGCAGTCAGGGTATCAGGAATTTCACGGGGGGAGGCTGCGGGAGATACTTCCTCATACTCTTCTACAGCAGGCTGTCCGATGCGCCGCTCCCATCGATCAAACACAGTAGCATCCATCTTTTTCAAGTAATGGAGAGGGACTCCTTTGCTCATGTCGAATTTGTCTCCGTTGAGCTGGTTGAGATATAGACTGATGATGCGGCCGAAGCTTGGAGTGCCCAGAGTGTCCTTGATCTTTTGAAACACCAACTCTCCCCAGTTGAACCTCTTTCTGCAGACCACAGCTATGAGAATTTTGAACATATCTCCGGAGATATGATCATGGGAGCCTGGCTTGCAGATGAGTACTTTTCCTATGATGTCAGATAGGAGCTTCCCTTCTTCATTCATCTCTTTTCGCTTTACTGATCGAGTGCCTCTGGGTAGACCGCAGTACAGGAGGGTTCTGGCTTTGTCCTCGTCCTCCAAATAGTCTTCCTGCTCCGCACTTGAAAGCTGCAGGTAGCGTGTTAGCTTACTGGCAGACATCTTTACCTTAGTCCCAGCCACCTTGCTCTTGATGATGGAGTCTCTGTCTCGAAGCCTTGCGGTAGAGAAGAACTCCAGCACTTCTTTATCTAAAACTTTGCAAGGATGCTCCAATACGAAGGTTAGTCCGGCTTCTTCCAGCATGAGAATGATGTTCCGGAACTCGTCCGAGGCATGAGAAAAACCAGTGCGAACCAGCTCGCAACCAGAAATCAAGCCTGCAGTCGTCCTTGGGGCCATTGAGGATCTAGAAAGAAGCCCGACTCTAAACATTAGTGAACATTCAAAAGGAAAACATCACTTGGGGTTCGGCCTTGGAGCATTGAGGAGGAGGTTACCTAAGGGCTTACACGCAAGTGAGTTGATGAGCTTCGGGAAGATCTTCGGTGGAGGGAAGAGTATCCCGAGGGGTGCGGCCTTGCTAGAACCTTGCCGTGAGAGGATGGTCACACACAGCAGCGATTCGACGGCGTCGACGAGAGCGTCGGAGGGCTGCGGGTGTCGGCGAGTTCGCGGAAGTGCCCGTGCGCGAGTCTTAGGGAGTTCTCTTGCGCGAGGGTCGTCGGGTGGGCTCTTGCGCGAGTCGTGAGGAAGGCGAACAGGCGGAGATGGTCTTTCGGCGGGATTTATATACGTCGTCGGGATTCTTATGGAAGTCGAGCGGTCGGAGCTTCTTCGGCGGGATTTGTCTAATTCGGCGAGATGTAAAATGGGTCGGCGGGATTCGGAGTAAATATTGATGTTTTTCTTGACTACTTTGGGAAGCATTGCACCATTTTAGAGATTTTCCGATGTCAAGTTAATAAAAGGAATGATAAATACAAGTATATTCTAAAGTCAATCTATTTAAATTTTACTGAGGTTTTTGCAAAGTCTTCTAAATGTCAATTGTATGTTGTCGAGATTTACAACGACATGTCTTCGAATGTCAAGTTAATACAAGATTAATAAATACATGTTTATTATAACGACAATCTATTTGGATTTGAGCGAGACTTCTTCAGACACTTCTTGATGTCAATTGTGATGTGTCAAAATTCGCAATGACATATCTTTGTTATCCTTTTATTGATGTGTAATGGTTTGCATGCCTCGTGATAAGCATAAGTATACGTATACACAAGGATAGAAATATATATATATTTACTTTGAATGAGGATGCATCATGACACAAGTCCTTGAACTGATCAAAATTACCTGGGATATGGAGAGTCATCATCTTAGTCCCACAGGTAGAACATATTAGTAGCTTAAAGTGAGTATGCTCAACAGGTAGCACATCTGTTATTGCAGACGCTTGTTCCAAGTTAGCCTGAGCCACGTACTGTCTAGTTCCCAAAGTATTCACGGGGACCTAGACTACCCTGCAAGACAGAATTACTTTACCTTAGGAACCCAAATCATATTGGGTCCTAGGTTTCTATTAGCATAAGCATGCAACTGCCTTCCTTCGGAAAACCTGTCTGGAAGACTACCCCTGTCCCTAGAATGTGGATAAGCCCTTGCTGTGGGCACTGAGGGGTTGTGCCAACAGTCAATGGCAAAGTGTCCCACTTTGCCGCAGCACCAACAAGAGTGAATGTTGTATCGCCGTTTTCGACCTGATCTAGTGACGGATGTAGTCACGGTCCTAGGTCTAAAAGGGATAGGGCATGTTCTTGTTGCACAAATTCCTCTTCCGTCGAGGCATGATGAAGGGTGGAACGAATGCATGATGTGAGCGTTATGAGGCCGAGAAGGCGGTGCCATTCTTTCAGGCATCTTCCTTGCTGAGGCTCCATGATGCCTGACATCATGACTTCTATTCTCCCTATCTCGTGTCCTCGAATGGAGAGAATTCTTCTGTGAACTAGGACCTGCAGATCCACACTTTGTTGTGGCAGTGGCCGTGAATACAAAGGGCTCAGAATGAGCCTTAGGTATTTCCTCATGGGTGGCCATGACGCCTCTTGCACTATGGACGTTTCCACATGGGGACAATTCACCCTTGCAGTGACCACGATTATTCCTGTGGTCATACCTGAAGGCATGATGAGTTGCCTTCCCGCTTGGAGTGGGAGGTCGGAACACCGTTTCCCCATTTCTCCATCCCTGGATAATCTGGGAGATCCACCCGGTTTCTTGTTTTCTCTTTATAGCATCAACTTTGGAAAAGTTAGATACTATACGTTTCTCATTTTCTAGACTATTCTCTAGAGCTGAGATCTTAGAGTCCTTGACCTTGTTGGACGCCAATTGGAGAACCAACAAGATCTTCAGTCGAGCAATCTCTCGAGCTTGCTCCTCAGCAAGTAGATTGCTTTCCTGAAGGGCTCTCTTCAGGGAATCAGTATTTTCTGGAGGGGAGCAGTTTCTGTCTTCAGAAAAGTCAAAAGATGTGGGACAGGATGAAGATGATACCTGCTCATCTGGGTTATTGTCATTAGAATCAGTGACCAATGTTTCGTCCTCGTCGGAGCTGCTTTCCTCACTATCTTCTTCAGTCTCTGACAAGGATACTGGAGCTCTGATGCAATCCGAAGGATCCTTGCATTCATCTTCAGAGGTGAGGACCCCCACATACGCTTCATCCTCTGATTGGCAGCATATTTCAGCATTCTCTGACCCCCCCATCAGCTCTGAGATCGTCATCCACAGAGATTTAGCCGTTTTACATTTTTCCAACCTGGAGTGAGAGGCTCCAGACCAGACATCCATAATAATTTGTCGAATCCTCTGGTCCAGTTGGAAAAGTGAGAGTTCCATCTCTGTCATCTCAGCAATGCACATGGGCACTTGGATCCCCGAGTCGGAGGTCTTCATGGGGATAAACGGACCCTCTTACAGGATGAGGGATGCTCGTGGATCGATGGCATCCAGGTGAAATAATACTCTCATCCTCCAGATGGGATAATAATCCTTTGAGCATGCAGGGAGTTTGAGTGGCAATACGTCATAATCCAGATCCATGCTTCTGACACTGGTGGTAGGATTCTGCTCAAGGTGTTAACCTTTTTGAAGAGTAACCTGGCTCTGATACCACTTGAAAGTCCACCTAGTGTCGGCTATGTGCACCTATGGGGGGGGGGGGGGATAGGTGACGTGTGGTTCTTTTGCGGAATTTACAGATGTACCTGCACAATAAAAACAACAGACACAGCACACAGAATACACAGCAAATTTATAGTGGTTCCCCGACTTGGGTACATCCACTTTCCCCCTTCGACCTATCTCCCCAACAAGGGACGACTCGGTCACTTCACCCACGGGATTGAAATCCAATCCCTACACTAACGGAAGGAGCCCTTCCACACGTGAGAGTCAACACTCCCACAAAGCGGGTTGCACCCAACCCTTACAACTCGGAACAACAGTTCCTTTACAACGAAATGAAAATGTAGAATGTACACGTGATACAAACTTCTTTTGGAGACTACGGTGTTCCTCTTTGTTCGACGACGTGTTCTTGAAGTCGATGAAGAGTCTACGACCTTGGTCTCTCTTGGAGAAGATCTCCCCGGAACCGGCGGCGGCACACGAGCGGCGGCTAGCTTCGGGATCGGCGGCTACGATGAAAAGTGGCTGCAGAACTTGGAGATCTAAACTTCGTAGCGAAGCAAGCTAGGTCTACCAACGGTCACTCTAGGATCAGTCGTCTCGATCGATTCGGACGGGGGAGTTTTCCCGGTCAACAAATCGAGAGACAAGAGATCTCCGGATAGACGCGTGAGACTCAAGCCTTGCTAAGCTTCTGTCACCGGAGATCGGGAAGAAGAGCGATCAGCAGCGGCGACCACTTGACGCGAGCGGCGGCGGCGGAGTGGAGCGATTTTGCGAAGTTAGGGTTACGTCGCCGCTGGATTTTCTTTCTCTCTTATCCGTAGATTTACTATTCAAAATACCTGTGTATAAATACTGTAGGATTCTCAAATATGACCGTTTGTGGGACCCACAAATGAAATCCCCAAAATCCGGTTCAAACAAATCCAGAAGCAGAATCCGGTTCAGCAGCATTCTGAGAAAACGCCAAGTAAAATCGGCGAGAATCGCAGACGATTCTCGACGAATCGGCGAGAATCACCAAGTGATTCTCGACGATTCGTCGAGAATCGTTTGTGATTCTCGTCGAATCACTTGTTGATTCTCAACGAATTTTACTTTGTATTCATGGGCTGCTAGACCACAGGTTCGGCGGGAATTACAAGTGATTCTCGCCGAATCTTACATGGCACCATTTTGAGATGGCCAGAAGGAGTCGGCGAGAATCACTGATGATTCTCGACGATTCGACGAGAATCACCTAGTGATTCTCGCCGATTCGGCGAGAATCACTTGGTGATTCTCGTCGAATTTGCCTTGGACGATTTTTCGTCTTCCACCTAGGAGCTGCTCCTTGATCCTCCAAGCTCCTTGTCTTCTCTTGCATATGAGCAGCCCTGTACTTGAAAGTAAGTGCACTCCAATAGAGAGAGTACACATAGGCCAACACACTGATCTGCTCAACGAGGGATTACGTCGTGCAGACCCGTGTATATTGACCTACTGCACCCTGACATTGGTGTGCACTTAGCGTGGAGAGACTGCAAGTACAACTTGAAAGAGTTTATCAAATACATTGTGAATTCATCTTAGCTTGACAGGTGGCTTCCTCAAATCTAGGTAATCGTGGATACAATACCCAACATTATCTTCTTGCTTTATTCTAACAACTGTCTCGCTCAGGAGAGAGAACGATCCCTATCCACCCCCCTTATCAATGCAACAGGGGTCTCGCCATTTTGAGTATGGCGGCGGAGGCGGCAAAGGAAACGCTGGCCCCCACCCCAAAGAAGAGGCCTGGGGACGATGCCGGTATTTCTCGGCACAGCCCAATGAAAAAGGTGAAGAAGGTGGTGTCCTTCCCGAAGGAGAAGAAAAGAGCCGCTCCCAAGGAAAGGAAGGAAATGTCGGGGTCACTGTCCCCCATTTATGTGGAAAAGTCTCCCTCACCTTGCCATCCATCCGTCTCGCCTACCCGCGAGATGGCCCTACCAGACCAAACTGCCACCACCTCTATCCCGCCCGCCGATCTTCCCCCTCACGATGTGGGCTCTTCCAGCCGCCCGGCCCCCTCCTCACATCCAAATTACAACATGGGGCCCGTGACGGACGATGTCACTAGCGAGCCGGTACTCTTGTGGGAGAAGGATGCCAACCGCGTGTCGGTGTCTACTCTCCTTCCCTCTTGGAAGGAGCAAGACCCGCCCACCAGTCACGCCTTCTCCCTTGGGTATGGGCTATACGGCGGGCTTGGGACCGAGTCTGTAGATAATGAAGCGTCGCGAGACCTCATCCTGAAGACCGCCCATGCCCAGTTTCGCTCCATGGAGCTCTCGCACCGGATCTCGTGCCGCCTGGTCTACAACAACAAGAAGTGGAAGGAGGCCGAGGATAGTCTCATTGCAGAGTGCGAGAAGTCAAAAGACCTCGAGAAGCGACTGGCGGTCACTAACAACCTCCTCGCATGAACCCAAGGCTATGTGGTAAGCTTTTTCACTGCCACTCGACAATTTCGTTTGCTAGCTCTTCATAAATTTTTTCTGACTGATGGCCTTCTTGCAGGATACCACGACTGCTGATCGCATGTGCTCGTGCATTGCGGCTTTGGAGGGAGACAATAAGAAGTTGAAGGCTGAGAACGTCCGTCTCGCGGACAGCGCCGCGCTCCATCCAGATCCGTTCCAAGCTCCCCCGCCACCTCGCTATTCCTCGGACGAGGTCGACGCCCTCTGCCGAGACTCCAACATCAAGACGGTGGAGCTCGTTCTCAAGATGATGAAGGAGCTGGTGGTGGTCCGGGATGATGCCAAGACGGTCACCGTCCGCGAGTTGGTCCCCCAGCTGTATGGCAAGACAGATAATATCTCCACCTCCGGTGATGAGGAGTGAAGAGATGTCAGAGTCTGGGTACTTCTCCCCCCTCCTTTTTAGTTTATCTTCTGTACTTGTAAATATTCTTGATAGTGAACTGTTTCTTTTCTGTAATAGTGAAGTGTTTCTTTTCTGCAATGGACAAAGAGAATGTTATTATAACTTTTCGCACTTCTTACTTCATTGTGCTTTACCCATTGCCATCTCGCTTGATAGTTAGTTCAAAACACAAGTACTTGGGCATCCCCTCACCCCTGCCGCGCGCGAGACCGTCTAGCCCCTTGCTCTCATCTCGCAGCGAGATCAACTTGGCGTTATAAACCTTGGAGATCAAATCATGATAGGTCCCTCATTTTTATGCGAGGCATGTGCCTTTAACCGTAAACACCCGCTCGCTGCGGGCGAGGCCACCCATTCCGAGTGCTAGTCAGAGATGCTCCTCCTCCCTTGCCTTGCCTCCAATTCTTCCTTTTCCTAGGAATTTTATACCAATGTTCTGACAAAAATGGACACCCTTCATCGTAAGAACTTAGCACCTGACTTGCCCCTGACTGAGCCTACAGCCCTGGCAGCTAGGTGGGAGCCTGTTCAGCGGGTCTGCTCGGGGTCCCCACTCCAAATCACCTCCAACCACCGAGTGAGCCTACATCCCTGCCAGCTAGATGAGAGCCTGGTCAGCAGTTCTGCTCGGGATCTCCTCTCCAAAGCATCTCCAACCACCGAGTGATCCTACAGCCTTGCCAGCTAGATGAGAGCCTGGACAGCGGGACTTCTCGGGGTCTCCTCTCCAAACCATCTCCAACCACCGAGTGAGCCTACAGCCCTGCCAGCTAGATGAGAGCCTGGTCAGCGGGTCTGCTCGGGGTCTCCTCTCCAAACCATCTCAAACCACTGAGTGAGTCTACAACCCGGCCAGCTAGATGAGAGCCTAGTCAGCGAGTCTACTCGGGGTGTCCTCTCCAAACCATCTCCAACCACCGAGGAAGCCTACAACCCTGCCAGCTAGATGAGAGCCTGTTCAGCAGGTCTGCTCGGGTTCACCTCTCCAAACCATCTCCAACCACCGAGTGAGCCTACAACCTTGTCAGCTAGATGAGAGCCTTGTTAGCGGGTCTGCTCGGGGTCTCCCCTCCAAACTATCTCGAACCACCGAGTGAGCCTACATCCCTGCTAGCTAGATGAGAGCCTGGTCAGTGGGTCTGCTCGGGGTCTCCTCTTCAT
This sequence comes from Platanthera guangdongensis, assembly GCA_039583875.1. Lineage (NCBI taxonomy): Eukaryota > Viridiplantae > Streptophyta > Magnoliopsida > Asparagales > Orchidaceae > Platanthera > Platanthera guangdongensis. The sequence continues at coordinate 117,376,005 of CM077159.1, read as the reverse complement.
ACAACCTCCAACCATCGAGTGAGCCTACAACCCTGCCAGCTAGATAAGAGCCTGGTCAGCGGGTCTGCTCGGGGTCTCCTCTCCAAACCATCTCCAGCCATCGAGTGATCCTACAGCCCTGCCAGCTAGATGAGAGCCTGGTCAGCTGGTCTGCTCGGGGTCTCCTCTCCAAACCACCTCCAACCACCGAGTGAGCCTACAGCCCTGCCAGCTAGATGAGAGCCTGGTCAGCGGGTCTGCTCGGGGTCTCCTCTCCAAACCATCTCCAACCACCGAGTGAGCCTACAGCCCTGCCAGCTAGATGAGAGCCTAGTCAGCAGGTATTCTCGGGGTCTCCTCTCCAAACCACCTCCAACCACTGAGTGAGCCTATAGCCCTGCCAGCTAGATGAAAGCCTGGTCAGCGGGTCTGCTCGGGGTGTCCATGCAGCCATTTTCACATTTCACCTTTATTATCATGAAAAGAGACACCTGCAATTTCATCATATCAGAAGGTCACATCAAAATTGCGAGTATTGAACCATAAAAACGCAATGAACAAAGAGTGCTATGGATAAAATCTCTTTAAGTCATCGCCACTTTGGGCGCAATCAAGGGATATCCCGTCCACATCCTGGAGGTGGTACCCTCCCAACTTCAAGAACTCCTTTACTACAAAAGGACCCTCCCAATTTGGATTGAGCGTTCCTACGGAGGCCCCTCTACCTCCTGCGTCCACCTTTTTGAGAACCAAATCACCCTTCTGGAACTGTTTGATCCTTATATGCTTATCAAAGTATCTCGCCATCCGGTGCCTGACCTCCTCCTGCCGGATCACCGCCAAATCTCTGAGCTCTTCCATGAGATCAAGAGAGAGTTTTTGCACTTCCCCGTTCTCTGTCATCCATCCTTCGTCTCCCTCTCTTGCAGCGACTACTCTTGGTGATGTGACCTCGAACTCTATCAGTATGACAGCCTCCAATCCATGAGAGAGCTTAAAGGGGGTCTCTCCTGTGGCAGTATTTGGTGTGGTTCTCAAGGCCCAGAGGACAGAAGGGAGCTGTTCAACCCAGCTCCCCCTCAGGTTCTCCACCTTCGTCTTCAAAAGGTTAACAATGATCTTATTTGCTACTTTCACCTACTCATTGCTCCGCGGGTGATGAGCTGAGGCAAAGCGGAGGTCTATGCCCAGCCAGATGCAAAAGTCAACAAATTCCCTACTAGTAAATTGTGGTCCGTTGTCCATCACAATGGCCAGTGGTAGCCCATGCCTGGAGATGATTTCTCCCCATACGAAATTCTTGACCACCTGCGATGTCACCTTAGCCAATGCCTTCACCTCCAACCATTTCAAAAAGTAATCTATCATGACCAATAGAAACTTCCTCTGTCTGCTAGCCTGTGGAAAAGGACGCACCAGGTCTAGCCCCCAAATCGCGAAGGGCCAGGGAGCCGTGATGGTTCGTAACCTCTGGGCTGGAAGGAGTTGGAGTTGGGCAAACTCCTGACACGTTTGACATCTTTTTGCAAACTCCTCTGCATCTTTCCCGGGGTTATGCCAGAAGTACCCCTGTCTCAGCACTCTCCCCTCCAAGGTCCGGCTCCCTGAGTGACTGTCACATTCTCCTGAGTGAATTTCTTCCAGAACCCTTGGAACCTCCTCCTCTGACACACATCGAGCCAGCCGACCCGATAGTGTCTTACGGTACAAAGCCCCATCTTTTAACAGGTAATATGCCAATTTATATCTGGTCTGCTTCTTATCGAGATCGCTCGCGGGCAGTTGCCCCGAGGTCAAAAAGGTAATGAAGGGGTCCATCCAAGACCCTTGCTGGTTTATCTCCATGAGCTCTCCCTCTTCTGTAGATGGCCTGAAAAATTCTGTCATCGTTCCTCCGGCTTGAGGGCCATACTTGGCGAGTTGGTCAGCCTGAGTACTCTCCTCATTCGGGACGTGCCGAATTGAAAAGCTTCGGAATTGCCCGATGATGTCTTTGACCTTCCCTAGGTACAACTGGAGGGTGGGCTCCCTTGATTCGAACTCCCCTTTATTATTGCTAGCGACCACCATGGAGTATGTCGTGACCTCAATATCTTGTATTCCCAGCTCCTGAGCTAACCTGAGCCCTGCTATGATCGCCACATATTCCGCTTGGTTGTTGGTGATCGGGAAGTGGATCTTCAAGGTCTGCTCGATCCTGGTCCCCTCCAGACTTACTAAGATCATTCCTTCTCCAAAGGAATTTCTCCCTGACGCCCCATCTACCATCATTTTCCAAGCTGCTCGAGGGGATGCTTCAGCCTCTTGGACCTCAACTTTTTAGTCCACTAGGAAGTCGGCCACCGCCTGTGACTTGATGGCCAGCCGAGGAATAAAAGCGAGGTCGAATTCACTGAGCTCTATCGACCACTTGGCCAGCCACCAAGAGTGCTCCACCCCATACAAGATGCGACAGAGGGGGTGATCCATCACTACCTGAATAGAGTGAGCCTAAAAATATGTCCTAAACTTCCTGGCCGAGATGATGAGGGCAAATGCTAATTTTTCAAGGATGGGGTACCCGAGCTCCTCCTTCTTTAGGACCCTGCTCACGTAATAGATCGGGAATTGCTTCTGTCCTTCCTCTTATACGAGAACCGAACTCACGGCCCCCGTCCCTACTCCCAAGTATAAGAACAAGACTTCCCCTTCCCTTGGCCCCTGAAGCAGAGGCGTCTGGGTGAGCTGCTGCTTTAGAGCCTGAAAAGCCTTTTCGCATTTAGGGGTCCATTCGAACTTCTTGCCCACTCTTAACGTTCGGAAGAAAGGCGAACATTTCTCCCCAGATCGAGAGAGAAACCTGCTCAGCCCGACCAGATTGTCGGTGAGATGTTGAACTTCCTTGGCATTTATGGGAGACTCCAGTTCTAGAATTTCCTTCACCTTATCGGGATTGGGCTCTACTCCGGATGGGGTGAGAAGTTGCCCTAGGAACTTTCCCCTATTGGCTCCAAAAATACATTTCAGGGGGTTAAGCCTCATTTTATACTTTCTTAAGTTTGCAAAGGTTTCTTCAAGATCTGAGACATGAAATCTGAGATCCCAACTCTTGATCATCAGGTCATCCACAAAAACCTCGAGGTTCCTTCCTTTCTGCTCTCGGAAGATCCGATCCATCATTCTTTGGTAGGTTGCTCCAGCATTTTTCAACCCGAAGGGCATCATATTAAAACAGAAGCACCCATCCTCCGTGACGAATGTGACGTCCTTGATGTCTGGAGGATGCATGCGTATTTGATGATATCCTGAAAACGCATCTAAAAAACTCATAAGAGAGAAACCGACAGCTGAGTCAACCAGCGCGTCGATTCGAGACAGCGGGTAACAATCCTTAGGGCACGCTTTATTTAAAAGAGAGAAGTCTACACAAATTATCCACTTTCCCTCCCCCTTTTTAACCATCACAACATTGCTCACCCATCCCGGATACTTACAGGCAGACACAAACCCCGCCTTAAGTAGCTTTTCTACTTCCTCTCTAATGTGTCCGGCCATCTTGGAGGCAATGGCCCTCTTCTTCTGTTGCACTAGGTGAGTGTTGTGGTCGAGGTTGAGACGGTCGTAGGCCACGTCCAAATTGACTCCTGGCATGTCAGTCGCACTCCAAGCAAAGACGTCAATGTTCCTTTGTATGCATGCCCTGATCTCCTCCTAGTCTTCCAGGCTGAGCTCACCACTAACCTTAATCTTCTCTTTCCTTCCTTCTTTGGTGAGAATCTCCATCTCTAGCACTTCCATGACTGCCTTCAACCTTGACGGTTCCTCTTTTCCCTCCTGCTCTCCAGGCACATCCTGTTCACCAGCCTCGTCCTCCGTGATAGTCACCACAATTTCCTCCACAAGCTCCACCAGAATCAATTGTGTCGACACCAGAATCAACTGTGTCGACACCCAGAGGCTGTGTCGACACACAGTGAAGCATTGTCGACATCAATTGTGTCGACACCCAGAGGAAGTGTCGACATACAGAAGACTCCGTCGACATCAACTGTGTCGACACACAGGACTTGTGTCGACACACAGCAGAGGTTCAACAAAGTAAAAGAGAAGAAGTATTTGTGTCGACACACAGAGGTAGTGTCGACACACAGAAGATTTTGTCGACATCAAATATGTCGACACACAGGACTTGTGTCGACACATGGCAGTATTTCAACAAAGTAAATTTGTATGAAGAAAAGAAGTGACTGTGTCGACACCACAAAGGCTTGTGTCGACACATTCTATAGAAGGCTGTGTCGAGAAGCAGTATCAACAACAAAAGAGATGTGTCGACACCACCAAGGCTTGTGTTGACACTTAGTCCACTTATGTCGACACTTAGTCTACTTGTGTTGACACATGATGAAGATCAGTCTCAACACTTTCAGACAGAGACAGTATTTCAAGAAGTGACTGGATGACTTGACAGCTGCCATTTCTAACCGGTCTACTGCAACTGTCAAAGCTGTCAGAAGTTTGTTAGAAACCGGATCAGCCGGTTACCATGGAGGAAGACTATATAAAGGATTTCTCCTTCAACAGAAGAGGAATTGAACACAACAATTAAGAAGAAGTTGAAGAATATACACAACTAACAACACACAAAGAAGAAGACCTTCGATAGAAGATCTAAGAAGTTGGAGAGAGAGAGCTCCATCTAAGAAGTGCATTTGCTGAACCAGGCTGCCAAGAAAGATTCAGATTGAGATCTGAATCTCAAGTCAGAAGCTGATTGAAGATCAACTTCTCAAGAGTTCAACCCTACTGAGTTCAGATTCAAGAAGCTTTGAAGAAAGCTAAGAGAGGTTGTTCTCTGCCATTAGGTTCTTCCAAGAACTGATCAAGAAGCCATCCATCCTCTCTCTCTTTATCAGAGTGGTGGTATAATACTTTATTAAATCAAATTTCTATAGGATCTTTATAGATCTGAGTTATAAGCCTGTGATTATAAATCCTGAGTGTAGGAGAATATTTTCTCTGAGTGGTAGGCCTTGTTGAAGGCTGAGGTATGTGTAACGCCCTGAAACTCAAAAGAGCGACGGGGGATGTTTTGGGCCAGTTTTGGGTTCTGGAAGGAGGCACACGGCCTGGGACGCGGGCGTGTCCCAGGGCGTGTCAGGCTTATGTCGACACTCAGTCGGCGAAGTCGACATTTTGCTCTCGACATTGTGTCGAGACTGGGCACACGGCCTGCGACACGAGCGTGTCGCAGGGCGTGTCGACCCGTGTTGACACTCAGCCAGCAAAGTCGACACTCTGCGCTCGACGAAGTGTCGAGACATGGCACACGGCCTGCGACATGGTCGTGTCGCAGGGCGTGTCGACCCATGTCGACACTTGTCCCGGGAGTCGATGAAATTTGCTCGACGATGAGTCGAGACAAGGCACACGGCCTAGGGCACGGGCGTGTCCAAGGCCGTGTCGTCAGGTCGACGATCTTCGCTTGACGAAGTGTCGAGTGTCGAGACCGTGTACACGGCCTGGAGCCCAGACGTGTTGAGGTAGACACGGGCAGGGACACGGGCGTGTCCTAGAACCCGTGCAGTGCTCGGGTTGTTTTTGGTATAAATCGATGGGGATACACGGCCGGCCACACAGCCGTGTCAGGTGGAACACGGGCGTGTCAGGTCGAACATGGGCATGTTTGATACCCGTGTATTGTTCCAGGCGAGTCGATTTTGACGGCGAATGAGGCACACGGCCCTGGACACGGGCGTGTGCCAGGCCGTGTGCGGTCTAGATTGGGCATTTCAGTCCCAAATCAAAGCCGTTCGTTTCTTTAATTAATGATCGAACGATTGGGGGTGGTTCCTGAAGGGATATACCCGGGATTGGGCCTTAGAAACCCTCACTTTCATGAGTGGTTATCTTTCTAAAACTTAGAGAGAGAGGAGAGCCAAGGAAGGAAGAAGAAGCTAGATCCGGCCATTGGAGGAGCTTCGAAGCTCCAAATCGCGAGCCGACTCCGGATCCACGGAGGCAAAGCTAGTGCGGTGCTTTTCATCCGCTTACTTTTCCATGGCGCCAAAGAAGAACGCAAAGGTAACGACTCTCTTCTTGAGCATGAGTAGCTCTCCTTCTTTGCATAGGAAGCCCTCTCTCGCCAGTTTGCGGTGAGTTGGAGGCATTCCTTCGGGTAGATATGTGAATTCCCCGTTGTTTAGAGTCCGTAAGCGAGAACGGACATAGGCATGATGTGTGAAGCCTATCCGGACATGTTGGTCTGGATCGGTGTTGTTGCATTGCATAATGCCGGAAAAGACTCTGTGCTATTCGTTGTTTTTCGGGTTTTCTACACGGTAGATTGCAACAGGGAGCCTTGGGGATTAACCCAAAGGTGCACCCAGAAAACTGGGCGGATGCGTGATCTTGCCAACTTGGTGGCCTGAGAGCCAACTTTAACATAACCGGGTTATGTGAATTGTGATGGAAATGGGACTCGGGAGAAGTTTGACCTGTGCAAATGGCTTAAATTGTCGTTGCGATGTGAGCACAGGTTAGATGGAACCGTACCCGTTCTATGTCGTTCGGTTAAAGAGACCTAAGGGTATGTGGCACTTGCCGTTGGCATAGATTAGGGTCCTCGGCGGTCTATGGCTTAAATTATCGTGACCCAGGCCAAGAAGACAAAATGCTTATAGGTTTGGCCGTCAAAGTGGCGGTGGTGAGTACGGAATGTCTATGGCTTTAATTGACGTGACATCGACCAGTTCACTGAGAATGTGCCCTGAGAGCACGGGGAGTGTGGCCGTGCGAGCCAACGTCTGTGATGAAATGAATATTGTTATATTGTTCGCTTATGCTAATGAAATGCAGGGGAGGAGCATCGCCTCCTCAAGCCGGGGGCGGGATCGTTATAATTTGGTCAGCATTGTTGACCGTTGCCTTGTTTTGCCACCGTGCAGTGGTTTGTTGCTTGCAGGTGCTGCTGGACCAAGCGGTCAATAGCGGGCTAAAGCCCAATTTCTGAAGCCGGCCATCGAAGGCCTAAGTGGAGTGTTTACTGCTTTATTCATGTATGACCGGCCTGCGTGCCGTGGTTTGTAAAACATGTAATATCAAGTGAACCATGTTGTAAGGCCTTAAGGCCTGTACTGGTGTATGTATAACATTCCTATTTGGTATTAGTGGACATTCATGCTTTAGTGCTGGATTCTTTGTTGCAACTTATTAATCTGCTTCCGCTAGAATGCTCTGTGTAGGACGTTATGATTGGTTGGATGGTTTCCATGAGTAACCACCCGGTCTGTCTGTAGTATATGGCGTCGGGCCCCGGCCAGACCTATTGTTATATGATATGCGACGGATAGGGGGTGTTACATTAGGGCTGTGAGCCTGAGTTGTAGGAGATTGATATCTCTGAGTTGTAGGCCTAGTGTAGGCTGAGGTAGGGCTGTGAGCCTGAGTTGTAGGAGCCTTGTTTGGGGTTCTGAGTTGTAAGATCTGAGGATCTGAGGTGAAGTGAAGAAGTTAGGCCGAATCTAGCACACTGCTAGATAGGTGAAGGGGGAAAGTGGATGTACTCAGACCTTGGGGAACCACTATAAAAATCTGTGTGCAATCTGTGTTGTGATAATTCTGTGAATCTGAGCTGTGTTAGCTATAACATTTTCTGCTGCTAAGTAAATAACTGAATATATTTGCTGCCTTAAAAGAAAAACAGGAATTGCACCTATTCACCCCCCCCCCCCTCTAGGTGGTTAGGCATTAATTCTTTCAAGTGGTATCGAAGCGAGGTTACTCAAAGAAGGACTTAACAGTCTGAGTAAGATCCTTAAGGCAGATTCAAGATCAAGAAAATGGGTTCAGGAGAAAATCATAAGGAACTAGGTTCTATGAAATTACCCATATGCAGAAAGTAGATATTTGGCATCTGAAAAGAAAGGGTTAGGTTGTTTATGGAGGCTTCTATTCCAAGGATCTATATTACAGTCAAGGAAGGTCCTTATATTCCTATGAAGATTTCTGTTCTGGATGCAAACCAAAGAATTCCCAAGGATTTCTCAGAAATGACGAAGGATGAGATCATCCCTGCAACTATGGATAAAAGAGCCCAGAATATCATAGTTAGTGTCATAGATGATGCAACCTTTCAAAATTTGATTCACTGCAAGACCTCCAAGGAAATGTGGGATACTTTGATAGTCTACATGGAGGGTTCTGAAGAAGTAAGACAAGATAGAAAATCTATGCTGAACCAGGAATATGAGAGTTTCAGACAAGAAAAGTCTGACAGTATAACTGAATGTTATAAAAAGTTCTATAGAATAGTTAATGAGCTGATGTCCTATGGAAGAATCTTCAGTACTTATGAACTGAATGATAAATTCCTAAGATCCTTGACAATGGATTGGGACACTAAGATTTGTGTCATTAGGGAAGTGGCCAAACTTGCAGATATCTCTCCTCCAACCTTATTTGGAAAGTTGTTGTCATATGAGATGCAACTGATGGCTAGGAAAGAGGAAGAGAAAAGTGCAAAAGGGGAGCATAGAGAAAGGTTTGTGGCCTTCAAGGTTGAAGCCACTAAGAAAAATAGGAGGATGTCTCCATCACCTCCTAAGATAGTTGCTGAAACTGCTTCAGATAATTCAGACAACCAGAATTCAGACAGCAGTGACTCAGATGAAGATTTTGCAGCATTTACAAGACAGTTTCAAAGATTCCTGAAGAAGAAGCAGTGGAAGTCTAAGCTTTCCACATCTCATCCTAAGGATGAGTTGATGTAGGGATGTCGGATCGGAGATCTCCGCGAAGCTAACGCTCTCCCTACGCACAACACTTCGTAGATCTACCGCACCTACACAGCACCTATCGCCCACAATAGTCCTCATCATAAAACGCAGCACAAACAACGAGGGAGGAATGGTCGACTCGAAAACGACGATCGGAAATTTGAGTCGGAATATTCCCCAAGAAAACACAAAGGTTGCCACTCCTTTTTGAGAGCAAGACCAAGGCTATAGGCCAAGATCCGCTCAAGCAAATAGGATCCACCCGATCCGGAATTAAAAAGCCTTGCAACGGCGATTTCGATTCAAAACTTGCAGTGATTAGATTAAAGATCCGGAGAAAACGATTTGCGAAAATCCACCACAACTAAGGAGAAGAATCACACAAGGAGGAGGTAAGGGATTACCCAACCGGAAAGCTTTCACACGAGATAACTGTGGGAGAATCACTCTCTCCACGGATCCACCGGCATCACACCGAATGGTTTGCAACCTTATTCCAAGGAGTCGCACCGAAGGAAGCCACGTCGGAGTTGCACCGAACGGGGATGGAGGAGGCAAGGCTTGGCTTCACACCAAAGGGGAGGGGGCGGCTATGGACTTCTCCATGGTGGCCGAAATTTCCACAAGGGGGGTTTTTACGTTTCTTTTTCCAATTGCCTTAACTCTTCATTAAAGCCTCCTTTAAATTGGAGTTACAAATAAGCCTTAGCCCTTCATGATGGAGATTTAATCTCATCCATCCGAATGGCTAATTGCACACCAAAACTAAAATAGTTCAAATTGAAAATATAACAACACATGCAATGAATATAAAATTATCACATAAGCATAGGATAATTTTATATTCCAATTATAAAATAGAGTGCACGAAAAGGAAATAAATAAAACTAAGGCGTTGCCGTGGAGGTAGCACGGCGCGGGCGGAGGTTGTAGCGTAGCCATCCGTTAGCGTCATCGTGCCGCCTCACGTCCTTGAGTCGTATGGCCTTAGCAACCGGATCATCAACAACATCATCTGCATCGTCTTCAACTGGTGGAGGAGGGGCTGCGCCATCAATCCTCCCCCGCTCAAATGCACGCATCTCCGTTGCGTGGTCCAAGTGATAGCGGTGAAGGAGAGCGGCATCCAAACTCTGCAGCTCCGTCTCGAGTACCCAAGAGTCATCCGAAGGGGGGCGATCACGCCAATGGATGAGAAAGCGGTGGGTGTCACCATTAGTAGTGGTAACGGGCTCAGCATCAAGTATCATCTCTGGAGTGGAAAACGTCCGTGGAAACCTGGGGAACATATTAGCAGTAGGCAGGAAAGAAGGCAACTTACCATCCGATGATATACCTGTGGGGACCGAAAGAGAGAGATCATCCATACTACCACTCCCCAACCCATGAGAATTTTCAGTGGGAGAAGAAGACGACAAAGAAATCAACTCTTGTGGTGGTGACACAAACATCGTTAAATCCGAAACATTAAAAATGGGGGAGATACCCCAATCAGCAGGCAAGTCCAAAACGAAAGCGTTGTCACCTAGCTTTTTAATAATCTGAAAAGGGTCGGCGCGCTTTGGTGCTAACTTTTTAACGGTGCCAGTTGGCAAGTGTTCGGGAACCAAACGGACTAAAACTAGATCGCCAATTTTGAAGTCTGATACTCTCCTATGTAAATTAGCGTGCGCTTGATAAGAGTCATATTGCGTAGTCAAGGTGGCCCGTATACGTGCGTGTAAATCATGGATGTGCTGGGCGAAGGATTGTGCAAACTGACTTGCCTTGTACGTTGGGGGCAACGGCATCAAGTCAAGCGGTACAGGAACCTTATACCCGTGGACAATCTCATTTGGAGACAGACCCGTAGACCTATTCTTGGAATTATTGTAGGCTAACTGGGCATGGGGAAGGAGGAGATCCCAAGTGCTCTTGTGATCACTCACGAGGCATCGTAACAAATTTCCTAAGCCCCGATTAACCACTTCCGTCTGCCCATCAGTTTGGGGATGATAGGCAGAGGAAAACAATAATTTCGTTCCCATTAATATCCAAAGAGTCTTCCAAAAATAACTAGTGAATTTTACGTCCCTATCCGATACTATGGTCTTTGGCACTCCACGGTGACTAACGACTTCTTTAAAATAAAGTTTAGCGACGTGAGACGCATCATTCGTCCTACTGCACGGGATGAAATAAGCCATCTTTGAAAACCTATCCACAACTACAAAAATTGAGTCGTGACGGCGTAGGGTAACGGGAAGGCCTAATACAAAATCCATACTAACGTCGAACCAAGGCATGGAAGGAATAGGCAAGGGTGTATATAATCCTACGTTGGTTTTACTACCCATAGACACCTGGCACGTGCGGCAGCTACTCACTACCTGTCCCACCATAACCTTAAGTTTTGGCCAATAGAATTTGTCCTCTACTAACGTAATGGTCTTATCTCTACCGAAGTGGCCACTCAACCCTTCGCTATGCAACTCCCATATGATATGTAGTCGTAACGATGACTGTGGAATACATAGTTTCCCGCTCCTAAACAGGTAACTGTCCTTAATGACGTAGGCAGATATCGTCGTGGGGGAGTTATCCTGGGCAGAAAGATAGAAGTCCTGGAAGTCAGGACACGTGGCGTACTCATCCTTAATCCGCTCAAACCCTACAACATGTACTTCCATAGAGGTGAGTAAAAGGGTAAGACGACTAAGGGCGTTCGCGACTCGGTTATCAGCTCCCTTAAGATGCTTGAGATTAAACGTGTAACCTTGTAGGAAAGCGACCCACTTAGCGTGACGTGGGCTGATCTTATGCTGTGAAAGTGCAACTAGATCTGATATACTCTAGAGGGGGGTGAATAGAGTATATGGTGTTTTAAAACTTTTTAAAAGCTTTTACAACAATTGTTGTAATAAGTGTGAACAGGGAAGCAAATATAAATCTAATCACAGAACTAAACTATGCAAAAACTAAGCACGGACAAATCAAGGCCAGAAACAAAATGTAAACAAGCAGAACCAAATGACACAAGGAAATATAGTGGTTCCCCAAACTTGGGTACATCCACTCTTCTACCACCCTAGGTAGGAATCCACTGCAGGATGAGTTGATCAGGTGTCCTGGGCACCAATGAGCTTTTGATAAGGTGCTCAAAAACCAAAGCATATTTTTTGATCAGGTGTCTTGCCACCAATGAGCTTTTGACAAGGTGCTCAAAAACCAGATTCAAGCTTTTGAAGGGAGTTTGAGAAACCCTTTACAGAGTGGGGGTGAGAGAGTGATGGCAGTCTTCTCTTTCTCAATCAACTGAGAAGACTAAGTGGATTGATGTCAAAGCTCCCCCTGAGTCCTTGAAATATTCAGGAAGAAAAGCTTTGCTGAGGGTGATAGGCCTTCAAAGTTAGAACTCCAGCAATAGATGATTTCAGCAAGCTGAAATGTTGAGTGTCTGGAGTCTTGAGATGATGTTGGCCTTGAACACTTTGAGAGCTGAAGAGATCTGATGATTTTTGAAAACTTGATCTCTTTTATGAGTGTTCTTCAGAATTCTTTTTGACAGAAGTTTTTGAGAGAGTCTCTGTATTCTGTGTTGTGTGTCCTCTTCTTGTTAATCTCTGTATCTCATCTGTGTTGATTCAAAAACATTCTGTCTTTTATTCTCTGTGCTAGAATAGAATATCACTCTGTCAAAGATAGCCGTTGGTCTGCATTGATTGCATCCTTAATTACAAAAACTCTTCTGGAGGAAAGTCCACAGAATTATTCCTTGAAAGATCCCTTGAAACTTGCTCCAGAAATAAATGAAAACGGCTAGTAAATCTCTGAATTAATTGCATAATAACTCCTGTCTGACTTGAATTTGAATTCTGGAAGTTATCTGAAATCGTCGAACTGAGCTCTGCTATCGTCGAGCTGAGCTCAGCGAACTGAAAAACTTAAGCAGCAAAATAATCGTCGATCTGAGCTCAAAGATCGTTGAACTGAGCTCAGAGATAAAGATCCAAAGCAGAGACAAAATCGTCGAACTGAGCTCACCGATCGTCGAATGGAGTTCGACGATATTCTGAAGTTGAGCTCAGCGATCGTCGAACTGAGTTCGACGATCTGTTGAAGTTGAGCTAGACGATCGTCGACCGGAGTTCGACGAATCGTCGTGCTGAGCTCGACGATCAGACTTAGTCTCCAGACAGAAAAACTTGGTCTTCATGGAAGCTTCCAATCCTAGACTTCTAACCCTTAGACTCAATTCTAATTGACCTATTAAGCTATACAGAAGGTCAAACACAGATTCCTAGAGACATAGTGATCCTGACCCAAATTAGTAATAGGGTGTTCCAACAATCTCCCCCTATTTGGGTTAGGATTACTATTTACAGACTTTGGAAATTCAAATAACAACATATAAACAGAAAAGCATAAAAACAACAACAGCTAGACATTGCAGAAACATCACAGAGATATATATATATAGCATCCAGATAGCAGTCAGAAAAACCAAAGATTGTCACCTTACAGAGTTACTTTTTCTCTTTGCCTTTAACCATTTTGATTTCTCTGTTTGGATTTAAGGCTTCCTTGTTGGACCTGGTGTCATCAGCTACACCCAAGTATGTTTGCTTTGAAGTCCTGGGAACCACAGCAGCAGGATGCAACTCCATATATCTGTCTGCATCAAAGAATTTGCTGGAGGCATATCTTTCTAATTCCTTCTGTCTTTGCTCTGACATAGTAGAAATATTGGAAGTGTCTAGCCCTTGTTCTTTGGCCTTCTTTATCTGATCTAATGCAGCCAACTCCTTCATCCTAGCAGTCCAAGCAACAGGATTCTTCTCAGGGTCCTCAAATGGTACAGGTGGCTCATACGTGTTGGAAGAATTATCTTGAGGAGGCCTAGCAGACACTGTCTCTCTTAGCTTGTAGGGGAATGGACCAGAAGTAGTGTCAGCTGAAACATGTCCTCCCCTGGAGTATGGGTGCTGCCTAGAATGCCCTTTAGAATAAACCTGAATATCTCTTTGACTTCCCCTGTATCCTCCTCTCCTGGAATAAGAACCCCTAGACTGGCTTTCCCTTTGGTATGATCTGGCATGGGGTTGGTAGGGAGCCTGGCTTCTAGATGGGGCTTGACTTGTAGAGCTATCACCTGCACCTGCATCAGGAGGAGGTGGTGGAGGAGGATAAGGGTGCTGGAACTGGGAGGAGCCCTTCTCATACTTTCTCTTCTTTTTCATTGCTTTTAGCTGATTTTTGGAATACTGCATCCAATGTTCAGTAATTTGGCAGTTATGCAGAATATAATAAGGAATATCATTATCATCTTTTACTTTTGCAGGAGGAACCCTTTTCATAGCCTTGCTTCTAGCCTTCCTCTTCCTGGCAATAGTGGCAGCAGAGTCATCAGAGTCTGTCTTGAACTCATCAGACTCAGAACTCTGGTCATCATATACAACATCTATTTTCTTCATCAACTCTTTCTTCAACTGAGCAGCAGCAGATGAGGCAGAAGCAGAAGGAGCAGCAGCAGGAACAGCAGCAGAGACAGTAATAGATTTAGCAAAAACAACAGTAGATTCAGCAGCAGATACAGCAACAGATCCAGCAGCAGATACAGCAACAGATCCAGCAGCAGATACAGAAGGAGAAGCAGAAACAACAACAGTAGCTTCAGGAGTGATGGCAGCAGCAACTTCAGTAACATCAACAGAATCTTCAGCAGGCTCAAAATCAATGGCCTCTGACATCAAAAAATCCTTGGATGTTTGCTCATCAGAGGCAGTTGGGATTTCAGCAGCAGCAAAAACAGTTCTTTCTTCAACAGCAGCAGCAGCAGCAGTTACTGAGAGTACAAAGGAGGATATAATGCTGGGGTCACAGCCAGAGAAAGGCACCAGTGCCTTGGACAAATCTTCTGGGGGCTGGACAGCATTAGGCTCTGGGAGATAACTGAAGTATGCAGTATCAAAGGCAGAAAGCAAAGACCTTAGGTCTATTGCCAAGACTGCAGTAGGAGCTACAGGAACAGCAGATACAAAAACAACAGCAGCAGCAGCAGCACCATGAACAGCAGGAGTAGCAGCAACAGCAGCATGAAGGCTTGCTTCATATGACATCTCCCCCTGCCTGGATGCAGATGCATCTGTATCAAGGCACACTGCTGGAGGTGCTGCCTGAGAAATGAGGGAGGAAAGCCTGGCAGAGAGAGCTGCCACTGACTGTTGTAGAGGAGCTAAGGAGGCCTCCATGAGAAGAGAGAGCCTGGGGGCAAGTAGCTCATACAACTTGTCAGCTAAGGCTGGGAGATCTACATGCTCAATAGCAGAAGTAGAGGTAGATGGAATAGGGATGGCTGAGGATGCTGGAAGTGGAGGGCTGGAGAGTGGAGGGATGGTTGGCTGAGGTGTGGGGATGGTGGAGATGGAGGACAAGGGTATGGATATGGATGGAGTGAATGATGGTTGGTCAATGATGTGGTGGAGGAGATCTTGGAATGAGGTTGAGGAGGAGGGTAATTCTGGAGGAGATGAGGGGGAATCATCCATGTAGGAGTCATCCAGAAGGGTGAAAGATGGTATGGATGGTGAAGAAGTGACATCTGGTGGTGGATATGAGAACAATGGGTGGAATTGGTCTACTGGAGGTGATGAAATGGTTGCTGGAGATGGAATTAATGTTGGGGAAGGGCTAGAGATGGTAATGGTGGATGGAGCTGGAGTGGTGGATGGTAGAGGTAAGGTTGGACTTGGAGGAGGAGGAGAGGCAGCAACAGCAGCAGCCAGGTCTTCTGCAGGAGCAGAGACCTGTGGGAGAGTGACTCTGTGAGTCCTGGTGCCTGAAGGAGCACTAGATGATGGCCTGCTTGGCTTGCTGATTTGCCTGTCCCACTTGCCAAAGAGGGAACAGGTGATTCTCTTGGAGGCATTTATGTGCACTCCAGAGGAGACTAGCAAGGTGGGGCACTTGTTCTGCAGGAAGACTCCAATAATCCTTCCAAAATTTACAAAGCTTTTATTTATTTTCTTCTTTATTAGGTCAAAGAAGACCTCTCCCCAGTTCAGACTTTTCTTATCTACCAGAGCTCCCATGAGGCAGAGATGATGTCTGGAGATAGTGTCATGTGCAGAGTGCTTTGCCAACAGCACTTTTCCTACAATATCTGCTAGGAACCTGTACTCAACATACAAGTTCCTTTTGAATAACTTGCTAGGGTTTCCCTCAGGATGACCCATCCTGGCAAGTATGTCAGAAAACTCTTCTCTAGATAATTCAGCAGTTTCTTCTCCATTTATTAAACCAAAAACCTCTGTTAAAGCTGTGGGGGTCAGAGGTACCTGGGTTCCAGCAATAGTTCCAACTATTGTGTTGTTGTCTAGATTGTGAGCAGTATAGACCCATTCCTTTATTTCATCTGAAGCAAGCTTGATTCTAGTGGTCATGAGGGCAGACAAGTTCTGATCCTTGAATAAATTCAGAATGTCTTGGAAAACTTGATCAGTAGTGTTGAACGATTCCAGATCAATATCGAAGCCTGCATCAAACTTCATGGCGGCTAGAACAGCAACTGATACGGCCATTGTACCTGCAAAAACTTAACAAACAAAACGACCAAGTGTAGAGCTGTTTGGAGGGAAGAAGATTCTTGTAGAGAAATTGAAAGCGCAAGAGAGAACGACGGCGAAAAATGAGTTTTATATTAGGGTTCGACGCAGAATTGGAAAGATCGTTGAACTCAGTTTGACGATCTAGGCTGCTAAAGGAATCTGAAGAGACTCCAACATCGTCGATCTCCGTTCGACGATCTTGGAAGGCGTCGAGCTCCGTTCGACGATCGTTCAGTGAACATAATCGTCGAGCGCCGTTCGACGATCGTTGACCGAAGGAGATAGTTCATACTATCTGAGAGGCGCTGAACTCAGTTCGACGATTCTGGAAATCGTCGATCTCCGTTCGACGATCTTTGGGGAAATCGTCGAGCGCAGTTCAGAGATCAGAAAATTCTAGACACTAAGAAAAATCAGAATTTTTGCCTAGTCTTGGTCAATTTCTAGCTTTCAAAATCTTGGATATTATTTAAGACTTCCTCCATCTAACATTCCTAACTGATTTAGGAAGAAGGTGTGTTTCTTTTCATCCAAAGGCTTGGTGAAAATATCTCCCCTTTGTGTTTTGTCCTACTATGGAGGACTGGATTTTGAGCTATGGAAATAGCACTTGTATTGTCACAAAAGATTTTAGACTTCTCTAAGTTGTAGCCATAGTCTAGGAGTTGGTTTTGAATCCACAGTATTTGTGAACAACAACTGCCTGCAGCCATATATTCAGCTTCAGCAGTTGAAGTTGACACAGATGTTTGTTTCTTGCAAAACCATGAGACAAGTCTGTCACCAAGGAACTGACAAGTTCCACTGGTGCTCTTCCTGTCAATTCTGCATCCAGCATAATCAGCATCAGAGAATCCAGTTAACTCAAATGCTGAATCTTTGGATACCAGAGACCTAGATTTGGGCAACTTTTAACATACCTGAGAATCCTCTTTACTAATGTTAGGTGTGACTCTCTAGGGCTTACTTGGAACCTAGCACATATACATGTAGCAAACATTATATCTGGTCTACTAGCTGTAAGATACAGTAAAGATCCAATCATTGCTCTATATGTTGTCTGATCAACAGGTTTCCCATGTTCATCAGCATCCAATACAGCATTGGTAGGCATGGGTGTTTTCATACAAGATGCCTCAGACATACCAAATTTCTTAACCAGTTCATTAGCATATTTGGTTTGAGAAATAAAGATGCCTTCAGCATGTTGTTTGACTTGTAATCCTAGAAAGAAGGATAGCTCACCCATGCTACTCATCTCAAATTTAGAATGCATCAGGTTAGAAAACCTTCTGCACAATTTTGAGTCAGTAGAACCAAAAATTATATCGTCTACATAAATTTGTACTAGTAGGGTATGGGACTTATGGGTTCTAATAAAAAGAGTTTGGTCTACTCTACCCCTTATAAAACTATTTTCCAAGAGAAAGCATGCTAAGGTCTCATACCATGCTCTAGGAGCTTGCTTGAGACCATATAATGCTTTATTTAGTCTAAAAACATAATCAGGATAAGTTGGAGAGATAAAACCTGGAGGTTGTCTGACATAGACTTCCTCTTTTATGTCTCCATTTAAGAAAGCACTCTTGACATCCATCTGATAAACCTTGAAGCCTTTGTGAGCTGCATAAGCTAGAAATATTCTGATGGCTTCCAATCTTGCAACAGGTGCAAAGGTCTGGTCGTAGTCAATTCCTTCTTCTTGAGAATATCCCTGGGCAACTAGCCTTGCCTTGTTCCTTATTATTACTCCTTGATCATCCAGTTTGTTTCTGAATACCCATTTTGTTCCAACAATGGAATGATCCTTAGGCTTTGGCACTAGTTCCCATACTTTGTTCCTCTCAAATTGATGCAACTCCTCTTGCATTGCAATGATCCAGTGTGGATCTTGCTCTGCATCTTGAATGGACTGAGGTTGAATTTGAGAAAGGAAGCAGGTGTGCAACAGGTTTTGGTTGACCTGATTTCTGGTTTGCACACCAGCTGAGAGTTCTCCAATTATTTGGGTAATTGGATGGTCTCTTGATGTTACTAGATCAACAGGGGGTGTTGATTGTTCACCAACCTGTGTTGTTGTTTCTTCTTGTGGTACAACAACTGGCTCTTCAAGTTGAGCTTCAATGTGTTGAGCATTGCTTTCATCTTCACTGCTTTCTTCTTCTTGAGCAACCTGTAGCTTGTTCATATCTTCAACTAGAGAGTGTTCCTGCAAAGGTTCTATGGTAGAAGAAATCTTCTCCTTGAAAGACATGTTAGTTTCATCAAAAGAAATATGAACAGATTCCTCAATTTTCAAAGATGATTTATTATAGACCCTTTAGGCCTTGCTGATCATGGAGTATCCCAGAAACACTCCTTCATCAGCTTTGGCTTGAAATTTTGCTAAGTATTTCTTGTCATTATTGTGAATATAGCAAATGCAACCAAAAATTCTGAAATAGTCAACTTTAGGTTTCTTCCCTTTGAGTAATTCATAGGGAGTCTTTCCCTTCAGTTTATGTATCAAACTTCTGTTCAACACATAGTTGGAGGTGTTCACTGCCTCTGCCCAAAAGGATAGAGGTAGATGAGCATCTGACAACAATGTGGTGGCAGATTCAATAAGGGTTCTATTTTTCCTTTCAGCTACCCCATTTTGTTGAGGAGTTCTAGGACTGAGAAAGTATGCCTGATCCCTTCACTCTGACAGAACTCTTGCATAAGAAGAGAATCAAACTCTGTCCCATGATCACTTCTGATCAGGGCAATGTGAGTATTGAACTCAATCTGTATACATTTGAGAAACTCTGTCAGACACTTAAAGTTATCAGACTTCTTCCTTAGAAAGAACACCCAAGTGAATCTAGAGAAGTCATCTACAATTACTAAAGTGTAGGATTTCCCTCCTAGGACTTTGTACTGTGATGGGTCCAAATAGATCCATGTGTAACAGATACAATATCCTAGGTGAATCACTCTTATTAAGTGACTTAAAACTGTTTTTAGTTTGCTTGCCTAATTGACAAGCCTTGCAGAGTCCTTCCTTCTTGTAGGGGCCAGAAGGTAGTCCTCTAACAAGGTTGTCCTTGGATAGCCTAGCAATAGTTCTAAGGTTTAGATGTCCTAATCTCTTATGCCATAACACATTTGGTCTACAGACTGAGTTAAACAGGCAAATATATATATCAGTTGAAAGAAAATCTACTAAGTAGATGTTACCTTTCCTTATACGTGTCAACACAGTTGTGTTGTCCTCTGACTTGATTTTGCATAAGGATTTGCTGAAGGTCACTTGGTAGCCTTCATCACATAGCTGACTGATGCTGATTAGGTTGTGCTTCAGTCCTTCCACATATGCTACCTTCTTGAAGGTTACTGATCCAATCTGTACTACACCATATCCTTTAGTTTGTCCAAAGTTGGAATCACCAAAGATAACTTTGGGTCCAAGCTTGGCTCTAAAGGAAGTGAGGTTGTCCTTACTCCCTGTCATGTGCTTAAAGCACCCACTATCCAAGTACCATTGCAGGTTATATGTTGGATAGATGTTCACCTGCACATAAAACAATTCACTTGTTTTTGACCCAGTTTACCTTGGGCCTAGGTTGATAACCTCTAAATTCAGAAATGAAAGACATCCCTAGCTGACTCTTATATCCTTCAGGATGATATCTCCTTGGAGGTAAAATCCATTCAGTATAAGGGTTGAAGGTTTGGGATGAAGAACCCTTAGGATTCAATTTTGATTTGCCTTTGAAAAATTTCCAGAGTTCTGACCTCTGTTCGACGATCTTGGAGCTGCGTTCGACGATCTTGGGTCAGATCGTCGATCTCCGTTCGACGGTCGACTATGGCTGAGGTCAGGTATATGAGATCGTCGACCTGCGTTCGACGACTTTGGCTGAGATCGTCAACCTGCGTTCGACGATTTTTCCTGAGATCGTCGAGCTGTGTTCGGCGATCGTCGATCTTCATTCGGCGATCGTCGATCTCCGTTCGACGATTTTTGCTGGGACTTAGTTTTCTGAGGCAGATCAGAATTTTTCCTGGCAACCTCTACAACTCCCTTTCCCTTACTAGAGATAAACTTGATGGGAGTTGTTAGAACTATAGGTTGGCTGGATGAAGCACCCAAGCCCAGTGTACTGTTGAATCTAGAGTTCACTGTGCTTGTGATGTCCATCAGCTTGATGCTTCTCCCATTAAGGGATTCTTCAAGCTTCTTGGCCTCAGAGAGCTCACTTTTCAGTGTAGCTATCTGTTCCCTATAGTTCTCCAACTCCTGAGAGAGTTTGAGGTTTTCTGACTTTAAACCATTGTGTTCAGATAATTGATTTCTGAGAGAGATAATCTCTTTCTCAGACTTTAGCAGGTCTAAACACAGTGATTTAAATTCAGATTTAAAATCTTCTGAAGTAAAATCAAAAGAGCTAATTACCTGATCTTCTTCAGGTTGAGTCTCTGAGTCTGACTCAGACTCCTCTTCCTCTGAGTTGTGTTGTGAGGCATTGATGGCCATCATGCAGAACTCCTTTTCCTCTGCATCATCCTCATCATCACTGGAGCTGGAAGAGGCTTCTGACTCCTCTTCAGTCTCACTCCAGGATTCAGCAACAAACCCTTTCCTTGTATGCTTATTTTTGCTGGAAGAAGGTTTGCTATTGCCACTCCTTTTGGAGTCTTTCTTCTTTCTTCTCTCCTTTCTTTCCCTTCTGTCCTTGTTCTTGTTCTCTGGACAGTCAGGAACTATGTGCCCTGGTTTCCTACAACTAAAGCAAATAATGTCTTTGTTATTACCAATGGACTTGTCATACCTTGGCCTATCCTGCTCCTTGTATGATCTTCTTCTAAAGTCCTTTCTGGCCATCTTATAGAATCTTTTGGCCAACAAGCTGAGAAGTTCATCATTGCCTGTAGCTTTTTCTTCAGGCAGATCTTCAGTTGCCTTGAATGCTATGGTCTTCTCCTTTCTTGTGGATGGTGAAGCAGCCTTCTGTTCTTCCTCTCTATTCTTGATGAGTAGCTCATAAGACTTGAGCTTACCCAACAAAGCTTCAGTGGTGATCTCATTTAGACTTCTGGCATCTTTGATTGGCCAGATTCTTGAATCCCAAGTGCTGGGGAAGCACATTAGGATCTTGTCATTGAGTTCTGTTAGAGAAATCTCTTTGTCCAATGTCCTTAGTTCACTGACAATTAGACTTAGTCTGTTGTACATGTCTTCCACTGACTCAGTCTCTCCCTTCTTGAAGTTCTCATATTTGGAGATGAGATGGGATCTTCTGTCCTTTCTTTCATCAGCTGAGCTTGAGACTATTTCTGAGAGTTTATCCCAGATTTCCTTGGCTGAATTACATTCAGCTACCTTTTGGAATATGTCATCTGATATTGTCTGGGCTAGGATATTCATAGCCTTGGCATCAGCTACTTTCCATTTTTTGATGTCAGCATCTGTTCCTGATGGAGGTGGAACAGCATTTGTACTTGTACTTTCTGGGGGTCTTGGACACACTGTCAAAACAGAATTAAATATATCTTCGTCAATATAGTTCATGTAAAGTCTAATCCTTTCCTTCCAAAGTGCAAACTTGGAAAGATTGCACACTGGAGGTCTGATGCTAGCATAATCTTTGTTTTGGGCCATGATTTGTGCACACAAGATCTAATAATAAAATACAAAAGAAAAACAGATCTAGTTTAGGATCTTGGGCTTTAGGTGTTAGCCTGTACAACCAATCAGGTATGGTATGTTTAACCAACCTCGCTCTGATACCAATTGAAAGTGCAACTAGATCTGATATACTCTAGAGGGGGTGAATAGAGTATATGGTGTTTTAAAACTTTTTAAAAGCTTTTACAACAATTATTGTAATAAGTGTGAACATGGAAGAAAATATAAATCTAATCACAGAACTAAACTATGCAAAAACTAAGCACAGACAAATCAAGGCCAGAAACAAAAAGTAAACAAGCAGAACCAGATGACACATGGAAATATAGTGGTTCCCCAAACTTGGGTATATCCACTCTTCTACCACTCTAGGTAGGAATCCACTGCAGGATGAGTTGATCAGGTGTCCTGGGCACCAATGAGCTTTTGATAAGGTGCTCAAAAACCAAAGCAGATTTTTTGATCAGGTGTCTTGCCACCAATGAGCTTTTGACAAGGTGCTCAAAAACCAGATTCAAGCTTTTGAAGGGAGTTTGAGAAACCCTTTATAGAGTGGGGGTGAGAAAGTGATGGCAGTCTTCTCTTTCTCAATCAATTGAGAAGACTAAGTGGATTGATGTCAAAGCTCCCCCTGAGTCCTTGAAATCTTCAGGAAGAAAAGCTTTGCTGAGGGTGATAGGCCTTCAATGTTAGAACTCCAGCAATAGATGATTTCAGCAAGCTGAAATGTTGAGTGTCTGGAGTCTTGAGATGATGTTGGCCTTGAACACTTTGAGAGCTGAAGAGATCTGATGATTTTTGAAAACTTGATCTATTTTATGAGTGTTCTTCAGAATTCTTTTTGATAGAAGTTTTTGAGAGAGTCTCTGTATTCTGTGTTGTGTGTCCTCTTCTTGTTAATCTCTGTATATCATCTGTGTTGATTCAAAAACATTCTGTCTTTTATTCTCTGTGCTAGAATAGAATATCACTCTGTCAAAGATAGTCGTTGGTCTGCATTGATTGCATCCTTAATTACAAAAACTCTTCTGGAGGAAAGTCCACAGAATTATTCCTTGAAAGATCCCTTGAAACTTGGTCCAGAAATAAATGAAAACGGCTAGCAAATCTCTGAATTAATTGCATAATAACTCCTGTCTGACTTGAATTTGAATTCTGGAAGTTATCTGAAATCGTCGAACTGAGCTCTGCTATCGTCGAGCTGAGCTCAGCGAACTGAAAAACTTAAGCAGCAAAATAATCGTCGATCTGAGCTCAAAAATCGTTGAACTGAGCTCAGAGATAAAGATCCAAAGCAGAGACAAAATCGTCGAACTGAGCTCACCGATCGTCGAATGGAGTTCGACGATATTCTGAAGTTGAGCTCAGCGATCGTCGAACTGAGTTCGACGATCTGTTGAAGTTGAGCTAGACGATCGTCGATCGGAGTTCGACGAATCGTCGTGCTGAGCTCGACGATCAGACTTAGTCTCCAGATAGAAAAACTTGGTCTTCAGGGCAGCTTCCAATCCTAGACTTCTAACCCTTAGACTCAATTCTAATTGACCTATTAAGCTATACAGAAGGTCAAACACAGATTCCTAGAGACATAGTGATCCTGACCCAAATTAGTAATATGATGTTCCAACATGCTGGCCGTTGATGAAACGTAAAGCCTCATGATCGGAGAGGATCACAAACTCCTTGGAGAGGAGATAGTCCCTCCAATGGTGTAGACATCGGACTACAGCATCAAACTCCCTATCGTAATTTGAGTAGTTCAGCTTAGGGTCGGACAACTTCTCGCTAAAATAACTAACGGGATGGCCCTCCTGGCTCAAGACACCTCCAATCCCCACCCCAGACGCATCACATGTGAGCTCAAAGACTTTAGCAAAGTCAGGTAGACGTAAGACAGGTGACTCAGTCATAAGCTCCTTGATTCGCTCAAAAGCATGGGTGGCGGACTTCGTCCACGTAAACTCTCCTTCTTCATACAGTCCGTGATAGGCGTCATAATGCTACTGAAGTCTCGTATGAAACGACGATAAAATGTGGCTAACCCATGAAAACTACGCACCTCACGTAGGGTGGTTGGCACGGGCCAGTCCTTAATGACCTGAACCTTGCCCGGATCGACTCGGATACCCTCGGAGCCGACTATAT
Source organism: Platanthera guangdongensis (assembly GCA_039583875.1). Taxonomy (NCBI): domain Eukaryota; kingdom Viridiplantae; phylum Streptophyta; class Magnoliopsida; order Asparagales; family Orchidaceae; genus Platanthera; species Platanthera guangdongensis. The sequence goes on along the minus strand of CM077159.1, from coordinate 117,351,886 downwards.
AGCCCAAGAACTCTACCTCTGAGACATAGAAAGTGCATTTCTTAAGGTTGAGAAATAACGTCTCCTTCCGCAGGGTGGAAAGGATCACTCTCATGTGGGAGATGTGCTCGGTAGTAGAGGTGCTATAAATCAGGATATCGTCAAAGTAGACGACAACGAACTTTCCCATGAATGGCTGAAAGACATGTGTCATCATCCGGGAGAAGGTACTAGGGGCATTGGACAACCCAAAGGGCATCACAAGCCATTCGTACAGACCATCCTTCGACTTAAATGCCGTCTTCCACTCGTCGCCCTCTCGTATCCTAATCTGGTGATAGCCACTCCAAAGATCTAATTTGGAGAACACGGTGGCTCCAGACAAGACATCCAACAAATCATCTAGGCGAGGAATGGGGAACCTATACTTGATGGTGATTTTGTTGATAGCCCGGCTATCAACGCACTTCCTCCATGTACCATCCTTCTTGGGGGCAAGTAGGGCTGGTACAGCACATGGACTCATACTAGTCCGAATAAAACCCTTCGCTAGCAAGCCCTCGATCTGAGACTGCAACTCTAGGTGCGCCGCGGGGTGGAGTCGATAATGGGGCTGATTTGGCAAGGAAGACCCCGGGATGAGATCTATCGCATGCTGGATATTCCTAAGCGGGGGTAACGTGGACGACAACTCATCCGGGTACATGTCCCTATACTCCTCCAACAGTACCCATAACTCACTAGGTAGCTCATCCAAAATTCTAGAATCGGGCTTCGCACTCAAGAGGACTAGCGCATACATAATTCCATCAAAGAACGGATCTCTCTCAAACTCTTTCCTACCAACGAGATTCAACGTTTTCCGTTCTACCGGGATAGTGGTGTCCTTAGCCAAGACTATGGGCTCCTTCGGGACGGTCGGCTTCAAAGTGATGGTTTTTCCATTGAATTTGAACTCATAACTGTTGGCTCTACCAAAATGGGTAACATCACGGTCGTATAGCCAAGGGCGGCCTAACAACACATGACAAGCGTCCATCGGAAGGACATCACACCACACCTCATCAATGTAGGATTTGAATGAGAGTGGGACCAGGCATCGCTTGGTAATGGGTACAGAGAGCTTGTTGATCCAAGCGACCTGGTATGGGGTTGGGTGTGGTTCCGTGATCAAGGACATACGTGCTACGGCGTTCTCAGATATGACATTCACGCAGCTACCACTATCAATAATCAGTTTGCAAAGCTTCTCGCCACTCTTAAAAATCAGGGAAAATATGCTCGTCCTCTTCCAATCATCTAATGGACGAGGAGTGGTCAAAATACAACGCATCACCATAAGGGGGTGATCGTCCTCTAAGTCACTAGGGACTCCTTCGGGGTCACTCTCTTCTGCGGCCTCGTATACATAATCGTCAGGGTCGGTAGTTGGCTCTAACAAGGCTAGAGTTTTTGTCTTTTTTGGGCATTCGTAGGCATAGTGACCTTGAATGCCGCAAGAGTAACAAGTGGTGTTAGCCTTGCTAACCTTCCCGATAGGGACACGCTCACTCGCAGGGTTCTTGGAGTTCCTAGCGGTGATCACGATTGACTTCAACTCGGTAGATTTAAACTTTCCCTTATCAGGATATGTGGAAGAAGATGCCCCAGTGGTGGACTTGTTCTTCACATGAGCGTAACGGGAGTGAGCCTTAGAGGCTAGGTGTTTTTCAATGTCCAAGGCGGCATTGAAAGTCATGTTCAAGTCCGTATGCCCATATCGCAAGAGCTTCCTTTGGATATCGGGGTTAAGGCCCTTTCGAAATCTAGATAAAGTGACTTCGGGGATCTCCCTAAGGTCACATCGCGCCATTCGGTCCTTAAGTTCACCCATATATTCAGCTACCGAGCTTGAGCCCTGCCGCAGAGTGGCAAGCTCATCGAACATCTATGTCCGATGGTACGCAGGAACGTACTGATCGGTCAACAGGTTCTTCATTACTGGCCAACCTATAAGGGGGGCTCCGTGTCCGGTTCCTAATCTTCGCTCCTCATTCAGCCAGAATGTCTTTGCACGACCTGTTAACTTCATCCGGGCAACTTGGACCTTTTGGGGATCCGTCAGGTTGTGCCACTCGAAGTAACACTCCATATCCACAGTCCAGTTAAGGAAGATTTGGGGGTCTCCCATGCCATCATACGTGGGGGCATTTATCTTAATGGACCTAGTAATGTCAAAGTCTCGCTCGGGGCGGTGTCCTCTAGGGGGCACCCGCGGAGAGTCCCCATCAGAATCCGAATCAGAGTTATGTTGGTGCCGGTTGGGCCGGTCAACATTAACGGGTGGCGGGGGTGGCCTAGCTTGGTTTTGTAGGATCTGGGCTAAGACGTTCCTAAGCTTAGCCATTTCGGCACGAAGACCCACTATAGCCGCGGTGTTGGGATCACCATGCTCGTTCGCAGCCATACTAGACGTAGACGGGGTTGCGTACTCCGTTCCTAGCCTAGTGCGCATTCAGGTTTGGGAGGCCCCGGGCAAGTTGAATTTTCCTATGGCTGTAGCTATATTGAAAATAAGATATTTTTATATATTCCCAATGTGAATAACACGTAGATCGTTAAAAAAATTTTTTTTTTGAAATTTTGCTGAAAAATAAAGATTTCAGCCCGCTATTGGCAGACCACAAAAAATAATTTTTTTGATTTTCTAACGATCCGATCTCCAACAAGGAACGCAGAGAGGATGTTTGCAACGTGAAAGTTGAAACGACCGCCTCTAATACCAAATTGATGTAGGGATGTCGGATCGGAGATCTCCGCAAAGCTAACGCTCTCCCTACGCACAACACGTCGTAGATCTACTGCACCTGCACAACACCTATCGCCCACAATAGTCCTCGTCACAAAACGCAACAAAAACAATGAGGGAGGAATGGTCAACTCGAAAACGACGATCGGAAATTTGAGTCGGAATATTCCCCAAGAAAACACAAAGGTTGCCACTCCTTTTTGAGAGCAAGACCAAGGCTATAGGCCAAGATCCGCTCAGAAAAATAGGATCCACCCGATCCGGAATTAAAAAGCCTTGCAACGGCGATTTTGATTCAAAACTTGCAGCGATTAGATTAAAGATCCGGAGAAAACGATTTGCGAAAATCCACCACAACTAAGGAGAAGAATCACACAAGGAGGAGGTAAGGGATTACCCAACCGGAAAGCTTTCACACGAGATAACTGTGGGAGAATCACTCTCTCCACGGATCCACCGGCGTCACACCGAATGGTTTGCAACCTTCTTCCAAGGAGTCGCACCGAAGGAAGCCACGCCGGAGTCGCACCGAACGGGGATGGAGGAGGCAAGGCTTGACTTCACACCAAAGGAGAGGGGGCGGCTATGGACTTCTCCATGGTGGCCGAAATTTCCACAAGGGGGGTTTTTAGGTTTCTTTTTCCAATTGCCTTAACTCTTCATGAAAGCCTCCTTTAAATAGGAGTTACAAATAAGCCTTAGCCCTTCATGATGGAGATTTAATCTCATCCATCCAAATGGCTAATTGCACACCAAAACTAAAATAGTTCAAATTGAAAATATAACAACACATGCAATGAATATAAAATTATCACATAAGCATAGGATAATTTTATATTCCAATTATAAAATAGAGTGCACGAAAAGGAAATAAATAAAACTAAGGCGTTGCCGTGGCGGTAGCACGGCGCGGGCGGAGGTTGTAGCGTAGCCGTCTGTTAGCATCATCGTGCCGCCTCACGTCCTTTAGTCGTATGGCCTTAGCAACCGGATCATCAACAACATCATCAGCATCGTCTTCAACTGGTGGAGGAGGGGCCGCGCCATCATGAGTATTATCAAAAGAGGAAGTCATTCAGGAAGGACAGGAGCGGGTCTAAGTCAAGTAAATCTACAACATCAAAGATAGTTTGCTACTGCTGTAATAGGCCTGGACATGTTGTGGCTGAGTGTCCAGATAAAAGAAAAGAGACTGCAGATAAAAAGAAGAGTCGACACCGGAGCAAGAAGGAGAAATCCTTTGTTGCTAAGAAGGAGAAGAGCTTGACAGAGCAATCTACTTCAGAGTCAGAATCTGAAGCTGAGGCCTACATTAGTCTATATGCAGCAGATGAAGAAGAAGAGTTTATCCAGGTGCTGAACTCTATATATGAACAAGAAGACCATTAGTGCAAGGGACTGATGGCTGTGTCAGAAGAAGATAAGTACCAGGATCAGCCTGGTCCTAGTAAGGTACAATGTATTACTAGAAATTTAGATTGTAGTACTGAGTCAGAGTCAGCAACATCTGCATCAAGTGATGTGGATGGGTCTGAGTATGAAGGTGATATTCATCAGCTGATAGATGAATATGGAGATTTATTGCAGGCACTTAAGAAGAGCAAAAACCTAGTCAAATCTCATGATAAGGAAATTGCAGATCTTAAGATGGCTGCATTAGATTCAGAGAAGTTGTTGGATCAAAAATTGAATGAGATTGCCAGATTGAAAAACATAACTGTTATTCAAATGGGCACAATCACATTCAAGAATGATCAGATTAGAAATCTGGAGGTTAGACTTCAGAAAGAGAAAGAGATTGTGGATAGTTTTCTAAGCCAAAATCTGTATTACCCTTAATAGATGACTTTGTGTCACAAAAGGGTAAGGCTGGATTAGGGTTTAAGAAAACAGTATGGGCTGCCAAGTTCAATAAGAAAGGAAAAGCCCCAGCACAAAACAAGAGACTTGATGTAAACAATTCAGCAAAGGTTGTACCTAAACAAAGGTATAACAACTTTGAGTGCTGGTGCTGTGGTAAGGTAGGTCACTTTGCCTTAGATTGTTGGCACAATTCCAGTGTCAAGGAGAATAGCAATCTACCTGTTAGAAGAGCTGCAGGCAGATTTGTCAAATTTCAGACTAACATGAACCAAGGACCCAAAACTTATTTGGGTTCTAAGGTTAAGTAGTCTTTATTGCAGGTGAGTCCAAGTGGCCATGCCCCTATATGGTACTTGGATAATGGATGTTCCAGGCACATGACTGGAATAAGGGGGTTGCTGAAGGACTGCACACCTATCATGGATGGCCCTAAAGTAACCTTTGGTGGTTCAGAAAAAGGAATCATCAAAGGATTTGGTAACATTTCTAATAACCAGATTACTATCTCTCAAGTGGCCTATGTGAAGGGTTTGAAACACAACCTTATAAGCATAAGTCAGTTGAGTGATTTAGAATATGACATTTCATTTATTAAGAATGGATGTCATATCAAAAGGTCAAGTGATCAAAAGGTCATATTGACAGGATATAGGAAAAAAAATGTGTATTGTCTTAACTTTGAGTATGAGAACAATGTTTCTCCTATTTGTCTTGTAGCTGATGAGAGAGCCTCTCATTGTGTTAAATGGCACAAGAGGCTGACCCATCTTAACTACAAGACTATTGGCCAACTCTTTAGCAAAGAGTCATTGAGGAATGGTCCTCATGTTAAGTGTATAAAGGATGGGATATGCTCAGCTTGTCAAAAAGGCAAGCAGACCAAATCCTCCTTTCATAGCCTTGAAAATAAGGATTCAGTGAGGTGTCTTTACCTCTTGCATATGGATCTATTTGGTCCTATGCCAGTTCATAGTCTAGCTTGGAAGGTATACACTTTTGTGGTGGTAGATGAGTATTCTAGATATTCCTGGGTGTTCTTTCTAAGATAAAAATCTGAAACCCCAAGTGTCTTATATAGTTTTGTTAAACAAATTCAGAATGAGTTGGACAGTACAGTGGTCAAAATTAGAAGTGACCATGACACTGAATTTCAGTCTGAAAGTATGACAAGACTGTGTGAAGAATTTCGGATTTTTCAAGAATTTTCCTCACCTATAACACCACAGCAAAATGGTATTGCTGAAAGGAAGAATAGAACACTGATTGAGGCTGGTAGAACTCTATTGAGTGACACTTCTCTCCCAGAATATTTCTGGGATGAGGCAGTAAACACTGCATGTCATGTGATCAATAGGGCTTCTATCACTAAAAGCCACAAAAAGACTCCCTATGAGATTATGAAGGGCAGAAAACCAAACTTATCCTATTTTAGGATCTTTGGTTGCAAGTGTTATGTCCTTAACAATGGCAAGTCTTATCTAACCAAGTTTTCTGCCAAATCCCAAGAGGGGATATTTGTTGAGTACAACAACAATAGTAAGGCTTATAGGGTCTACAACTTGATTACTCAACTTATAGAAGAGTTTGTACATGTAGTCTTTGATGAAACAAGACTGATTAACAGTGAGTTGCCAAGTAGTGCTTGCAGTTCTACAGGTATATATGAGAGAATGGACAAGCTTACCATTACAGAAGATTCAATTGCAAATCAGGAAGTGGAAAATGGTGGCTGCTGTCCAGGGGGAGTACAAGACTCTCCAGATGCTGATGAAAACCAAGAGGTGCAGCATAATGAAGAGACTGGAGGTGTTCAACCTGAAGATAGACTACCTCCAGCTATTAAACACTTAAAAGATCATCCAGCAAATCAGATAATTGGTGATCCAAGATAAGGAGTACAAACAAGGAGCAGGAATCTGAACACAGTTCTTTGCTCCAGCTTCCTATCTCAAGTGGAACCAAAGATATTTGAAGAAGCTGTCCTAGACCCACATTGGATTGATATCATGCAAGAGGAGCTGAATTAGTTCAGAAGGTGCAAGGTATGTAAATTAGTTCCTAAACCAAAAGACCACAACATCATTGGAACAAAATGGATCTTTAGGAACAAACTGGAAGAGAATGAGACCATTGTGAAGAACAAAGCAAGACTTGTTGCAAAAGGATACAGGCAGGAAGAGGGTATTGATTTTGATCAAACCTTTGCCCCAGTAGCAAGACTGGAAGCAATTAGGATGTTCCTTGCTTATACAACATATCAAGGCTTTAAAGTATTCCAAATGGATGTAAAATCAGCATTCCAAAATGTAAATCTAAAGGAAGAAGTCTATGTAGAGCATCCCTCAGGTTTTGTTGATCCTCTCAAACCTGATTATGTTTTTAGACTTAGGAAAGCTTTGTATGGGTTGAAACAAGCCCCAAGGGCCTGGTATGAAACCCTGTCTACTTTCCTCATTGAGAACAAATTCTCAAGGGGGAAAATAGACAAGATTCTATTCCTTGGGGAATATAAAGGAAAGATTTTCCTAGTCCAAATATATGTAGATGACATAATATTTGGGTCTACTGAAAGTAATCTTTGTAGAAAGTTTGCAAAACTTATGCAAGGAAAATTTGAAATGAGCAGTATGGGAGAACTTAAGTTTTTCTTGGGTCTCCAAGTAAGACAGACTGAAGATTGCCTGTCCATATCTCAGTCTAAGTTCACCCTGGAGTTAATAAAGAAGTTTGGTATGAAATCATCCACTACCATGAGAACTCCAATGGGGACAAGTGTGTCTCTAAGCAAAGATGATATAGGGAAACCTGTAGATGAAACTTTGTATAGAGGGATAGTTGGCTCCCTTCTATATCTGACTGCTAGTAGACCAGATATCATGTATGCTACATGTGTCTGTGCTAGGTACCAAGCATGCCCTAAAGAATCTCATCTGACTGCAGTCAAAAGGATTTTGAGATATCTTAAGGGCACACCTTATCTAGGCCTTTGGTACCCTAGGAATGGAGACTTTCTACTGACAAGCTATTCAATTGAAGATTTTGCTGGTTGCAAGGAAGATAGAAAAAGTACTTCAGGCACCTATCAATTTCTAGGTGGAAGACTAGTGTCTTGGAGCTGTAAGAAGCAGACCAGTGTGGCAATCTCCATAGCTGAGTCAGAATATGTTGCTGTAGGAAGCTGCTGTTCACAACTGTTGTGGATTCAGCACCAGCTAGAATACTATGGTATTCAGGTAAGTAGAACACCTTTGCTTTGTGATTCTACAAGTGCTATTTCTATTGCAAATAATCCTGTTTCACATAGTAGGACTAAGCATATAAAAATTAGATATCATTTTCTTAGAGAACATGTAGAGAAAGAGGACATCTCACTAGAATTTGTTAAAACAGATTATCAAATTGCAGATATGTTTACTAAGCCTCTAGATGAAACTAAATTCAATAAGTTTAAAATTAAATTAGGAATGTTGAACATAGATTAGTTTAATAATATTGGCTAAGTAAAATAGTGTCGACACAAGGGGTTGTCTGTGTCGACACATAGAAGTGGTGTCGGTATTCCAGAGAAATGATGTCGACACATCTAGAACATTGGTGTCGACACTTCAGAGAAATAGTGTCGACACATCCAGGAGTAATGTCAACACATCCAGAGTTGGTGTCGACACTTAGGTTCAATACAGATTTCGTCGAGTGGAGAATCGACAGATTGTCGAGCGCAAAAGAATAAGTGTCGACACATAGAAGTCAACAATTATGTCGAGACATTAGAAGTCTATGTCGACACTTTTCAACAGTGTCGACACATTTAGAGTATTATGCCGTGCCTTTTCACCTTCGTTTTTAGAAAGGTATAAATAGGTCAACAACATTGTCTGTCGACACGCTCTCCATAGTTTCGAGACCAAAACTTTGTGTCGACAAATTCTCTCATCTACATTCAAGATTTCTCTCAACCCTAATGGCGCCTAAGCTTGAAGAGAATGTCAATGAAGGATATGAGCTGGTACGCAATGCCTTTGACCATGTGGATTCTGAAATTCAAGCTGTAGTAACCCTAGTTGCTGAGAATGGGTTGGAGTTTCTAGTTTCTGAACCAAAAAAGATTTGGAAGAAAGAAATCCTAGAATTCTATGGCGCTGCAACTTTAGATTCGACTGGATTAAAGATCAAATCAACAGTTCAGGGAGCTAAAGTTAAACTTACTTTGAAGAGCTTGAGAAAAACTCTTCAACTACCAAGAACTCAAGAAGAGGAAGATGTACCTGCATCTACAACAATGGAAGCACTTCAATGGTGTGGACTGGATCCCACCTTGAAGATTGGAGCTGCCATGAACAAAAAAGGAATGAATCAGCAAGGCAAATTTCTTTCAGAAATAGTTGGCAAAGTCATCCTCTGCAAGCCAGGGGGACATGATAGGATTTTTTCCTACATGTTTAGCCTGATGACAAGGATCATCTACAGACTCAACACTGATTGGTCAGCAGTGATTTTTGAAAAGGTTAAGGAAAGTATTAAGAATCCAAATCTGGGAAGGATTGTGAGCTTGTATTTAGCTGGAACAATACCTGAAGTTATGGAACAAGCTGTTGGTTCTAAAATTAACCACATGAGAAGAATGGACATAAGAATTATCCCCAGATGGGATAGAGTACTAACTAAGGACATGCCTGATGAGGAAAGGCAAGAGGTTCCTGACAAATCTACAGCACAAGAAATTCCTGCACAAGACCCTACACTTTATGCACAAGTGCAGGGGGAGCTTCATATTGAGGAAGAACCAACCCACTTGGACAGTGAAATGGCTACACAAACCATTCTTGAGGTAATCAGTGAAGTAAATCAATCAATTTTCAATATTGAGGATGAAATGCTAACTGAATCTTTGATTGATGTTGACCAGCCAACACAACTAAACAATCTAGCACAAAATGTTATCTTGGAAGATACATCTGCTGTTGCTGATGCTCTAGAGATAAGAGAATCTCTAGTGCCTACTCAACAAGAGTTTACCTTAGAAGTGTTGTTTCCTGATTTAGTGCAAGCTAATATTGAGAGGGAGCATGCTGGTTTTGAGGGGGAGAAAACTGCTTTTGAGGGAGAGCAAGTTGACCTTGAGGGGGAGCAAGTAGGGTCTCAAGGGGAGAATGCAAGGATTGAGGAGGAGCAGATAAGAACTGAGGAGGAGCAAAGGACTCAGGGGGAGCTACCTAAGACTGCACAAAAATTGCCTTCTAGTCCAAAGGATAGAGTAACTATAGCCAGTACCTCAGATTCTGAGGATGCAGCTGAGGTTCAAGCAAATAAGAGGAAGTTAATGGTCTTTAAAAGGAGAAGTCAAAGCTACAAGAAGACACTACAAACTGTTGCTCCACAGCCTGCCCCAACAACTGATTATAGTTCATTGTTAGTATCTTTACAAGTGAAGTTGGATGAGCAAATAATAGCCATGGAGAAGTATATGGATGAGACTCACAAAGATCTACATTTCTCCTTAGCTCAGGATATAAAATATATAAGATTTGAAGTTAATCAGCATAAGAAAGAAATGACTGACTGTTTCCACAAGGGTGGGAATACTGTGGTCTTTCTAGCCATACACCAAGAGAAAATCAAGACACAAGTTGATGACATAGCTCTTAAGCAAGGCTATGTACTAGAGAATCAACTTAGGATGAATGATAATCTAACAAAATCACATAATGTGATTGTTACAGAAATGAAGAATCTTGCTACTTCCCAGACTGCAGAAAAGGCTACATCCCAGGTAGAGTTTGATAAGCACTTCCAGGAAGGAATAGCTGTTGTAACAACATCTATTCAGGACTCTCAAAAGACTATTTCGGGCCAGCTACTGAAATTAAAGGCATTCTATAAAGATGGTGTCAATTTTATGGATGAACAAGTCAGATTTCAGAAAGATGATCTCAGAGATCATGTTGCCAGAGAAGTCATAAAGGGGGAGAGAGTATTAGTCAAAGCTGGATCTGACCATGCTAAATGTATTTTGAATAGCATCAGAGCCACACTTGGATATCCACACCTTTATGATGATGATAATGTGGCTGAATCTGGTATAAACCCCGCTTCTTTTGGAGGTGAACAAGCTGAAGTTGCTCAAGTAACTTATCCTCCCGCAGATTTTGAGATGATACATCAAGAAGTAGAGTCCATGTACAGCCCTCCAGAAGGTGCTCAAAATGTGATCATAGAGAAAGTAGATAAGCCTGTGTTAGAGGCAGTTTTGAAAGATTAAGAAGCTCTATTGTCTAAGAAAAGATTCAGAGAACAGACTGAATTAAAGCCTGATTTTGAGCAGTGGAGTCCAACATCCAGGAACATTATACTGACTGCTTGGAAAGCTGTAAAGAATAAGACCCATGATAGGCGTAAATGGTACTCTGCACAAGAATGGCAAAAGTATGAGGCCAGGCAAGAAGCCATAGTTCAGTACAGAAGAAAGGCAAAACTAGAGAAGCTACCTCCTAATGCTCAGGAGCCTAGCAAATATTTCCCTAAGCCTTATCACTACTTTAAAAGACAAAACAATAAGGGCTGAAGAACTTAAGAAGAAAGATCTAAAGGGCAAGAAGTCTGCTGATGATATTGATGCTCCAGTTCAAGCCAAGGTCCAATCAGGCAAAGGATTTGTCATCAAGGAGCCAGAGCAGCCTTAGATTAGATTTACTAGATTTTATCACATTGTAAACTTTAGTGTTTAAAATCTGTGTAAAACTATTATGAAAGATTCTTTTGAAAGTTGAGCAAAACATGATTAATGCTTATTCTGTGGTAGCATTGTTATTATTCTGTGATGATTGTTTATATATATTTTGTTTAAGAAATTACCGTGTCATATAATGTTGTTATACATCATATTGTATATTTGTTATGAATGGTGTATATCATTGACTAAGGGTTTTGACTTCTCCAAATAGGGGGAGATTGTTGGGTACATTGGAAAATATGTACCAAATTTGAAGAAGCCTCACCCTACTTAATGATATGCATCAAGGTGTATTTGATGTTATTTTGAGTTTATATGTGCAGGTTAAGTAAATGCAGGAATGCAAAAAATTTCTAAGTTCATATGTCGATACCAGGAAAAGCTGTATCGACACTTATGAAGGCCTGTGTCGACACTGGAGAAAAGCTATGTCGACACTTGGAGTTAATTGTATTGACACTTGGAAAGGCTGTGTCGACACCAGAATCACCTGTGTCGACACCCAGAGGCTGTGTCGACACACAGTGAAGCATTGTCGACATCAATTGTATCGACACCCAGAGGCAGTGTCGACACACAGAAGACTTTGTCGACATCAACTGTGTCGACACACAGGACTTGTATGGACACATAGTAGAGGTTCAACAAAGTAAAAGAGAAGAAGTATTTGTGTCGACCACAGAGGCAGTGTCGACACATAGAAGATCTTGTCGACATCAAATGTGTCGACACACAGGACTTGTGTCGACACATGGCAGTATTTCAACAAAGTAAATTTATATGAAGAAAAGAAGTGACTGTGTCGACACCACAAAAGCTTATGTCGACACATTCTATAGAAGGCTGTGTCGAGAAGAAATATCAACAACAGAAGAGATGTGTCGACACCACCAAGGCTTGTGTCGACACTTAGTCCACTTGTGTCGACACTTAGTCTACCTGTGTCGACACATGATGAAGATCAGTCTCGACACTTTCAGATAGAGACAATATTTCAAGAAGTGACTGGATGACTTGACAGCTGTCATTTCTAATCGGTCTACTGCAACTGTCAAAGCTGTCAGAAGTATGTTAGAAACCGGATCAGCCGGTTACCATGGAGGAAAACTATATAAAGGCTTTCTCCTTCAACAGAAGAGGAATTGAACACAACAATTAAGAAGAAGTTGAAGAATATACACAACTAATAACACACAAAGAAGAAGACCTTCGCCAGAAGATCTAAGAAGTTGGAGAGAGAGAGCTTCATCTAAGAAGTGCAGTTGCTGAACCAGGCTGCCAAGAAAGATTCAGATTGAGATCTGAATCTCAAGTCAGAAGCTGATTGAAGATCAACTTCTCAAGAGTTCAACCCTACTGAGTTCAGATTCAAGAAGCTTTGAAGAAAGCTAAGAGAGGTTATTCTCTGCCATCAGGTTCTTCCAAGAACTGATCAAGAAGCCATCCATCCTCTCTCTCTTTATCAGGGTGGTGGTATAATACTTTATTAAATCAAATTCTGTAGGATCTTTATAGATATGAGTTGTAAGCCTGTGATTATAAAGGCTGAGTGTAGGAGAATATTTTCTCTGAGTGGTAGGCCTTATTAAAGGCTGAGGTAGGGTTGTGAGCCTGAGTTGTAGGAGATTGATATCTCTGAGTTGTAGGCCTATTGTAGGCTGAGGTAGGGCAGATTGCCTGAGTTGTAGGAGCCTTGTTTGGGGTTCTGAGTTGTAAGATCTGAGGATCTGAGGCGAAGTGAAGAAGTTAGGACGAATCTAGCACACTGCTAGATAGGCGAAGGGGGAAAGTGGATGTACCCAGACCTTGGGGAACCACTATAAAAATATATGTGTAATCTGTGTTGCGATAATTCTGTGAATCTGAGCTGTGTTAGTTATAACATTTTCTGCTGCTAAGTAAATAACTGAATAGATTTGCTGGCTTAAAAGAAAAACAGGAATTACACTTATTCACCCCCCCCCCTCTAGGTGGTTAGGCACTAATTCTTTCAAGCTCCTGCTGTCATTGCTCCATCCTCTTCTCCATCTCCTCAGCCTCTTCCTGCCATAAGATGGTGTTCACCGCCATTACGTAGCACTCCCTGGCCGCCTTTGGATCTCCTCGCACTTTGATTTGGGTACCTCCGGAGTTGAGCTTTAAGCACTGGTGAAAAGATGACAGAACACAGCTAAACGCACTGATCAAGGGGTGCCCAAAAATGGCATTGTAACTGCTAGGGGAATCCACTATGACAAAGCGGCAGTTTCTGGATAGCCCCCCTGGGTTACCTGGAGCCCCACTCCCCCCTTGACCTCTTTCCTCTCTCCTAAGAATCCAAACAATGGTCCATCTGCTTCCAGCACCCTCCGGGCCTCCACCCTCATCTTGTTGAATGCCTTTTTGAAAATAACATTCACTGAGCTCCCGTTGTCCACAAGGATGCGCAATACCGTGAAGTTCTCAATGGCGGTCCGAATCCACTACAGGTTTTTGCTCAGGTGCCCTGTCACCACAGGTTTTTGATCAGGTGCCCTGTAACTAGAAGATCTATTTTTCTAAGGGAGATCAAGCAGCCCTTTGAGCTTTTAATCAAGTGCCCAAAAACCAATCCCAAGTCTTTTGATCAGGTGACTTGTGAACCAAAAGGTTAACTTTTGAAGGGAGTTAAAACTCTATACACAGTGAAAGAAAAATGAAAATGATTTTGTCTTATCTATCTTAAATCTCTGAGAAGACTAGTGGATTGTTGATGATGTCAAAGCTCACCCTGAGTTGTATGGATCTGATCAGCAGTGGAAGCTTTGCTTCAGGGTGTAGGCCTTCAAAGTGATGTTTCTCTTTAGCAAGATTTTAGACTGATTTTGATTTATTGTCTCTTGAAAGCTTGAAGCAGATGAAGAAGAACTCTGTATATATGAGAGCTGTGTTGTGTTCTTCACTTTTCTGTAAACTATTCTATCTTGTTGACTGATTACTGGTTTTCTAATTTACTTGCAATCTTCTGAAAATCACTTTATATATATTGATTGCACATTCAAAAATATTTGAATTTTAAATTCTTTCCTTAAAATCCTCTACATAATTTTTGGGTGTTAGAATGACTAATTTAGCCTCGAATGCATTTTCCTAATTGTCCTAGTAAATTTGGTAAAGTAATAACTCTGTGAAATCCATAATTAATGCTGCCAGGTAATGGCTATATTCTTGAGAATATTGAGCATTAATTATCAAAATATTATTTTCTTAATATTTGAATCAAAGTGCTATAGTTGAACTGAGAAACTGCAGAGAAGATAGGTCGAACAGAACCTGGAAGGAGTTAGTCGAACTCAGTAAGGATTTCGTCGACCTGAGCTCAAAGTTCATCGAACTGAGATAGTCCTTCGTCGAGCTGAACTTCTGATATGAGATCACAGTTCGTCGATCTCATCTAGACTTTTGTCGAGCTCAACTCCGAGAATGAACTATGAGTTCGTTGATCTGAGAACGACGATCGTCGAGCTGAGTTCAGCTATCGTCGAACGACTTTTCCGCATTCTTTTTAACAGCTTTTCCTCTGAAGTCTTCTGTGTCAAAGTCTTCTGAAGGAGGGTACTGATAATCTTATTATGTGTTGCTGACCTTGACCCTAAAAATAACCTATGACCCTAGACTATACATGTTGGGTCATCTAATCAATCATAATAGCGAACCTAGCCCAAATCACAAGTAGGGTTCCAACAATCTCCCCTTATTTGGGTGAGGTCACTATAAAAAATAAAGCAAATCACAAAGCATGAAAAATATCTGACAGAATTATAGAACTTTAGCAGATATAAATAATTATGCCTTGTGAATATATATACAACAATAATAAAGTTCAAAATACTTAAGCAGAAAATTATAAATCTTTCTTTAGAGTAACAAAAGAAGGGTCCGAAGCAGGTTTTGAGAAAACCATTATTCTTATGGGGTCCTATGCTTCTCTTTGAGTCATTTACATATCTTCAGCACCAAGAATCTTCACTGATGTAGCTCTAGACATTATTGCCTCTGGATGGAGATGCATATATTCATCAACATTAAAAAGATTCTTTACCTGATACTTATCCAATTCCTTCTTTCTATAAGAAAACATTGTTAAAAATTGAGAAGAATCCTTCCCTTCAGCCTTTGCTTTCCTTATCTGTGAAAGAGCTACAATTTCCTTGAATCTGGCCATTCTAAAATTTGGATCCATTTATGGATCACAGACTGGAGAAGGTGGCCTTTGTTGAGTGGAATGTTGTTGACTTCTTTGACTTCTGTGAGAATCAGACCTAGATGGTCTATCCTGTTTCAGATAAGAAGATCTTGAATGTAGAGAGGAGGAAGTAGACCTTTAATACTATGAAATACTTCCTGCAGAACCTGATGCTGGAGGAGGAGGAGGAGGACCTCTCCTAAATTATGGGGGTGGAGAGTATCTCCTACTCTTCTTTTTAGCTTTCAGCTCATTCTTAGAATACCTCGTATAGAAAAGGGAGTCTCGAGTAAGAGTAATATTATGCAGAATATAATAAGGGGTATCTACTGTAGGAGAAGGTTTAGGAGCAGCTCTGGATGGAACCTTCTTCTTAGACTTTCTCTTATTAGACCTAGAATCTTCTGATTCATCGACTTGTCATCATCATCAGATTCACTAACAGGATTATCATAGAGAGCATCAATCTATTTTAGCATTTCAGTAGAAATTGTTGGAGGAGCCTGTGGTTGTATATCTGTATCTATTATTTCAGCTTGTGGTTGTATAACTATATCTTCCTTTTCAGCCTGAGGCTGTAGCTCTATAATTTTTATATTAACCAGTACACTAGTATCTACTGTATCTATGTCTTCAAACATAATATCATCCATATCTGGCATGGGGGATTCAGCCCAATCAAATGTTGGTGGGGAGTAAGCCTTTGGCTCTATATCAGTTACTTGCTCTATAATATTCTCAATAACTACAAAGCTTGTCCTTAGTTATTCCAAAACTATAGGACTTATTGGGGCTGTGTAACATACTATTGCTTTAGAAGAATCATATGCAAAAACTGGTAAATTAATTCTATAAACTGTATTAAAAGAATGTAGTAATGAAGAAATATCAACTGTAGGATTGATGATTTATGTTGCAGCCTCTTCTATTGTACAAAGCATTGCAATATCATCGAAAATTTTAACTGTTACTGCTACTGGAATTGCTGCTCCTGGAGTTACTGCTGCTACTGCTGGAGCTTCTTCATAGGACATCTCCCCCTGCCTGGATTCAGAGAGACCTGAACCCAGGCCCCTAGAAGAAGGGACAGTGGAGGAGGAAGCTAGCTGAGTAGAAAGAATGTAAATAGAAGCAGCAAGAGGGGCAATACCCTCATCTATGAGCTTCTTAAGTGTGGGTGTAATGAATCTAAGAATGTCATTGGCTATATCAGAGAAATCCAAATACATTGGTTTAGAAGTAGAGGGAATAAAGGTGGATCTGTTACCACATGTGGAACAGATTGAGAAGACTTGAGGGATGTCTGAATGTGGGATGGTTGAAAATGTTGGCAGAATATTTGATGGAGGGATGACATCAGTGAAGATATCCTAGATAGGTCAATGTTGCGGAGTGTGTTGTGGAGATGGAGATGATAGTAGATCAAAATTTGGAGATGCCAGTAGTGGATATGTATGAAGATAAGTGGATGGTATGTCATCAAGATGTGATGGTAGAGGTGATTGAGGAGGTGGAGATGGTGTATCCTCAGAAATGTGGATTGGTGAGTATGGAGGAGATGGTGAGGCAGGAGGGATGGGAGTAGAAGGTGTGTCTGCAATAACAATGAAGGGTTGTTGAAGATGAAAATGAGGGATAGATCTTACTAACTCCAGAGGGTGGAGGGGGGGTGAATAGAGTATTTTAAAATTTTAATTTGTTTTCATAGCGAATTTTAAAGTAGGTGATATATATATATATATATATATATAAAGAGAAATATAGCAACACAAAAAATAAACAAGTAAAGGCACAACCAGACAACACACAAAATTTATAGTGGTTCCCCAATATGCCTGGGTACATCCACTCTTCTACCACCCTGCTAGTAATCCACTACAGGTTTTTGCTCAGGTGCCCTGCCACCACAGGTTTTTGATCAGGTGCCCTGCCACCATAGGTTTTTGTTCAGGTTCCCTGTCACTAGAAGATCTATGTTTCTAAGGGAGATCTAGCAACCCTTTGAGCTTTTGATCAGGTGCCCAAAAACCAACCCAAGTCTTTTGATCAGGTGACTTGTGAACCAAAAGGTTAACTTTTGAAGGGAGTTATAACCTTGTACATAGTGAAAGGAAAATAAAAATAATGTTGTCTTCTCTATCTCAAATCTCTGAGAAGACTAGTGGATTGTTAATGATGTCAAATCTCCCCCTGAGTTGTATAGATCTGATCAGGAGTGATAGCTTTGTTTCAGGGTGTAGGCCTTCTTTGAAAACTTCTTCCTCCAGTAAATGTTTCTAAGAGATGCGAACTTTTGGTCTCAGATTGAAGATCTATTGCTGGAAGAAAAGCTTGAAGCAGATGATGAAAAACAAGATGTATCTGTCTCTATTTCTTATTCTCTGATTACTGATATTCTCTTTCTTCTCATTGATTACTGGCAATCTTCTGAAAGTCACTTTATATATTGATTGCAGATTCAAAAACATTGGAATTTTAAAATATTTCCTTAAAATCCTCTGCATAAGTTCTGGGAGTTGGAACGGCT
Source organism: Platanthera guangdongensis (assembly GCA_039583875.1). Lineage (NCBI taxonomy): Eukaryota > Viridiplantae > Streptophyta > Magnoliopsida > Asparagales > Orchidaceae > Platanthera > Platanthera guangdongensis. The sequence continues at coordinate 117,333,795 of CM077159.1, read as the reverse complement.
AATTCAATCTTGAATGTATTTTCCTAACAGTCCAAGTAAATTTGGTAGAGTAATAACTCTGTGAAATCCATAATTAATGCTACCAGGTAACAACTATATTCTTGAGAATATTGAGCATTAATTATCAGAGTATTACTATCTTAATATAATATAATTTGAAATCAAACTGCTATAGTCAAACTGAAAAACTGCAGAGAAGAATAGTCGAATAGAACTTGGAAGGAGTTAGTCGAACTCAGCAAGGATTTCGTCGACCTGAGCTCCAAGTTCGTTGAACTGAGATAGTCCTTCGTCGAGCTGAACTTCTGATATGAGATTATAGTTTGTCGACCTCAGCTAGACTTTCGTCGAGCTGAACTTTTGATATGAGATCACAGTTCGTCGATCTCAGCTAGACTTTCGTCGAGCTAAACTTCTGATATGAGATCACAGTTTGTCGATCTCAGCTAGGCTATCGTCGAGCTCAAATCAGAGAAGGAACTCTGAGTTCGTCGATTTGAGATCGACGATAGTCGAGCTGAGTTTAGCTATCGCCGAATGACTTTTCTGCATTCTTTTTAACTACTTTTCCTCTAAAGTCTTCTGAAGGAGGGTACTGACATTCTAAGTATGTGTTGTTGACCTTAACCCTATAACTAACTTATGACCCTAGACTATACATATTGGGTCGTCTAAATAATGCTAATAGTGAACCTAGCCCAAGTCACAAGTAGGGTTCCAACAATCTCCCCCTATTTGGGTGAGGTCACTATAAAAAATAAAGAAAATCACAAAGCATGAAAAAATATCTGACAAAATTATAGAACTTCAACAGATATAAACAATTGTGCCTTGTGAATATACATATTGCAATAATAAAGTTCAAAATGTATAAGCAGAGAATTATAAATCTTTCTTTGTAACATCTGAAGAAGCGTCTGAAGGAGGTTTTGAGAAAACCATTATTCTTTTGGGGTTCTCTACTTCTCTTTGAGTCATTTTCATATCTTCAGCACCAAGAATCTTCATTGATATAGCTCTAGGAACTACTGCCTCTGGGTGGAGATGCATATATTCATCAATATTAAAATGATTTTTCTTTTCATACCTTTCTAATTCTTTCTTCCTGTAGGAAGATAATGTTGAAAATTGAGAAGTGTCTTTTCCTTCTTCCTTGGCTTTCCTTATCTGTGAAAGAGCTACAATTTCATTGAATCTGGCCATTCTAAAATTAGGATCCAACTTTGGATCATAGACTGGAGATGGTGGCCTTTCTGGGCTTGATTTATCTTGCTGATTACCTTCAGATGTCTGCTGTTGGCTGCTTTGATTTCTTTGTTCTTTGCAGCTCTAGGATCTGTACTGCTGTCTGTTGCTTCTCTGAGATGGTCAGGAATGATAAGAAGTTATAGACCTTTGAGATTATGAAACACTTCATGCAGAACCTACTGCAGGAAGAGGAGGAGGAGGACCTCTCCTAAATTGTGGGGGTGGAGAGTATCTCCTACTCTTCTTTCTAACTTTTAACTCATTCTTAGAGTACGTCATCCAGTGAGGGGAGTCTCGAGTAAGAGTAATATTGTGCATAATATAATAAGCAGTATCGGCTGTAGGAGAAGGTTTAGGTGCAGCACTGGAGGGAAACGTATTCTTGAACTTTCTCTTCTTAGACCCAGAAGCTTCTGAGTCATCTGAGTCAACATCATCATCATCTGATTCTCTAGGAGGATTATCATAGAGAGCATCATTTTGTTTTAGAATTTCAGTAGAAATTGTTGGAGGAGCCTATCGCTGTATATTTGTATTTATTATTTCAGCCTGTGGCTGTACAACTATATCTTCCTTTTCAGTCAGAGGCTGTAACTCTATATTTTTTGTATCCACGTCTTGAAACATGAAATCATCCATATCTGGCATGGGGGATTCAGCCCAAGCAAATGTTGGTGTGGATAAAGCCTTTGGCTCTATATCAGTTACTTGCTCTATAATATTCTCAATAACTTCAAAACTTGTCCTTAGTTGTTCCAAAACTATAGGACTTATTGGGGTAGTGTAACATACTATTGCTTTAGAAGAATTATCAAAAACTGGAGCAAAACTGGGCTAAACTTCAAAAGCAGATAATAAGGAAGATAAGTCAATTGTGGGGTTAATAAAAACATCACCAACAGTGATAACTTCTAGATTTGACAAATCTTTTGCGTCTTCATTTGTACAAACTGAAAGCATTTCTGCATTTACTGCTGCAACCTCTTGAACTACTGGAGCTTATTCATTAATTGCTGGAGCTTCTTCATTGATTACTGGAGCTTATTCATTGGACATCTCCCCTTGCCTGGATTCAAAGAGCCCTGAACCCAGTCCACTAGAAGAAGGGACAATGGAGGAAGAAGCTAGCTTGGAAGAAAGATCAGATATGTTAGCTATAAGAGGAGCAATTGCTTCTTCTATCAGCTTCCTGAGGGTAGGAGTGATAAAAGCAAGAATATTAGAAGAAATGGATGAGAAATCCACATTCATAAACTCAGGTGAAGACTGAGTAGATGTAGAGGGTGGATTGGAAGAGGATGGAATTGAGGTAGAACAGTTTTGACACAGATAGAATTACTGCGATATATCCAAAGGATTGAATGTAAGGGGAATGATATTAGGGATGATCTCTTCCTGGATAGGTGAATGTTGTGTAGTGTGTTGTGGAGATGGAGATGATAGTAGATCAAAATTTGGAGATGACAATAACAGACCTATATGAAGAGAAGCTGATGGTATGTCATCAAGATGTGATGGTAGATGTGATGGTGGAGGTGATTGAGGAGGTGGAGATGGTGTATCCTCAGAAATGTAGATTGGTGAGTGTGGAGGAGATGGTGGTCGAGATGGTGAGGCGAGAGGGATGGAAGTAGAAGGTGTGTCTGCAATAATAGTGGATGGTTGTTGAAGTGGAGGAGAAGGCGGAGGTGGAGCAGAAACTTCTTCTGGGTTTGGAGGAGTGACTATGTCAGTCCTTGTGTCCTCAGAAGCTTTGGAGGAGGAGGCCCTGAAGGGCTTGGTGATGACACTCTCCCATCTTCCAAAGAGGGCTGATGTGAGCCTCTTGGAAGCATTAATAAATATGGTCTAGGAGACCAAAATCTCTGGGCACTTGTCCTGCAAGAAAAGCCCAAGAATTCTCCCATTCCCAAAATCCTTCTTATTTACCTTCTTCTTGATGGAGTTAAATAGAATCAATCCCCAATTAATTCTTTTCTGATTCACCAAGGCACACATTAGATGAAATTGGTGTCTAGTTATGTGATCGTGAGCATAGTGCTTTCCCAACATCACTTTTCCAACAATATCGGCTAAAAATCTATATTCTATCGAAAGATTTTTCTTAAGAAGGTGGTTAGGGTTTCCTTCAGCATGACCCAACCTATCTAGCATTTCATTAAATTCACTACTAGATAATTCTATTTCTTCTTCACCATTAACAAACCCAAAAATTTCAGATAAGATTTCTGGTGAAAGAGGAACTTGATGTCCTAAGATAGATTCAATAAGAACTGGAGTGTCCTGAATCTTTGTCTTATATACCCATTCCTTAATCTCTGCCACTAGAAGCTTTATCCTTGTTATCATGAAGTTTCGCAGATTCTGAACCTCCAATAGCTATAAGATGTCCTTGAATACTTGGTCGGAAACACTGAAGGATTCAATATCTATATCAAAACTGGCGTCAAACTTCATTGCTGCGAGGATTGCTGGTGAAACCTCCAATGCTCTGCAAAAACAAGAGATCAAGTGTAGAGGGGAAATGGAAAAGCGTGAGACGGAGTTCGATGAAAACCTAATTATAAGTTTTCAGAAGTTGAAAAGACAAACTCCGTCCGTCGAAAAAATAAATGCTTTGAACTCAGTTTGTCGAAAAATCTCATAAATAAATAAAAGCGTCAGTCTAAGTTTGAAGAGAGGGAAAATAATTCGTCGTTCTCCGTTCGCCGAAAAATTTTCTGAAACAAACTTCGTCGATCTCCATTTGACGAAAAGTTTCACAAAGGAAGGTTCGTCGATTTACGTTCCACAAATAGTCCACAAAGAGTTCATAGTTCGTCGATCTCCGTTCGACGAAAAATTGACAGTTCGTCGACCATAGACAAAAATCAAATTAAAGCTTCTTCATTAATCATACCTAGCTGATTCAGGAAGAACAAATATTTCTTTTCATCTAATGGTTTGGTGAGAATATTTGCTCTTTGTAAATAAGTAGAGATAAAGACAAGATTAATTTTATTTTTGTCCACACAATCTCTAATGAAATGATGTCTAATCTCTATATGCTTTGTCCTACTATGATGCACTGGATTTTTTGCAATAGAGGTTGCACTGGTGTTATCACAAAAGATAGTTGAATTATTTAAGTTGAATCATAATCCAGGAGCTGATTTTGAATCCACAAAATCTGTGAGCAGCAACTACCTGCTGCTATGTATTTAGCTTCAGCAGTTGAAGTTGATACAAATGATTGCTTCTTGCAAAACCAAGACACAATCATATCCCCAAGGAACTAACAAGTTCCTGATGTGCTTTTCCTGTCAACTCTACATCCAGCAAAGTTAACATTTGAGAATCCAGTTAAGTCAAATTTTGACTCACTATGATACCAGAGTCCTAGATTAGGACAACCCTTTATATATCTTAAAATCCTTTTTAGTAAAATAAGATGTAATTCTTTAGTACTTACTTGAAATCTAGCGCAAATACAAGTAGCAAACATAATATCAGGTCTACTAGCTGTAAGATACAATAAGGACCCAACAATAGCCCTATATGTTTTCTGATCAACTGGTTTGCCATGTTCATCAGAATAAACTACAACATTGGAGGGCATGGGTGTTTTCTTAGTTGAGGCATCTGACATCCCAAATATTTTAAGTAGCCTTTTAGCATATTTAGACTGGGATTTAAAGATACCATCAGAGGTTTGCTTCACTTGAAGACCAAGGAAGTAGGATAGTTCGCCCATGTTACTCATTTCAAACTTTGAATGCATCAAGTCAGAAAACCTTTTGCAAAGTTTGGAATCAGTAGAGCCAAATATTATATCTACATATATTTGGACTAGCAAAATTTTTTATTTATGATGTCTAATAAATAAAGTAATATCTACAACGCCTCTAATGAACTTATGTTCTAAAAGAAAATTTGCTAAGGTATCATACCAAGCTCTAGGAGCTTGCTTTAGACCATATAGAGCTTTATGAAGCTTAAAAACATAAGAGGGATGAGTTGAAGAGATAAAAACTGGAGGTTGTTCAACATATACTTCCTCTTTTAGTTCTCAATTTAGAAATGCACTTTTGACATTCATTTGATATACCTTGAACTTCTTGAATGCTGCATATGCAAGATCTGATAACCTCTAATCTTGCCACAGGGGCAAAAGTCTGGTCATAATCTATGCTTTCTTCGTGTGAGTAACCTTGGGCTGCTAGCCTAGCTTTGTTTCTTACTATTAATCCTTGTGCATCAAGCTTATTCCTGAAGACCCAGTTAGTTCCAATGACTGGGTAGTATTTAGGTCTTAGAACTAAATCCCAAACTCTACACCTCTAAAATTGATTGAGTTCCTCTTGCATTGCAATAATCCAGTGGGGATCTTGCTCTGCATCTTTTATGAATTAAGGCTCAATTTGAGAAATGAAGCAAGCATGCATCAGATCTTGGTTGAGTTGATGTCTTGTTTGCACACTACCTGACATGTCTCCAATCACTTGAGATATGGGATGATCTCTAAGTGTGACAAGATCAGCGGGAGGAGTTGGTTCATCAATAGCTTGTGGAATTAATTCCTCTTGTGGAATTATATTTGATGTTGTGGGTTCAACTGCTTTAACAATTTCTTCTTCACTATCTTCATCAATCTATGGAGAAGGATGCAATGTAATCTCTTGGGTAAGGTTTAAATCATCCAACTTCTCACCCAGATAGGGTACCTACAAAGTGTCTCTGGTAGAAGAATCCTTCTCCTTGTATAACATGTTAGCTTCATCAAAGGATACATGTACAAATTCTTCCATTTTAAGTGTTTATTTATTTAAAACTCTATAGGCCTTGTTGACTTGGGAATATCCTAGGAAAATTCCCTCTACAGCCTTGGCTTCAAATTTTCTTAAGTGTTTCTTGTTATTATTATGAATATAGCATTTACAGCCAAATACTTTAAAATAATCTACTTTAGGTTGCTTCCCCTTAAGTAATTCATAGGGAGTCTTACCCTTAAGTTTATGTATTAAACTTCTGTTAAGAACATAATTTGCTATGCTTACATCATCTACCCAAAAGGATATGGGCAAATAAGCATCTACAAGCAATGTCCTAGAAGATTCAATAAGGGCTCTATTTTTCCTTTCAGCTATCCCATCTTGTTAAAGCGTTCTAGGAGTAGAAAAATAGTGCCTGATACCTTCCTTATCTCAGAATTCTTGCATGAGAAGAGATTCAAACTCGGTGCCATGATCACTTCTGGTTAATGCAACCAGAGTAGAGTACTCAATCTTTATGCTCTTAAAAAAATATGTAAGAACTTTAAAGTTATCTGAATTGTTTCTCAAAAAGAACAGCTAAGTGAATCTAGAAAAGTCATCAACAATAACTAGAGTGTATGACTTTTCTCCCGAACTTTATACAGCTATAGGGCCATAAAGGTCTATATATAGCAAGTACAAAATCCTGGGTGAATCATTTTTATTAATGGATTTGAAACTATTTTTAGTTTGCTTGCTTAAGTGACAGGCCCTGCAGAGTCCTTCCTTCTTGTAAGAACCAAAAGGCAGTCCTCTAACAAGGTTGTCCCTGAACAATTTAGCAATATTCCTAAAATTTACATTACCTAGACTCTTATGCCATAAATCATTAGTGTTACTGAGTTGGTTAAATAAATAAATTTCTAAATTAGCAGATTTGAAATTAACTACATATATGTTTCCTTGTCTAATTCTATTTAAAATAGTTTTGTTTTTATTAGAAGTAATAATACAAGAAGACTGATTGAATGATACCTGATAACATTCATCACATAACTGACTTATGGATATTAGGTTATGCTTGAGATCACTTACAAAGGCTACCTTCCTGAAGGTAACTACTCCAACTTTGAGATTTCCTTATCCTTATGTCTCTTCACAGTTGGAGTCTCCAAATATCACTTCTGGTCCAAGATTTGCTTTGAAATCAGTAATGTTGTCTTTACTTCTTGCAATGTATTTTGAACAGCCACTATCTAGATACCACTGTTCCTTTGTGGTAGAATAGTTTTTCACCTGCATAAAAATATATTAGGTGTTCTTGACCCAGGTAACCTTGGGTCCTTGATTTCTTTCATATTTATATCTAGAGATATAAGAAAATTCAGGTTGGTCCTTATAACCTTGTGGATGATATCTTCTAGGAGGAATAATCCACTGAGTAAAAGGATTAATAAAGGTTTGATTTTGATTAAAGTTTTGAAAAGAATTAAAGTTTCTGTTATAAGAAACTGGGTTCGACGAATTGTAATAAGTTTGTCGATATGCGTTCGACGAATAGGGATGAGTTCGTCGAACTCCATTCACAAAATAAAAGTATTCATTCTCTGCGCCCCACGTTCGTCGATCGCGGTTCGACAAACTATATTGAGTTCATCGAGCACAGTTAGACGAATAATTATACTGAAAGTCTGCGTTCATAGTTCATCGATCTGAGTTCGACGAACCATATTCATTTCGTCGAGCTTGGTTCGACGAAATATATTGAACATAATTTTTAATAAAAATTTCTTTTTCTTTTGTTTAGTCTTATATAAAACTTATGTTTCTTTATTAGTGTCTTTTCTATTTTCTTTTCCTTTTTTAGAAACAAATTTAATAGGAGTAGATAAAGTATTTTTCTGTAATAAAAGAGGCTGACTAGATGAAGCTCCCAAGCCCAGTTTGCCATTTAATCTGGGATTTATAATGCTTGTGATATTCATCAATTTGATACTTCTCACATTAAGGGATTCTTTAAATTCTTTAGCCTCAAATAATTTAGTTTTCAAAGATAGTATTTGATCATTAGCAGTTTTTAAATCTTCTTTAAGCTTGATGTTTTCAGAAAATAAGTTATCAAAATCTATTAGCTTTTGTCCGAAGAGTTTGATTTCCTTCTCAGATTTAATTAAATCATTGCATAACAATTTGAATTCAGTTTTAAATTGATCTGATGTAAAATCAAAAGAAGAGATTACCTGATCTTCTTCTAGTACAGATTCATCTTCTGAGTTGTCAGCTTCTGAATTAGCAACTTCAGAGTTGATGTAAGATGCATTGATTGCCATCAAGCAGATCTCTTTGGCCTTGGCCTCTTCTTCATCCTCGCGGAGCTGGATGAAGATTCTGACTCAGATTCACTCCAAGTCTCAACAACAAATCCTCTTTCCTTCTTGTATTTGCTGGAAGAGGGCTTGTGTGAATGTTTCCTAGAGTCCTTCTCTTTCATCTTATCTTTCTTTTGCTTTTCAAGACATTCTGGAATGATATGTCCTGGTTTCCTACACCCATAACAGACTATTTCTTTAGTATGGGTTGTGTCATACCTTGGCTTATCATTATTTCTGGAAGATCTTATCCTGAAATCCTTCCTAGCCATCTTGTAGAATCTGTTAGCCAAGAGACTCATTAGATCTTCATTGTCTGGAATGGCTGCTGCTTCTTCACTTGCTTTAAGAACAATGCTTTGCTCTTTCCTTCCTGATGATGCGGTATTTTGCTCAGCTTCTCTGGTCTTGATGAGCTGCTCATAAGACTTGAGCTTGCCCAATAAGATTTCAGTAGAGATTTCATTTAGGCTTCTAGTTTCCTTGATTGGTCAGATCCTAGAGTCCCATTTGCTAGGGAAGAACATAAGGATCTTGTCATTTATCTCTGTCAATGAGATGTTCTTGTCTAAAGTTTTTAGCTCATTTATTATGAGACTGAGTCTGTTATACATGTCTGTAACTGATTCTGACTCTTCCTTCTTGAAATTCTCATACTGAGAGATCAAGTTTGATATCCTATCTTTCCTTTCATTAGTAGATCCTGCTACCATAGCATTTAGGGAGTCCCAAATGGCCTTTCCTGAAGTACATTCAGCAACCTTCTAGAATATGTCATCAAACATAGTTTGGGCCAGAATATTCATTGCTCTGGCATGAGCAATCTTGGCCTTATTCTGTGCTTCAGTCCACTCAGGTGGTGGTACAACACTTGTGCTTGTTGTTATTGCCACGGGTAGTGGGGGACCTATCAAAATGGAATTATATATATCTTTATCAATGGAATTCATGTAAAGCCTAATCCTTGTCTTCCAAAGTGCAAACTTATTAAGATTACACACTGGAGGTCTGGTGCTTGAATACTCCTAATTCTGTGCCATGATATAAAAGATAAACTAGAGTGGAGAAAAAATCTTTCAAATATCTTTTGGTTCTGGTGTCAGCCTATGAAACTAAAGAACCAGCCCTCTGATACCAATTGAAAGTGAGGTATAGATCTAACTAACTCTAGAGGGGGGGGGGGGGGGGTCAATAGAGTATTTGAAAATTTAAATTTATTTTCTCAACGAATTTTAAAGTAGGTGATAAATATATATATATATATATATATATATATATATATATATATATATATATATATATATATAAAGAAATATCATAACATAGAAAATAAACAAGTAAAGGCACAACCAGATGACACAAGAAATTTATAGTGGTTCCCCAATAAACCTGTGTGCATCCACTCTTCTGCCACCCTGGTAGGAATCCACTACAAGTTTTTTCTCAAGTGCCCTTCCACCACAGGTTTTTGATTAGGTGCCCTGCCACCACATGTTTTTGACCAGGTGCCCTGTCACCAGAAGATCTATTTTTCTAAGAGAGATCTATCAACCCTTTGAGCTTTTGATCAGGTGCCCAAAAACCAATCCCAAGTCTTTTGATCAGGTGACTTGGAACCAAAAGTTAACTTTTGTAGGGGGTTATAACCCTGTACACAGTGCAAGGAAAATGAAAATGATGTTGTCTTCTCTGTCTCAAATCTCTGAGAAGACTAGTGGACTATTGATGATGTCAAAGCTACCCTGAGTTGTATAGATCTGATTAGGAGTGGTAGCTTTGTTTCAGGGTGCAGGCCTTCTTTAAAAACTTCTTCCTCCAGTAAATGTTTCTGAGAGATGTGAACTTTTGGTATCAGATTGAAGATCTGTTGCTGGAAGAAAAGCTTGAAGCAGATGATGAAGAACAAGATGTTTCTGTATCTATTTCTTGTTCTCTGATTACTGATTTTCTCTTTATTCTCATTGATTACTGCCACTTTTCTGAAAATCACTTTATATATTGATTGCAGATTCAAAACATTTGAATTTTAAATTCTTTCCTTGAAATCCTTTGCATAATTTCTGGGAGTTGGAATGGATAATTTAGTCTTGGATGTATTTCCCTAACTGTCTCAGTAAATTTGGTAGAGTAATAACTCTGTGAAATCAATAATTAATGCTGCCAGGTAACAACTCTGTGAAATCAATAATTAATGCTGCCAGGTAATAACTATATTCTTGAGAATATTGAGCATTAATTATCAGAGTATTACTATCTTAATATAATATAATTTGAAATCAAAGTGCTATAGTCGAACTGAGAAACTGCAGTGAAGATTAGTCGAACAGAACCTGGAAGGAGTTAGTCGAACTCAGCAAGGATTTTGTCGACCTGACCTCCAAGTTCATCGAACTAAGATAGTCCTTCGTTGAGCTGAACGAATGATATGAGATCACAGTTCGTCGATCTCAGCTAGACTTTAGTCGAGCTGAACTTCTGATATGAGATCACATTTTGACGATCTCAACTTGACTTTCGTCGAGCTGAACTTCTGATATGAGATCACAGTTCGTCGATCTCAACTAGACTTTCGTCGAGCTCAACTCAGAGAAGAAACTCTGAGTTCGTCGATCTGAGATAGACAATCGTGGAGCTGAGTTCAGCTATCGTCGAACGACTTTTCTATATTCTTTTTAACTGCATTTCCTCTAAAGTCTTCTATCTCTAAAGTCTTCTAAAGGAGGGTACTGACTATCTAAGTATATGTTGCTGACCTTCACCCTGTAACTAACTTATGACCATAGACTATACATTTTGGGTCATCTAAACAATCCTAATAGTGAACCTAGCCCAAATAAAAAGTATGGTTCCAACAGAAGAGGAGGAGATAGTAATCTGGGTGAAGGAGGTGGAGTTGGGGCAGAAACTTCTTCTGGGTTTGGAGGAGTGACTATATCATTCCTTGTGTCCTCAGAAGCTCTAGAGGAGGGGGGCCTGGAGGTCTTGGCGATAACCCTCTCCCATCTTCCAAAGAGGGCTGATGTGAGCCTCTTGGAAGCATTAATAAATATGGTCTGTGAGACCAAAAGTTCTGGGCACTTGGCTTGCAAGAAAAGCCCAAGAATTCTCCCATACCCAACATTCTTCTTATTTACCTTCTGCATAATAGAATCAAATAAGATAACTCCCCAATTCACTGATTTTTGATTTACCAGGGACTCATCAGAAGAAATTGGTGCCTGGTTATATAGTCATGAGCAGAGTGCTTGCCCAAGATTACTTTTCCAACAACATCTGCTAAGAACTTGTATTCAACACACAAGTTCTTTTTCAGCATTTTGTAAGGGTTTCCCTGGGAGTGACGCATTCTAACTAGCATATCATTAAACTCAGCACCAGACAGTTCTGTATCATTTTCACCATTGATAAAACCAAAAACTTCAGTTAAAATAACAGGTATGAGAGGAACCTATTGTCCAGATATGGAGCTAATGAGAGTTGTGGAATCTGGAGATGATAATGAGAATACCCATTCCTTTATCTCCAGCACCGGAAGTTTAATCCTCGAGGTCATGAACTTCTTTAACTTTTGAGCCTCAAACAACTATAAGATGTTATTGAAAACTTGATTAGAATGGCTGAATGAATCCATATCGATGTCAAAGCTGGCATCAAATTTCATTCTGGAAAGTGTCGCGGCTGAAATCGCCATTGTCTGCAAAAACAAGAGATCAAGTGCAAAAGAACTGGAAAGCACGGGATGGAGTTCGATGAAAGCCTAATTATAAGTTTTCAGAAGATGTAGTGGCGAACTCCGTCCAACGAAAAAGAAAAGCTTCGAACTCAGTTCGACGAAAAATATCATAATGAAATAAAAGCTTCGATCTAAGTTTGTAGAGAAGAAAACATTTCGTCATTCTCCGTTCGACAAAAATTTTTCTGAAACAACCTTCGTCGATCTCCTTTCGGCGAAAAGTTTCACAAAGGAAGGTTCGGCAATCTCTGTTCGACGAACACTCTATGAAGAGTTCACTGTTCGTCGATCTCCGTTCGACGAAAAATGGACAATTCGTCGAACAAAGTCAAAAATCAAATTAAGGCTTCTCCATTAATCATACCCAGCTGATTTAAGAAGAACTGATGTTTCTTTTCATGTAATGGTTTGGTGAAAATGTCTGCTCTTTATAAATCAGTAGAGATAAAGTCAAGATTAATTTTATTTTTGTCCACACAATCTCTAATGAAATGATGTCTAATCTCTATATGCTTGGTCCTATTATAATGCACTGAATTTTATGCAATTGAAATTTCACTGGTATTATCACAAAAGATAGTTGAATTATTTAAGTTGAAACCATAATCCAGGAGCTGATTTTGAATCCACAAAATCTGTGAGCAACAACTACCAGCTGCAATGTATTCAACTTTAGCAGTTGATGTGGACACAGAAGTCTGCTTTTTGCAAAACCAGGACACAAGCCTATCACCAAGGAACTGACAAGTTCCTTATGTGCTTTTCCTGTCAACTCTACATCCAGCAAAGTAAGCATCTGAGAATCCAGTTAATTCAAATTCTGACTCAGTAGGATACCAGAGTCCTAGATTAGGACAACCCATTATATATCTTAAAATCCTCTTTTGTAAAATAAGGTGTGATTCTTTAGGACTTACTTGAAATCTAGCACAAATACAAGTAGCAAACATAATGTCTGGCCTACTAGATGTAAGATACAATAAAGACCCAACAATAGCCATATATGTTCAATTGCTTCAACAATTTCTTCTTCACTGTCTTTATCAATCTGTGAAGAAGGATGCAATGTAACCTCTTGGGTAAGGTTTAAATCATCGAACTTCTCACACAGATAAGATACCTGCATAGTGTCTCTGGTAGAAGAATCTTTCTCCTTGTAAAACATGTTAACTTCATCAAAGGATACATGTACAGATTCTTCCATTTTTAATGTTGATTTGGTAAATACCCTATAAGCCTTGCTGATTTGGGAATTTCCAAAGAAAATTACCTCTGCAGCCTTGGCTTCAAATTTCCTTAAGTGTTTCTTGTTATTATTATGAATATAGCATTTACAGCCAAATACTTTAAAATAATCTACTTTAGGTTTCTTCCCTTTAAGTAATTCATAGGGGGTCTTACCCTTTAGCTTATGAATTAGACTTCTATTCAGAACATAATTTGTTGTGCGTAATGCCGCTGCCCAAAAGGATAGGGGCAAGTGAGCATCTATAAGTAATGTCCCAGTAGATTCAATCAGGGTTCTATTTTTCCTTTCAGCTACCCCATTTTGTTGAGGAGTTATAGGAGCAGAAAAATAGTGTTTGATACCTTCCTTCTCACAGAATTCTTGCATGAGAAGAGATTCAAACTCGGAGCCATGATCACTTCTGATCAATGCAACCTGAGTAGAGTACTCAATCTTGATGCTCTCAAGAAAGTCTGTAAGAAATTTAAAGTTATCTGACTTGTTTCTCAGAAAGAAAACCCAAGTGAATCTAGAGATGTCATCAACAATAACTAGAGTGTGTGCCTTTTTCCCAAACTTTGTACAGCTATAGGGCCAAAAAGGTCCATATGTAGTAAGTACAAAATCCTGGGTGAATCACTTTTATTAATGGATTTGAAAATATTTTTAGTTTGCTTGCTTAATTGACAATCCCTGCAGAGTCCTCCCTCCTTGTAAGAACCAGAAGGCGGTCCTCTAATAAGGTTGTCCCAAGATAATTTAGCAATATTCATAAGATTTACATGACCTAGTCTCTTATGCCATAAATCATTAGTGTTACTGATTTGGTTAAATAAACAAATTTCTGAATTAGCAGATTTGAAATTAACTACATATATGTTTCCTTATCTAATTCCAATTAAAACAGTTTTGTTCTCACTAGAAGTAATAATGCAAGAAGATTGATTGAATGATACCTGATAACTATCATCACATAATTGACTTATGTATATTAGGTTTTGCTTGAGACCACTTACATAGGCTACCTTCCTGAAGGTAAGTACTCCAACTTTGACATTTCCATATCCTTCTGTCTGTCAACAGTTGGAGTCTCTAAATATCACTTTTGGTCCAAGCTTTGCTTTGAAATCAGTTAGGTTGTCTTTACTTCCTGTCATGTGTTTTGAATAGCCACTATCCAGATACCACTGTTCCTTTATGGTAGGATAGTTCTTCACCTGCATAAAAATAGGTTAGGCTTTACCTAGATAACCTTAGGTCCTTGATTTCTTTCAAATTTATAACTAGAAATATAAGAAAATTCAGGTTGGTCCTTATAACCTAGTGGATGATATCTCATATGAGAAATAGTCCACTGAGTAAAAGGATTAATAAATATTTTAGTTGGATTAAAGTTTTGAAAAGAATTAAATTTTCTGTTATAAGAAACTGGGTTCGACGAACTGTAATAATTTCGTCGATTTGCGTTCGACGAATAGGGATGAGTTCGTCGAACTCCATTCACAGAATGAAATTATTCATTCTCTGCGCCCCACGTTCATCGATCACGGTTCGACGAACCATATTGAGTTCGTCGAGCAAAGTTAGTAGAATAGTTATATTGAAAATTTGAGTTCATAGTTCATCGATCTGAGTTCGACGAACCATATTCATTTCGTCGAGCTTGGTTCGACGAAACATGTTGGACATAATGTTTTATTAAAAATTTTCGTTTTCTTTTGTTAAAACTTATATAAAACTTCTATTTCTTTATTAGTGTCCTATACTTTTTCTTTTTCTTTTTTAAAAACAAATTTTATAGGAGTAGATAATATGTTTTTCTGTAACAAAGGAGGCTGACTAGATGAAGCTCTTAAGCCTTGTTTGCCATTAAACCTGACATTGACTGTACTTATGATGTTCATCAATTTGATACTTCTCCCATTAAGTGATTCTTCAAATTCCTTAGCCTCAGATAATTTAGTTTTCAAAGATATTATATGTTCTAATGCATTATCAAGATCATCTTTGAGTTTAATATTTTCAGAAAATAGGTTACCAAATTCAATTAGCTTTTCTCTGAGCAGTTTGATTTCTTTCTCAGATTTAATTAAATCATTGCATAACAATTTAAATTTAGTTTTAAATTGATCTGAAGTGAAATCAAAAGAAGAAATTACCTGATCTTCTTCTGATACAGATTCATCTTCTGAGTTGTCAGCTTCTTAATTTGCAGCTTCAGAGTTGCTGCAAGATGCATTGATTGCCATCAAGCAGATCTCTCTGGCCTTGGCCTCTTCTTCATCCTCACTAGTGCTGGATTAAGATTCATCCTCAGAATGACTACATGTTTCCGCAACAAATCATCTCTCCTTCTTTCTGTATTTGCTGGAGGATGGCTGGCTGGAATGTATCTTGTAGTCTTTCTCCTTTCTTTTGTCTTTCTTTTGAGTTTCTTGACACTCTGGTAATATGTGTACAGGTTTCCTGCATCCATAGCAAACTATTTCTTTAGTTGGAGTCTTGTCATACCTTGGCTTATCTTCTTTTTTAGAAAATCTTCTCCTGAAATCCTTCCTTGCCATCTGATAAAATCTCTTAGCCAAGAGACTCATTAGATCTTCATTGTCTGGAATGGCTGCAGCTTCTTCAGTTGCTTTAAAAGTAATGCTTTGCTCTTTCCTTACCAAAGAAGTGGTTCTTTGATCAGCTTCTCTAGTCTTGATGATCTGCTCATAAGATTTGAGCTTGCCCAACAAGGACTCTATAGAGATTTCATTGAGGCTTCTGGCTTATTTGATTAGCCAGATCCTAGTGTACCATGTTCTAGGGAAGTACATAAGGATCTTGTCATTTATCTCTGTCAATGAGATGTTCTTTCCCAATGATTTTAGCTCATTGATTATGAGGCTGAGTCTATTGTACATATCAAAAACTGATTCTGCTTCTTCCTTCTTGAAGTTCTCATATTGAGAGATCAGATGTGAGCTCTTGACTTTTCTTTCATCTACAGATCATGCTACCATAATATTGAGAGAATCCCAAATTTCCTTTGCTGAGGAGCATTCAATAACTTTCTGGAATATATCATCTGACATAGTCTGGGCCAGAATATTCATTGCTCTGGCATCAACAATCTTGGCATTTTTCTGAGCTTCAGTCCACTCAGGTGGTGGTACAACACTTGTACTTGTAGTTTCCAATGTTAGTGGTGGTCCTGTCAAAATAGAATTATAGATGTCCTCATCAATAGAATTCATGTAAAGTCTTATCCTTGCCTTCCAAAGTGCAAACTTATATAGATTGCACACTAGAGGTCTGGTGCTTGAATACTCTTTATTTTGTGCCATGATAAACTCTAGGTAAAGAGAAAATCTATCAGATCTTATGGTTCAGGTGTTAGCCTGTACAACCAAGTAACCTGTCGCTCTAATACCAATTGAAAGTGAGGGATAGATCTCCTTTACACTAGAGGGGAGGGTGAATGGTGTATATTAAAAACTTTAAGTTATTTTTACAGCGAAATTAAAGTGGGTGATAAATAAATATATATTAAAAGAAAACTATCACAACACACAAATAAAGCAAGTGAAGGCAATCGAGACGACACAAGAAATTTATAGTGGCTCCCGGATAAACCTGGGTGCATCCACTCTTCTACCACCCTAGTAGGAGTCCACTACAGGTTTTTGCTTAGGTGCCTTGCTTCCACAGGTTTTGATCAGGTGCCCTGTCACCAGAAGATCTATTTTTCTAAGGGAGATCTACCAACCCTTTGAGCTTTTGATCAGGTGCCCAAAAACCAATCCCAAGTCTTTTGATCAGGTGACTTATGAATCAAGAGGTTTACTTTTGAAGGGAGTTAAAACCTTGTACACATTGAAATAAAAATGAAAATGATGTTGTCTTCTCTGTCTCAAATCTCTGAGAAGACTAGTGGATTGTTGATGATGTCAAAGCTCCCCTTGAGTTATATGGATCTGATCAGGAGTGGAAGCTTTGCTTCAGGGTATAGGCCTTTAAAGTGAAGTTACTCTTCAGTAAGCTTTTAGACTGATTTTGATTTGTTGTCTCTTGAAATCCTGAAGCAGATGAAGAACTCTGTGTATATGAGAGTTGTATTGTGTTCTTCACTTTTCTGTACAATGTTCTATCTTGTTGACTGATTACTGGTTTTCTAATTTACTTGCAATCTTCTAAAAATCACTTTATATATATTGATTGCAGATTCAAAAACATTTGAATTATAAATTCTTTCCTTGAAATCCTCTGCATAACTTTAGGGAGTTGGAACGACTAATTTAGCCTTGAATGCATTTCCCTAACTGTCCCATTAAGTTTGGTAGAGCAATAACTCTGTGAAATCCATAATAAATTATGCCAGGTGATGAGTCCGATTTATATAGGGTTTTTCGGACTCATCTGGGCTAGTTTTCACGCACTTGCACTTCACTTTTGGTATGTTATCGTTGATATTTCAATTATATAGTTTTTCACGCTAAGTGCACTATTTTGGCCCTTTGGTGTGCAATTGCTCATTCTATTTTTGGGGGTAAGCACATGGTGCTCCCCATGGAACTTTCCGGCTATTTTTCATTGCATTTCTATGACGCTGGAGGGTTCTCTTTGGATTTAATTGTTTGTATGCAGGTAGTGCGTTTAGTGAGGAAAACGACAGTCGTGCATTTTCTTGGCACACGGTTCTTGGTGATCGTGCGTTTTATTTGTTCAGGGGAAACATCGATCTCAGCTCGATGAATTTCTTAACGCACGGTGGACGCACAGTTTCTTCGGAACCGTGCGTGAAGGAAACACATGGTTTTCCTGTAGCGTCTTGGTTGTTCCTTTTTTGTGGCTAATTGTGCATTGTGTTCACACACGGGCGGTAGTGCCCGTGCGCGAGTAAAATGCACGGTTCCCCTGTTTTATCCTGTATTCCTACTTTCTATCGCTACCCGTTTGCTTTCCTTCACGCACGGGCGGAATCGCCCGTGCGCGAAGTAAAATGCACGGGTCAATGCTTCTTCACCCGCAAGCTTGGGCTGGAATTTAATAACGTACGGTTAACGCACGGTCGTGCGCCAAACCGTACATGCCTATTTTTCTGACCTGCTTCTATTTAAAGCGCAGATTTTCCTCCATTGAAGGATAGTTTTTCTCCTCCGTCATTTTCTGCTTCCAAGGAAGGGTTCTGCCATTTCCCTTCATCTTCCACCTTAGGGAGGTGCTCCGGGTAAGCTTTCAACGCCATATTTAAGCCGGAGCTTCCTCTCGGCCTCCTCCTTCATCCTTGAGCTTCAAGGAGAGTTTGATCTAACTTTCTCCATCAAGTTAGGAGAAGTTTGTGCCATCCTCCATCGGATCGTGACACGAAGAAGACGGGCCCATTGGGAGTTAGTGACAGCCTCCTCTACCCCGGACGTAGGTGAGGACCGAGCTAGGACACGGATTGTCAACCCAGCGAGTCCTTCTGTGAATCCTCTGCAAGACTTCGGATTCGGTAAATCTCACATACTCTTTTCTTGTTTGGTTATTGATAGTGTAGTTTAATCTCTTGTATTTGATGAAGTATGTTTAGTTTGTAAAACGTTTGTATACAATCATGTCTATGTGATGTTGTATTTTCGTTATTTGCTTGAGGTGTGCCTTTATTTCCTTCCACCACCACATATGGATTTACCGCTCTAGCAATTGCTAGAGGCGTGCGTAGCGAAGAGGTGCTCTCGACCCTCATTCCGTCGTTCTAACCCCCTCATTCGCAAGCCTACTCGTCCATCCGCCTAGTGATTTGGTGCATAGCAGCCCGTGTAGTCTTCCATCCCGCCTAGCGAAGCTTCGCATAGCGGCGTTGCATAGGAGTAGTTCTTACTGTTTTATTTTCTATTTCCGCTACCATCAAAATCCCCCTTAGTTAACTCCGACCAAAGGACTTCAATCTCAAGTCTTCCTCGAAATTAACTCCACCTTACTGTGTTCCTTGAAGAGATCGATACTTGGGGAAATTCACCCATTTTATATTACTTGTGCGACCGGTACACTTGTCGTCCAACGCATCAAGTTTTTGGTGCCGTTGCCGGGGAGCACAGTTGTGTGAGTTTTTGGAGAGGGAGATAGTAGATCGAAGCCCTTTTCCATTGGTATATTTCATGTTTCTTCTTTACTTTAGTTGTTAGAATTTTTATTTTGCTTATTTCTTTTTGCCCTCTTCTGATTTTTGGTTTAGATAGCAGATCCATGTTTTTTTTTATTCTAGCTATGTAGCACTTTTTCGGCAATTATTTTTATTCACGATGTATTCTGTTGCAGAGTGTTGTCTTTATGACGCTTTGCGACGATGCATTGATGCCATGGCTGATATGAAAGCCGAGCATTGCATTAGATGTTTGTTATGTCAAGGTATAGGCCACGTGGTGAAGGATTGCCCTCGCTTGTGCGAGCCTTCTCCCTCTAAGGGCATGCGCGCAACAGCCTCCCGTTCGCGGAAGACTGTTGTGGATAGGCTTACCAGGGTGTTGCCTGGCCCATACACTAACATAGCGCACCTTGCTCATTCTTTACCCGTTGAGATTACAGAATAATCTCTCGCTGCATACAGATCCTTCATGGGTCCCTCACTCCCTTTTTACGAGCTTCCCTTGAGTGATGACGATCACTCTTGTCGTAGCCAGCAAAAAGAGGATCAGAAATTCATGGGCGCTCTTGTATGGGAGGCAGAGATTATTCCTGTCGACTAGATGACGACTGCGACTGATTTTGCAATGGGGCCTTCTCATTTTATGCCTGATTTCGAGAGCAGTTCCGCCCTCCGCAATTTTTGCCTGAGTTTGCTACTCTTTTTTCTTGTGAGTCGGCTGATGATGTCGTATTTTGGGATGATTCTGTGCCTGAGGTTGCGCCAAAGTGGTATGAGGATTCTTCTATCTCCTACGGAGAATGTGGATCTTCGGAGCACTTTTACGTACCCCGGTGGTATGAGGAATATCCTCTTTCCGATGCGGAGGTTTTCACCTCCTTATTGTATGTGGTCATTCCCCTTACAACCGTGGACCTCGAATTCTTGGATTCTCCACGATACGTCTCGTATGATACCGACGATGATCTATGCTTGGATCTCGTTGAGAGTGAAACCAAGATCACTCTCCCATTTCCTGATTATTTTAGTTCTTCATCTCTTTTATTACTTGATCCCCCTTCTTTATCTGAGCCTGTGCAGGCTGAGTATCCATGGGTATGTTGGGATGATGATGAGCCTGGTGTTTATGTCGTTGTCATCTCTTCCTACACATTTGTGGTTGATGATGCCTTGTTAGGCGAGGATATATTTTGTGATAAGATGAGCGAGGACCAGCGCTCCTCCTCTTCCTATTTTCTATTTCCTCTACCTGTGTTGGGCAGGTATTATTATTTAGGTAGAGGGGTAACTGTTTTATCTCCGTATAGGTACCTGTTGCCGCAACGGATAATGGAACAGTTACCTGTGCACTTTTCTTTTCATAGACCCATTAGCTAGTACTTTTCATTTTTCAAATAAGTCATGCTGGGATGAAAATAACCCCAGTACTTATCTTTCATTTTCTGCATTTTAATTTTTCATGTCTCTCTTAGTTTAGTATTTCTTTGTATATTGTATATTTTTCTTTTGTTTTTACGGAGCTCACCCCTACAGGTATCCATGGCAAACTCGTATTGGCGGGGTTGTGATTCTTCGTTTGACGGAGCTGCTTCTGTGTTTTCACGCATCTTCTGGTATGCTCATTTGCTGAGCATGGGGTAACCTCTCCCCCGACTTATATTTCATTGTTTTTATTATGAATCTTATGATAGGTTGCATGGATTAAGTCTGGTGGGGGAGAGACTCGAGTTGTTATCCGCTCTCGCGCACTTTTAATTTGCATACTAGAAGCTTTTATTGTTATATCATTTGCATCTGCTTTGCACTCCACAACACCCACTTGAGAGCGTGTACTTAAGCACTTGCATGCACTGAGCTTGTTTATCACTTGTGCGTAGAATAAAGAATGTTGTGTTGATTTAGGATTGCATGATGGAATAAAATGTCGACTCCATGAGTGTTCCTAGGCGTGCACTGGTGATCACTTAGAGTCTGTGCGTAATGCTTTGAAACTCAAAAGAGCGACGGGAGGCATTTTGAGCCAAGTTTGGAACTTTGTAGGGGTCACACGGCATGGGACACGGGCATGTCCCAAGGGCGTGTCGTGCTCGGGTCGACGATTTGGCCGAGTGGTCGACGAATTTGGAGTCGACGATCGTCGAGCAGCGAACACGTCCTGAGACACGGGCGTGTCCCAGGCCGTGTCCTTCACGGGGTGAAGGTCGGGCCGTGTCGTGGGAGACACACGGTGTTAGCGCACGGGAGTGTACGGGTAGACACGGGCATGTCAAATGGGACACGGGCGTGTCAAGGACCCGTGTCCCTTGTGGGACGGTTTTGTTCTTGTGTCGATGGAGGAACACGCCTGTCAACACGGGCGTGTCAAGTGCCCGTGTTCTTTTCGGGATGTGTCGGTTTCGACGGCGAATGGGGAACATGGCCTTGGACACGGGCGTGTCACAAGCCGTGTTCGGCCCAGATTTTTTATTTTAAGTCTGAATCGTGGCCGTCCATTTCCTTATTTTGGGATCTAACGGCTTGGGGTTGTTCTTGCCGGGATATACCCGAGAATAGGCCTTTTAAATCCTCATTCTTTTGGGTTATTCTCTTTCTAAGTTCTAGAGAGGGGAGAGCAAGGAAGAAGAAGGGAGATAGATCCGGCCGCTGGCGGAGCTTCGGAGCCCCAAATCGCAAGCCGACTTCGGATCTATGGAGACGAGGACATTACAGTGTTTTTCATCCGCATAGATTTCCATGGCGCCAAAGAGCAATGCTAGGGTAAGGATTCTCATCCTAGGACATGTGAAGGCCTCTTTTCTTTTCATAGGAAGCCCGCTCTCACGAGTTTGCGGTGAGTTTGAGGCATTCCTTCGGGTAGACATGAATAGTCCCCGTTGTTTAGCATGGAGAGTCCGTATTCGAGAATCGGACATAGGCATGATGTGTGAAGCCTACCCGGACAAGTTGGTCTGGATCAGTGGTGTTGCATTGCATGAACGGCCGGATAAGACTCTGTGCCTATGGTTGTTTTTCGGCTTTTCTACGCGGTAGATTGCAACAGGGAGCCTTGGGGATTAACTCTAAGGTGCACTCGAAAAACTGGGCAGATGCGTGATTCTGCCAAACATGGTGGCCTGGGAGCCAACTTGCACATAACCGGGTTATATGAAGTGTGTGATCGGTTTGGGACTTGGGGAAGTTTGATCCGCGCCCATGTCTTAAGATGACATGGCGGTGTGAGCAATGGGTTAGGCAGAACCGTACCTGCTCTATGTCATTCGGTAAAGAGACCTAACGGTACATGGCACTTGCCGTTGGCATAGATGGAGGGTCTTAGGCAGTGGCCAGAAAGACCAAATGCTCATGAGATATTGCCTCCCAAGGGGTGAGGGTGAGTCAGCGTACTTTGACCGTGTTCACCGTGAATGTTCCCTGAGAGCACGGGGTGTGTGGCCGTACATGCCCACACCTGTGATGAATTGTTTTTACACTATACTGCTTGGTTATGCTAACAAAGTGCAGGGAAGGAGGATCGCCGCCCCGAGTTTGGTGGCGGGATCGTTATAATTTGGTCAGCATAGCTGACCGTTACTTTTGTTTGCCACCATACGGTGGATTGTTTCTTGTAGGTGCTGCGGAGCCATTTGGTAAATAGTGGGCAAAAAGCCCTTGTTGCTGAGCCGGCACTTGAAGGCCTAATTTGAATGTTTACTTGTATTATTCATGTGTGATCGGTCTGCGTGCCGAGGTTTAGAAAACACTGTAATTTGTGTAAACTATTGTAAGGCCTTAAGGCCATGTACTTGTGTATTGTACGCCATTCCTGTTGGGTTTTGTAGTGGACATTCATGTTGTTGGTTGGGTTCTAATTATTGCAACTATTAAATTGTTTCCGCTAGAATGTACTCTATGTAGGTCGTTGATTCTTAGTTGGATGGTTTCCATTGAGTAACCTTCTGGTCTGTTTGTAGTATATGGCGTCGGGCCCCCGCCGGACCTACTGCTATATGCTAAGCGACAGATAGGGGTGTTATAATTTGGTATCAGACTACTGGTTTTGGTCAACTTAAACGAATTTGTGGACAAATTCTTTTAAGGGGTGGTGAGCACATGTGTGTGCGTCATCATTATAACATAAAAGAACCCATGAATGTCCACTTAGGAATTAAAATACACTTGTTTAAGGAACCTACGTGTTCCAATAATTGCTTTTTGCAATTTTGTTTGGTCGCTTAATGGTGTTTTGTACAACTAAGGTGACCAGAAGTGGTGCAGGGCCGTCAGAATGCCCGGTTTCTGAGGCTAGAAGCGCACCGAATGATGTGCCTGCAACACCTCTCTCGGCTGAAACCATACGATTGGTGGCCGAAGCAGTGTTTGCCATGATCAACGTGCAGCCTGCAAGGCAAATGCAGCAGCCCGCTCCTACGATGGAGCAGGAACCACTTCAAACGGATGAACCAAGAAGGGTGGAGCAGGTGGTGGTGAAGCCTTTGGTGCCTAGGATAGCAACTGAAAGGCAGCTCAAACATGTTATGGGCTTCAATCCTTCGGTGTTATCGGGGACGGGAACCCCATCCCAAGCTGAAGACTGGCTCTCCCGAGTGAAGAGAGTCTTGACAGCGATGGAAATGGAGGAGTGGCAGATGACCGCTATAGCTACATTCCTGTTGGATGGAGATGCTAGGCTGTGGTGGGAAGGTTTGGATCTATATCACTTGAGGGGAAGGCAACTTATGGACATTTCGATAGACGAGTTTTCGAGGTTGTTCTTGGCGAGGTACCTTCCCTCGGCTCAGAGGATAGCATTAGAGAATGAGTTCCAGAAGATGACATAAGGAGAGAGTAGTGTGGATGAGTATCTCCATGAATTTACTCGGTTGGGTCAGTACGCTAGCTCTACGTTCGCGGATGAGGAGTGTAAGACAAACTGATTCTATGAAGGTTTGAGAGATGACTTGAGGCTACTGTTCTTGGGGCCTATGACGCAGGGCTTCTTGAACCTGGTCAATATGGCTCAGTCGTTGGAAAAGGATTTGAAGAATGTACAAGCGAAGAAAAACTCTTGTGATAAGAAGACGGAGTTCAAGGTGCCGACTAACTCGAAGTCTAGTTATCGTAAGTTCCATAAGAAGGCTAGGACTCCGGGTCCAGCCCCTTCTTCCAGTGCTTCTAGGGCGACTACGGGTCGGACCCCGGGCGCATGCTTTACTTGTGGAAAGCCGGGACACTATGCCCGGGACTGCTGGAGCAGACGTCCAAAGTCCGAGAGGAAGCCGGGAGCAACGTATGAATAGAAGGACAAGGCAGTGGAGTCAACCACATCCCATTATGCTCCGCCTCAACCTAGAGTCTACAATCTTGGCCAGGAGGAGGTCATTAAGCAAGCAGATGTGGTGACAGGTACGGTTTAAATTTATAGCAAGTTAATTTTTAAATACTTGTTATGCGCGTGTTACCTTACCATTGCTTGTATAGGCTTTATTTTAATTTATGAGAATCCGGCGAGAGCACTCTTTGATACGGGAGCTTCACACTCCTTTTTGTCCGAAGGATTCATATCGCGCATCGGAGTACCTTCTTCTATGGCAAAGGACAAAATGGATGTGTTGTTGCCGAATGGGTGTTTGATGCGCGTGGATAGAATCTGTGGCATAAAGATTCGTATTGGGAGTCAAGAGTTCGATTTGCAAGCGTTGTTACTACCGCTGGTGGAGTTCGACGTGATATTTGGCATGGTCTGGATCTTGGAGCAGCAAGATTATATTGATTATAGTCTCAAGGAGGTTAAGTTGGGGACAGGTCATGAGACGACCTTTACGGGCTTGAAAGGGTCGAGCAAGACTTTGATGTCTGCACTTCAGGTGTTGAAAGCGGTTCGTGCTGGAGCAGAGCTATTCTTCACGCTAGTGGAGGTTTCAAAGCCTAAGCCTACATTGTACAGTATTTCAGTTGTATCTGAGTACCCTGATGTGTTCCCTGGCGATCTTCATGGAACCCCACCTCAACGGGAGATTGATTTCACCATCGAGCTAGTGCCAGGTGCGAAACCTGTGTCACGTTCTCCGTATCAGCTAGTGCCTAAGGAAATGGCAGAGCTGAACGTTCAACTTCAAGAGTTGTTGGAGCAGGGGTATGTGCGTCCAAGTTCGTCGCCTCGGAGCGCACCGGTCCTTTTTGTTAAGAAGAAGGACGGAAGCTTGAGGCTTTGTATTGATTACCGAGAACTGAACAAGCTAACGGAGAAGAACAAGTACCCGATCCCGAGGATTGATGATCTGTTCGATCAGTTAGTCGGGTCGACGGTGTATTCCAAATTGGATCTTAAGTCTGAGTATTATCAGCTGAGGATAAGGGAATGTGATATCCCCAAGATAGCTTTTAGTATGAGGTACGGGCATTATGAGTTTACGGTCATGCCGTTTGGGCTGACGAATGCACCGTCAGTGTTCATGGATCTGACGAACAGGACTTTCAGGGAGTACCTAGACCACGTTGTGATCATCTTTATCGACTATGTATTGGTGTACTCGCAGAGTGAGGAGGATCACTTTAAGCATCTGTATTTGGTGCTGGAGACGCTGAGGAGGAATCAATTGTATGCCAAGTTCTCCAAATACAAGTTTTGGTTATCCTCAGTAGCATTCCTTGGTCACATAGTCAGGGGAGAGGGAATTGCGGTGGATCTGGCAAAGATTGTTGCGATACGAGAGTGGCCTGTGCTGTCTACGGTAGCGGAAGTCCGGAGCTTTCTGGGGCTTGTCGGATATTACAGGCGCTTCGTGGAGAACTTCTCGCAGATAGTGTTACCCCTCACGACTCTGACGAGGAAATAACAGAAGTTTGTTTGGACGCCCGAGTGCGCACGAGCTTTCGAGGAGATGAAGAGTTGGTTGACCACGGTGCCCGTGCTGAGTTCGCCGAGTGGGACCGAAGGTTTTGAGATCTACAGCGATGCTTCGGGCAGTGGACTGGGTTGTGTTCTACTGCAGCATGGAAGTGTGATGGCATATGGCTCGCGACAGCTGAAAGTGCAAGAGAGGAATTATCTGGTCCATGACTTTGAGTTAGCAGCCGTGATTTTGGATTGAAGCTGTAGAGGCACTACTTGTATGGGGTAATGGTCGATATCTATACCAACCACAAGAGCCTGAAATATTTGTTGGATCAAAAAGATCTAAACATGCAACAGAGGAGATGGATGGAGTTCCTGGGGGACTACACGTTCAAAATTCATTTTGTGCCTGAGAAGCAAATCATGGTTCCAAACAGTCAAGCCAATTGGTTGTTGGTCCATGAAGAGCGGTTGGTTCGGGAGTTGGAGGCATTGGAGATCTCTTGCGTAGACAAACAATCAAGTACCGAAGCACTATTGAACTGGACGGAAGTTCAGTGTGACCTGGCTGATCGGATTCGGTAGGCTTTGGATATAGATGGCTGTATGAAGCAAATCATGTTTGAGGCTTTGGATGGGTCAAATTCCCAATTCGTTGTTGAGGATGGATTGATATGGAAAGACGGTCGTCTGTGCGTCCCAAACATGGGCAATTTGCGGGTGGAATTATTGTACGAGGCGCATCATACCAAGTACTCGATTCACTCAGGGAACACGAAGATGTACTGCGATGCGAAGAAATTGTTCTGGTGGCCAGGACTTAAGAAGGATGTGGCATTGTACGTGGCGAAGTGTCAAACATGCGCCTTAGTGAAGGCGGAGTGCCAAAAGCCGGGAGGGTTCTTGAAGTCCTTGCCTATTCCGGACTGGAAGTTCGACGACATTACTATGGACTTTGTGCATGGTTTTCCAAGGTCACAGAAGGGTAACGATGCCATCTCGGTGGTCGTGGATCGTTTGACGAAAGTGTCGCACATCATTCCGCATAGGAAGGATGATTCTGTGGAGAAATTGACAAAGTTATATGTGGATAATATTGTACGACTTCACGGTGTGCCCCGCAGCATCCTGAGTGACTGTGATGGGATGTTCACGTCCAATGATTGGAGGTTGGTGCAGCAGATGTTGGGAAAAAAACTGAGTTTTAGCACAGCCTTTCATCCGCAGATGGATGGTCAGACAGAGAGGGTCAATAGGACGATGGAAGACATGCTTTGCATGTGCATTTTGGACTTCAGGAAGCAGTGGGAAGACCACCTATACTTGGTGGAATTTGCGTACAACAATATCTACCAGGCGAGCATTCAAATGGCGCCCTTCGAGGCCCTTTATGGTAGAAGATGTCGCACGCCATTGTCTTGATTGGAAACGGACGAGTCAAAGTTGTACAAGCGACAAGAGGTGGAAGATGCAACGTCGTTGGTTTGAACGATTCGAGAGAGATTGCTAATCGCTCAGGACCGCCAAGCTAAGTACTATAACGCCAAGCATAGGAATGTGGAGTTCGCTGCCGGCGACTGGGTGTACTTGAAGATCAAGTCGTTCAAGGGTGTCTTGCGGATGCGTCGCTTCAATAAGCTAAGCCCGAGGTACCTTAGACTGTTTGAGGTGCTGGAGCGGATTGGCGAAGCAGCTTATTGATTGAGGCTTCTTGTGGAGCTAAGTGGTCTACACGATCTATTCCATATGTCGGTGCTGCGAAAGGCGGTGTAAGAGCCTTCGCAAGTGATTGCGGTCGACTAAGTGCCGGTCGATAATGGGTTGACGACGAAGGTCAAGCCCGTCCGATTTGAGGACTCGGAAGTCAAGCAGCTACGTAACAAAGAGATCAGGATGGTCAAAGTCCATTGGGACAATTGCAGTCGGGAGGAGCTCTCCTGGGAGCGAGAGCAGACCATGCTTGAGGAGTACCCGGAGTTATTCCACTCAAGTACTGTTTAAGTTTTGTTTTTTCTTTCCTTTATAATTTTTGTTTTATCTTTCCTTTATAATTTCGGGACGAAATTCTTTTAAGAGGGAGAGAGTTGTAACGTCCCGAAACATAAAAGAGTGACGGGAAGCATTTTGAGCCAAGTTTGGAACTTGGTAGGGTCACACGGCCTGGGATACGGGCGTGTCCCAGGGGCGTGTCATGCTCGGGTCGACAATCTGGCCGAGTGGTTGATGAATTTGGAGTCGACGATTGTCAAGCAGCGAACACGGCCTGAGACACGGGCGTGTCCCAGGCCGTGTCCTTCACGGGGTGAAGGTCGGGCCGTGTCGCGGGAGACACACGGTGTTAGCGCACGGGCGTGTATGGGTAGACACAGGCGTGTCAAATGTGACACGAGCGTGTCGAGGACCCGTGTCCCTTGCGGGACGGTTTTGTTCCTGTGTCGATGGAGGAACACGCCCGTCAACACAGACGTGTACTGGATGACACAGGCATGTCGAGTGCCCGTGTTCTTTTCGGGACGCATCAGTTTCGACGGTGAATGGGTAACATGACCTTGGATACGGGCGTGTCACAAGCCGTGTTCTGCCCAGGTTTTGGATTTTAAGTCTGAATCGTGGCCGTCCGTTTCCTTATTTTGAGATCTAATGGCTTGGGGCTGTTCTTGCTAGGATATACCCGAAAATAGGCCTTTGAAACCCTCATTCTTTTGGGTTATTATCTTTCTAAGTTCTAGAGAGAGGGGAGAGCAAGGAAGATGAAGGGAGATAGATCCGGCCGTCGGCGGAGCTTCGGAGCCCCAAATCGCAAGCGGACTTCGGATCTACGGAGGAGAGGACATTGCGATGCTTTTCATCCGGATAGATTTCCATGGCGCCAAAGAGGAATGCTAGGGTAATGATTATTATCCTAGGACATGTGAAGTCATCTTTTCTTTGCATAGGAAGCCCGCTCTCGTGAGTTTGCGGTGAGTTTGAGGCGTTCCTTCGGGTGGATATGAATACTCCCCCGTTGTTTAGCATGTAGAGTCCGTAATCGAGAATCGGACATAGTCATGATGCATGAACGACCTGAGAAGACTCTGCGCCGATGGTTGTTTTCGGGTTTTTTATGCGGTATATTGCAACAGGGAGCCTTGGGGATTAACTCCAAGGTGCACCCGGAAAACTAGGCAGATGCGTGATTTTGCCAAACATGGTGGCCTGGAAGCCAACTTGCACATAACCGGGTTATGTCAAGTGTGTGATCGGTTTGGGACTCGGAGAAGTTTGACCCGCGCCCATGTCTTAAGGTGGCAGGGCGGTGTGAGCAACGGGTTAGGCGGAACCGTACCCGCACTATGTCGTTCGGTAAAAAGACCTAATAGTACATGACACTTACCGTTGGCATAGATGGAGGGTCTTAGGCAGTGGCCAGAAAGGCCAACTGCTCACGAGATATTGCCTCCCATGGGGTGGTGGTGAGTCAGCGGACTTTGACCGTGTTCACCGTGAATGTGCCATGAGAGCACGGGGTGTGTGGTCGTGCGTTCCCACACCTGTGATGAAGTGTTTTTACACTATACTGCTTGGTTATGCTAACAAAGTGTAGGGAAGGAGCATCTCCGCCCCGAGTTTGGGGGCGGGATCGTTATAATTTGGTTAGCATAGCTGACCATTGCTTTTGTTTGCCACCATGCGGTGGATTGTTGCTTATATGTGCTGCGGAGCCAAGTGGTAAATAGCAGGAAAAAAACCCTTGTTGTTGAGCCGCCCCTCGAAGGACTAATTTGAATGTTTACTTGTATTATTCATGTATGACCGGCCTGCGTGCCGAGGTTTGGAAAACACTGTAATTTGAGTAAACTATTGTAAGTCCTTAAGGCCATGTACATGTGTATTGTACGTCATTCATGTTGGGTTTTGTAGTGGACATTCATGCTATTGGTTGGGTTCTAATTGTTGCAACTATTAAATTGCTTCCGCTAGAATGTACTCGGTGTACGATGTTGATTCTTAGTTGGATGGTTTCCATTGAGTAACCTTCTGGTCTGTCTGTGGTATATGGCATCGGGCCCCGGTCAGACCTACTGCTATATGCTATGCGACGGATATGGGGTGTTACACTATGTAGATTAAACTTCTTTATATGCTTATAGTTTCTATTTTTTTATATTAGCGAAGATTTTGTTTACGGTACTCTAGTTGTGAATCCGGTTGTGAATTAATCGGTGGTGTAGGATTGTGCGTGGGAGTTCAATAGCCTCGTATTGCTCGAGTCGGGAGGAAGGGTTGTCTTTCTCGGTGGCTAAGAACTTGCCCCTACCTAATCTTGAAGCATGGGTACTTGGTTAGTCAAGTTCGCGCGTGATGTAGGCCGTCACTTTGTCTAGTTTGAGCCTTGTATCATTCCCGACATCTATCCGTTGCTATCCCCGTTGAGCCTATCCCTTCTTTTGACATCCCTACGCCTCGCTACCAAAGCTATATAGCCTTTCCTACTCGCACATCTGAATGTGGTCGCTCAGTTAGTTTGTTTTGATGTAGCTGTATCCGTTATGCGTGGGCAGTTATTTGGTGTTTATGCTGCTTGTGGTGTTGTTGGGTTTTCATATTTTGTTTTGGCTATTTGGATAAAAAATGAAAAAAAAGAAAAGAAAAAATATGATAGTAAATAAAAAGAAAATTCCCAATGTGGAATAAATGAGAAAAGAAAAAAATATTGTTGCTGAGTTGTCTTCGTTATGGGCGTGAACGCACCGTCAAAAGTCCAAGTCTGGTGGTGCGCCGCACGTGTTTGTTCATTGAGTTTAGCTGTGAGTGTTTTCGGGCGATCTCATTTTGGGTGTGCTTGTCCGTCTTGTTTACCTTTGTATACCCCGCCTTAGCCTAAGCCTATATTATATTCCAAGTCCTACAAATTCGTGCTTGAGTCAAACTAGTGTCGTGGAGAGAGTGTGAACGTCCGAGCATATGGTTACCGACATTGGTGGATTCCTTTGGAGATTTTCCTGAGACCTGATCTTTGGCAATGCTCACCTCATTGTCCGCCTGCTTTCATTCTATGCGCAGCCGAATGATTCACTGTGATTCACTTTAGGAGTATTTGTAATATCTTCTTTACGTTTATAGGAATTAGAAATTATTATGCATGCATAGAAGAGTTTTCTACTATTACTTTTTGTACATGAGGGTATGACTTTGCATGGTACTCCATTTATGCAATTGCTTAGTCAACTAGCTTTCTTTAACTCCGCTTAGTGATGATTTGCTTGGGACGAGCAAATGTTTAAGTCTGGTGGTGTGATGAGTCCGATTTATATATGATTTTTCGGACTCATCTGGGCTAGTTTTCACCCACTTGCACTTCACTTTTAGTATGTTATCGTTGTTATTTCATTTATATACTTTTTCACGCTAAGTGCACTGTTTTGGCCCTTTGGTGTGCAATTACGCATTCTATTTTTGGGGGTAAGCATATGGTGCTCCCCAAGGCCCTTTCCGGCTATTTTTCATTACATTTCTGTGACGCTGGAGGGTTCTCTTTGGATTTAATTGTTTGTGTGCAGGTCGTGCGTTTAGTGAGGAAAACGCATGGTCGTGCGTTTTCTTGGCACGCAGTTTTTGGTGATCGTGCGTATTATTTATGCAGGGAAAACGTCGATCTGAGCTCAACGAATTTCTTAATGCATGGTGGATGCACGGTTTTTTCGGAACCATGCGCGAAATAAACACACGGTTTTCCTGTAGCGTCTTGGTTGTTCCTTTCTGTGGCTAATCGTGTGTTATGTTCACGCACGGGCGGCAGTGCCCGTGTGCGAGTAAAATGCATGGTTCCCCTGTTTTATCCTGTATTCCCGCTTTCTGTCGCTACCCGTGCGCTTTCCTTCCCGCACGGGCGGAATCGCCCGTGCGCGAAGTAAAACGTACGGGTCAATGCTTTTTCACCCGCAAGCTTGGACTGGAAGTTAATAACGCACGGTTAACGCACGGTCGTGCGCCAAATCGTGCGTGCTTATTTTTTTTGACCTGCTTCTATTTAAAGCGCAAATTTTCGTCCATTAAAAGACAGTTTTTCTCCTCCGCCGTTTTCCTCTTCCAAGGAAGGGTTCCACCATTTCCCTTCATCTTCCACCTTAGGGAGGTGCTCCGGGCAAGCTTTCAACGCCATATTCAAGCCAGAGCTTCCTCTCAGCCTCCTCCTTCATCCTTGAGCTTAAAGGAGAGTTTGATCTAACTTTCTCCATCAAGTTAGGAGAAGTTTGTGCCATCCTCCACCGGATCATGACACGAAGAAGACGGGCCCATTGGGAGTTAGTGACAGCCTCCTCTACCCTAGACGCAGCTGAGGACCGAGCTAGGATGCGGATTGACAACCCAGCAATTCCTTCTGTGAATCCTCCCCAAGACTTTGGATTCGGTCAATCTCGCACACTCTTTTCTTGTTTGGTTGTTGATAGTGTAGTTTAATCTCTTGTATTTGATGAAGTATGTTTAGTTTGTATACAATCATGTCTATGTGATTTTGTATTTTCGTTATTTACTTGAGGTGCGCCTTTATTTCCTTCCGCCACCACATCTGGATTTGTCGCTCTAGCAACTTCTAGAGGCATACGTAGTGAAGAGGTGCTCTCGACCCTCATTCTGCCATTCTAACCACCTCATCTGCTAGCCTACTTGTCCATCCGCCTAGCGATTAGGTGCATAGCGGCACGTGTAGTCTTCCATCCCGCCTGGCGAAGCTTCGCATAGCGACGTTGCATAGGAGTAGTTCTTAGTGTTTTATTTTCTATTTCCGCTACCATCAAAATCCCTCTTAGTTAACTCCGACCAAAGGACTTCAATCTCAAGTCCTCCCCGAAATTAACTCCACCTTACTGTGTTCCTTGAAGAGATCGATACTTGGGGAAATTCTCTCATTTTATATTACTTGTGCCACTGGTACACTTGTCGTCCAACGCATCACCAGGTAATGGATATATTCTTGATAATATTGAGCATTTTTGTCAGTGTATTACTGTCTTAATATTTGAAATCAAACTACTATAGTCAAACTGAGAAACTACAGAGAATATTGGTCGAACAGAATCTGGAAGGAGTTAGTCAAACTCAGCAAGGATTTCGTCGAGCTGACCTCCAAGTTCGTCGAACTGAGATAGTCCTTCGTCGAGCTGAACTTCTGATATGAGATCACAGTTCGTCGATCTCAGCTAGACTTTCGTCGAGCTCAACTCAGAGAAGGAACTCTGAGTTCGTCAATCTGAGATCGACGATCGTCGAGTTGAGTTCAGCTATCGCCGAACGACTTTTCCGCATTCTTTTTAACTGCTTTTCCTCTAAATTCTTCTGTATCTAAAGTCTTTTGAAGGAGGGTACTGACAATCTAAGTATGTGTTGCTGACCTTGACCATGGAAATAACCTATGACCCTAGACTATACATGTCGGGTCATCTAATCAATCCTAATAGTGAACCTAGCCCAAATCACAAGTAGGGTTCCAATAAGCTCTATGAGGAGATAATGTTTGAGGCTCATTTCATGAAGTACTCCATTCATCCGATAAGTACAAAGATGTACTTGGATTTGAAGAAATTCTTTTGGTGGTCTGGTTTGAAGCGAGATATTGCTTTGTACGTGTGTCGATGTCAAACTTGTGCCTTAGTGAAGGCTGAGTGTCAGAAGCCGGGCGATTTCCTGAAACCTCTTCCTATCCCCGAGTGGAAATATGATGACATCTCCATGGACTTTGTGCATGGTTTACCTCGATTGTAGCAGGGAAATGATGTGATTTGGGTGATCGTGGATCGCCTGATCAAAGCGGATCATTTCATCCCAAATCGGAAAGAGGACTGCGTGGAGAAGCTGGTAGAGTTGTACATTCTCAACACTTTGCGACTGCATGGGATTCCTAAGAGTATCGTTAGTGATCACGATGTACGATTCACATACAAGGACTAGAGGTTGGTACAGAGGAGTCTGGGCATGAAGCTCAAGTTCAGTATGACGTTCCATCCTCAAACCGATGGATAAAAAAAGAATGAATCGTACAATGAAGGATATGGTGAGGATGTGTACCCTCAATTTTGGAAAGAAGTGGGAAGATCACCTCTTCATGGTGGAGTTTTCCTAAAACAACAATTACCAGGCAAGTATAAAGATGGCGCCATACGAAGCTTTGTATGGAAGGCAGTATTGAACACCGATGTCTTGGACAGAGGCGGGAGACACCAAACTTTTGGGAAAAGAGGCGGTGGCTGATGCTTCTGAGTTGGTGCGGACCATTCTGGAGCGCATTAAGGTTGCACAGGATCGGCAAGCGAAGTATTTCAATGCTCGCCGCAGGAACGTGGAGTTGGCGGTAGGCGACTGGGTATACCTAAAGATTAAGCAGTTCAAAGGTGTTTAGCAGATTCATCGACTCAAGAAGTTGAGTACGAGGTTTTTGGGACCGTTCGAAATTACAAAACACATTGGAGAAGCCGCTTACCGGTTAGAGTTGTATGTAGAGCTGAGTGGATGACATGATGTCTTCCATGTCTCCGCCTTGAGGAAATCCTTGGTGGAGGCAAGCGTTGTGGTCGAGTCGGCGGCAGTGCCGATAGAAGAGGACTTGGGGACGAAAATTCACCCAGTTAGTATAGAGGATTCGGAAGTCCGGCAGTTGCGGAACAAAGATGTTAAGCTCGTAAAGGTGAGTTGGGACAACTGTGGGCGAGATGAGTTCTCTTGGGAGCATGAGCAAGCAATGCGTGAGGACTTCCCGGGACTCTTTACTTCAAGTATGCTTATTGTTCTTGTGCATACTAAATTTCGAGGACAAAATTCTGCTAAGGGGGGAGGAGTTGTAACACCCCAGTTTTTCCAGAACTTGAATTTCTGGTAACTATCGCCCGGCGATAGTAGCTATTGCCCAACGATAGCCTTGTTTCGTCGGGTATAGATGTCGAGATGAAAGCCCCATTCGTGGAGTGTTTAGAGGATTATCGCTCGGTAGTTGTTAGTTACCGCGCGGCAGTAACTCCCGGGTTTGCGTCGAGAGCGTTGAGTTCTAGAAAAAGAGTTGAGTTCTCGAGAAAGAAGTTACCGCACATCGTTAGCCTTACCGTGCGGCGTTAGCTCCAGGGTTGCGTCGAGGGCTTTGAGTTCTTGAGAAAGAGTGAGTTCTCGAGAAAACATTGAGTTTTCGAGAAAGATGCTACCTCCCAGTGTTAGCCTTACCGCTGGCATTAGCATGACATTATTTTCTGTCTTGCGGCTCGGGAAGCTATCGCTCGGCGTTAGCGTTAGCGCCCGGTGGTAGCGGATGGAAGCAGTTCAGTCGTTTGGCTTTCTAACCATCCGATTTCATTTAGGATTTGACCTAAGGCCCAACACTCTCCCTCCAGAGTGCTTTTATTGGGATGAGCGGGATTTTCTCTAATTTCTTCCCCTTTTTAGGTTCTGACTTAGGGTTTGGAAGTGAGGGTGGGAGGAGGAAGATGGAGCACTTTCCCTGCCATTGATGGAGCTTCGGAGCTCTGATCGTCGTTCCGAGTCCAGATCCGTGGAGAGGACTTGGAGGCGCTCGTTTTCATTCGTGCATGGCAAGGATTCCATGGCTAGAAAGAGGAATCGTAAGGTAACGACACTTCTCCTCTCAGTCTTTAAGATGCGTGCATGGCATCCATGTTCTTTTTTGCTTTATTTCAAGCATTTGGGCATCAGATCTCTCATGTGAGAGGGATTTGGGTTTCCATGGTTCAAGAGAATCCACCGGGTCGATTGTGTCCGTCCCCGGCATGATATTGCATTAGAAATTCGCTCTGTTAGTGTATTAGGCATTGCGGGTGAAGCCGTAGTCACGACCGTTAGTCCGACTTGATGATGTTACGTAGTGATCCCTATGGATTTTGTAGAAATCTATTAGCGGCAAGACGCCGCTTGTGATGTTGTTTACCCCCTCTTTCGTGTGAGTACGTGTAACCAGAACCGGACCGGGTGGAAATTAGAGTATACGCGGGGATGTGGGGACAGTATGGTATGAATGGTGGATTAGGGTGGGAAAGGATTGGGATTGTGATTTGCTGAGGCGTGGTTTTTCTCTGTGGTCGGCTAGCTGGCCCTTGACATGCTAGTCATGTGGGTAGAGTGTCCCGGCGAGACAAGCCCCCTTCTGTGAAACTGACGAGGACACCAAGATTTGGACAAGCCCGGAGGATACCAGCTGGGTCCCACTGGGTATCCTTCGGTGGACTTGGTCTCTATATTGGATTCAGGCCTGGGTCGTCCCGAATGAGTGGGGTCTAGCAAGGGTTCTTAGTATTGGTTGGCTTGTGTGGAGGAATCCTGACGTGAGAAGTCAGAGCTTATAGGCAAGCCCGGGTTTTGAGAACCACGAGCGGGTGGGGCCTAGGCAAGTGTTCCGTGTGGTGGCTTGTATGCCGTTTGGGGGAAATTGGAAGTACCCTTGTGATTGCGGCTTGAATGCTGATGGGTAAATTGGAAGTACCCTTGTGATTGCAGTTTGAACGTCGATGGCGAAATTGGAAGTACCCTTGTGTTTGCGGCTTGAACGCCGATGGGAAAATTGGATGTACCTGATTGATGATGTGTTAGAAGCATACGTTTTAGGGTGCCTTGGGTGAAGCCGGGTTTGCATACATGCTGCATTTGTAGGCCCCTTTTATTATATGCTCAATATAGAAACGTGTTTGTTGTATGAGACATCCAAACCTATTTACTACTTTCTTTGTACATGTATATTACATACAAAGTGCTGACCTGCAGGGTGATGGAGTGCCCCGGGGTCCGATAGGGACGGCCGGGAGGATATGTGTTGGTTACACAGTTGAGGTCAGCCTTTGCTGACCCATGTTACAACCAATTTTTTTTTATAGGGCAAGGATCGCAAGCAGGAGCTAGCTCGTCGACCAAAAAGGGCTAAGCCTCATGAAGTTTTTCATGTTGTGTAATAGCTCTGTTATGTGGAATTTTATGCTTAATGCATTATGTATCCAGCTTGTATGCCGAGGTAGCCTAGTAGTGCTTATGCACGTTGACATTTGATGTTATTGTTTGAGCCTTGGACTCTTAATTGTTATAAGGCCTTATGGTTGTGTTAATACTCACATGTTAGTGGATAACTTCTAGTCTTGTTCTTTTGTTTCCGCTGTCTTTGGTCTGAGTTTTGAATTGGTTAGTTTATATTATCTTATAATGCTTAATCTGTGGTGTCTGTATGTTGTGGGGCCCCGACCGGACTCATATTATACGGTCATTACAGGGGAGGTGTTACAGACCTCCTAAAAACGGTCTACATAGCTCCCTAGGGTCTTGTTCACCCCCTGCTTGATGTGGAATAGGGACTCGAACTCCTACTTCCACTTCTTGGAAGTGGTAAACCTCTGTATGAACCCTCGACATAGGTCCTCGAAATAGTAGATGGAACTGGCAGGCAACTGGTGGAACCTATATCTTCCCTTCTCCGTTAGGGTGATGGTGAAGAGCCTGCACTTGAATGCATCCGACATCTGTTGAATCGAGATCGCACCCTCAAACCACTGGATGTGTTGAATTAGATCATCCTTCTCGTTGTATTCGGACATATCTGGCTCACGAAACCCCTCTATAACTGGGGCGGATGAAACCAACTCGCTGAAGGGGTTGTCTCCCCCTGTCGGGCGAGTCATGGGATCTCGCACACCCATCTTGCCGATCCTGCCTCCACTTGCCGAGCTGGGCAAAAACACTCACCCATACAGATCTCGCTCCCTCACCTCCTCTGCTACCTCCTTCCCAGGTCGCTAGTAGGGGGAGTTCTCACACAGGTTGGAGTCACGATAGCTGGGACCGCTGGCGTCGAGCACTCGGCGCACGTGCCGAGTGCGAACTTGACGAGGTTAAGCAACTCCTAACGAAAATCCCCAAACATCCCGAGGGTGGGGAGAGCGGGAGGGGGTGGACAGTCGTCCCTGCCCAAACATTGTCCTTCTCCTATAATCATCGAGCTTTCTAAAGATTTTTTATGTTGATCACTCTCCACGCTCACCGCACCAAAATGTTGAAACCGAAAAATCAGTCTCTGTGGAGTTAAACCCATGGGGAAGGGGTGATTGCACACTTACTTATTTCTCACATGCTAAACGGCCAAAGACTTAGCACAAGGAACATACCCAAGGCTCCAACACGGAGGTCCCACCACACACCCAGAAGATCTTAGAGCGCTTCCATTCCTTAGCCAAGTGATGAGCTAAGCATACCTCAGAAAGTGCAAGAAGACTTGGGCACAAGTAAGCATGCCCTCTAAGGTACCCCCTTGGTTCTATTTATAGTTTTCTGAAAATGGTCTGCCAACAGTCAACCTCCGTTGTTCCAAACAGCTATCTGCAGTCCAGATTGGTCTACCTACAGCGTAACTCCGCTGTTCTAAAAGGATATGGGCAGGCCAACCGGAATAGAATGATAAAAACACATCATACAACATCGGGCGAGTGGCCCCTGAAAACCTCCACTCGCATGGCGTGGCGAGTGCTCGATGGTGCTAGCACTCACTGCCTCCCTATGGCACTGGGCGAGTGTAGGCCAGAATTACCCCACTTGCCAATGGCCTGCCAAGATCTATGGGCAAGTGCAAGCCGGCTGCTCCACTCGCCCCTGTTCCACTCCACCCTACTTGGGCGAGACGACGTATGCTGAGATGTCACTCAACGCTAAAGAGCGTCGAGTGAACAAGCCTGACTCGACGCTGGGGCGGAAGGAGCCGAGTGGAATCGATGCCAATGGAAGGCGTCGGGTACACTCGATGCCAGCGGAAGCCGTCGAGTGAACTCGACGCTAGGGGTACATCTTGCCTGTCTTGGCTAGTCTGGCTCCTATCGATCCCCACTCGTCGGATATGGGGTTGTACACATGGAATGCTCCCCGGATTCCGGCGACCTTCCACGATCGATTTCCCTCACTACAAGAATATAGAGAAAAACAAAGAATACAATAAAAGCTTAAATGATTTAAAATTGATTCTCCCTCTTGACGATTCCTCCGTTGAGCGATCAGTGACTGGTGCTTGAGATCTTTGTGTGTTAGCAGCCGGTAAACACTTTATAGTCATTATTGTCCTGGGCTCGCCGGAGCTCTTTCTGCACAAATGGGACAGAGGTGGTTTTCTTTTCCTTCGATGAAGATGGCAGAACGAATCATAGAGAGGCGGCCGAACCCTAGGAATCAAATAACTCAGCCTCTTTTTGTCTTGGTAAGGAATACAGAAAACGAGATGCCTTAATACGTCTTTATAAAAATAGGCTACTGTCGGCGGTAAGGCTAGCGCCCGACGGTAGCTTCAAGCGCTTGATGTGACAGTTGTCCAGCAAATTTGGAAAAAATATTCAAAAAAATATTTTCCTTTTTTAATGCTAGCGCGGGGCGGTAGGAAGTTAACGCCACGTGGTAGGTCAAAAAACTTGACAAATCTGTCTCGACGATCGTTGAGCGGTTAGCGCGACGCGGTATACTGCTATTGCTTGGCGGCAGCTTCCCGAGCATTTGTCTGAAATAATTCCTCAAGCTAGCGCAGACAGTAGGACTAGTGCGATATGGTAGAAACTCGAGTGCCATGTCCATTTATTTCAGGCTACCGCCTGATGGTAGCTACTACCGCTTGGCGGTAGGTGCCAGAGAAGTGCTTCTTGCACCGCTTGAACTTGTAACCTTGCACACTATACCAAACACAAGATGTGATCAAATACAACATAGGATTTGATGTTATCAAACTAAAGATATGTGAACCGTCGGTTCCAACAAACTCCTGCTTTTGATAATATCAAATCTCATTCATGAGATATAACAATGAGATGCATGATAGATCGCTGATAAGTTGTAATTATACGCATTTTTTCAATGTTTTTATTACGATATTTTAGTTTAGTTTTCCTTTTTTTAGTTAGTTTTATTTAATAAATTGCTCCTTTTTGTAAATATTTACCTAACATAACCATAATTTTGATTTCTGAAATTTTCAGGAAAAAGTCAAAATTTTGCCATCTCACGACCATGTACTTTGGGTCACGCCCATGACCAGGGCGTGACACGTCAAACTCGTGGAAAGCTGCTGTTTTTGAAGAGAAAGGTTAGTCACGCCCGGGGTCACGCCCGTGTCGAATGACACGCCTCATGACCCCAACCCGTGACACTCAAGCTCGACGAATTTCGCTCGACGATCGTCGACCAACCCGACACGCCTGTGTCAGCCAACTCGACATGCCCGTGTCACTTGCTCTCGACATTTTCAGACTCGACAAAGACTCGGCACAACGCTCTCGACAATCGTCGAGACCAACCCGACACGCCCCGTGTAGACAGAGACACGGGCATGACCGACACGTGTACTCCTCCACCTGGCCGACAAGACGCTGCCGGTGACTTTTTACGCAACCCGTGCTGGATCTACCTCCCAGACACGCCCAGAGTCATGCCCATGACCTAGGGCGTGACATCCTCGTATGAAGCCCGAAGTCAACTATGTCGTCAAATCACCGGATCACATCACAAACAGTACTGACACGCCGCCCGTCACGCCCGTGTCGGAAGGCGTGTACCTAGATTTTTTTTCTATAAATTGTCCATTTCTGTAAGGGCCAAGGATTCACTTTTTTGAGCCACTTTAGTGTGTTTTGTGGGCTGCATCCGTGGATTCCTTTGCCATGTAAGGAGAACTTTCTCCTCCTTTCTCTTTATTTTTGTATTAGCTTTATATTAGCTTTGTATTAGCTTTGTAATAGTTCATTTTCATCAATAAAAATATGTTTGTTTTTCTCTTCTTAAATGGCTTTGGAATGAACTTGTGTGCTTACTTTCTTTCTCATTTTATCTCTTTGTTCATCTTTGTTCTTCTCCTTTATGAAAAGTGTGTGTGTGTGTATATGAGTGTAACATGTTTGTTTCATATGTTTTCTTTCACTTGTCTCAATGTTAGAGTTTGTTATAGATTTTATTTCCAAATATGGTATGATATGTTTATCTCTTTTTCTTCATGTTCTTCCTTTTTGTTTTTAAATTTCATTCTTATGTATTTGTAAAAGAGATGTTAAAAGTGATTTTGTTTTTTTTACTTAGCTTTATTTTAGGATTGTAAAACATTTTTTGTTCTTTTCAATTTCTTTTCACTTTTTAATCACTTTTATGAAAACCTAAGAATGAAAAAGTTGTTATTTTAATTTTTGAAAGGGTTTAGTTTTTGATTTATTTTGAAAAACTTTTGTTCTTTTAGTTTTCATTTGTTCTTTTTATGTGTTTTTGGAAAAATCTAAGTATAAAAAAGTAGTTGTTTTAATTTTTAGGTAACTTTCATTTTGTTTTTAATTTGTGTGTGTGAGTGTATGAGTTAGTTTTTCACTTAGTTCTTTAAGATTTCATGAAGTGTGTGTGAGTGTATGAGCATAACTTTCCATGCTTTCTCTTATTGCTTTCTTCAAATTATGTAGAGTGCGTTGTGTGTAGGATATAGTTTTCAAGCTTTCTCTTATCGCTTTCTTCAAATTATGTAGAGTGCGTTGTGTGTAGGAGATAGTTTTATTGCTTTCTTTTAATTCGTGTAGAGTGTGTGTGTGTGTGTGCACATTTATTTTCGCACACTCGTTAAGAGTTAAATGGCGTGTTTTTATTTCCCGCCTACTCATTTGAGTTGGACTTGTAATTTTCTTTTTCTCTCTTCTTTTCTTTTTACGCCTACTTGTTAACAGTTAAATGGCGCGCCCTTATTTCCCGTCTACTCGTTTGAGTATGACTTGTAATTTTTCTTTTTTTTGTAACGTAGATTTTTTTGTTTATTTATAATTTGAAGTGTGTGAGAGTTCTCTTTTTAGCTAACTTTTATGTTTTCTAAATATTTGTTATTTTCATGTCTTCTTCTTATAATCCTTTAGCGTTTAGTTACGAACTCGCGACTCATCAAATTATAAAGTCGTCCACATACCGATGTGTGGCTAATCGTTATTAGCCTCGGCATCGAAGAGCATTGGGACATTAAAAATGATTTGAAATAATTAAAGTTCTTAATTTACACTTTAATTTTAGGACTTAAGGTTTACCCCGGGTTAACGACGCGTAGGACCACAAATCGATGTGTGGGCCCTATTTCAGTTATCCATACGTCAGCTATCCGAGAGGCCGTGAGTATGGACAGATCACCCCTGGGTAAAGAGAGTTGCGTGCATACCCTCAAGAGAGGACAAGCGTAATTCTTCCGGATTGGGTTCCCCACCCAATAGCGGGGTTCTTAGCATAAAGAGGGTGTTAAGAGGAATCCTTCGTCGGACTAACGTTAGGTCGAATAGTCTTAGCATTCAGGTGAGCGATATCCCTATAGCTAGGTGAGCTCATATCTGTGGAACCTCCACGGCCAAGTTGCCTTTTATTAATTTGAAATCTAAGTTCAATAATTATTAAAAGTTATTTTAGTCTTAATCTGATTCGATGTCGAGCGTTAACCCTTCATCGAACTTTTCTAAATCATTTTCGCTCTTTTATTTTTCCTGTCTTTAGTTAACTAAAATCTCCACCTTACTTTCAGTAAAATAATATTCCTCCTGGAGGAGTAAGAATAATCAACCCGACCCCGAGAACAATACGACCTCGGTATTCTCCCGAATATTGAGTACTACTTGCGATAGATGCACTTGCCTACCTTAGCAAGCCCGCGACCATCGACTCATCGAACCAACCACAATAAGAGTCTGTTCGCGGGCCATCAAGTTTTTGGCGCCGTTGCCCGGGAGCTCTTTTGAGTTGTTATTCCGAATTCCGGAGTCTATTACTTTTACTTATTTTCTAAAAAAAACCAACAAAAACAAAAAAAAGGTTTCTTTCGTTTTTATTTTTTTAGGGTGTATGACCCGTGGACAACCCTCCGAGTCTGAAGATTTTAACTTCGACCCTGAGATCGAACGCTCCCTTGCGTGTATTCGATCTCAACGCCGAATTCCTTCTTTAGACCCCGAAGAAACTATCGACGAACCCTATGTCGTAGTAACGGCCGACCCTAATCCGAATGCGGCCGCCGAGCGAACAATGTCTTATTACGCTCGGCCGAAATTGGACGATACTGGGTCTAGTATTATTCGCCCTACGGTGGCAAATAATAATTTTGAAATAAAATCAAGTGTCATTCAAATGGTCCAAAATGCCGTGCAGTTCGATGGACTGCCGGATGAGGACCCGAATGTCCACTTGTCCAACTTTTTGGAAATATGCGACACCTTCAAAATTAATGGAGTCACTGATGACGCCATTCACTTGCGCTTATTTCCTTTTTCCCTTAAGTCCAAAGCCAAGGCGTGGTTGAATTCCCTCCCGCGAGGATGTATCACCACGTGGGCTGAGTTGACGGAGCGGTTCCTAACGAAGTACTTTCTGCCCGCAAAAACTGCAAAGTTGCGGGCGAACATTTCTTCGTTTGTGCAAAACGAACCCGAGTCTCTTTATGAGACTTGGGAACGGTTTAAGGAGTTCCTCCGTCGGTGCCCGCACAACGCACTGCCAATGTGGTTGCAGGTACAAATTTTTTATAACGGCCTTAATTTTCAGACGGGTCAAATGATTGACGCGGCTACCGGGGGTACCCTTAACAACAAAACCCCTGAGGCCGCCCAGGCTTTATTCGAAGAGATGGCTATGAACGCCAATAAATGGAATGTCCCGCGGGGACGCCCAAAGCCGGCGGCTGGCCTTTTTGAAGTGGATGCCACTGCTCTTTTAACCCTTCAAGTTGAAAGGTTAACAAAGCAGGTGGAGGATATGTCTACTGCCTCCTCCACTCTGCCTTGTTTTATTCCCCCTAACGTCTGCGTGGCTGAAGAGTTCTTGGACTTCATAGGAAATGCGGGTCATCCATCCTTCAACCCCAACAACAACCCTTATAGTAATAACTATAATCCGGGTTGGAGGAATCACCCCAGTTTTTCTTGGAGCATCCAGAACAATGCTCAGCGTCCCCCCATTTCTTATGCGCCCGGATTTCTGCCTCCTCCTCCTCTTCCAAAACCCTCCCCGATGGAGGAAAATTTTTCTAAATATATAGCGTCTAACGAATCAAATATCCGGAACATCACTAGATCGCCAAAAACACTTGAACAACAGGTTGGACAGCTGGCGAGAATGATGTCCGAGCGCGCGCTCGGGGCACTGCCGGGAAACAGGGAGCCCAATCCGCGAAAGAACGCCAACGCTATAACCCTCCGTAGCGGAAAGAAGGTGATCGATCCAAAACGGATCGATCCACAGGTACATATTTCACCTCCGACCCCTCTTCCCTCTTCTTCATTTACGCAGCCTTTACCAATTTTAAATGAAAAAATTATTTTAAACAAGACTTTACCGTATCCGCATAAATTAGATAACGAGCGTAATGACGCGCAATATGAAAAATTTATTTTATTATTAAAACAAATTCATATTAATGTTCCTTTTTGCGAGGCTATCTCGCAAATGCCCAAATATACGAAATTTTTAAAAGAATTACTTTTTAATAAATATAAATTAGAGGATATTTCGCATGTATCTCTCAACAATGTCTGCTAGGCGGCCCTTACTAATAAATTGCCCCCAAAACAAAATGACCCGGGATGGTTTTCCATCCCGTTACTTTTTGGCAATATATTAGTAAAATACGCCTTAGCTGATTTAGGGGCTAGCATTAATTTGATGTCGTTCTCGCTTTTTCAACGTTTAGGTTTGGGTACTCCTAGTCCTAT
This sequence comes from Platanthera guangdongensis, assembly GCA_039583875.1. Taxonomy (NCBI): domain Eukaryota; kingdom Viridiplantae; phylum Streptophyta; class Magnoliopsida; order Asparagales; family Orchidaceae; genus Platanthera; species Platanthera guangdongensis. Next base: position 117,288,866 of record CM077159.1, on the reverse strand, counting down.
GAATATACGCATCCAATTAGCGGATCGCTCGGTTAAGTTCCCTATCGGGGTAGTGGAGGACGTCCTTGTCCGAGTAGACAAGTTTACCTTTCCAGTAGACTTCGTCATCTTAGACATCGAGGAGGACGCCGAGGTACCAATAATACTCGGTCGCCCTTTTCTCGCCACCTCCCGCGCACTAATAGATGTTAGTAATGGTAGTATTCTCCTCCGAGTAGGAGATGATCAAGTTACTTTCTCTATTAATCCCTCGATGGACAATTTGTCATCGAGCGATGATTTCTGCTATTCTTTAGATACCTTTTTTGGAGATGGTTCTTCTCCCATTTTCGAGTCCGTATTTTTAAACGACGATATTTATGCGCTCAAAAATTTTCAATGCGATGAGGATACCACTATAGACTTGCCTTTCAAACCAATTGGTAAGAAAGACATAGGAATTAAAACCTCCATAGAAGAACCGCCCATCCTAGACCTCAAACCCTTACCCGCATCACTCAAATACGCTTTTTTGGGAAAAGACGATACACTTCCCGTTATTATTTCTTCGGACTTGAGTCATTCAGAGATTTCCGATTTATTGGAAGTTTTACTTAAACATCACCACGCAATTGCGTGGCAAATCTCTGACTTAAAGGGGATTAGCTCCTCCTTTTGCACACATAAGATATTTCTTAACGATAATTGCCACAAAACGATTCAGCCGCAGCGTCGTCTTAACCCAAACATGAAAGACGTCGTTAAAGCCGATATTATTAAGTTATTAGATGCGGGGATTATCTACCCTATTTCGGACAGTGCATGGGTTAGTCCCGTGCATGTCGTGCCTAAGAAGGGCGGTCTAACCTTAGTGGAGAATGAGCATAACAAGCTCGTCCCAACTCGTACTATTACGGGTTGGTGAGTGTGCATCGATTATAGAAAACTTAATGATGCCACCCGCAAGTACCATTTCTCACTACCGTTTCTAGACCAGATTTTAGAGCGTTTATCCGGTCATCCATATTATTGTTTTCTTGATGGTTTATTGGGGTTTTTCCAAATCCTCATTTCCCCCGATGATCAAGAGAAAACAACTTTTACTTGGCTGTTTGGCACCTTCTCATATCGAAGAATGTCATTTGGACTCTGCAATGTGCCGACTACATTCCAAAGATGTATGCTAACGATCTTTGGCGAGATAGTAGAAGACATTATGGAAGTCTTTATGGATGACTTTTCTATTTTCGGACGCTCTTTTCCTGATTGACTTCACAATCTAGATCATGTCCTTCAACGGTGCGAGGACACAAGCCTTGTTTTAAATTGCGTAAAATGCAACTTTATGGTTCGAGGAGGATTGGTCCTCGGCCATATGATTTCGTCTAAGGGGATAGAGGTGGATAAGGCCAAGATAGAAATCATAGAAAAACTTCCGCAACCAATAAACGTAAAATCTATTAGGAGTTTCTTTGGCCATGCGGGCTTTTACCGACATTTCATTCAAGACTTTTCAAAAATAACAAAGCCGCTAACTCACCTCTTGGAAAAGGAATCATGTTTCATCTTTAGTAGCGAATGGGAGTCCGCCTTTAATTTAATAAAACAAAAACTTATCACCTATCAAATTTTAGTGGCCCCTAATTGGTCCCTTCCGTTCGAAATTATGTGCGACGCTAGTGATATTGCCTTAGGTGTCGTTCTTGGCCAATGCGTAGAAAAACATTTTCATCAAATTTATTACGCTAGCAAGACACTCACTTCCGCACAAGTAAATTACACGACAATGGAAAAGGAACTCTTAGCCGTCGTCTTCGCTTTTGATAAGTTTCGCTCGTATATAATGCTATCTAAAGTTATCGTATTTACCGATCACTCCGCTCTTAAATATTTATTAGCTAAAATAATGCGAAGCCCCGCCTTCTTCGATGTATTCTCCTCCTACAAGAGTTTGATTTGGAAATCCGAGATAAGAGGGGCGCGGAAAATCTAGCGGCAGACCACCTCTCCCGCTTAGAAAATTCGGGTGCGGAAGCGCTCGTCGAATATGAAATAAATGGCAGATTCTCCGAGGAATGCCTCCTTGTCGTTCATAATTCTTCGTCATCTTCGTCTTGGTTCGCAGATTTAGCAAATTACTTAGTAGCGCGGGTGCTTCCAAAAGAATTTTCAAGTCATCAAAAGAAGAAATTCTTTTCTGATTTGAAAAATTTCTTTTGGGAGGACCCATTTCTTTTTCATATCTGCGCGGACCAAGCGATTCGAAGATGCATTGCGGGTGTGGAGTGCTTGCAAATTCTTAAGCACTGCCACGAGGGTCCAGCCGGTGGGCATTATCAAGCCAACCGGACCGCTCGGAAGGCGCTAGAGGCGGGCTACTTTTGGCCCACTCTTTTCAAAGACGCACACACTTTTGTGCGTGTATGCGATAGCTGTCAGCGGTCGGGTAACATCTCTCGTCGCAATGAGATGCCCCAAAACATGTTTTTAGAATGCGAAGTCTTCGATTTATGGGGCATAGATTTTGTTGGCCCCATACCTCCCTCTTTCAAAAATATGTATATTTTAGTGGCGGTCGACTACGTATCGAGTTGGGCGGAAGCGCAAGCTCTCCCCACCAACGACGTGCGAGTCGTCGTTACATTTTTTTAAAAAACTATTTTCTCGCTTCGGCACGCCTCGCACAATTGTTACTGATATGGGAACGTATTTTTGTAACGCTCTTATGACTAAGACGTTATCTAAATACGGAGACACGTACAAACTCGTCACCCCCTACCACCCGCAAACTAGTGTCCAAGTAGAGGTAGTCAATCGAGAGATTAAGCGAATATTAGAAAAAATTGTTTCACTAAATAGGAAAGATTGGTCCGTTAAACTCGACGATGTGTTGTGAGCGTATCGGACGGCATACAAAACCGCAATTGGTTGTACGCCGTTCCGGTTAGTCTATGGAAAAGTATGTCATTTGCCCGTAGAACTGGAGCATCGCGCTCTTTGGGCTTTAAAACTCTTAAACCTAGATGCCAACTTAGCCGCTCAGAATAGGAAACTACAACTAAACGAGCTCGGTGAATGGCGTGCAAACGCTTACGAGAGCAATAAGTTCTATAAGGAGCGTTCTAAGTTATATCACGATCGAAAAATCAAGTCCCCAAAATTATTTTTTCCGGGCGATCTTGTCCTTCTTTACAATTCACGTCTTAGGCTTTTTTCGGGTAAACTAAAATCTAGATGGTCCGGTCCCTTCCTAGTTGAAGAAGTTTTTCCATATGGGACCGTACTCGTCTCCTACCCAGAAAAAGGTTCATTTAAAGTAAACGGTCATCGGTTAAAGTCTTATATAGCGGACGATCCAGTGATCTGTTTTAACGAAACCATAACTTTCCTCCACATTATAAACCCGCCAAAATAGTCAAGTTACACGACTATAAACAAAACGCTCTTGGGAGGCACCCCTCGCTTAACTTTTTTGCTCTTTCCTTATTATGTTTGCTGCTTTTTCTAATAAACGTAGGGTTTCTGATCGGCCTCCCCAAACGCGTTTTAGGGAAGCTTCTACCCCCCCCCCCCCCCCACCCCGCTCTTTATTTTCTTTGTACTTATTGCATTTCCTGTAATAGTTCATTTTCATCAATAAAATATGTTTGTTTTTCTCTTCTTAAATGGCTTTGGAATGAACTTGTGTGCTCACTTTCTTTCTCATTTTATCTCTTTATTCATCTTTGTTCTTCTCTTTTATGAAAAGTGTGTGTGTGTGTGTGTGTGTGTGTGTGTGTGTGTGTGTATGAGTGTAACATGTTTGTTTCTTATGTTTTCTTTCACTTGTCTCAATGTTAGAGTTTGTTATAGATTTTATTTCCAAATATGGTATGATATGTTTATCTCTTTTTCTCCATGTTCTTCCTTGTTGTTTTTAAATTTCATTCTTATGTATTTGTAAAAGAGATGTTAAAAGTGATTTTGTTTTTTTTTACTTAGCTTTGTTTTAGGATTGTAAAATTTTTTTTGTTCTTTTCAATTTCTTTTCACTTTTTAATCACTTTTATGAAAACCTAAGAATGAAAAAGTTGTTATTTTAATTTTTGAAAGGGTTTAGTTTTTGATTTATTTTGAAAAACTTTTGTTCTTTTAGTTTTGATTTGTTCTTTTTTGTGTTTTTGGAAAAATCTAAATATAAAAAGTAGTTGTTTTAATTTATAGGTAACTTTCATTTTATTTTTAATTTGTGTGTGTGAGTGTATGAGTTAGTTTTTCACTTGGTTTGTTTAAGATTTCATGAAGTGTGTGTGAGTGTATGAGGATAAATTTTCATGTTTTCTCTTATCGCTTTCTTCAAATTATGTAGAGTGTGTTGTGTGTAGGAGATAGTTTTCATGCTTTCTCTTATCGCTTTCTTCAAATTATGTAGAGTGTGTTATGTGTAGGAGATAGTTTTATTTCTTTCTTTTAATTAGTGTAGAGTGTGTGTTTGTGCGCATTTATTTTCGCCCACTCGTTAAGAGTTAAATGACGTGTTTTTATTTCCCGCCTACTCGTTTGAGTTGGACTTGTAATTTTCTTTTTCTCTCTTCTTTTCTTTTTCCTCCTACTCGTTAAGAGTTAAATGACGCGCCCTTATTTCCCGCCTACTCGTTTGATTAGGACTTGTAATTTTTCTTTTTTTGTAACTTAGATTTTTTTATTTATTTATAATTTGAAGTGTGTGTGAGTTCTCTTTTTAGCTAACTTTTCTGTTTTCTAAATGTTTGTTATTTTCATGTCTTCTTCTTATAATCCTTTAGTGTTTAGTTACGAACTCGCGCCTCATCAAATTATAAAGCCGTCCTTATACTGATGTGTAGCTAATTGTTATTAGCCTCGGCATCGAAGGGCATTGGGACATTAAAAAATGATTTGAAATAATTAAAGTTCTTAATTTTCACTTTAATTTTAGGACTTAAGGTTTACCCCGGGTTAACGACGCGTAGGACCACAAATCGATGTGTGGGCCCTATTTTCATTATCCAAACGCTAGCTAGCCGAGAGGCCGTGCATATGGACAGATCACCCCCGGGTAAAGAGAGTTGCGTGCATACCCTCGAGAGAGGACAAGTGTAATTCTTCCGGATTGGGTTCCCCACCCAATAGCGGGGTTCTTAACGTAAAGCGGGCGTTAAGAGGAATCCTTCGTCGGACTAACGTTCGGTCGAATATTCTTAGCGTTTAGGTGAGCGATATCCCTATAGCTAGGTGAGCTCATATCTGTGGAACCTCCACGGCCAAGTTGTCTTTTATTAATTTGAAATCTAAGTTCAATAATTATTAAAAGTTATTTTTGTTTTAATCCGATTCGATGTCGAGCGTTAACCCTTCATCGAAATTTTCTAAATCGTTTTTCGCTCTTTTATTTTTCCTATCTTTAGTTAATTAAAATCTCCACCTTACTTTCAGTAAAATAATAGTCCTCCTGGAGGAGTAAGAATAATCAACCCGATCCCGAGAACAATACAACCTCGATATTCTCCCGAATATCGAGTACTACTTACGATAGGTGCACTTGCCTACCTTAGCAAGCCCGCGACGATCGACTCATCGAACCAACCACAATAAGAGTTTGTTCGCGGGCCATCAGTCGCATATAAGAGATAAACGTTAAAAATATATAAAGTCAGGTTTCAAGTTACATATAGCTCCCTTACACACGTGCTCCCCCGATATGAATGTTATACACGCTCCCCTGTCTACGTGCATAAAATGTTATAAGCTCCCCCTACATATGATCTTCCCTATCCCATCACTCATGACATATCAATTACTCATGACCAACCTATTCTCCCCCTTTAATATTATTGAAAGGGGATAAGCTAGACCAAAAGATAAACATGCACATGCACGGGAGAAATAGAATGCAGTATATAATTAGCATGAGAAAGAAAGCACACAGGACATGTTTATAGAAAATGAAACGAGAGGCAAAAAACAATAACGAATTCAGAAAGAATGAGACATAAAAGTCAAACAGATGAGTGCAGTATATAGAAATATTTTAAATTAGTTATCATAGTTAAAATGAATTGGACAACATAAGTGAGCTAAGCACATAATGATTTAGAGTACAATGCTAAAAGAGTTATAGAATTAATACAGAGAAACATTGTACATGTCATGAATAGGAATTCGTGTTCTATAACTTATGTGTTATAGACATATAGTGCCGTGGCAGTCCAATTCTTATGCTTGGAAGTGTTAGATAGAGCAATGATGTGTGCACGTATAGCATAGGAAGACAAACATCAAGTAGAGTTAACATTCATTACATGGTTCATATCAGTAATTCAATATGCCATTGCGAGAGAAATAAAGTAAATAAGCACGTCACGTTGTTATCTACGTTATACCAAGGCTAGAGCTGGGGGCACTAAGCTTAAGGTTCTAGTCCATGCACAAGATCGAAATGATTTTTGGACCAAGGTTCTCATCCTCACAATGATCAAAAAGACTTATTAGGAGGAGTGAGTAGTGCTTAGTGTATCCTTGACACAAGGATTGATAGCATTCATTTGTTTTTTATTTATACGCGTTGAGCTATCTTTTTTTATATTTTGAATTCTAAGGACCCAAAATCAATTGAAATCTACCGACATAGATATATAAACTTTAACTTGTATACACAGGACTTCACCACTAGAGATTCGGCCCAAAGTTCTACCATTTATAGAAGCGCATATGTATCGTGACATTGATTATTCAAGGTATTTCTAACGTGCTAGACAAAATATCATGAGTTATAGCATGTAAGTATATATTTCTACAAGAGTGCTCCGTCTAGGGATGTGTGAATAGTTTAAAGTCATTCTGCTTCCTAAATACTCACACATACCTAGAGGCATAGTCAACAAACACTAGCATGTCTAAGCGCACTCAGTAGCTAAGCACTTATAGATTCAACACACCATGACATAGGTAGACAACGTTGTTGGGTCTATTGATCCCAATTTCCCAGATTTGTAAGAAGTCAAACGGGTCAATGACATACACATATAATATATTTGATGTGTGCCCTAGTTCATACATGCAGGTAGTCCATGATTGGACAGGTGAAGAAAATGAGTTTGGTAGTAAACTTAAATTTCGTCGAGCTCAGCTAGAAGTTCGTCGAGCTCAGCTCGCTGGTCGTCGAGCTCAACTCAACATTCTGTTGGATAAGCACAAGAGTTCAGGTTTCAAATTTTGTCGAGCTCAGCTTGAAGTTCGTCGAGCTCAGCTTACAGCTCGTCGAGCTCATCTTACTAATCGTCGAACTCAGCGAGACACTTGTTAAGCTAAAGCCAGAAAAATCAAATAAGGCAAAAAGCATATAGACTGCTGAGAAAATTAAAGTTCGTCGAGCTCAGCCCATAGATCGTCGAACGCAGCTAAAGCAAAAAAATCTGTCTAAGGCAAAAGCATTGAGACCGCTGATAAGAAGACATTGAGACCACTGAGACAACTGTGACAGCTAAGAAGATAGCACTGAGACCCCTCAGAAGAAGGCGTTAAGACCGCTGGGACAAATGAGATAGTTGAGAAGATAGCGTTGAGACCGCTGAGACAGTCGAGACAAAACTGGTTGTATTTCTATAAGTCCAGAAGCGTTGAGTGAAGCAGATTCATTCAATGCTTCTAATAAAGCAGGAAGCGCTGAGACAGTTAAGAGGTAAACAACTGAGACAAAACTAGTTGGATTTTTTCTAAGTCCAGAAGCATTGAGTGAAGTAGGTTCACTCAACACTTCTAATGAAGAAGGAAGCGCTGACACGGTTAAAAGCAAGAACCGCTGAGATAGATGTGAAGACACTGTTGAGATAGAAACTTGTCTTAGCTAAAAAGAAGAAAGCGCTGAGACAAAGGCATGTCTCAGCTAATAATGAAAAACCGTTGAGATCGCTAAGACAAAACCGCTGAGACAAAGCCAGGGAAATTTCAAAATCCAGAAGCGTTGAGAGCCAAGGCTGATAGCGTTGAGTGTCTTAACATCACTAAACGTTTGATGGAATTCTGGATAATTTTCTAAGTTCAGATGTTGATGACCACTACTGACGTCATCTAAGTCAAAATTGCAGGAAGCCGTTGCGGGAAAGCTGCTGCAGCGCCGAAAGATATTTTGTCCCTTTTTGATGGAGATGGCGCTCACCAATCCTTGGTGGGCCCACATTCTATTGTATCGTTGATTCAAATCAATGCATATAAAAAGGAAACTGTAAAGGGATTAGGGTTAATGAATACACAAGGATCAAATGCAGAAAATATAGAGCTTTCAAGCTTGAATCTGAACTTAGAAAATATAGAGCTTTCAAGGTTAGTGAAGATCAATTTGTGTGTAAGGTTGAGGGCCTGAGGTGTAAGCTCTGAGGAGCATAGTGGAGGAGTTTGTGCCGAGTCCAACAAATAAGTTGGATAGGTGGGAGGAAAAGTGGATGTACCCAATTGGGGAACCACTATAAATCCTTGTGTTTGTTGTGTGCTTTCTTTTCTTTGTTATTGTAGGATTTAAGGGCAAGCTATAGCTAGAATAATTTGAAAATAGCAAAAGATTTTATTAAAGCTCAAAGACCTATTCACCCCCCTGTCGGTGCAACAGACCACCAGACTTGAACTTGATAACACTGTGTTTTCACCGCCTATCCCACAACAATAACACAAATAGATTCTTCATTTTCACTTTATTTTTTATACAATTAGCATATATATATATATATATATATATATATATATATATTTCTTTTCTTTTCTTTTTTCAGATTTTGATTATACACTTTCAGCCAAATTTTTAAGAAAACTTCACCGCACAACCACATAACAAAATCACAGACACAACACCAATGGAAGAATTAGCATAATAAATACATCGAGCTTGGAGTGTGCAAATGGGAAAAGATTTTAGGCTCTGGTGATCGCGAAGTGGGGCTAAATCAACAGGATGGGTAAGCACAAAATAGGCTAACAAGGATTATCGTTAGGAAGGGTACAAGTCTCAATAGGGCCAAAAAGACGGCCTACATCACGCTCACACTAGACCAACCATGCACCAATGCTTCGAGAGTAGCTTGAGGCAAGTTCTTAGCCACTGAGAAAAATGATCCCTCCTCCCGACTCGAGCAATACTAGGTTAGTGGCGGCTACAAATATTCCTACACTACCGTTTGATTACTCCATATTCAACACTTTTGAGTAGTACAAACAATATTTACAATTGCAAAAAAAGTATAAAACTATGAGCATAAAGAAAAGTTAAATCTATATTATTTCTACACATCATGAGCACTCGATTAGGAGCACTGCACGAGTTTCACATTACTCTATCCTAAAATCCTAAGCCAGCGCCCTATTTTAAAGTTAACACAAAAGAAATAAATTTGACTTGAGTCGAGCTCATGCTTAAGATTGCGCTCATGTGGGTGCAGTTGCACAATGCGTACATGATAATATGGAAACAGAAAATGAGAATATATTTTTGGTATGAAAGTGCTAATAGTGCATGTGCATAGGTAACCCGCATAACTCTCCCCCACCAGACTTAAATTAAACAATCTATCCAAGATTTGCAATAAAAATAGAGAGATAAAAGTTGTGGGAGGGGTTACCCCATGCTCAGCAAATGAGCATACCAGAAGATTGGCGTTAATTTCAGCAGAAAGTCCACGGCCCAAACGAACTCCACCTGCATAAGAGAATATCTCCAACCACGCATATTATAAGCTTATAATAACAGCAGCATAATTGAGCAAATTAAAAGCGGCAAAATTGGGTTGTCTCCCAAAAGCCCTTTTCTTTACTGTCCTTAAGGTGGACCAAATACATGTATTAGCAGTTTTATAAATATTTTTTAGAGCATAAGTTCACAACATAATGAAATAGTCTAAAGATACTCACAACATTAAACAATAAATAAAACTTGAAAAATAGGAAAGGGACCCCGGAGATCCTTCACTCCTCAGCTAAACGCTGACTTGTGATAGTTCCCCCCAATCATGCGAGATGAGGGCAAGGAGAAAGCTTTATTGCCTAGGGAAGACGAATCTCCCCTGTCCCTAACCTCTTCCTTCTCGAGTCGGCGGGCAAAATTCTGCGCCTTGCGCATGAGCAGTTCTTTTCTTTTCAGATCCACAGATGGGGATCGCTAGGGTGGTATAACCACACCCACCAATTCAGCAGCACTCCTATCTTTCTCATCCGGGGGCATCCTTTCCTCACACGTGGCAGGTGAAAGATCAACCCAAGTTACTTGTTTAACAGTCTTACAAACTTTGTTCAGATAAATCGATTTTTTTAAATTAGTCTCCTTCACGCTTTCTACATCCCTGCTCAGCTCATGTTTCTTCTCCACGGAATCTTGTTTCATGTCAAGTGACTCCATCCCTGTCTTTCCTTAAGCTAACGTCTGCGGTTCTACCACTTTCTTAACACGATCTTGCTCATTCAGTAGATAACCTGTCTCAGCAGCACTAAATAAATCATTAGATAACAAAACATTCAATTTCAGAAGTTCTCCTGGTTCATTTGAAATTTTTGGGGGAAGTGACGGTGGCAAAGGCAAATCGACCTTGGAAGCCAAGGTGACACCGCTTGCATTACATTGCAATGTAGCTTCACTAGATTTTAGGAATGGGACCCCTAAGATAGGTTTCAATGTATTTCACATGGGTCCTAACACCTGAAAGTCAGTGACTACAAAAACCCCATTCAGACTCACTTCCACATCTGTAATCTCTCCATCGGTGTTTACTACCGATCCATCAGCTAGCACTAGTGACGTACGAACATCAGATTCGATATTTAAATTCAGTTTTTCAACATCTTACAAAGCAAGAATGTTGCACGACGATCCAGAATCACATAAAGCAATCATCTCCACTATATTAATCTCACATTTAATAGCCATTTCATTTTTATCACACTCCTTCACATCCCCAACACTCTTCCCTTGCTCATGGGGATTCTTCTCCGTATCACTTGGGAGGGTGCCGCGAGTATGCTCGGAGAACACTTGGGCCAGTTGCCCAAGCTGTATCTCCAAGTTCCTCATTGAAGCGGTTTGAGTGGTCATATTAGATTGGGCCATATCCACAAACTTTTCCATCATTTCCTCCAGCGCACTCTTGCGCGTCCCTTGAACATTCGTATTATAGTACGTATACGGCGGTCGAGGCTGGCTACTAAGGGCTTAAGCATCAAATTGATGCTGGCCGTCCTGCCACCTTTGACCGGGAGTATTTTGATTCCACGAGAAATTAGGATGATTTCTCGCATTGGGGTTATACGCATTATTATAGGGAGCAGTGCGATTTTGACTATTAATAAAATTTAAATTCTCATCAAAAGTTATACCTGAAGGCTCAGTAAAGGTCTCCCTAGCAGTGCATTCATAAACATGATGGCCGGAGTTTCCACAACCCTGACAAGAAATGTCTGTAACCCGAGCTGGTGGAGGGGCTGATCTGGTCAACATCTCCCGTCCATCCAATGTACGATGCCTCGCCTCAGCTTGTTGCACCACAACATTAACTTCAAACAAATTTCTCGCGCCTATAGGAGCATTTCTTCCAGCGGTCCAGTAGGTGCTATGGGAGGCGGTATCTCGAAGGAGCCTTAACGCCTCGTCAGGAGATAGGTTCATTATAGTGCCACCGGATGCCGTGTCGATCATAGCCCTATAATTTGGCTCAATAGCAAAATAGAATATTTCTACTAAATTCCACGGCTCACAGCCATGCTGGGGGCATCGACGCTGCAGGTCAGCAAAGCTTTCCCATGCTTCAGATAAAGTTTCTTAGTCCATCTACCAGAAGGTAGCAATATCGCTCCGGGCATTCACAATTTTACCCAACGGGTGGAATTTAGCTAAAACTTTATAGGAAAGAGCCTCCCATGTAGTAGCGGTCCCGGGCGCAATGGTATAGAGCCAGGTTTTGGCCTTGTCCCTCAATGAAAATGGGAACAGCCTCAGCTTTAATACGTCATCAGAAATACCAGCATAGTGGAATGTGCCGCAAATCTCCGAGAACTCCGACAGATGGAGCTGCGGATCCTCACTCGGCAAGCTTGAGAACTGAGTATTATTTCGGATCATGTTATGGATGGCGGGTTTAATCACAAAGTGGTTGTTTACAATGACCGGTCTGAAGCCAGGGTAAACACTTCCCGCAGTAGGGGTTGTGAAATCACGCATTGTCCTAATGCGTGGTTGGACCACCTCTTGGCCCTCAATAACCCTTCACCGTGGCCATTTCCTCCTTGGCCTAAATCTTCCTTCCTTTCTTCAGCAGCAGCAGCACGCACGCGAGCTCTCCTCGCACTTGCGGTTTCAAGCTCACACCCAAGATCTTCAACCCTAACACTGGAGTTGGGATCTGTCATACAACACAAAAAAATCCTTTCAAAAATACCACAAACACTTAAAAGTTTTTCAAAAAAAAATACATGCAACGGTTGCACTCCCCGGCAACGGCGCCAAAAACTTGATGTGTCGGAAAGTGTACCGATCGTAGTCAAGTAATAAAGTTGGGGACTTGAATCCCCGAATATCGATCTCTAGAGGAGTGCAAGTAGGGAGTGTGATTTCGCTATTGAAAAAGTGGTTGCAAGTGTTAACGTAAGAAAATGGGGTTTTGGTTTCGATTTTCCTAAGATTAACACTAAATAACCTATTGCGGGTCGCCGTCACGTCATCTCTTTGGTGGATTTCTCAAGAGAGTAATAGGAAAGATGGACGAGCCAATGAGGGTCGCAATCACCTCTTCTCCACGCACGCTTCTAGCAATTGCTAGAACCGCACTATCTCAACGAGAACATGGAAAACTGAAGCTAAGCAACACAATCATGATCAAAAATATAACAACACATAGACATGCTGAAATACTTAAAATTAAACCATGTTCTTAAGCAACAATCACACAACCGCTAGTTCAGAACAAAGTAACTACAAGAGGAGGGGGAGAAATACAACCAAACACACGAAGGCTTTCCGAGATTCGCGGCGGTAGTCAAGGGTTGTCGGGCCTTGTCCGAGGTCGGTCTACGAATGTCGTCTGGGGTCAAGAAGGGATGTCACCTCCTTACAATAACCCGTCTTATTCGTGAATAGGCGCTGGGCTGAATCTATTCGAAGAACTCCACGGATGCAGCACCTTATAAGCTTGAAATGGAGCATGGAGTTTGGAGAAGAGAATGGTGGCCAGAGATGAAGCTATTGCAAGCTTTTGGAAGAAGAATGGTGGTCGGATCAACTCTCCAAGGAGGAGCGAGAAAATAACGACTGGAGGAAAGTTTCCCCGCTTAAAAGAGCAGAAAAGGGTGGCTGGGTCAGACTGGATCGGAACTCTCCCAAAGAAGAAGAAATATGCGCTTTAAATAGAAATAGGTCAGAAAAATAGGCACGCACGGTTTGGCGCACGACCGTGCGATATTAACTTCTAGAACAAGTCTACATAAGGAGAAGTGTTGACCCATGCGTTTTACTCGCGCACAGATGTTTCCGCCCGTGCGAGAAGGAAATCGCACTAGTAGTGACAGAGAGCAGGAATTCAGGACACTATAGGGGAACCGTGCATTTTACTCGTGCACTGGAGCTGCCGCCTGTGCATGAACAAAACGCACGATTAACCACAGAAGGGAACAAACTAGAAAGCTACAGGAAAACCGTGTGTTTCCTTCGCGCATGGTTACGATAAAACCGTGCGTCAATAGTGCGTGAGGATCGTCGAACTCAGCTCGATGAAATTCGTCGAGCTCAACTCGACGTTCTTCCAGCTGAACAAAATGCACGATCTGGCACAAACTGTGCGTGCGAGAAACGTACGACCGTGCCTTTTATACAAATCAGAATTCCTGTCTTGGGGAAAATGCACCACCTGCACAGTAATGAAACCAAGATGGATCACAAGCTCCCAGCACCCATAATGCAAACATTATCAAACAGAAAGAGCCATGGGGAGCACCATGTGCATACCCCCAACAATAGAATGTGTAATTGCACACCCTCGATCCAAAATAGTACACAAAATGGTTCATGACAGAACGATGCAAATATAACCGATAATCGGTTGAAATGCAGTGCACGAGTGAGAAAACCAGCCTAGAAAAGTCTGAAAAACCTTATAAATATCGGGCTCATCAACTACCAGACAATGAAGACCTACTAAGTCTTATGGAAAAGAGATTTTATAAAATGAGAAGGAAGGACTTCAGGAGAAGGTCAACCAGAAATGAAGATAAGCCTAGGTAAGACAAGACTCCTACTAAGAAAATTGTTTGTTATGGATGCAGGAAGTCAAGACACATTCTTCCAAAATGTCCATAGGCTCAAAAGAAGGACAAGAGAAAAGAGAAAGAGTCCAAGAAGCACTCCAGCAAGCCCTCCTCCAACAAATACATGAAGAAGAAGGAGAAAGGATTTGTGGTTGAGACTTGGAGTGATTCAGAAGAAGAAACTTCATCCAGTTCTAGTGAGAATGAAGAAGTGGCAAAAGTTAGAGAGATCTGCTTGATGGCAATCAGTGCCTCTTGCAGCAACTCAGAAGCTGCTGTCTCAAAAGTAGAAAATTCAGAATCTGAATCAGAAGAGAATCATGTAATAACATCTTTTGATTTTACTTCTGATCATTTTAAAACTGAATTCAAAGTTCTATATAATGATCTAATTAAATCTGAGAAGGAAATCAAACTTCTCAGAGAAAAACAAATTGAATATGACAATCTATTTTCTGAAAACATCAAACTTAAAGATGAATTATACTTAGCTTCAAAACAAATTATTTCATTAAAAACTAAATTAAATGAGGCTAAAGAATTTGAAGAATCCCTTAATGGGAGAAGCATCAAATTGATGAATATCACTAGCACAGTCAATGACAGGCTTAAAGGCAAACTAGGCTTGGGAGCTTCATCAAGTCAGCCTCCTCTTCTTAAGAACAATATTCTTTCTACCCTCATTAAATTTGTTTCTGCCAAAGGTAAAGAAAAAGTAAAAGTTAATAACAAAGAAACAAAAATTCCACAGAAAAATCAACCCAAGAAAAGGAAAAAGAAAATTTTTAATAAAAACAATGTTCAACATTTTTTTGTCGAACCAAGATTGACGAAATGTATGCAGTTCGTCGAACTCAGATCGACGAACTATGAATGCAAAATTTAGATATAACTATTCGTCTAACCGCGATCGATGAAATCAATATGGTTCGTCGAACTGCGATCGATGAAATTGGGGCGTAGAAAATGAATACTTTCATTCTCTGAGCGGAGTTCGACGAACTCATCCCTATCGTCGAACGTAGATTGACGAACTTACTGCAATTCGTCAAACCCATTTTACTATAACAAAAACTTAAATTCTTTTCAGAATTTCAAGAAACCTAAAACCTTTAATAATCCTTTTACTCAATGGATAATTCCACCTAGAAGATTTCACCCCTTAGGATATAATGACCAACTAGAATTTTCTTACATTTCCAGTTATAAATTCGAGAAGAATCAAGGACCCAAGGTTACCTGGGTCAAAAATACCTAATTTATTTTCATGCAGGTGAATGACTATCCTACCATAGAGCAACAATGATACTTGGATAGTGGGTGTTCAAAACATATGACAGACAGCAAGAGAAATCTAACTGATTACAAGTCAAAGCTTAAACCAAAGGTGATCTTTGGAGACTCCAACTGTGGCCAAACAAAAGGATATGGGAATGTCAAAGTTGGAGCTATCACCTTCAGGAATGTAGCCTATTTGAGTGGTCTCAAACATAACATAATATCCATAAGCCAGTTATGTGATGAAGGCTATCATGTATCATTTAATCAATCTTGTTGTACTATTACTTCTCATAACAACAAAATTGTTTTAAAAGGAATTAGACAAGGTAACATTTATGTAGTAAATTTTAAGTCTGTCATTTCCGAAATTTGTTTATTTAATCAGATTAGTAATACTAATGACTTATGGCATAAGAGATTAGGACATGTAAACTTAAGAAATATTGCTAAACTATCTAGGAACAACTTTGTTAGAGGATTGCCTTCTGGACCCTACAAGAAGGAAAGTCTCTGCAGGGCTTGTTAATTATGCAAGCAAACTAAAAATAGTTTTAAATCAATTAATAAGAGTGATTCACCTAGAATTTTGTATTTACTACACATGGAACTTTTTGGACCCATTGTTTTACAAAGTTTGGGAGGGAAATCTTAGACTCTAGTTATTGTAGATGACTTCTCTGGATTCACTTGGGTGTTCTTTCTGAGAAACAATTTAGATAACTTTAAAGTTCTTACAGACTTTCTTAGGAGCATAAAGATTGAGTACTCTACTCAATTGCATTGATCAGAAGTGATCATAGTACTGAGTTTAAATCTCTTCTTATGCAAGAATTCTGTGAGATGGAAGGTATCAGACATTGCTTCTCTGCTCCTAAAACTCCTCAATAAAATGGGATAGCAGAAAGGAAAAATAAAACCCTTATTGAAGTTGTAGGGACTTTGCTTGCAGATGCTTACTTGTCCCTATCCTTTTGGGCAGAGGCTATAAGCATAGCAAATTATGTTCTGAATAGAAGTTTAATACATAAACGTAAGGGTAAGACTCCTTATGAATTGCTTAAAAGGAAGCAACCTAAAATAAATTATTTTAGAGTATTTGGTTATAGATGTTATATAAACAATAATTACAAGAAACATCTTAGAAAGTTTGAAGTCAATGCTGCAGAGGAAAGTTTTCTTGGATATTCCCAAGTTAGCAAGGCATATAGAGTATTTAATAAATCTACCTTAAAATGGAAGAATATGTACATATTTCTTTTGATGAAGCTAACATGGTTTACAAGGAGAAGGATTCTTTTACCAAAGAAACTTTGCAGGTACCCTTTCTGTGTGAGAAATTTGATAACTTAAACCACACCCAAGGGGTTATATCTCATCCTTCTCCACAGACTGACGAAGAAAGTGAAGAAGAAATTGTTGGAATAGTTGAACCAACAACAGCTAACATAATTCCACAAGAGAAATTAATTCCCCAAGCTGTTGATCAACCAACTCCTCCTACTAATCTTATCGCACTTAGAGATCATCTCATATCTCAAGTGATTGGAGACATATCAGTTGGTGTGCAAACACGGCATCAACTCAACCAAGATTTGATGCACGCTTGCTTCATATCTCAGATTGAACCTCAATCCATAAAAGATGCAGAGCAAGATTCTGACTGGATTATTGCAATGCAAGAGGAGCTCAATCAATTTAAGAGATGCAGAGTTTGGGATTTAGTTTCAAGAAACAAAGACTACCCAGTCATTGGAACTAAATGATTTTTCAGGAACAAGTTGCATGCTTAAGGATCTATTGTAAGGAACAAAGCAAGATTGGTAGCTCAAGGTTATTCACAAGAGGAAGGAATTAATTATGACCAGACCTTTTCCCTTGTTGCAAGGCTGGAGGCTATCAAAATATTCCTTGCATATGCAGCATACAGGAAATTCAAAGTCTACCAAATGGATGTCAAGAGTGCTTTTCTTAATGATGAACTCAAAGAGGAAGTCTATGTGGAGCAACCACCAGGTTTTATCTCTCCAACTCATCCCTCTTTTGTTTTTAAATTTCATAAAGCTCTCTATAGTTTAAAGCAAGCTCCAAGAGCTTGGTATGATACCCTAGCTAGCTTTCTCTTAGAGCATAAGTTCACTATGGGCATTGTAGATAGGACTTTGTTTATTAAGCATCATAAAAATAAAATTTTGATAGTACAAATATATGTAGATGACATCATTTTTGGCTCTACTGATTCCAAACTATGCAAAAGGTTTTCTGACCTAATGCATTCCAAGTTTGAAATGAGTAGCTTGGGTGAGCTTTCCTACTTCCTTGGTCTTCAAGTGAAGAAATCCTATGATGGCATTTTCATCTCCCAATCTAAATATGTTAAGGAGCTAATTAAGAGATTTGGGATGTCTGATGCCTCAGCTATGAAAACACCCATGGATTCTAATGCTGTGATTGATTCTGATGAACAGGGCAAGCTAGTTGATCATAAAACATATAGGGCTATTGTTGGGTCCTTATTGTATCTCACAGCTTGTAGGCCAGATATAATGTTTGCTACATGTCTTTGTGCTAGGTTCCAGGTGAACCCTAAAGAATCTCATTTAATTTTACTAAAAAGGATTTTGAGATATATAAAGGGTTGTCCAAATCTGGGACTCTGGTATCCAACAGCGTCAGAATTTGACTTAACTAGATTCTCAAATTCTGACTATACTGGATGTAGAATTGACAGGAAGAGCACATCAAGAACATGTCAGTTTCTTGGTGATAAGCTTGTGCCTTGGTTTTGTAAGAAAGAAACATCTGTGTCAACTTCAACTGCTGATGATGAATATATAGTAGTTGATAGTTGTTTTTCACAAATTTTGTGGATTCAAAACCAACTCCTGGATTTTGGTTTCAATCTAAATAATTCAAATATATTTTGTGATAGTGTCAGTGCAATTTCCATTGCACAAAATCCAGTGTATCACAGTAGGACCAAGCATATAGATATTAGACATCATTTCATTAGAGATTGTGTGGACAAAAATAAAATTAACCTTGTGTTTATTTCTATTGATTTACAAAGAGCAGACATCTTCACTAAGCCTTTAGATGAGAAGAAACATCTATTTTTCCTAAATTAGCTAAGCATGATAAATGGGGAAGGCTTAATTTAATTTTTGTTCTGAATTCAATGATTAGGATATAGTTCATCGAACGGAGATCGACGATCTGTGAACTCTTCATGAAGAGTTCATCAAACGGAGATCGATGAATTTTTCTTTGTGAAATTGTTCGTCGAACGGAGATCGACTATTTTGTTTCAGAATATTTTTCATCGAACAGAGTACGACGATCTGTTTTCCCCCTCTTCAAACTGAGATCGACGCTTTTATTTCTTCATGAAATTTTTCGTCGACCTGAGTTCGAAGCTTCTCTTTTTTTTTCATTGGACGGAGTTCGTCTTTTCATCTTCTGAAAACATATAATAGGGTTTTCATCGAACTCCATCCCGTACTTTCAGTTCTCGTGCACTTGATCTTTTGTTTTTGCAGGCATGGCGATTTCGGCGATGACTCTTTCAGGCATAAAGTTTGATGCAGGATTCGACATCGATATTGATTCGTTCAATCATTCTGATCAAAACTTCAAAGAAATACTTCAGTTATTTGAGGCACCGCAGTTGAGGCGGTTTATGAAAATAAGGATCAAGCTTCCAGTATAGGAAATTAAAGAATGGGTATTCACAACAACTTTTCCAGACCAAACCTCCATTATTTGATCGATTTCTGGTCATCAGGTTTCTCTTACCCCTGATATTCTAACAAACGTTTTTGGTTTAATAAATGGGGAAGATGATTTTGAATTATCTAGAAATGAGTTTAAAGATATGCTAGTTATCATGGGTCACTCATAGGGAAACTCTAATAAATTGCTGAAGAAAAATTTGGTTGCTGAATATAAGTTTTTTGGCTGATATAGTTGGGAAGGTCATCTTGGGCAAGCATTCTGCACATGACTACATAACTAGGCACCAGTTCTTGGTGATGAGTGTCTTAGTCAATCATAAATCAGTAAATTGGGGATTGATTCTGTTTGAATCAATTAAGAAGAAAATAAACAAGAAAGATGTTGGCTATGGAAGAGTTCTGGGCATCTTCCTGCAAGCCAAGTGCCCTGATTTCCTGGTCTCCCAGACCATTTTTATAAATGCTTCTAAGAGGCTTCCCTCTGCCCACTTTGGCAGATGGTAGAGGGTTATTACCAAGCCTTTCAGGGGATCCTCTTCTAGGACAGCTTTAGAGGACACCAGGGCTGCTGTAGCCACTTCACCAACCCTTGAAGAAGGTCTTGCTCCTCATATTCCCTCTCTTCCACCTCCATATCTACATCATTCAATATTTCCTTCTTTAACTCTCCTTGTTGATGTTACTACACTTCAACAACCATCTCCATAACATCCCTCAATTCAGGAAGATACTATACTCCTTGATATCTCTACCTCCAACTTTCCAACAGACATTTAACAACCATCCACAGTCATTACAGACTCACCATCTCAACAACAATCACCAATCCATATTCTTGAGGATACACCATCTTCACCTCCTCAATCACCTCTTCCATCAAATCTTGATAATATTCCATCCACTTCTACTCATCAAGTACCACTTCTTCAATCTCCATCTCCACCACACTCTCCACATCATTCACATATTCAAGATATCCCTCCATCAAATGTTCCACTAACATTACCATCCATCCCATAGTCAGACATCCCTTCAGGCTTCTCCATTTGTTCCAACTGTGGACACCAATCCACCTATACCTCCTCTACTCCTGATCAATTGTATCTAAGTTTTCTAACATTGCAAATGATCTTCTTAAATTCATTTCTCCTACTCTGAAGAAGTTCATAAGTGAGGTTGTTGCCCCACTTGATGCTTTCATCTCTGTACTTACTTCAAAGCTTTCCTCTTCCTCTTCTGTCCCTTATTCTTCTAGGGGCCTGGGTTCAGGACTCTCTGAAACCAGGTAGGGGGAGATGTTCCATGAAGAAGCTCCAGAAGTTCCTGTAGAAATTCCAGCAGCAACAGCAATTCCAGCAATTCCAAAAACAATAGAAATAGTTGAAATAATTGAAGATGATACTGATATGCCTGACCTTGAAGAAGAATCTTTTGATGTAGTAATAAAAACTGTTGTTGATTTCATTCTTAATCCCACAGTTGATATCTATTCTTTATTATAATCTTTTGATACTTTACATAGATATATACCAATTTCTGATTATTACTCTAAAGCTATTGTCAGTTACACTGCACCTGTAAGTGCTCAAGTATTGGAACAACTTAGGAAAAGTTTTGTAGTTAAATAAAATGTTATAGAGAAAATAACAACTCCAGAGCCAAAGGCTATTTCTCCTCCTAAATTTGGCTGGGCTGAATTCCCCATGCCTAATTTAGATGATCTCATGTTTGAGGATATAGATACAAAAATAATAGAGCTAGATGTACAGCCTCAGGCTGAAGAAGAATATGTGGTTGAAGACATACAGCCACAGGCTCTTCCTGTATTATCTGATATAGTGCTCAAACAGATTCATGCTTTATATGATAATCCTGCAGATGATTCTGATAATGATGATGAGTTAGAAGACTCTGAAGACTCCAATTCCAAAAAGAGAAAACTCAAGAAGAGAGTTCCATCCAAGGCTGCTCCTAAGCTATTCCCACTTTTGATACACCTTACTACATTTTGCATAATATCACTCTCACTCCAGATACTCCTAACTGGATGAGATATTCTAAGAATTAAATGAAATCTAGGAAGAAGAGCAGGAGATACTCTCCTCCTCCACAGCATAGGAGAGGTCCTCATCCTCCTCCTACAATTGGATCAGTTGGCAGCATTACTAAAAGACAAAGGTCTACATCATCTTCTTATCAATCCAGACCATCCTACAAATAGGCAGCAACACAGCTCTCAAAGCAGTAAACATCAATACAAGAAATAGAGCAGTCAACAATAGATATCTGAAGAAAATCAAAAAGAAGTTTCCAGACCAGAGAGACCTCCTTCTCTAACATATTATCTAGAAATGGATCCTAATTTCAGAATGGCCAGATTTCAAGAGTTTGTAGGACTATCTCATATAAGAAAAGCCAAGGAAGAAGGAAAAGATACATCACAATTTTCAACCATGTCATCATACAAGAAGAAGGAGCTAGACAAGTATTAGGTAAAACAAAAGCTTTTCAATGTTGATACATATATGAATTTACATCCAGAAGCTGTAGTGCCCAGAGCTGCCTCTATAAAATTCTTACTACTCAAGATGTGAAGATGACTCAATAGCAGGCTTCTGATCCAAAAAGATAGATAATTTTCATAAAACCTGCTTCTTCTTCAAATAATTCAAAGAAACAGTCTTAAACTTTTAATTATGCATTTTGATTTTTATTTTTGCTATCTGTAAACTCACAGGGCACATTTGTTCATATCTGTTGAATGGTTTATGGTTCTGCCAGATATTTTTATTACTTTGTGATTTTGTTTGTTTTATTTTGTATAGTGACCAAACCCAAATAGGGGGAGATTGTTAGAACCCTATTTGTGATTTGGGCTAGGTTCACTATTAGGATTGATGACCCACCATGTATAGTCTAGGGTCATTTGTTTGTTCCAAGGTTAACGTCAATTACTTTGGGTTAGTTCACTGAGACCTACCTTTAAAAGGCTTCAGAATACCTCAGAGACTTAAGAGACAAGACAGTTTTGAAGATTGTAGAAAATGGAGTTCGACGATAACTGAACTCAGCTTGACGATCGTCGATCTCAGATCGACGAACTCAGAGTTCCTTCTCTGAGTTGAGCTCGACGAAAGTCTAACTCAGGTTGACTAACTATAAGCTCATCTCAGAATCTCAGCTCGACGAACTTGGAGCTCAGTTTGACAAGAACTTTTTTTGTTCGACGATCCTGGAGCTCAGCTCGACGAAGGAGAATTATCAGCTCGACGAACTTGAATCTTAGGTCGACAAAAACTTTCCATAGTTCGACTAACTCCATCCAGGTTCTATTCAACTATCTTCTCTCAGTTTCTCAGACCGTCTAAGGTAATTCAATTTCAGATTATCTCAAATATTCAGACAGTGATACTCTGGTAATTAATGTTCATATTCTCAAGAATATAGTCATTCATGACAGCATTAATTAAGGATTTTCACAGAGTTATTACTTAATATATTTACTGGGATAGTTAGGGAAATACATTGAAGACAATATTCAGTCGTTCCAATTCCCAGAAAATATGCAGATGACTTCAAGGATTTGAATTTAAAAATCAGCAATCAGATATAAAAGATTTTCAGAAGATTGTCGTGTAGAGTCTAACAGTTATAATTTACTGAGTCAAGAAAAAAAAGAATGAAAATATCTGCATTTTGATAATAAGAAACAGAGACACAGAACATCTTGTTCATCTTCATTCTTTTTCTTTAAGTTTTCTTCCAGCAACACAACATACAATCTGAGACCAAAAACTCAATCACTTGGAGATATTTATTGGAAGAAGAAGTGCTCATCTTGAAGGCCTACACCCCGAGCAAAGCTTCCATTCTCCTGAACTATTATACATCTCAGTAGGAGCTTTGACAACAACAGCCATCCACTGGTCTTCTCAGAACTTTGAGAAAGAGAAGACAATATCAATTTCTTTTTACCTCACTGTAAAAGGGTTCCTAAGTCCCTTCAAAAGTTAATCCCTTGGTTGTTAAGTCTCCTGATCAAAAGGCTTAGTTTGGTTTTTGGGCACCTGATTAAAAGCTCAAAGGGTTACTAGATCTCCATTACAAATAGATCTTATGGTGACAGGGCACTTGAAAAAAATCTGTGGTCGCAGGACACCTAATCAAAAACCTGTAGTGGATTCCTACCAAGGTGGTAGAAGAGTGGATCTACCCAAGTTTTAGGGGAACCACTATAATTTCTGTGTCGTATGGTTGCTCTATTTATTATTTTCTGTGCTGTGATTTCTGTGTTTTATTTCTGCTCATATACATATAGATATCACTTATTTTAATCCGCTATAAAAATTAACTCAAAGATTTTTAATACTCTATTCACCCCCCTAGAGTTAGCTAGTGTGATCTATCCCTTCACTTTCAGGGTAGAAAATTTTATAAAAGAAATTAATCAAAATTTAAATTTAAACGAATCGGCTAGTGATTTTGTTAATTTAAGCGTTTCAAAATTTAATTCTGATTTTACTCGTTTCTATAATTATTATGATAATACGTATGGATCGCGACCTAATGAAAAATCTACCTAACCTAAAATAAAATATATTTTAAAAAACAAACTTTTAGAATTAGGCTATAGAAAAAACAATGAACTTCGAGTACTTTAAATGAATTTGATTTATATACAAAAACACAATTTCAAGATTATATGACCGCAAGCGAAATAGAAAATTTTGATATTTTAAAATATTGGAAAACTAAAACAAATGTTTATCCTATTTTGGATTTAATGACCCGTGATTTACTAATAATGCAAGCTAGTACGGTAGCTTTGGAGTTTGATTTTTATTTGAGTGTCAGGATTCTGAACAAGCGAGAAAGCCGTTTGAACAAGAAACCTTTGGAGATTTGCTTTTGCTACAAGGATAATTTGGATGCTATAAGTAGGAGGCAACACGTCTCATCTATTGAAGATAGTGAGCCTGAAGTGGAAGAAGTGATGAATAGCTTAAGTTTGGGAAGCGCGATCGAAGAATAATTAGACAAAATGTATTTTATTTATCATTTTATTTCAATTTTGAATATTTAAATGTAATTTTAATATTTTATTTTAACTTAAATGTAGTTTTCATTTTCGTTCAATATTATTTTATTTTTATCAAAATGTAAAATGCAAATTTGTAATGCTATTTAATTTTTAATAAAAATTAAATTTTTTTTCATTTTGAATTTTTATATTTCATTTCGTGTTTTGTAAATTGTAATTAGAAGTTTAAATTTTTTAATCCTAAAAATTAAAAACTATAACATATAGAATTTAATTTTTTAGTATAAAAAACATTTTTTAAATAAAAAAAATGATCCGGGGCCGGTTAGGACCGGTCCTCCGGTCCCTGCCGGTCCTCCTCTTGATGAGGAAAACCGGTCCCAGAACGGGACAGGTTTGAGTGGAATCGATCCGAGACCGATCAGGCAAAAGATCAGTCTTTTAAAGGATGGATCCGGGACTAGTTAGACAGGCTTTTTAGGCAAGCCTATATAAAAGAGTTCGGCCAACTACTTGTCTGATATTCCACGTTGATTTCTATATTATATTACAAAATAATGTGGCTAATTGGATATACTTCAACTAGGTGTAGGAGTCTAGGCTCCCATTATTTGGCAATTAAAAATTAAAAAGGTTTATTTTGAATATAAATAAATCTAATTAATTTCGATTTCAGGTAGGACAAATGATGTTACTATTTTTAGGGTGATGTTATATATAAATCGTTTTTGAATATATACAAATCATTACTATATACAAATCAGTACAAATATAAATTTGTTATACAAAAACTAATGGCTATATATAAATCAGCACAAAATAAAAAAAATTTTAAAAAAAACCACTTAATAACACTAACTCGCGAGATATTAATTTTTTTCTTACAAAAATCAATAGCTCGTATAAATACTTTAAATCTTGCTATAATTGTGAACAGTGCTAGAGTATAAAAAAACATTCCAGCTGCAGGTAAGCATTAGATTGTCAAATTTGGAGAATCTCTATTACACGTCGGCGAGGCAATATCGAGTGGCGGCAAAGATTTTCGCGAGGAACCAAATAGGTGTGATCGAGAGGTGTATGCTGATGGGTATCGGGAGCGGGCGAACCGAATATGAGAGATCACCAACCGGGGGGCTGCTTCCGCCGCCAAGTCTCCATTGCTTGATGGGGACTTTAGCATGATCATTACAAGAGATATCGGGAGGTGTATGCGGCGGGGTATCGGTAGCGGGCAAGCATCTTGTGAATATGATAGAAATGAGAAAAATAGATTTTTTGAGTATTTAAGTTGATTTGTATATAGTATTTTTAAAGTATCCAAAAAATCCTAAAAATTGGTTTATATATTTCCAAAAGTGATTTGTTTCCAATTTTTTATGCATTTAATTACAAATAATTGCATTCATTACGTGACTACGTTAATTGCCCGTAATACAAGTGGCTGATATTAGTTTTATAAGCTTGCCGCTTTATCCGTTCTTATAAATAATTCATTCATTCTATGTCAAAAAAAAAAAAATCCGTACGTGTAATGCACCGAAATTTCAGGCGTGAATAAATAGTCTGAGGCTCATCATTTTGCTTCCTTCCACTCGAATTTTTTCATTATTTCACCGTTGAATCCTGATTACGCTCCCTGCCGAAACCGGACGATAGGCGACTGTTGAATTTTGTGAAGTGAAAGTGGTTGACGGAACAGGCCGGGCGGCCTGGGCGGACAGCTTTGGCGGACTAGGCGGACTGGGCGGACTGTGATGTGCGGCCTGGTGGAAGGTCTAGTGGAAAGCCGGCTGTCTTCTGAGCGGGTTGTTGTATGAAGTCCGCGGAATGTGCGGTATGGTATCTGCGGTTAGTACGGCTTTGGTTTAGCCAAGGAGCGGCCTAAGCGGATAGAGGCTTGCGGACTGGTGCATTGCTCAGTGTCCGTGGTGCAAGCTTGTGCTGTTTGGTGGTTTGGCTCTTGTCCGCGGGAAGCTTGCGGACTGGTGTCCGCGGTATGGGCTGTTGCGGACTGGGCTTAAAGCTTGGCTGAGGCCTTGTCGAGCTCTGGTGATACAGCAGGTGCCTTGTTGTGGAGGTCGATTGGCGGACTGGCTTATGGAGTCCGGGAGGTGGTTGCTGCGTTGGGCAGGAGTGCGAGAAGCATGCGGACTGCTGGCGGTCTGTGCTTCGGTGTTTGGCGGACGGGTGTTTGAGTCTGCCATGCTCGCATTGGCCTTTGATGGTTTTGTACTTGGTCACACTCTGTGCCAAGACCATGGTGTCCGCCGTATCCGCCAAGTCTGCTGTGACCGGGCGGACTGTTACTGTCTGCCTTTGGTCGTGGATTTGTGGCGGATTGAGACTTGAGTCTTGCGGACTGCCTCGGGTTGGTGCGGACAGCCATTGAAGGGGGTTGCTGTCCTGCAATGGTTGGAAGCTTTGCGGGCTGATGCCTTGTCCGCATCGCTTGGCCGGACTGGAGAGGGTTCGCCAATGTTGCCTTGTTCCTGGCGGTTATCCTTGGTATCCGGCTAAGTTCTTGCGAACTCGGCGGACGGTGTTTTTGCTATCGCGCGGGCTGGGGCGGTGTCTCTATCTCTAGGGCGGTGACCACACTCCTCAGCTCGCCTATAAATAGGACCCCCCTGGCAGGTCTACAGTAACTTGAGTGAACAGTAAGTTGGGTGGGCAAGGAGCTGCGGTCTGAGTTTGTCTGTCCGCGCGGATTGATTCAGTGCTGACGTTTGTTGTGTGCAGGTCGCGCGGGTTGCTTCAAGGAGCCAGAAGTTTGGCTGTGACTTCGGTCAAGTACTTGGAAGTGTGCGGTCTCTGCAGACTCAGCAGGAGGTCGCTCTGCGGCTTGTCAGTTCTGTTTCATCTTTGCCAGCTTCAATAACCTATCCGCCGGCTTCAGGCGGGTAGGGGGTCTTCCTCAGTTTAGCTTCAGCAGGAGACGAATAACGGTGTGTCCGCGCGGTCTCGCGGCTTCGGCGGACTCCGTGGCTATTCGGTGCATTGCAGCTTAAGTTCGGGCGATCTCAGCGGTCTCGGCGACCTCGGCGGTCTCGGCGGACTCCGGTGCTGTCCGCCCGGCTTATTTTTGGTGATTTCTGTTTACAGCTGTTATACTAGCGAAATCATGTCTCGCTATGTATGTCTCGTGTTGTAAAGAAGTGAATGCATAAAAGACCTGCTTGTGCTTTCATTGTTTGTTGGGATTAACATTTGTTCCTTGGTTTTCCGCTGGTTCAACGTGAGAACTAGGTAGTTCCGAAGATATTAATTTGACGTTTGGGCTATCTTACTGACCACGTTGAGAAAATTTAACATGGTATCAGAGGGAGGTTCAGTTGCGTGAGCGGAAGTCAGCCAGTGTTGTTACTCAGTGATTGAGTGGTGATCAACCTGTGTTGTTGCTCGGAGCTGTTGAAAGGTTTCCAACAGGTGTTGCAATGGAAGGGAGCTTTGCAAGAGGTCTGGGCATTGAAATCTTAACGCCGACTAACTTCAAGAAGTGGAAGTCGTGCATGAAGAGTTATCTTCTTCGCAAGGAGCTGTGGGAAGTCGTCGGTGGTGACGACAGACAGGAAGTCACTGCTGCTTTTGGTACTGCTGAGCAGGTTAGGCTCTAGAGAAGAACAAATGCTAATACGGAGTTCATTCTGAAGAGAGCCGTGTCTCCGGAACTGTTTGATCACATCGTTGGGTGTGAGTCGGCTGCTGATATTTGGACAACCATTGATGAGTTGTTCAATAGGAAGAATGTGGCGCGGCTTCAATTCCTGGAGAATGAGTTGGTCAGGGCAACTCTGGGAGACCTTTCCATCTCCAAGTACTTCTTAAAGATGAAGAGCTTGTGTGCTGAGCTATCGGCACTAGATCCTGATGAGCCTATCTCTGAGGCAAAGATGAAAAGGCACATTATCCGCGGCTTGCGGAAGGAGTATGTGGCCTTTGTAACATCTGTTCAAGGGTGGGCTACTCAGCCGTCATTGCTGGAGCTGGAGAATCTGCTTGCATCGCAGGAGAGCTTAGCAAGGCAGATGACTGGAGTGAACCTGAATCAGGAAGGCAGTGAAGCTCTCTTCTCAGGCAAGAAGAAAGGATGGGAAGGGAAGAAGAAGAAGAAGGTGGAGGTCGTTGGTGAGAAGGAGACATCAACTTCATATCCGCCGGAGAGGAGCAATGCTCCTAAGGACTGGAAGAAGAACTTGAAGTGCTACCAGTGTCATCAGCGAGGGCACTTCAAGCGGGACTGCAAGGTCAAACTGCAGCCTGGGCATGCTGCGGGAAAGGAGGAAGCTTGCACGAGAAGTGAAGAAGCAGAATGAGGCGGAGCTTTTATGACGGGCACTTGTGTCCGGGCCTTGTCTGCTGAGGACTTCAACGGCGAGTGGATCGTGGACTCCGTGTGTGGTCATCACCTCACCGGAGACAAATCGAAGTTCACCTTCATGCAGGCTTACTCAGGTAATGAAGCTATTATCACTGCTGATAATACTGTTTATGCAGTAGAGAAAGAGGAGGTCGTGTCTTTGGGTAGTGATCAGGGGCCACTCACGTTAAGGAGGGTGTATCACGTGTCGGGCATGAAGAAAAACATCTTCTCGGTGACCAATGCGGTGGACGCTGATTATCACGTTCTGTTTGGGCCAACAGACGTGAGGTTCCTTCGCAACGTATCAGCAGTGAAGGCTGATGTTGCTCATGTAGGGAGGAGGGTGAAGAACTTGTTTGTTCTTGCCACCAATTCATTTGTTGATAGGATGAGGGCCAATTATAGCACCGCTATTTGGCATGAGAGGCTGGGGCATGTTGGCATGGACAAGCTGAAGGCGATGGCTAGTAGAAGTTTGGTGAGGAGGTTGCCTAAGTTGTCATCCTTTAGTGACGGGCATGTTTGCGCGGACTGTCAATACGGTAAGGCACATCATCTTCCATTTGATAAATCACAAACAAGGAGAAAGAAACCATTAGAGTGCATACATGGCGACCTGATGGGACCGACGGTTACTGCCAGCCTTGGTGGAAGCAGATACATGCTTGTCTTGGTTGATGACTACTCAAGGTATACTTGGGTGTACTTCTTAAAGGAGAAGTCGGAAGCCTTCCGTTTGTTTGTGGAGTTTAAGGAGTTGGTAGAAGGCCGGCTTGGCTTGCGGATTAAGAAGCTTAGAACTGATAATGGGGGTGAATTTGTCTCCTCCGAGTTTTCTAACTTCTACAGGAAGCACGGGATCCAACGGGAGCTTACTTGTGCTCACACTCCACAACAAAATGGGGTAGCGGAGCGGAAGATCCGTCATCTGACGGAGACCTGCAAATGCTGGCTTTATGCGAAAGATATCTCAAGGTCTTTTTGGGCGGAGGGGATGTCTTGTGCTGCTTACGTCATCAATCGGATGCCACTCAGCCCTATCAACATGAAGACTCCTATTGAGCTGTTGCTGAAGGAGAAGCCGAGTGTTGGACACCTTCGGGTGTTCGGTTCAACTTGCTACGTGCATGTCCCGGATGCTTCACGGACAAAACTAGATGCGAAGGCAAGGAAGCTTGTCTTTGTTGGCTACGATGAGTGGAAGAAGGGATGGAAATGCATGGACCCTGTGGCGAAGAAGTTCGTGGTGTCAAAAGGCGTTGTATTTGACGAGATTACGTCATATGGAGGTGGCTCGGTTGAGCTAACCGGAAGTAGCGAGGTTGATGAAGCACCGGTGGCGGCTGCTGAAGGCTTGGAAGAGGAGCTTGCTGTTTCACCAGCAGGTCCTGTTGCTTCTAACTCCGAGGCTGAGCCTTCTGGCTCAGGAAGCAGGGGGAGCACTGCTCAATGCTTGCCCAGGTAGGAGTGGAGCCCGAAGAAGCAACGGAAGAAGTGAGCAAGGAGCCGATTCTTCGGAGATCGAAGAGGGTGGTTAAGCCACCGGCTCGGTACTGTGATGGGAATGTAGTGAGCTTTGTCTCCTGCTTCTTTGCAGGTCCTCTGGATGAGCGAGAGCCTGCAAACTTCAATGAGGCCACTGGAGTGAAGGAGTGGGAAGGTGCCATGAAAGAAGAGATTGATGCTCTGAAGAAGAATGAAACATGTGACCTTGTGCCCAAGGTTGATGGCATTACTCCGGTTACTTGCAAGTGGGTGTACAAGTTGAAAAAGAAGGCTGATGGGAGCATTGATCGGTTCAAGGCTCGCCTGGTGGCTAGAGGATTCTCACAGCAGTATGGAGAAGACTATGAGGAGGCATTCAGTCCAGTTGCGAAGATGACTTCAATAAAAGTGGTGATCGCCTTGGCTGCTAGCAAGAGATGAAGGTTGTGGCAACTCGATGTGAAGAATTCCTTTCTTTACGGAGAGATTGACAAGGACATCTTCATGGATCAGCCGCTTGGTTTTGTCTCTGAAAAGCATCCGGACTATGTCTGTAAACTCAGGAAGGCTCTCTATGGGTTGAAGCAAGCTCCTAAAGCGTGGTATGGGAAGATTGCAGAGTACTTGCAATTCTGTGGATACCATGCTTCTAACTTGGATTCAAGCTTGTTCGTCAAGAAGAAGGGGAAGCTACAAGTCTTGGTCCTACTGTATGTGGATGACATGATCATCACAGGGAACTCGGAGGGGGAAGTAGCAAGGCTCAGGGCAGAGCTTGCTATACGCTTCGAGATGAAAGACTTGGGAGAGTTGCATCACTTTCTCGGTCTTGAAGTGGAGAGGAAGGAGTGCGGGGTTCTCATTTTCCAGAAAGGGTATGCTGATCGCATTGTGAAGCGTTTCGGCATGGGAGAAGGGAAGAAGTGCTCTACTCCACTGGAACCTGGGCTGAAGCTTCGACGAGATGAGGGAAGGGTTCTTCATGATCCCTTGGTGTTCAGGGCTCTTGTTGGGAGCTTGATTTACCTGACGATTACAAGGCCGGACATTGCTTATGTTGTTGGCCGAGTAAGTCGGTATATGGCTGAACCAAGACAATCTCATCTAGTGGCGGCGAAGGGTATTCTGAAGTATGTCAAGGCTTCTTCTGACATGGGACTCCTCTATAGAAGGGACTCGGAGTTTGCGTTGCTCGGGTACACAGATGCTGACTATGGCGGTGATTCAGATGATCGGAGGTCTACTTTAGGTTATGTGTTCACTTGCGGTTCAGCTAGCATCTCGTGGTGTAGCAAGAAGCAGGACTCGGTGTCGGTTTCAACCACGGAGGCGGAGTATAAGGCTTCGGCCTTGGCTGCTCTGGAAGCCGTTTGGTTGAGGAGGCTTATAGAAGATGTTCATGAATAAGTGCAAGGGCCTACTTTACTCCGGGGTGACAATGATAGTGCTCTCAAACTGGTTAACAATCCAGTGTGTCACGCCAGGACCAAGCATATAGAGATTGATCACCATTTCATCAGGGAGAAGGTGTTGGAGGGGTCTCTGCTGGTCGGGCATGTTCGGAGTGAAGATAATCTTGCTGACATCTTCACGAAGCCACTGTCGAAGTGGCCCTTTGAACGCTTGCGCAGCTTTTTGGGCTTGGTCATCACTTCCCACTTCAAGGGGGAGTGTTGAATTTTATGAAGTGGAAGTGGTTGATGGGACAGGCCGGGCGGCCTGGGCGGACAGCTTTGGCGGACTAGGCGGACTGGGCGGACTGTGATGTGCGGTCTGGTGGAAGGTCTAGTGGAAAGCCAGCTGTCTTCTGAGCGGGTTGTTGTATGAAGTCCGCGGACTGTGCGGTCTGGTATCTGCGGTTAGGACAGCTTTGGTTTAGCCAAGGAGCGGCCTGAGCGGATAGAGGCTTGCGGACTGGTGCATTGCTCAGTGGCCGTGGTGCAGGCTTGTGTTGTTTGGCGGTTTGGCTCGTGTCCGCGGGTAGCTTGCGGACTGGTGTCCGCGGTATGGGCTGTTGCGGACTGGGCTTAGAGCTTGGTTGAGGCCTTGTCGAGCTCTGGTGATACAACAGGTGCCTTGCTGTGGAGGTCGATTGGCGGACTGGCTTATGGAGTCCGGGAGGTGGTTGCTGCATTGGGCAGGAGTGCGAGGAGCTTGCGGACTGCTGGCGGTCTGTGCTTCGGTGTTTGGCGGATAGGTGTTTGAGTCCGCCATGCTCGCAATGGCCTTTGATGGTTTTGGACTTGGTCACACTCTGTGCCAAGACTATGGTGTCCGCCGTATCCGCCAAGTCCGCTGTGATCGGGAGGACTGTTACTGTCTGCCTTTGGTCATGGATTTGTGGCGGATTGAGGCTTGAGTCTTGCGGACTGCCTCGGGTTGGTGCGGACAACCATTGAAGGGGGTTGCTATCCTGTAGTGGTCGGAAGCTTTGCGGGCTGATGCCTTGTCCGCATCGCTTGGGCGGACTAGAGAGGGTTCGCCAATGTTGCCTTGTTTCTGGCGGTTTTCCTTGGTATCCGGCTAAGTCCTTGCGGACTCGGCGGACGGTGTTTTTGCTATCGCGCGGGCTGGGGCGGTGTCTCTATCTCTAGGGCGGTGACCACACTCCTCACCTCGCCTATAAATAGGACCCCCCTGGCAGGTCTACAGTAACTTGAGTAAACAGTAAGTTGGGTGGGCAAGGAGCTGCGGTCTGAGTTTGTCTGTCCGCGCGGATTGATTCAGTGCTGACGTTTGCTGTGTGTAGGTCGCGCGGGTTGATTCAAGGAGCCAGGAGTTTGGCTGTGACTTCGGTCAAGTACTTGGAAGTATGCGGTCTCTGCGGACTCAGCAGGAGGTCGCTCTGCGGCTTATCAGTTCTGTTTCATCTTTGCCAGCTTCAATAACCTGTCCGCCGGCTTCAGGCGGGTAGGGGGTGTTCCTCAGTTCAGCTTCAGCAGGAGACGAATAACGGTGCGTCCGCGCGGCCTCGCGGTTTCGGCGGACTCCGTGGCTATTCGGCGGATTGCAGCTTAATTTCGGGCGATCTCAGCGGTCTCGGCGACCTCGGCGACCTCGGCGGTCTCGGCGGACTCCGGTGCTGTCCGCCCGACTTGTTTTTGGTGCTTTCTGTTTACAACTGTTATATTAGCGAAATCATGTCTCGTTATGTATGGCTCGTGTGGTAAAGAAGTGAATGCATAAAAGACCTACTTGTGCTTCCATTGTTTGTTGGGATTAACCTTTGTTCCTTGGTTTTCCGCTGGTTCAACGTGAGAACTGGGTAGTTTCGAAGATATTAATTTGGCGTTTGGGCTATCTTGCTGACCACGTTGAAAAAATTTAACAGCAACCACCTCCTCAACTGCTTCCTAGGGTATGAGTTTTCTAGCATTTTTGTATTTAACAACACACTTATAGCAGTTACCTTTCCCATTTGATACTCATGTGGATTAGTTTTTCACTTTGTTTTTTGGAATAAACACTGTCAAAAATATGTGAATGTTGCTATACAGTTATGTTTTAGAGTTGTTTTACAGTCTGATATCTGTTGTTCCTTTATAATTATTTGTTTGAGCAGTTTTACACTCGGATATATTTTCGTCTTATACAGCCCTTTTTTGCAATTTTACAGTCTTATTTCTGCTAGTTTTTATACAGTTCTTTTTTTTTGTTCAGTTTCACAGTCCAATTTTTATCGTTTTTTATGCTGTCTAATTTCAATTTTTTCCTCAGTTTCCTTTCGTTGAAAATATTGTAGGTATATTTTATGAAGAATTCCCACAAGGAAAAATGTTGTTGGTGGTACTTATGTCCAAATATATTCTACTTTTTCTTGTTTGTAATGTTTGAATGTTTTGTTTCCCTATTGCAGTGCCAGGATGCTCCTACCTGAGTTGCATGTGTGTGGTTTCAACATTTATTTCGAATACACAACCCTTAGTTGAAGTTCTATTAGAGGACTAGCAATGTACTGAACGAAGTCCGAGTACTCCCCTTATTTAGAATACTGAAACTACAACAAAATATACCCCTCCTTTATATTCTCGTGCATAGCTACAATCGGGAGAAACTGTCTTTCATGTTAGACAAATTTTACGTATTCCTTATCAGTGGCAGAACAAGGATTTCTATTGGACCCGGGCACCATATAAAAAGAACTAATTATACAAATTTTTTTATTGCAACATTTGAAAAAAATGCTTGTTAATTAAAATAAAAGTCAAATTACATACCGACTAACAAACTAATTTTCGGGTACACATATTTTGGTAGCATGTGATGATTGCCTCATTAGTTATGGTTGTCACAATGTCCTTCTCAATATAAGCAATTAAGCAATCGTTCATACATTCATCTCTCATTCTGTTTCGCAAACGACTTTTTATTATCTTAATTGCCGAGAACATTCTTTCAACAGAAGCAGTTGCAACAGGTAAAGACATGCTAACTTCAAAAGCCGATAAACAAGTTAAAAATGATCATGTTTTTTAGTCTCCACCATTTTTTTGAACAAGTCCGCTAATTCCTTTTACATGAAAAAATGCGTTAGTTGATCGCATATCCAGAATGTACACATCTAGTTGACCTTCAAGTAATTGCAAATCTATTGGGCTAAAATCATAAGGATAGAATTCTGCTAGATGAATCAAGTTTTGCTTATTAAAGGAGGAAAAATGGTCATTCGGGTCAAGACATGAAACACAAATAAGCAGCTCAATATTTATTTCATTGAAATGATCATTCAACTCATTCAATACCCAAACAATTACGGTATTAAATAGCTCAACCCGAAAATGATGGAAATTTGTGATATCTCTTATTTTACGCCTTGATCTCTCAGGTTGAACAAATGTATTATCCATATTAGGAACATCAATCATATGTTTACCACAAAATTTAGTTACTTCAGTGATAAATAACTCACATTCAAGCTCAATGCTTCTCAAATTAAATAACTGCTTTGTTAATTTCACGAAATTCATTGCATTGATAATATCTTGATCTTTTTTTTGTAATGTCTGTGATAACTCATTTGTCTTGGCCAGAATAATTTTCATTAAGTGTAGTGGAAATACGAATTCAAATATTGATATACTCTTGATAAGATTGCTAGCAGTTCCTCTTTGATTACCATCAACTCCATCTTCTGTAATGATTTCAAGAACATCTACAATTGATGAGAACATACGTATGAAATTCAACACGGCGCCATAATGAGAACCCCATCGTGTGTCTCCGGCTCTCTTGACTTCTAACGATTGATTTAAGCCTCGACCAGTTTCTAACTCTCCGCAGCCAAGTTCTTGGATAACTCTATCAATTTCTAATACTATGATATTATCACGGCGCTTACAAGAGCCACCTACAATATTCAGTACATTATTAATAAAAGAGAACATCCATGCAACTTCAAAATTACCTTCTGCAGCGGCAACTAATATCAACTCTAACTGATGAGCAAAATAATGAATATAGTAAGCAGAAGGATTCACTTTCATAATCAATGTTTTAAGACCCTTAAACTCTCCTCTCATGTTGCTAGCCCCATCATAGCCCTGCCCACGTAATTTTGATATGTGAAGTCCATGCTTCATAAAAATATTATCAATAACAGTTTTGAGTGATAATGCAACCGTGTCTTGTACATGAACAAAACCAATGAGGCGTTCAATAATGAAACCCTTCGCATCAATGTATCGCAAAACAACTGTCATTTGTTCTTTTGCTGAAATATCTCGAGATTCATTCACTAAAATAGCAAAACATTGTTCACCAATATCTGTAACAATTTTGTATGTTGTCTCACTTGCAATTACCAAAACAATTTCCTTCTGAATTTTTGGTGATGTAAGTTGGCAATTACTTGGAGCATTTTTGAATACAACTGTCTTTACATCATTGTTGTGTGTAGCAAGGAAGTCTAACAATGAAAGAAAATTTCCTTTATTGGTTGATTCCTTTGATTCATCATGCCCACGAAAAGACAATCCTTGACATAAAAGAAAACGGATGCAATCAATGGATGCACATAAACATGCACGATATTCTATAATTTGTGTTGCTTCTTGTCTAGCAAGTGCATTTTGAATGCTTTGCTTTTGATTCATCAAAGTTTCACGCATCCTTTTAGATGCATTATGCGTACTATTATGTTTACCAACATGTTTTTCAAGTATTGTTCTGTCTTTCCAATATCTGAATCCATGGCTTACAAAAGTTGGATCACAACTTGCTTGAGGAAAGACGTAACGGTACAAGCAAAATGCAGCATCCTTATGTTGACTGTACTCCAACCAACCCTTGTATTCACCAAACCATTCTTTGTTGAATCTTCGAGATTTTTGACCCATCAATGTTTGCGGAAAATTAAATAAATGTGGCTGACAAGGACCATTTTGTAAGTAATATCTTCGTATTGAATCTTGAGCATTTACTTCATAACTTGTTATTGGTTGTCGCAAGCCCGGATCAACGGGTAAGTCCTTTAATTTAAACTTTAATTGAGGTCTCTTGGTCTCTTCTAATTCAATGGATTTTTCCTTCAGAGTTGTTCTTGAGATAAATTTATCCATCGAAAAGGAATACAGTAGACAATGCTTACTACTATAATTGAAAGATATAAAGATAAATATGCTAACTAATTATGTTCAATTAATCAAATCTATGTGTTATCCAAAAGATTTGCTAAAAGTGGAATTTAATGAAAAAGTGACATTCAATACCTGATTGGCTGATTCCTCAATTTTTTTTAAATCCAATCTAGTGAAAAATGAAGACACCAGAGCCTATTAGAGAATTAGGGGCTTAGAGTTAGAACAAGTGATTCCTGAAAAAAAATAAAGAATAAAAGGAATTAGTATCCTTACCAACTCCAAGCTAGGACAACACGATATTATTGAGATGAGATCTGAATGCATTCACCAAATAGTAAAAAATAAAAATACAAATATCTCGCCTCACCCAATATCATAAGTGGACAGAAAGATCTTAGCCAGTAGCCAACATGATATTATTGAGTTGATTGAGATCTGACTGCATTCACCTACAAAATCCAAATGACAAAGCTCAGCGGCAACATAAACTTTGCATAGCAATGGGGCATTTGAAAGAAATGACGGAAAGGGGCACGGGGGCGGCGTGGAGCGGAAAGGAAATAGTGAGGGCAGCAAAACTTTAGACATCGGCGTAGAGCGGTATATATTTATACAGAAGTTTAGACAGCGGTTCTGTTGGAACACCCTATTACTAATTTGGGTCAGGATCACTATGTCTCTATGAACCTTTGCTTGACCTCCTGTATAGCTCAATAGGTCAATTAGAATTGAGTCTAAGGGTTAGAAGTCTAGGTTTGGAAGCTGCCCTGAAGACCAAGATTTTGTATTTGGAGACTAAGTCATATCGTCGAGCTCAGCACGACGATTCGTCGAACTCCGATCGACGATCG
The DNA here is from genome assembly GCA_039583875.1 of Platanthera guangdongensis. Lineage (NCBI taxonomy): Eukaryota > Viridiplantae > Streptophyta > Magnoliopsida > Asparagales > Orchidaceae > Platanthera > Platanthera guangdongensis. The sequence continues at coordinate 117,251,289 of CM077159.1, read as the reverse complement.
TCTAGCTCAACCTCGACAGATCATCGATCTCCATTCGACGATCGTCTAGCTCAACTTCGACAGATCATCGAACTACATTCGATGATCGCTGAGCTCAACTTCATTATATCGTCGATCTCCATTCGACGATCGGTGAGCTCAGGTCGACGATTTTGACTCTGCTTTGGATCTTTATCTCTGAGCTAAGTTCGACGATCTTGGAGCTCAGATCGACGATATTTTGCTGCTGTATGTTTCCAGATCGCTGAGCTCAGCTCGACGATAGCAGAGCTCAGTTCGACGATTTCAGATAACTTCCAGGATGTTTCTAAATTCAAATTCAAATCAGTCAAGGAGTTATTCTGCAATTAATTCAGAGATTTCCTAGCCATTTTCATTCATTTCTGAACCAAGTTTCAAGGAATCTTTAAAGGAATATTTCTGTGAACTTTTCTCCAGAAGAGATTATGCAATTAAGGATGCAATCAATGCAGGCTAACGACTATTCTTGACAGAGAATGTTATTCTATTCTGTACCAGAGAATAAAAGACAGAATTTTTGAATCACTCACAAAAAAACAGAGAATATAGATTACAGAGACACATTCAAAAATTCTTCTGTCTCAAAGAATTCTGAAGAACACACATCCAAGGAGATCAAGCTTTCTAAAATCCTCAGATCTCTTAGGTTTTTAAAGTGTTCAAGGCCAACATATTTCCAGACTCCAGACATTCAACATTTCAGCTATTGCTGAAATCATCTATTGCTGGAGTTCAATCTTTGAAGGCCTATCTCCCTCAGTAAAACTTTTCTTCCTGAAGATCTCAAGGATTCAGGGGGAGCTTTGACATCAACAATCCACATAGTCTTCTCAGTTGTTTGAGAAAGAGAAGACTGCCATCACTCTCTCACCCCCTCTCTGTAAAGGGTTTCTCAAACTCCCTTCAAAAGTTTGAACTTGGTTTTTGAGCACCTTGTCAAAAGCTCATTGGTGGCAAGACACCTGATCAAAAAATCTGCTTTGGTTTTTTGAGCACCTTATCAAAAGCTCATTGGTGCCCAGGACACCTGATCAACTCATCCTGCAGTGGATTCCTACCTAGGGTGGTAGAAGAGTGGATGTACCCAAGTTTAGGGGAACCACTATATTTCCTTGTGTCTTCTGGTTTTGCTTGTGTTTATGTTTGTTTCTGGCCTTGATTTTTCTGTGCTTAATTTTTGTTTAACTTAGTGCTTCCCTGCTCACTCTTATTACAACAATTATTGTAAAAAGTTTCAAAGCACCATATACTCTATTCACCCCCACTATAGTATATCAGATCTAGCTGCACTTTCAATTGGTATCAGAGGCAGGTTGGTTAAACATACCATACCTGATTGGTTGTACAGGCTAACACCTGAACTCAAAGATCCCAAACTAGATCTGCCTTTCTTTGGTATTTTATTATTAGATTTTGTTTTCACAAATCATGGCTCAAAACAAAGATTATGCTAGCAACAGACCTCCAGTGTGCAATCTATCCAAGTTTGCACTTTGGAAGGCAAGGATTAGACTTTACATGAATTCTATTGACGAAGATATCTTTAATTCTATTTTGACAGTATGTCCAAGACCTCCAGAGAATACAAGTACAAATGTTGTTCCACCTCCATCAGGAACAGATGCTGATATCAAGAAATGGAAGGTAGCTGATGCCAAGGCTATGAACATCTTGGCCCAGACAATGTCTGATGACATATTTCAAAAGGTAGCTGAATGTAATTCAGCCAAGGAAATTTGGGACAAACTCTCAGAAATAGTCTCAGGCTCAGCTGATGAGAGAAAGGATAGAAGATCCCATCTCATCTCTCAATATGAGAATTTCAAGAAGGGAGAGACTGAGTCAGTGGGAGACATGTACAACAGGCTAAGTCTAATTGTCAGTGAACTCAGAACATTGGACAAAGAGATCTCTCTAACTGAACTTAATGACAAGATCCTAATATGCTTCCCCAGCACTTGGGATTCAAGAATCTGGCCAATTAAGGATGCCAGAAGTCTGAATGAGATCACCACTGAAGCTCTATTGGGTAAGCTCAAATCTTATGAGCTACTCATCAGAAATAGAGAGGAAGAACAGAAGGCTGCCTCACCAGCCACAAGAAAAGAGAAGACCATAGCATTCAAGGCAATTGAAGATCTGCCTGAAGATAAAGCCACATGCAATGATGAACTACTCAGTCTGCTGGCCAAAAAATTCTACAAGATGGTCAGAAAGGACTTCAGAAGAAGATCATACAAGGAGCAGGATAAGCCAAGGTATGACAAGTCCATTAGTAATAATAAATACATTATTTGCTTTGGTTGCAGGAAACCAGGACACATAGTTCCTGACTGTCCAGAGAACAAGAACAAGGACAGAAGGGACAGGAAAGAAAGAAGAAAGGAGAAAGACTCCAAAAGGAATGGCAATGGCAAACCTTCTTCAAGCAAAAATAAGCATACAAGAAAAGGGTTTGTTGCTGAATCCTGGAGTGAGATAGAAGAAGAGTCAGAAGCCTCATCCAGCTCCAGTGATGATGAGGATGATGCAGAAGAAAAGGAGTTCTGCATGATGGCAATCAATGCCTCACAGTACAATTCAGAGGAAGAAGAGTCAGAGTCAGACTCAGAGACTCAACCTGAAGAAGATCAGGTAATTGGTTCTTTTGATTTTAGTTCAGAGGATTTTAAATCTGAATTTAAAGCACTGTGTTTAGATCTGCTAAAGTCTGAGAAAGAAATTATCTCTCTCAAAAATCAATTATCTGAGCATAATACTTTAAAGTCAGAAAACCTCAAACTCTCTCAAGAGTTGGAGAGCTGTAGGGAACAGATAGCTACACTGAAAAGTGAGCTCTCTGAGGCCAAGAAGCTTGAAGAATCCCTTAATGGGAGGAGCATCAAGCTGATGGACATCACAAGCACAGTGAACTCCAGATTCAACAGTACACTGGGATTGGGTGCTTCATCCAGCCAACCTATAGTCCTAACAACTCCAATCAAATTCATTTCTGGCAAAGGAAAGGGAGTTGTAGAGGTTGCTAGGAAAAATTCTGATCTGCCTCAGAAAACCAAGTCCCAGTAGAAATCGTCGAACGGAGATCGACGATCGCCGAATGAAGATCGACGATCGCCGAATGCAGCTCGACGATCTCAGGCAAAATCGTCGAACGCAGATCGACGATCTCAGCCAAAGTCATCGAATGCAGGTCGACGATCTCAAATACCTGACCTTAGCCATAGTCGACCGTCGACTGGAGCTCGAAGATCTGACCCAAGATCGTCGAACGCAGCTCCAAGATCGTCGAACAGAGGTCAGAGCCCTGGAAAATTTTTTAAAGGCAAATCAAAATTCAATCCTAAGGGTCCTTCATCCCAAATCTTTAACCCTTATACTGAATGGATTATACCTCCAAGGAGATATCATCCTGAAGGATATAAGAGTCAACCTGGGATGTCTTTCATTTCAGAATTTAAAGGTTATCAACCTAGGCCCAAGGTAAACTGGGTCAAAAACAAATGAATTATCTTATGTGCAGGTGAAGACCTATCCAACATCTAACCAGCAATGGTATTTGGATAGTGGGTGCTCTAAGCACATGACAGGGAACAAGGACAACCTCACATCCTTCAGAACCAAGCTTAGACCCAAAGTTATCTTTGGTGATTCAAACTTTGGACAAACTAAAGGATATGGTGTAGTCCAGATTGGATCAGTAACTTTCAAGAAGGTAGCTTATGTGGAAGGACTGAAGCACAACCTAATTAGCATCAGTCAGCTGTATGATGAAGGCTACCAGGTGACCTTCAGCAAAGCCTTATGCAAAATCAAGTCAGAGGACAACACAACTGTGTTGACATGTAAAAGGAAAGGTAACATCTATCTAGTAGATTTTCTTTCAACTGATGTAGATATCTGCTTGTTTAATTCTGTCAGTAGACCAAATGTTTTATGGCATAAGAGACTAGGACACCTAAACCTTAGAACTATTGCTAGGCTATCCAAGGACAACCTTGTTAGAGGACTACCTTCTGGCCCCTACAAGAAGGAAGGACTCTGCAGGGCCTGTCAATTAGGCAAGCAAACTAAAAACAGCTTTAAGTCACTTAATAAGAGTGATTCACCTAGGATATTGTATCTGTTACACATGGATCTTTTTGGACCCATCACAGTACAAAGCCTAGGAGGGAAATCCTACACTTTAGTAGTTGTAGATGACTTCTCTAGATTCACTTGGGTGTTCTTTCTAAGGAAGAAGTCTGATAACTTTAAGTGTCTGACAGAGTTTCTCAAATGTATACAGATTGAGTTCAATACTCACATTGCCCTGATCAGAAGTGATCATGGGAAAGAGTTTGATTCTCTTCTTATGCAAGAGTTCTGTCAGAGTGAAGGGATCAGGCATACTTTCTCAGTTCCTAGAACTCCTCAACAAAATGGGGTAGCTAAAAGGAAAAATAGAACCCTTATTAAATCTGCCACCACATTGTTGTCAGATGCTCACCTACCTCAATTCTTTTGGGCAGAGGCAGTGAACACCTCCAACTATGTGCTGAACAGAAGTCTGATACATAAACTAAAGGGAAAGACTCCCTATGAATTACTCAAAGGGAAGAAACCTAAAGTTGACTATTTTAGAGTCTTTGGTTGTATTTGCTACATTCACAATAATGACAAGAAATATTTAGCAAAATTTCAAGCCAAAGCTGATGAAGGAGTGTTTCTGGGATACTCCATGATCAGCAAGGCCTATAGGGTCTATAATAAATCATCTTTGAAAATTGAGGAATCTGTTCACATTTCCTTTGATGAATCTAACATGTCTTTCAAGGAGAAGAATTCTTCTACAACCTTTGCAGGAACATTCTCTAGTTGAAGACTTGAACAAGTTACAAGTTACTCAAGAGGATGAAAGCAGTGAAGATGAAGGGAATGCTCAACATAATGAAGAACAACTTGAAGAGCCAGTTGTTGTACCACAAGAGGAAACAACAACACAGGTTGGTGAACAATCAACACCCCCTGTTGATTTAGTAACATCAAGAGACCATCCAATTTCCCAAATAATTGGAGAAATCTCAGCTGGTGTGCAAACCAGAAATCAGGTCAACCAAAACCTGTTGCACACCTGCTTCCTATCTCAAATTGAACCTCAGTCCATTCAAGATGCAGAGCAAGATCCACACTGGATCATTGCAATGCAAGACGAGTTGCATCAATTTGAGAGGAACAAAGTATGAGAACTAGTGCCAAAGCCCAAGGATCACTCTATTGTTGGAACAAAATGGGTATTCAGAAACAAACTGGTTGATCAAGGAGTAATTATAAGGAACAAGGCAAGGCTAGTTGCTCAGGGATACTCTCAAGAGGAAGGAATTGACTACGACCAGACCTTTGCACCAGTTGCAAGATTAGAAGCCATCAGAATATTTCTAGCCTATGCAGCTCATAAAGGCTTCAGAGTATATCAGATGGATGTCAAAAGTGCTTTCCTGAATGGAGACATCAAAGAGGAAGTTTATGTCAGACAACCTCCAGGTTTTATCTCTCCAACTTTTCCTGATTATGTTTTTAGATTGAATAAAGCACTATATGGTCTCAAGTAAGCTCCTAGAGCATGGTATGAGACCCTAGCATGCTTTCTCTTGGAAAATGGTTTTATAAGGGGTAGAGTAGACCAAACTCTTTTCGTTAGAACCCATAAGTCCCATACCCTACTAGTACAAATTTATGTAGACGACATTATTTTTGGTTCTACTGACTCCAAACTGTGCAGAAGGTTTTCTAACCTGATGCATTCTAAATTTGAGATGAGTAGCATGGGTGAGCTATCCTTCTTTCTAGGATTGCAAGTCAAGCAACATGCTGAAGGCATCTTTATTTCTCAAACCAAATATGCAAATAAACTGGTTAAGAAATTTGGTATGTCTGAGGCATCTTGTATGAAAACACCCATGCCTACTAATGCTGTATTGGATGATGATGAACATGGGAAACCTGTTGATCAGACAACATATAGAGCAATGATTGGCTCTTTACTGTATCTTACAGCTAGTAGACCAGATATAATGTTTGCTACATGTATATGTGCTAGGTTCCAAGTAAGCCCTAGAGAGTCACACCTAACTTTAGTTAAGAGGATTCTCAGGTATGTTAAAAGTTGTCCAAATCTAGGTCTCTGGTATCCAAAGGATTCAGTATTTGATTTAACTGGATTCTCAGATGCTGATTATGCTGGATGCAGAATTGACAGGAAAAGCACCAGTGGAACTTGTCAGTTCCTTGGTGACAGACTTGTCTCTTGGTTTTGTAAGAAACAAACATCTGTGTCAACTTTAACTGCTGAAGCTGAATATATGGCTGCAGACAGTTGTTGTTCACAAATCTTATGGATTCAAACCCAACTCCTAGACTATGGCTACAACTTAGAGAAGACTAAAATCTTTTGTGATAACACAAGTGCTATTTCCATATCTCAAAATCCAGTCCTCCATAGTAGGACAAAACACATAGAGATTAGGCATCACTTCTTAAGGGATAATGTTGAAAAGAATAAAATTGAATTACAATATATCCCAACTGATTTATAAAGGGGAGATATTTTCACCAAGCCATTGGACGAAAAGAAACACACCTTCTTCCTAAATCAGTTAGGAATGTTAGATAGAGGAAGTCTTAAATAATATCCAAGATTTTGAAAGTTTAAAAATTGACCAAGACTAGGCAAACATTCTGATTTTTCTTAGTGTCTAGAATTTTTCTGATCTCTGAACTGCGCTCGACGATTTGCCCCAAGATCGTCGAACGGAGATCGACGATTTCCAAAAATCGTCGAACTGAGTTCAGCGTCTATCAGATAGTATGAACTATCTCTTCCAGTCAACGATCGTCGAACGGCGCTCGACGATTATGTTCTCTGAACGATCGTCGAACGGAGCCCGACGCTCTCCAATATCGTCAATTGGAGATCCACGATGTTGAAGACTCTTCAGATTTCTTTAGAAGCCTCGATCGTCGAACTGAGTTCAACGATCTTTCCAATTCTGCGTCGAACCCTAATATAAAACTCATTTTTCACCATCGTTCTCTTTTGCTCTTTCGATTTCTCTGCAAGAACTTTCTTTCCCTCCAAACAGTTCTACACTTGGTCATTTTGTTTGTTGAATTTTTGCAGGTACACATGGTTGTGTCAGTTGCTGTTCTTGCTGCTATGAAGTTTGATGCCGGTTTTGACATCGACCTGGAATCAGTCAGCAGCACTGACCAGGTTTTTCAAGACATATTGGGATTATTCAAAGACCAGAACTTGACTGCTATAATGACCACCAGGATCAAGCTGGAATCTGATGAGATAAAGGAGTGGGTTTATACTGCCCATAATCAAGATAACTCCACCATTGTTGGGTCTATAGCTGGAACTCAGGTACCCTTGACCCCAACCATTCTATCAAAAGTTTTTGGACTTAGAAATGGAGAAGATATTGATGAGTTATCTGGAGATGAGTATTCTGCACTGCTTGCCAGAATGGGTCATCCAGAGGGAAACCCTAGCAAGCTCTTCAAAAGGAACCTGTCTGTAGAATATAGGTTCATGGCAGATGTGGTTGGGAAAGTGCTACTGGCAAAGCACTCTGCCCATGATACAATATCAAGATATCAGCTCTGCCTCATGGGAGCTCTTGTGGACAGAAAGAATCTGAATTGGGGAGAGATTATCTTTGACCTCATCAAAAAGAAAATCAACAAAAGTTTTGTTAACTTTGGGAGAATTCTTGGAGTGTTTGCCCTTCAGGCACAAGGACTCTAAGAGTCACTCCTCCACAGGTCTCTACCCCTGTAGATGACCTGGCTGTTGTTGCTGCCTCTCCTCCTCCTCCAATTCCATCCCTTCCCCTACCATCCACCATTCCAGCTCCATCTACCATCATCATATCCAGCCCATCTCCAACATCAACACCTTCTCCAGAACCTACTCTACCTCCACCAGCAGACCAATTCCACCCATTATTCTCCTACCCCCACCTGATGTCACCTCATCACCCTCTCATCCATCCTTCACCCTACTTGATGATTCCTTTATGGATGATTCCCCATCATCTCCTCCTGAGCTACCATCATCCTCCACTTCATTTCAAGACCTCCTACACCAAATCATTGATCAACCAACTTTCACCCCATCCATATCCATTCCCCTGTCCTCCATATCCACCTTGCCAACACCTCAGCCATCCCTTCCATAATTCTCCAGCCCTTCACTACCAGAACCCTCAGCTGCTCCTATACCTTCTACCTCTGCTCCAGCTCTTGAGCAAGTAGACCTCCCAGCCCTTGCTGACAGGATGTATGAGCTGCTTGCCCCCAGGCTCTCTCTGCTGTTGGAGACCTCCCTGGCTCCACTCCACCTGTCAGTGGCAGCCCTTTTTGCCAGGCTCTCTTCTCTCTTCCCTCAGGCAGCACCTACACCAGTGTGCCTTGATCCAGACATGTTTGCATCTAGGCAGGGGGAGATGCCATATGAAGTGAATCTTCATGCTGCTGCTGCTGCTGTTTCTACAAGCTGTCTGTCTGCTGCTGCTGCTGTTAGTACTGCTTCTTCTGCTGCTCCTCCTCTTGCTGCTGTTGTTGTGCCTCAAGCACAAGTTCCTCCTGCTGCTGTAGTCCTTGTAATAGACCTCAGGTCCTTGCTGTCAGTTTTTGATTCTGCTTACTTCAGCTGTCTGCCAGAGGTCAATGCTGTCCAGCCTCCAGAAGATTTATCCAAGGCACTTGTGCCTTTTTCCTGCTGTGACCCTAGCATCATCACCTCCTTTGTAAATTCAGTAATTGCTGCTGCTGACAATGTTGATGCTGCTGCCCCTGAAGAAAGGATTGTTGTTGCTTCTGAGAATGTTGATACTGCTGCTACTACAAATGTTGATACTGCTGCTGAAGTTCCTATTGCTGCTGATGAACCAATTTACAAGGACATTCTGATGACAGAGGCACCTGAATTTGACCCTTCTGCAGTCCTTGATGATATTCCTTCTGTGTCTGTTACTGTAAGTGAGACTGTTACTGCTGCTGTCACCTCTCCAGTATCTGCTGCTGCTGTTGTTGTTACTACCTCTACTCCATCTGCTGTTGTCTCTGCTGTTACCATTTCAACACCTGCTGCTACAACTTCTGCCTCATCTGCTTCAGTTCAACTCAAGAAGGATCTAATGAAGAAAATAGATGCTCTCTATGATGACCAGAGTTCTGAGAGTGATGAATTTAGAACAGACTCTGATGACTCCTCTACTACCATTGCTAGGAAAAGAAATTCAAGGAGCAAAGCAATGAAGAGGGTACCTCCTGCTAAAGTTAAGGATAACAATGATATCCCATATTACATTCTACATTACTGCCCAATCACTGAACACTGGATGCAATACTCCAAGAACCAGCTGAAAGCAATGAAGAAAAAGAGAAAATATGAGAAGGGTTCATCCCAATTCCAGCACTCTCATCCTCCTCCACCACCTCCTCCTGATGCAGGTGCAGGTGGAAGCTCTGCAGCTCAACCCCCAGCCAGAAGTCAGGCTCCCTATCAACCTCATGGCAGATCCTACCACAGGGAAAGCCAATCCAGAGGTTCACATTCTAGGAGAGGAGGATATAGAGGTAATCAAAGAGATATTCAAGTCTACTCCAAAGGTTATTCCAGGCAGCACCCATATTCTAGGGGAGGACAAATTTCTTCTGATACAACATCTGGTCCTTTCCCTTACAAGCTGAAAGATACTGTGTCTGCCAGGCCTCCTCAAGACAATCCCTCCAACAGGTATGAACCACCTGTACCCTTTGAGGATCCTGAAAACAATCCAGCTGCTTGGACTGTCAGATTAAAGGAATTAGCTGCACTGGACCAAATTAAAAAGGCTAGAGAACAAGGAATAGATTCTTCCAACATTTCAACCATGTCTGAACAGAGACAGAAAGAGATAGAGAGATATGCTTCAAGTAAATTCTTTGATGCTGACAGATATATGGAATTACATCTTGAAGTTGTAGTTCCCAGGCCTAAAAAGCAAACATATTTGGGTGCAGCAGATGATACCAGGTCAATCAAAGAAGCCCTCAATCCTAATAGAGAGATTAAACTAGTTAAAGGCAAAGAGAAGAAATGATATTGTAAGGTGACAATTTCTGTGATTTCTGATTATCTGGATGCCATATATATCTCTGTGATTCTGCAATGTCTAGCTGATGTTTTTCTGCTTTGATGCTTGTATGTTGTTATTTAAAATTTTTCCAAAGTCTGTAAATAGTAATCCTAACCCAAATAGGGGGAGATTGTTGGAACACCATATTACTAATTTGGGTCAGGATCACTATGTCTCTAGGAACCTTTGCTTGACCTCCTGTATAGCTCAATAGGTCAATTAGAATTGAGTCTATGGGTTAGAAATCTAGGTTTGGAAGCTGCCCTGAAGACCAAGATTTTGTATTTGGAGACTAAGTCATATCGTCGAGCTCAGCATGACGATTCGTCGAACTCCGATCGATGATCGTCTAGCTCAACCTCGACAGATCGTCGATCTCCATTCGACGATCGTCTAGCTCAACTTCGACAGATCGTCGAACTCCATTCGACGATCGCTGAGCTCAACTTCATTATATCGTCGATCTCCATTCGACGATCGGTGAGCTCAGGGCGACGATTTTGACTCTGCTTTGGATCTTTATCTCTGAGCTCAGTTCGACGATCTTGGAGCTCAGATCGACGATATTTTGCTGCTGTATGTTTCCAGATCGCTGAGCTCAGCTCGACGATAGCAGAGCTCAGTTTGACGATTTCAGATAACTTCCAGGTGTAGCAAGAAGCAGTACTCGGTGTCGGTTTCAACCACGGAGGCGGAGTATAAGGCTTCGGCCTTGGCTGCTCTGGAAGCCGTTTGGTTGAGGAGGCTTATAGAGGATGTTCATGAAGAAGTGCAAGGGCCTACTTTACTCCGGGATGACAATGAGAGTGCTCTCAAACTGGTTAACAATCTAGTGTGTCACGCCAGGACCAAGCATATAGAGATTGATCACCATTTCATCAGGGAGAAGGTGTTGGAGGGTTCTCTGCTAGTCGGGCATGTTCGGAGTGAAGATAATCTTGCTGACATCTTCACGAAGCCACTGTCGAAGTGGCCCTTTGAACGCTTGCGCAGCTTGTTGGGCTTGGTCATCACTTCCCACTTCAAGGGGAGTGTTGAATTTTATGAAGTGGAAGTGGTTGATGGGACAGGCCGGGCGGCCTGGGCGGACAGCTTTGGCGGACTAGGCGGACTGGGCGGACTGTGATGTGCGGCCTAGTGGAAGGTCTAGTGGAAAGCCGGCTGTCTTCTGAGCGGGTTGTTGTATGAAGTCCGCGGAATGTGCGGTCTGGTATCTGCAGTTAGGACAGCTTTGGTTTAGCCAAGGAGCGGCCTGAGCGGATAGAGGCTTGCGGACTGGTGCATTGCTCAGTGGCCGTGGTGCAGGCTTGTGCTGTTTGGCGGTTTGGCTCGTGTCCGCGGGTAGCTTGCGGACTGGTGTCCGCGGTATGGGCTGTTGCGGACTGGGCTTAGAGCTTGGCTGAGGCCTTGTCGAGCTCTGGTGATACAGCAGGTGGCTTGTTATGGAGGTCGATTGGCGGACTGGCTTATGGAGTCCGGGAGGTGGTTGCTGCGTTGGGCAGGAGTGCGAGGAGCTTGCGGACTGTTGGCGGTCTGTGCTTCAGTGTTTGGTGGACGGGTGTTTGAGTCCGCCATGCTCGCAATGGCCTTTGATGGTTTTGGACTTGGTCACACTCTGTGCCAAGACTATGGTGTCCGTCGTATCCGCCAAGTCCGCTGTGATCGGGAGGACTGTTACTGTCTGCCTTTGGTCATGGATTTGTGGCGGATTGAGGCTTGAGTCTTGCGGACTGCCTCGGGTTGGTGCGGACAACCATTGAAGGGGGTTGCTGTCCTGCAGTGGTCGGAAGTTTTGCGGGCTGATGCCTTGTCGGCATCTCTTGGGCGGACTAAAGAGGGTTCGCCAATGTTGCCTTGTTCCTGGCGGTTTTCCTTGGTATCCGGCTAAGTCCTTGCGGACTCGGCGGACGGTGTTTTTGCTATCGCGCGGGCTGGGGCGGTGTCTCTATCTCTAGGGCGGTGACCACACTCCTCACCTCACCTATAAATAGGACCCACCTGGCAGGTCTACAGTAACTTGAGTAAACAGTAAGTTGGGTGGGCAAGGAGCTGCGGTCTGAGTTTATCTGTCCGCGCGGATTGATTCAGTGCTGACGTTTGCTGTGTGCAGGTCGCGCGGGTTGATTCAAGGAGCCAGGAGTTTGGCTGTGACTTCGGTCAAGTACTTGGAAGTATGCGGTCTCTGCGGACTCAGCAGGAGGTCGCTCTGCGGCTTATCAGTTCTGTTTCATCTTTGCCAGCTTCAATAACCTATCCGCCGGCTTCAGGCGGGTAGGGGGTGTTCCTCAGTTCAGCTTCAGCATGAGACGAATAATGGTGCGTCCGCGCGGCCTCGCGGTTTCGGCGGACTCCGTGGCTATTCGGTGGATTGCAGCTTAATTTCGGGCGATCTCAGCGGTCTTGGCGACCTCGGTGACCTCGGCGGTCTCGGCGGACCCCGGTGCTGTCCGCCCGGCTTGTTTTTGGTGCTTTCTGTTTACAGCTGTTATACTAGCGAAATCATGTCTCGCTATGTATGGCTCGTGTTGTAAAGAAGTGAATGCATAAAAGACCTGCTTGTGCTTCCATTGTTTGTTGGGATTAACCTTTGTTCCTTGGTTTCCGCTGGTTCAACGTGAGAACTGGGTAGTTTCGAAGATATTAATTTGGCGTTTGGGCTATCTTGCTGACCACGTTGAGAAAATTTAACAGCAACCACCTCCTCGACTGCTTCCTAGGGTATGAGTTTTCTAGCATTTTTGTATTTAATAACACACTTATAGCAGTTACCTTTCCCATTTGATACTCATGTGGATTAGTTTTTCACTTTGTTTTTTGGAATAAACACTGTCAAAAATATGTGAATGTTGCTATACAGTTATGTTTTAGAGTTGTTTTACAGTCTGATATCTGTTGTTCCTTTATAATTATTTGTTTGAGCAGTTTTACACTCGGATATATGTTCGTCTTATACAGCCCTTTTTTGTAATTTTACAGTCGTATTTCTGCTAGTTTTTATACAGTTCTTTTTTTTGTTCAGTTTCACAGTCCAATTTTTATCGTTTTTTATGCTGTCTAATTTCAATTTTTTCCTCAGTTTCCTTTCGTTGAAAATATTGTAGGTATATTTTATGAAGAATTCCCACAAGGAAAAATGTTGTTGGTGGTACTTATGTCCAAATATATTCTACTTTTTCTTGTTTGTAATGTTTGAATGTTTTGTTTCCCTACTGCAGTGCCAGGATGCTCCTACCTGAGTTGCATGTGTGTGGTTTCAACATTTATTTCGAATACACAACCCTTAGTTGAAGTTCTATTAGAGGACTAGCAATGTACTGAACGAAGTCCGAGTACTCCCCTTATTTAGAATACTGAAACTACAACAAAATATACCCCTCCTTTATATTCTCGTGCATAGCTACAATCGGGAGAAACTGTCTTTCATGTTAGACAAATTTTACGTATTCCTTATCAGTGACGGAACTAGGATTTCTATTGGACTCGGGCACCATATAAAAAGAACTAATTATACAAATTTTTTTATTGCAACATTTGAAAAAAATGCTTGTTAATTAAAATAAAAGTCAAATTACATACCGACTAACAAACTAATTTTCGGGTACACATATTTTGGTAGCATGTGATGATTGCCTCATTAGTTATGGTTGTCACAATGTCCTTCTCAATATAAGCAATTAAGCAATCGTTCATACATTCATCTCTCATTCTATTTCGCAAACGACTTTTTATTATCTTAATTGCCGAGAACATTCTTTCAACAGAAGCAGTTGCAACAGGTAAAGACATGCTAACTTCAAAAGCCGATAAACAAGTTAAAAATGATCATGTTTTTTAGTCTCCACCATTTTTTTGAACAAGTCCGCTAATTCCTTTTACATGAAAAAATGCGTTAGTTGATCGCATATCCAGAATGTACACATCTAGTTGACCTTCAAGTAATTGCAAATCTATTGGGCTAAAATCATAAGGATAGAATTCTGCTAGATGAATCAAGTTTTGTTTATTAAAGGAGGAAAAATGGTCATTCGGGTCAAGACATGAAACACAAATAAGCAACTCAATATTTATTTCATTGAAATGATCATTCAACTCATTCAATACCCAAACAATTACGGTATTAAATAGCTCAACCCGAAAATGATGGAAATTTGTGATATCTCTTGTTTTACGTCTTGATCTCCCAGGTTGAACAAATGTATTATCCATATTAGGAACATCAATCATATGTTTACCACAAAATTTAGTTACTTCAGTGATAAATAACTCACATTCAAGCTCAATGCTTCTCAAATTAAATAACAACTGCTTTGTTAATTTCACGAAATTCATTGCATTGATAATATCTTGATCTTTTTTTGTAATGTCTGTGATAACTCATTTGTCTTGGCCAGAATAATTTTCATTAAGTGTAGTGGAAATACGAATTCAAATATTGATATACTCTTGATAAGATTGCTAGCAGTTTCTCTTTGATTACCATCAACTCCATCTTCTGTAATGATTTCAAGAACATCTACAATTGATGAGAACATACGTATGAAATTCAACACGGCGCCATAATGAGAACCCCACCGTGTGTCTCCGGCTCTCTTGACTTCTAACGGTTGATTTAAGCCTCGACCAGTTTCTAACTCTCCGCAGCCAAGTTCTTGGACAACTCTATCAATTTCTAATACTATGATATTATCACGGCGCTTACAAGAGCCACCTACAATATTCAGTACATTATTAATAAAAGAGAACATCCATGCAACTTCAAAATTACCTTCTGCAGCGGCAACTAATATCAACTCTAACTGATGAGCAAAATAATGAATATAGTAAGCAGAAGGATTCACTTTCATAATCAATGTTTTAAGACCCTTAAACTCTCCTCTCATGTTGCTAGCCCCATCATAGCCCTGCCCACGTAATTTTGATATGTGAAGTCCATGCTTCATAAAAATATTATCAATAACAGTTTTGAGTGATAATGCAACCGTGTCTTGTACATGAACAAAACCAATGAGGCGTTCAATAATGAAACCCTTCGCATCAATGTATCGCAAAACAACTGTCATTTGTTCTTTTGCTGAAATATCTCGAGATTCATTCACTAAAATAGCAAAACATTGTTCACCAATATCTGTAACAATTTTGTATGTTGTCTCACTTGCAATTACCAATACAATTTCCTTCTGAATTTTTGGTGATGTAAGTTGGCAATTACTTGGAGCATTTTTGAATACAACTGTCTTTACATCATTGTTGTGTGTAGCAAGGAAGTCTAACAATGCAAGAAAATTTCCTTTATTGGTTGATTCCTTTGATTCATCATGCCCACGAAAAGACAATCCTTGACATAAAAGAAAACAGATGCAATCAATGGATGCACATAAACGTGCACGATATTCTATAATTTGTGTTGCTTCTTGTCTAGCAAGTGCATTTTGAATGCTTTGCTTTTGATTCATCAAAGTTTCACGCATCCTTTTAGATGCATTATGCGTACTATTATGTTTACCAACATGTTTTTCAAGTATTGTTCTGTCTTTCCAATATCTGAATCCATGGCTTACAAAAGTTGGATCACAACTTGCTTGAGGAAAGACGTAACAGTACAAGCAAAATGCAGCATCCTTATGTTGACTGTACTCCAACCAACCCTTGTATTCACCAAACCATTCTTTGTTGAATCTTCGAGATTTTTGACCCATCAATGTTTGCGGAAAATTAAATAAATGTGGCTGACAAGGACCATTTTGTAAGTAATATCTTCGTATTGAATCTTGAGCATTTACTTCATAACTTGTTATTGGTTGTCGCAAGCCCGGATCAACGGGTAAGTCCTTTAATTTAAACTCTAATCGAGGTCTCTTGGTCTCTTCTAATTCAACGGATTTTTCCTTCAGAGTTGTTCTTGAGATAAATTTATCCATCGAAAGGGAATACAGTAGACAATGCTTACTACTATAGTTGAAAGATATAAAGATAAATATGCTAACTAATTATGTTCAATTAATCAAATCTATGTGTTATCCAAAAGATTTGCTAAAAGTGGAATTTAATGAAAAAGTGACATTCAATACCTGATTGGCTGATTCCTCAATTTTTTTTAAATCCAATCTAGTGATAAATGAAGACACCAGAGCCTATTAGAGAATTAGGGGCTTAGAGTTAGAACAAGTGATTCCTGAAAAAAAATAAAGAGTAAAAGGAATTAGTATCCTTACCAACTCCAAGCTAGGACAACACGATATTATTGATATGAGATCTGAATGCATTCACCAAATAGTAAAAAATAAAAATACAAATATCTCGCCTCACCCAATATCACAAGTGGACAGAAAGATCTTAGCCAGTAGCCAACATGATATTATTGAGTTGATTGAGATCTGACTGCATTCACCTACAAAATCCAAATGACAAAGCTCAGCGGCAACATAAACTTTGCATAGCAATGGGGCATTTGAAAGAAATGACGGAAAGGGGCACGGGGGCGGCGTGGAGCGGAAAGGAAATAGTGAGGGCAGTAAAACTTTAGACATCGGCGTAGAGCGGTATATATTTATACAGAAGTTTAGACAGCGGTTCTGTTGGAACACCCTATTACTAATTTGGGTCAGGATCACTATGTCTCTAGGAACCTTTGCTTGACCTCCTGTATAGCTCAATAGGTCAATTAGAATTGAGTCTAAGGGTTAGAAGTCTAGGTTTTGAAGCTGCCCTGAAGACCAAGATTTTGTATTTGGAGACTAAGTCATATCGTCGAGCTCAGCACGACGATTCGTCGAACTCCGATCGACGATCGTCTAGCTCAACCTCGACAGATCGTCGATCTCCATTCGACGATCGTCTAGCTCAACTTCGACAGATCGTCTAACTCCATTCGATGATCGCTGAGCTCAACTTCATTATATCGTCGATCTCCATTCGACGATCGGTGAGCTCAGGTCGACGATTTTGACTCTGCTTTGGATCTTTATCTCTGAGCTCAGTTCGACGATCTTGGAGCTCAGATCGACGATATTTTGCTGCTGTATGTTTCCAGATCGCTGAGCTCAGCTCGACGATAGCAGAGCTCAGTTCGACGATTTCAGATAACTTCCAGGATGTTTCTAAATTCAAATTCAAATCAGTCAAGGAGTTATTCTGCAATTAATTCAGAGATTTCCTAGCCGTTTTCATTCATTTCTGGACCAAGTTTCAAGGAATCTTTAAAGGAATATTTCTGTGAACTTTCCTCCAGAAGAGATTATGCAATTAAGGATGCAATCAATGCAGGCTAACGGCTATTCTTGACAGAGAATGTTATTCTATTCTGTACCAGAGAATAAAAGATAGAATTTTTGAATCACTCACAAAAAACAGAGAATACAGATTACAGAGACACATTCAAAAATTCTTCTGTCCCAAAGAATTCTGAAGAACACACATCCAAGGAGATCAAGCTTTCTAAAATCCTCAGATCTCTTCAGTTTTCAAAGTGTTCAAGGCCAACATATTTCCAGACTCCAGACATTCAACATTTCAGCTATTGCTGAAATCATCTATTGCTGGAGTTCAATCTTTGAAGGCCTATCACCCTCAGCAAAGCTTTTCTTCCTGAAGATCTCAAGGATTCAGGGGGAGCTTTGACATCAACAATCCACATAGTCTTCTCAGTTGTTTGAGAAAGAGAAGACTGTCATCACTCTCTCACCCCCTCTCTGTAAAGGGTTTCTCAAACTCCCTTCAAAAGTTTGAACTTGGTTTTTGAGCACCTTGTCAAAAGCTCATTGGTGGCAAGACACCTGATCAAAAAATCTGCTTTGGTTTTTGAGCACCTTATCAAAAGCTCATTGGTGCCTAGGACACCTGATCAACTCATCCTGCAGTGGATTCCTACCTAGGGTGGTAGAAGAGTGGATGTACCCAAGTTTAGGGGAACCACTATATTTCCTTGTGTCTTCTGGTTTTGCTTGTGTTTATGTTTGTTTCTGGCCTTGATTTTTCTGTGCTTAGTTTTTGTTTAACTTAGTGCTTCCCTGCTCACTCTTATTACAACAATTGTTGTAAAAAGTTTCAAAGCACCATATACTCTATTCACCCCCCCTCTAGAGTATATCAGATCTAGCTGCACTTTCAGGTTCTTAGAAAAACCGTTATTTAAAGTTCAGAATATATATATATATATATATATATATATATATATATATATATATATATATATATATATATATATATATATAGACAGTGGTTCTTTCTAAGAAACGTTGTCTACAATTATTAATATATATATATATATACAACCCCATATTCGGTGAGTAGGACCCGGAGACACCAACAGTCAGGATTGGACTAGCTTTGGGCTCCCGCCCTGAAGAAATTCCCGCCCATGAGTGGGCGGGAACGCTTGCGCTCGTGCCAAGTTCCCGCCTTGGAGGAGCTCTCGCCCACAAGCAAGCAAGATCGCTTACGCCAAGCTCTGGATAGGAAGGTTCTCGGCTCAGAGTTCTCGCCGAGTGGGGCCCAGGGCCCGGGGTAAAATTACCTAATTACCCTCAGGTAAAATTACCCCTATACCCTCAGGGGCTGCATTTAGTACTTTATAAACAGCGGGTTTTGACTATTGCCAGGCCATCTAAGGGTATTTCAGTAATCTCAGGTCAGCAAAAGGCTATAAATAGACCCATAAGGGCTCCTTAGAAAGCAAGCTCTCATTATCCTTCAAATCTCCAGTGCTTTCTGAGGAGCTTCTAGCCCAGCTTTTGGCATTGGAGGGGAAGCTCTCAGAGATCTTCCGGGTGTGAGATGGGACCTCCCTGCTGAGCCTTTGGGTCAGTCTTAGGTCCTTTGCAGCTAGTCGAGGGTCGAGGCTCGAGAGAAGTAGGTGTTGGCTGCACCCTAGTTTTGAACTCCCGTTGAGGTCAATTTTGGCTTCAACAGTTCTGGTGCGGTGAGCGTGGAAGGCAGCTGATACAAGAAAACCTTGAGTTTTGTCCCATGGCTGGAGGTGTAGGTGAAGGGTCTGGTTCTGGAGGCTCCCCCACCCGGGAAGAGGAGGCGACGAGGAATATGTTGGAGGACTTCAGGCGAGAAGTCCTGCAGACCATCAGCTTGGCCTTCTTGACCCGAAGCGAGTGGGCCACACCTCAGGTTCCGATAGAGGAGGTCCCGCTCTTAGGCGAGAACTCCCCTGGACAGTGCCCAGGGAAGGAGGTCCCGGAGGAGGCTGGCGAGAGGGACGTGGCCGCGCGGGAGCTCTTCCCAGGACATCGCCCAAGCAATGAGACTCTGGTAGATTTGGGAGAGAGGGAGGACGCTGTGCGAGAGCTATTCTGTAACGCCCCGGATTTTTATGACGTACGCATGATGGGCGTTACGTGGGCTTTGATTGTAATTTGAGCATGGTTTTTCCGCGGGCTTGCGAGTGGTTATTTTGGTTGCCGAGTTGCACGATTCCCCAGCAAACCGTAGTCCAAATAAGAGACTCGGTGAGGCCTCTTAGGGAATGCATGCACGTTTTCGCGCCCGGGGAATGTTGCTCAAAATAAGTTGCTGGTTCAGGAAACAAAAAAAGGGTAAAAAGTGCTTAAGGCAAAAATGGTCTATGACGTCCCAGGAACATTTTTCACAAAAGGGGGAAATGGTCGTTTTTGTGCGAGACGCCCCATGACACGGGCGTGACCCAGGCCGTGACCTGGGCGTGACCTCCTTGACTCGACGATTTTTCTTGCGTCGAGTTGAGCTCGACGAATGGGGTACACGCCCCCTGACACGGGCGTGTCACGGGCCGTGTCCCGCTTCGTCGAATGTCGAGTGTCGATCGTCGAGTATCGAGCGTCGAGTATCGAGTGTCGAGTCGTCGAGAGAGGGGACACGGCCTGTGACACGGGCGTG
The DNA here is from genome assembly GCA_039583875.1 of Platanthera guangdongensis. Classification (NCBI taxonomy): domain Eukaryota; kingdom Viridiplantae; phylum Streptophyta; class Magnoliopsida; order Asparagales; family Orchidaceae; genus Platanthera; species Platanthera guangdongensis. Next base: position 117,231,241 of record CM077159.1, on the reverse strand, counting down.
TCACAGGGCGTGTCAAGCTGGGTCGAGTGTCGACACTTTTTGTCGACGAGGTGTCGAGACACGGGTTACAAGCCCTAGGTCACGGGCGTGACCGACCCGTCACGGGCGTGTACCCCGGCCGTGTACCGTCTGGATAAACGTGGAATTGCCGCCTTTCGGCGCCGCTTATGGTACACGCCCTGTGTCACGGGCGTGACACAGGGCGTGACCGGCCCGAAAATCGACTTTTTCCAGTTTTTTTGTGTCATTCATTTCCTTGATCCTGCATCGAACGGTTCAGCTCTGTTCTGGGTAACATAAGTCCGAAACAGAGATTGGCTTTCTCATTTTGTTTTTCATCTTCATCTTCTTCTTCTTCTTCATTCTCCAAGAGAAAGCAAGGGAGCAAGGGAGCAAGCAAGGCCAGGAAAAAGAGAATTAGCCGTCGCGGCATCGTCTCGGTTCAGGCAAGCGGTGTTCATCACCCTTGCCAATCTCCTTTCTTGATTTGTAATTGTGCAAACCAATAGTTAGTTTCTCTTTCAAGATTCATGAGCTTCTTGTTCTTATTTTGGGTTCTTCCTCACTAGCTTTAGCATTCTCTTTCAATTCCCCTATGCTTCTTTGTTCTTCTTGATTCAAGGTATGATGAATCCTCTTGTTTGTCCTATGCTAAATTCAAATTAGCTCATTCCCTATGCTAATTCCCTATGCTAAATTCCCTATGCTAGATCAATTCATGTAGCTAATTTGGCATATGCATGTATTTAGCACTTTTCCCTATGCTATGTTCATCAAACTCTACGTTGGAAAGTGATAGTCGTGTGTAAGGCGAGGAAAGGAAACGTGTTACCTTGGGTTATGGGGCGTTTTACGAGGCGAATTCGTGAAGCATGGCGGGAGCGTTTGTGTGAGAATTTTGCAAGGGGTGGTGTGGTTTCAGCCTGTGGCCACCGGGTTTTGTTTTGTGGTTAGAGAGACCACTTTGGCCCCGATTTGGGCTGGTTTTGTTTGGTGCGTTCCACTTTAGGGCCGCCACCGATAAGACCCTTGTGAAATTGAACTTAACCGCTGCTTATGCTCCACTTGTCTAGTAGGTTCTTGTTCTATGAATGATGGAATAGGCATGTGTTTTGCCTTTTGTTTCTGCGGTTTGAGCAGGACTTGAAGAACTAGTACGCACTTGGTGCGGTTGATCCTTTGGAATGACATTGTTTTTCTACATGTACGCACTTGTTTTGTGCACTCTTTTGACTTAAGCATTGCTATGGGGTCGGTAAGCCCCTTCTTGATCCATTATGAAATTTATACTCTCTTTTGTATAGTTTGGTTGATTGCTGAGGTATTCTTTCTTGAATGCCTCAGGTGCAGGTTGTAGCCGGTTGAGCGGCTAGGTTGGTTGGAGGCGTTTCTTGGGAGCTAACCGAGCATTCAAAGCGAGGTAGTTCTTCTTTTGTTGTACAGACATACATGTGCCCCAATGGGTTCGTGTCAGCTTGTTGGCGCCCATTTGGTGGATTTTCTTTTATGTAAATGTGAACGAGACTGCTATTGTAACTCCTTTGGATGGAATGTACTTGCTTTTGGGATGGTTTTCTGGTAGGTTGCATTAGGTATTTTGAAGCTAAACCAAAACTATTATTGTATCTCATGCATACATGACTTGATAAATTAAGACTTATTTTCAAATAACGTAAACAAAGAGAATTTTTGTATACTAATATCACTATAGACTGCATATAGGAGCTCGTTATAAATAAACCAAGGATTTCCGCCGCGTACCAATGTGTTTTGATACCTAAGGCCGAGGGATACGGCCAGCAAATGAACTAGTTTTCTTACATCTAACTGTTAAATTTCAATTCATAAAGTAAGCGTCAAGGGTTGCCTGAGCGTGTGCAGTTATCCCCTGCACGACGTGGCATCATAACCCGTAGTTCCTCTTGCTCTGATACGATATGCTCGTTGAGGAAATGCAGGTTGTGACAGTTGGTATCAGAGGCGAGGTTTGCTTGACATTTGGTCGGGCAAACATTGTTTGTTTTGTGAGTGTAAGCATCAGCTCATACATACACCGAGGTGCCATCAGTATGTCTTGGCCGAAGCACGTACACTACACTCATGACATGAACAGAAGTATACGGGGCATATTATGTAGTATGGGATGCATAATATGTGGTTGTATATGGATCCACCATAGGGGCAACATGTGAGGGTTATGTAGTATGGGATGCATAACCTCACCACATGGATGCGACTAGCACGTTTTTTTTCTTCGTTGCATGCAATGCTATGTAGTATGGGATGCATAGCATTGTGATGCGTACGACCGCTCATGGCATGCATTAAGGCCTTTTCTAGAATGCATAGCACAGCACGCATAACATAACATTGCATGAGCACAACGTGCCAAGCTAAGACTTACATGATGACACCTGTACACACATGGTTTTGGGTCAAATCAAGTCATGCATACATCGGTTAGGCACAAATTAGTGGGATGACGGTGAGTCATCTTTAGGTTAGGCATACCATTATTCTCAAACTCCCAAAGCAAGTTAGCAGTTGATGTTCATATTTTTATATGTATGGTCTGTACATAGCCGTTGTGTGTTTTGTTGGATTTGAGGTTGACAAGAGTGAACGTGTTTCTAGGATGTCGAAGCGTCCAGTGACAAGGCAAACTCCCCAATCTGAGGGTGAATCTTCGGGCGCGCAGAATAATGCGCTGATAGATAGTCTTCGCCAAAGTAATGAGGCTTTGACAAGGCAGGTGCAGGAAGTGCAGTCCCAGCTTCAAGCTATGTCATCCGCTATGTCTGGGCTGGCACCAAGAGGACAAGAGACGGTTAGAGGCCCCACTAGTTCGACTCCTTCAGTGGCAGTGACACCTCCAGTTGTAGTTCCTCCTGCGATGACTTTCATCTCGCAGTTTCAACGACTTGGACCACCGACGTATGACGGAAAAGCAGACTTCGTCATCTTGGATGATTGGGTGATTACATTGGAAGAAATGTTTGTGTATGCTGGTGTGACTGAGGACCAAAAGGTGATGCTTGCTGCCTATCAACTTAAAGGATTGGCGAAAGGATGGTGGTTACGAGAAAAGGAAGGACTAGGGACGGGCTGTTCATGGGAAGTGTTTAAAGAAATGGTACGGCGCAAGTTTCTACCGGCAGTGGAAAGGGACCGCCTGATGAATGACTTCTTATATTTGAAGCAAAGGAACCTCACAGTGAGTGCGTATGAAATCGAGTTTAACAAGTTAAGTCGGTTCGCTCCGAGCTTGGTGACTACGAAAGCTGACCGAGTCAAGAGATTTTTGGGCGGACTCCGCAACGACGTGCAGCAGTTCGCAAGTGCTTATGGAGCGACGAGTTACACTGCTGTGGTTGAGGCTGCGTTGAAGGTGGAAGCGATCGAAACGGCAAAACAAAGAGGACAACTGATGAGGAAGGATAAGAGGAAGCTGGTGGGAGGGAAAAGCTCCCAAGACGCAGACGTAAGGAAGAGAAACAAGGAGACATGTAGCTTCTGTGGCCGAGCTGGTCACCCCTTTGAGACATATTTCAAGCGGTTGGGGATGCAAAAGAAGGAGCAGGTGCACGCCATGATGGGTGCGCCAACCAAAGACTTGGAGTGTACATTTTGTGGGAGAAGAGGTCATGATGTGAGCCGCTGCTGGGCCAAAGACAAGGTATGCTTCCAGTGTGGCAGGCCAGGACATCTTCGCGCGAGGTGCCCACAGGTTCAAGCTGTGTTGCAACCCGCACCACTCCAGGCTTTGCCTCCGCCTCCGCGCTTGGACAAAGGCAAAGGGAAGTTGAATGTGGTCTCTGCAGAGGAAGCGCATACATCACCTCAGGTTATTTCAGGTTCGATTCCGTCCTCTGGTTCTCGTTTTGTGTATGCCGAGTATGTGTAGTTCTTAGCGTAGCATATATACCTTATAGGAAACTTTAAGGTCAAGAACCGTTGGGCGCGTGTTCTCTTTGATTCTGGCGCGACCCATTCATTTGTAGCGCGAAACTTTCTGGATCGGTATCATCTGACACCAGAGCGAGTGGGGAATGCATTTTTGGTGAAATTTCCTTCCGGCGCTTCTGTGGTGGCTGACTGGGGTCTTCTTGATTGTCCCATTTTGTTGGGGGATTTTATCGCAAGGGTTGATTGCAAGGTGATCGATTTGGACGATTTTGACGTCATTCTGGGCATGGACTGGTTAGCCCGTTATGATGCCGTCATCCAGTGCAGAGGAAAGCGCTTGGATTTCATCAAGGATGATGGTCAATCAGGAAGTGTGTATGGTGATTCTTGCCAGGATTCTCCAGGGCTTTCGGCGGTACGTGTTCGGACGTTGTTTGTTTCCGACTGTTTTGCTTGTCTTGTCTCCGCTGTGGGGACTAGTGCTGTTTTGCCGCGTTTGGAGGAGATTCCTGTTGTGCGTGACTTCCCAGATGTTTTTCCTACTGACCTTCCTGGTCTACCCCCTGATCGTGATGTTGAGTTTGTTATTGATTTGGAGCCGGTTACGCGACCGATCGCGAAAGCGCCATATAGAATGGCCCCGCGTGAGCTAGCAGAGTTGCGTACACAGCTGGATGACTTGTTGGCAAAGGGTTTATTCGGCCGAGTTCATCACCTTGGGGTGCACCGGTGTTATTTGTAAAGAAGAAAGATGGGTCGATGCGGCTTTGCATCGATTACCGGGAACTGAACAAGGTGACTATTAAAAATAAGTACCCACTGCCAAGAATCGATGATTTATTTGATCAACTACGTGGCAGTTCTGTATTTTCGAAGATTGATCTCCGCTCGGGCTATCATCAGCTCAAGGTCCGGGAATCTGATATTCCGCGAACTGCATTTCGCTCACGGCATGGCCATTTTGAATTCCTTGTGATGTCGTTTGGGTTGACCAATGCACCATCAGCTTTTATGGATTTGATGAACAGGGTGTTCAAGGATTATTTGGATAAATTTGTGGTGGTGTTTATTGATGATGTTCTTATTTACTCCCGCAGTGCTGAGGAACACGAACAGCATCTGCGATTAGTATTAGCCACTTTGCGAGATCAACGGTTATTCGCCAAGCTAAGCAAATGCGAGTTTTGGTTGCCGCAAGTTGCTTTCCTGGGGCATGTTATTAATCAGCATGGTATTTCAGTGGATCCCGAAAAGATTTCTGCGGTTATGGAATGGAGAAGACCGGAAACACCCAAGGAGATTCGAAGCTTCTTGGGCTTAGCCGGCTATTATCGCAGATTTGTCGAAGGTTTTGCGACGTTGGCCGCACCTTTGACTCGATTAACCCAGAATAACGTGGCGTTTGAGTGGAATGACAAGTGTGAGGCATCATTCCTGGAACTCAAACATCGATTATGTACCGCTCCTGTGTTGGTCTTGCCGACGGAAGGAAAAGATTATGAAGTGTTTGTGGATGCGTCGCACGTTGGACTTGGATGTGTGTTAATGCAAGACAAAAAGGTGATTGCGTATGGGTCTCGGCAGTTGAAAGTTCATGAAAAGAATTACCCAACGCATGATTTGGAGTTTGCAGCGGTGATATTTGCATTGAAGTTGTGGAGACACTTGCTATATGGTGCGCAGTGTAAAATCTTTACAGATCATAAAAGCTTGAAGTATGTCTTCACGCAGAAAGAACTTAATTTGCGCCAACGGCGATGGCTTGAGTATGTAGCTGATTATGATGTGGACATTCAATATCATCCGGGGAAAGCGAATGTCGTAGCTGATGCTTTGAGTCGGAAGACGGGGAAATTATTTCATCTTTCCGTCGACCGTCTTGTAGAGGAATTTCTACTGATGGATATTGCGGTGGGCAAATATGATCCGCAAAGTCATTCGGCAATAGAAGAACCGTCATGGCTGGTGCTTACAAGACACCATCAAAAAGATGATCCTGATCTGTTACATTTATTTCTTCGGACTGAAAAGGATGAATTACCAGATTTTGCAATTGATGGTACAGGCACGTTAAAGTATCGTGGACGATTTTGTATTCCCGCGGTTGGGGATATTCGCGAGATGGTGTGTAAGGAAGCACATGGCTCAAGTATGGCCTACCATCCAGGCTCAACCAAAATGTACCGTGATTTGAAACAAATTGTCTGGTGGTATGGAATGAAAAGAGATATAGCGCAATTTGTCTCAGAATGTCATACCTGCAAGCGGGTGAAAGCTGATCATGGGAAGCCTGGTGGCAAGTTGACACCATTGGAGATTCCAACCTGGAAGTGGGAAAGCATCTCAATGGATTTTATTACAGGTTTACCAAGATCTCCCCGAGGACATGACTCCGTGTGGGTGATCGTGGATAGGTTGACCAAGTGTGCTCATTTCATACCCTTTAAGGTCAACTACCCGATGAAGACAATAGCGGAGCTCTATTTGAACGAGATCATCCGACTGCATGGTGTGCCTGTGAATATCATTTCAGACCGAGATTCCCGCTTTACCTCTCGTTTTTGGCGCAGTTTACAAGAGGGTTTGGGGGCAGATTTGCGATACTCCACGGCTTATCATCCTCAGACGAATGGCCAAACCGAAAGAGTAAATCAAATTGTAGAAGACATGATTCGATGTTATATTCTGGAGTATGGCGGAGCATGGGATGAACGTTTGCGGCTTATGGAATTCACATATAATAATAGCTATCAGGAAAGCTTGCAAATGGCTCCGTTCGAAGCGTTATATGGGCGTCGATGTCGGACTCCCCTCTTTTGGACTGAGGTTGGCGAGCGGCCTTTGTTGGGCCCAGAAGCGCTTGAGGATATGGAAGTTGCAGTACGACTTATTCGGGAGAAGCTCCGAATCGCCCAAGAGCGGTATGAAAAGTATGCCAACCGACGAAGGTCGGAATTAGAGTTTGCGGTGGGGGATTCCGTTTTCTTGAAAGTCTCCCCAATGGTTGGGATTAAAAGGTTTGGGAAAGAGCGCAAGTTAGACCCAAGATTTGTGGGTCCCTTCAAGATTCTTGAGCGAGTTGGAGCATCTGCCTACAAACTGGAATTACCTATGAACTTTCCTGGTGTTCACAATGTGTTTTATGTGAGCCAACTGCGCAAGTGTATGCGGAATGACACGCAAGTGTTGGACGTGGTGCCGCCATTGGCGCCAAACCTTTCTTATGTGGAGATGCTCATCCGGATATTGGACTCCCAAGATCGCGTGTTGCGGAAAAAGAAGATTCCTATGATAAAGGTGCTATGGAAAAATCAGGATGTGGAAAGCGCGACGTGGGAGCTCGAGTCAACGATGAGGGCGGCTCACCCTCATTTGTTCCCGTAAGCTGGTATGTGATTTCGTGTTTGATTGGATTCATGTTTTGATTTGCTTGTGTGTTGGGTTTTGTGAAAAGTTTCGAGGCGAATCTTTTTGTTAGGGGGAGTGATTGTAACGCCCCGGATTTTTATGACGTACGCATGATGGGCGTTACGTTGGCTTTGATTGTAATTTGAGCATGGTTTTTCCGCGGGCTTGCGAGTGGTTATTTTGGTTGCTGAGTTGCACGATTTCCCAGCAAACCGTAGTCCAAATAAGGGACTCGGTGAGGCCTCTTAGGGAATGCCTGCATGTTTTCGCGCCCGGGGAATGTTGCTCAAAATAAGTTGCTGGTTCAGGAAACAAAAAAAGGGTAAAAAGTGCTTAAGGCAAAAATGGTCCAGGACGTCCCAGGAACATTTTTCACAAAAGGGGGAAATGGTCGTTTTTGTGCGAGACACGCCCCATGACACGGGCGTGACCCAGGCCGTGACCTGGGCGTGACCTCCTTGACTCGACGATTTTTCTTGCGTCGAGTTGAGCTCGACGAATGGGGTACACGCCCCCTGACACGGGCGTGTCACGGGCCGTGTCCCGCTTCGTCGAGTGTCGAGTGTCGATCGTCGAGTATCGAGCGTCGAGTATCGAGTGTCGAGTCGTCGAGAGAGGGGACACGGCCTGTGACACGGGCGTGTCACAGGGCGTGTCAAGCTGGGTCGAGTGTCGACACTTTCTGTCGACGAGGTGTCGAGACACGGGTTACATGCCCTAGGTCACGGGCGTGACCGACCCGTCACGGGCGTGTACCCCGGCCGTGTACCGTCTGGATAAACGTGGAATTGCCGCCTTTCGGCGCCGCTTATGGTACACGCCCTGTGTCACGGGCGTGACACAGGGCGTGACCGGCCCGAAAATCGACTTTTTCCAGTTTTTTTGTGCCGTTCATTTCCTTGATCCTGCATCGAACGGTTCAGCTCTGTTCTGGGTAACATAAGTCCGAAACAGAGATTGGCTTTCTCATTTTGTTTTTCATCTTCATCTTCTTCTTCTTCTTCATTCTCCAAGAGAAAGCAAGGGAGCAAGGGAGCAAGCAAGGCCAGGAAAAAGAGAATCAGCCGTCGCGGCATCGTCTCGGTTCAGGCAAGCGGTGTTCTTCACCCTTGCCAATCTCCTTTCTTGATTTGTAATTGTGCAAACCAATAGTTAGTTTCTCTTTCAAGATTCATGAGCTTCTTGTTCTTATTTTGGGTTCTTCCTCACTAGCTTTAGCATGCTCTTTCAATTCCCCTATGCTTCTTTGTTCTTCTTGATTCAAGGTATGATGAATCCTCTTGTTTGTCCTATGCTAAATTCAAATTAGCTCATTTCCTATGCTAATTCCCTATGTTAAATTCCCTATGCAGATCAATTCATGTAGCTAATTTGTCATATGCATGTATTTAGCACTTTTCCCTATGCTATGTTCATCAAACTCTACGTTGGAAAGTGATAGTCGTGTGTAAGGCGAGGAAAGGAAACGTGTTACCTTGGGTTATGGGGCGTTTTGCGAGGCAAATTCGTGAAGCATGGCGGGAGCGTTTGTGTGAGAATTTTGCAAGGGGTGGTGTGGTTTCAGCCTGTGGCCACCAGGTTTTGTTTTGTGGTTAGAGAGACCACTTTGGCCTCGATTTGGGCTGGTTTTGTTTGGTGCGTTCCACTTTAGGGCCGCCACCGATAAGACCCTTGTGAAATTGAACTTAACCGCTGCTTATGCTCCACTTGTCTAGTAGGTTCTTGTTCTATGAATGATGGAATAGGCATGTGTTTTGCCTTTTGTTTCTGCGGTTTGAGCAGGACTTGAAGAACTAGTACGCACTTGGTGCGGTTGATCCTTTGGAATGACATTGTTTTTCTACATGTACGCACTTGTTTTGTGCACTCTTTTGACTTAAGCATTGCTATGGGGTCGGTAAGCCCCTTCTTGATCCATTATGAAATTTATACTCTCTTTTGTATAGTTTGGTTGATTACTGAGGTATTCTTTCTTGAATGCCTCAGGTGCAGGTTGTAGCCGGTTGAGCGGCTAGGTTGGTTGGAGGCGTTTCTTGGGAGCTAACCGAGCATTCAAAGCGAGGTAGTTCTTCTTTTGTTGTACAGACATACATGTGCCCCAATGAGTTCGTGTCAGCTTGTTGGCGCCCATTTGGTGGATTTTCTTTTATGTAAATGTGAACGAGACTGCTATTGTAACTCCTTTGGATGGAATGTACTTGCTTTTGGGATGGTTTTATGGTAGGTTGCATTAGGTATTTTGAAGCTACCAAAACTATTATTGTATCTCATGCATACATGACTTGATAAATTAAGACTTATTTTCAAATAACGTAAACAAAGAGAATTTTTTTTATAATAATATCACTATAGGCTGCATATAGGAGCTCGTTATAAATAAACCAAGGATTTCCGCCGCGTACCAATGTGTTTTGATACCTAAGGCCGAGGGATACGGCCAGCAAATGGACTAGTTTTCTTACATCTAACTGTTAAATTTCAATTCATAAAGTAAGCGTCAAGGGTTGCCTGAGCGTGTGCAGTTATCCCCGGCACGACGTGGCATCATAACCCGTAGTTCCTCTTGCTCTGATACGATATGCTCGTTGAGGAAATGCGGGTTGTGACATCTTCCCTGGGCACGGTCTCGCGGATCAGGCCAGCCAACCGAGGCCGCAGGAGGCGAGAGCCCTTTCAGCGAGCTTATCATCTCAGCTTCTGGTACCGGAGGGGTTCCGGGAGTCGGACATGTCCTATTACTCGGGGAATGATGACCCCGTACAACATGTACAGTGGTTCAAAGACATGGTTTCGATAAGGCAGATGACAGATGCCTTCAAATGTCGGTTTTTCGCCATCACATTGAAGGAGAAGGCCCGGGACTAGTTCCACCAGTTGTCGGCGAGCTCAATATACAGCTTTGAAGATCTGTGCCAAGGGTTTATGTTGAGGTTCTCAACGTCTAAGAAGCGGAAGAAGGAGGCGGAGTGCCTGTTTGCAGTGAGGCGAAAACAGGACGAGACACTGGGTCACTACGTTGACCAGTTTCAGCAAGAGATCCTCTTGTGTTGGAACACCCTATTACTGATTTGGGTCAGGATCACTATGTCGCTTAGGAAACCTGTTTTGACATCATTGTATAGATCTAAAGGTCAATTAGAATTGAGTCTAAGGGTTAGTACTTAGGTTTGGAAGCTGCCCTCAAGACCAGGATTTTCAGTTTCAGAATACTAAGTTATTTCATCGAGCTCAGTACGACGAATCATCGAACTCCATTCAACGATCGGTGAGCTCACTTCGACGAATCGTCGAACTCCATTCGACGATCTCTGAGCTCAACTTCAACAAGTCGTCGAACTCCATTCGACGATCTTCGAGCTCAGATCGATGATCTTGACTTCAGTTTGGTTCTCAATCTCTGAGCTCAATTCGACGATAGTTGAGCTCAGATCGACGATCTTTGTTTCTGCATAAGTCCAAACCTCTGAGCTCAATTCAATGATAGTGGAGCTCAGTTCGACGATTTTCTGAAGAGTTCAACGATTTTCAAGATTCAAATTTGGACAGCTGTGGAATTATTGTCAGCATTTAATTCAGAGATCTTGTAGCTGTTTTTCATTTAATCTGGAGCAAGTTTCAAGGAATTATCAAGGAATATTTTATTGGACTTTCCTCCATAAGACAAATTCAATTAAGGAAGTCATTTATGACAGGTCAACGGCTATCTTGGATAGTGGATCATTTCTATTCAGACAGATGGAATAAAAGACAGAATTATTCTCTACAAAAAATGATATAGAAGAAAAACAAGAAGAACAAACAGTTAGAAAAATATTCTCTGCAACAACAACTCTCACAACACAACAATCACACCAGAGAAAGAGAAAGGGTTGCAGACATTCTCATTCTCAAAGATTCATACAAGAACACCAACACCAAAAGGAGATCAACAAACTGAAATCTTCAGTTCTCTTTTGATTCAAGTGTTCAAGGCCATCATCATTCAAGACTCCAGACTCCTCACATTTCAGTTGTTGCTGAAATCATCATTTGCTGGAGATCAATCTTCTGAAGGCCTATCACCCTATTGCAAAGCTTCACTTCCTGAACAACTCAAGATCTCAGGGGGAGCTTTGACAACATCCATTATCTTCTCTATGACTGTTGACAGAGAAGATCTTCTCATCCCTCTCTCACTCTCTGTTGTAAAGGGTTTTTCAAACTCCCTTCAAAAGTTTGTGTTTGGGTTTTGAGCACCTTATCAAAAGCTCATTGGTGGCAAGACACCTGATCAAAAAATCTGGTTTGGTTTTTGAGCACCTTATCAAAAGCTCATTGGTGCCCAGGACACCTGATCAACTCATCCTGCAGTGGATTCCTACCTAGGGTGGTAGAAGAGTGGATGTACCCAGGTTGATTGAGGAACCACTATAGCTCCTTGTGTCATCTGGTTGTATGTGTTTCTTTTGTTTCTGACTGTACTTTGTGATTTCTTTGTGATTGCATTGTGATTATTCTAAGTTTAGATTTACTTTATATTATTTGCTTCCCTGTTCACTTAGTATTACAACAACTGTTGTAAAAAGTTTTACCAAGCACCATACTCTATTCACCCCCCCCTCTAGAGTATATCAGATCTAACTTGCACTTTCAATTGGTATCAAAGCGAGGTTGGTTAAAAATACCACATCTCAGTGGTTGCACAGACTAACACCTGAACCCAAAGATTCCTATTGTTAGACCTACTTGTTGTAGATTTTGTTATTAGAATTATTTCTTCACAAAACATGGCCCAAAACAAAGATTATGCTAGCACCAGACTTACAGTATGCAATCTATCCAAATTTGCACTTTGGAAGGCAAGGATTAGACTCTACATGAATTCTATTGATGAGGACATCTTCAATTCTGTTTTGATAGTGTGTCCAAGACCTCCAGAGAACACAAGCACAAATGCTGTTCCACCTCCCTCAGGAACAGATGCAGAGATCAAGAAGTGGCAGATGCAAAGGCTATGAATATCTTAGCCTAGACTATGTCTGATGACATATTCCAAAAGGTGGCTGAATGCAACTCAGCAAAGGAAATCTGGGACAAGCTATCTGAGATAGTCTCAGGATCTACTGATGAAAGAAAAGACAGAAGATCTCACCTCATATCCCAATATGAGAATTTCAAGAAGGGAGAAGCTGAGTAAATAGCTGAAATGTATAATAGACTCTGCCTGATAGTCAATGAACTGAAGACTTTGGATAAAGAGATCTCATTGACTGAGCTAAATGACAAAAGCCTAATGTGCTTCCCAAGCACTTGGGACTCAAGGATCTGGCCAATCAAGGATGCCAGAATTCTCAATGAGATCACCACAGAAGCTCTTTTGGGCAAGCTCAAGTCTTATGAGCTGCTCATTAAGAACAGAGAAGAAGAGCAGAAGACTGCCTCACCAGCCACAAGAAAAGAAAAGACAATAGCTTTCAAAGCCACTGAAGATCAGCCTGAAGACAAGGTCACAGGCAATGATGAGCTGCTTAGTCTACTGGCCAAAAGATTTTACAAGATGGCCAGAAAAGACTTCAGGAAGAGATCATACAAAGAACATGACAAGCCAAGGTATGATAAATCAAATAATAAAGAAATTATTTGCTTTGGTTGCAGGAAACCAGGCCACATTGTGTCTGACTGTCCAGAGAACAAAAACAAGGACAGAAAGGACAAGAGAGAAAGAAGAAAAGACAAGGACTTCAAGAAGAACAGCAATGACAAACCCTCCTCAAGCAAGAACAAACACACAAGGAAGGGATTTGTTGCTGAATCTTGGAGTGAGACAGAAGAAGAATCAGAAACTTCTTCCAGCTCAAGTGATGATGAGGATGATGCTGAAGACAAGGAATTCTGCATGATGGCTATCAATGCCTCACAACACAATTCTGATGAAGAAGAGTCTGAATCTAAATCAGAGACTCAACTTGAAGAGGACCAGGTAATAAGTTCTTTTGATTTCAATTCTGAGGACTTTAAGTATGAATTTAAAGCACTACGTTTAGACCTATTAAAATATGAGAAGGAAATTATTTCTCTCAGAAATCAAGTGTCTGAATATAGTACCTTAAAATCAGAAAACCTCAAACTCTCTGTGGAGTTGGAGTGTTGTTGGGAGCAGATAGCTTCACTGAAAAGTGAACTATCAGAGGCCAAGAAACTTGAAGAATCCCTCAATGGGAGAAGTATCAAGCTAATGGACATCACAAGCACAGTGAACTCTACATTCAATAGTACACTGGGCTTGGGTGCTTCATCCATCCAACTTATAGTTCTAACAACCCCAATTAAGTTTATTTCTGATAAAGGGAAGGGAGTTGTAGAGATAGCTAGGAAAAATTCTGACTTACCCAAGAAATCAATTGTTCAACAGAAATCGTCGAACGGAGCTAGACGATCGTCGAATGCAGATCGACGATCTCAGGCAAAATCGTCGAACTCAGGTCGACGATCTCTAAACCCTGAACTCTACCACAGTCGATCGTCGAATGGAGCTCGATGATCTGACCCAAGATCGTCGAACGCAGCTCAACGATCGTCGAGCAGAGATCAGAGATTTGAAAACTTCTTCAAGGGTAAATCAAATTCAAATCCTAGGGGTCCTTCATCCAGATTTAACCCTTATACTGAATGGATAATACCTCCAAGGAGATATCATCCTGAAGGTTATAAGAGTCAACCAGGGATGTCATTTATTTCTGAATTTAAAGGTTATCAACCTAAGCCCAAGGTAAACTGGGTCAAAAACAAGTAAATTGTTTTATGTGCAGGTGAAGACCTATCCAACATCAAATCAATAATGGTATCTGGATAGTGGGTGCTCAAAGCACATGACAGGAAGCAAGGACAACCTCACATCCTTCAAAGCCAAGCTTGGAACTAAAGTCATATTTGGTGATTCAAACTTTGGACTGACAAAAGGATATGGTGCAGTTCAAAATGGGACAGTCACATTCAAGAAGGTAGTCTATGTTGAAGGGCTGAAGCACAACTTGATCAGTATCAGTCAGCTATGTGATGAAGGCTACTAGGTGACTTTCAGCAAATCCTTATGCAAAATCAAATCAGAGGACAACACAACTGTGTTGACAGGTAAAAGAAAAGGTAACATCTATTTAGTAGACTTTCTTTCAACAGAAGTAGATATTTGTCTGTTTAACTCTGTTAGTAGACCTAATGTATTATGGAATAAGAGACTAGGGCATATAAACCTTAGAATCATTGCTAGGCTATCCAAGGACAACCTTGTTAGAAGACTACCTTGTTAGAAGACTACCTTCTGGCCCCTACAAGAAGGAAGGACTCTGTAGGTCTTGTCAATTAGGCAAGCAAACTAAAAATAGTTTCAAGTCACTTAATAAGAGTGATTCACCTAGAATTTTATATCTGTTACACATGGATCATTTTGGACCCATTACATTATAAAGCTTAGGAGGGAAATCTTACACTTTAGTAGTTGTAGATGACTTCTCTAGATTCACATGGGTGTTCTTTCTGAGGAAGAAGTCTGATAACTTTAAGTGTTTGACAGAGTTTCTCAAATGCATACAGACTGAGTTCAATACTCACATTGCCCTGATCAGAAGTGATCATGGGACAGAGTTTGATTCTCTTCTTATGTAAGAGTTTTGTCAGAGTGAAGGGATCAGACACACTTTCTCAGCTCCTAGAATTCCTCAACAAAATGTGATAGCTGAAAGGAAAAATAGAACCCTTATTGAATCTGCCACTACATTGTTGTCAGATGCTCACCTTCCTCTATCTTTTTGGGAAGAGGCAGTGAACACCTCCAACTATGTGCTGAACATAAGTCTAATACACAAACTGAAGGGGAAGACTCCCTATGAATTACTCAAAGGGAAGAAACCTAAAGTAGATTATTTTAGAATTTTTGGTTGTATTTGTTACATTCACAATAATGACAAGAAGTACTTAGCAAAATTTCAAGATAAAGCTGATGAAGGAGTGTTTCTGGGATACTCCATGATCAGTAAGGCTTATAGGGTTTATAATAAATCAACTCTTAAAATTGAAGAATCTGTTCACATATCTTTTGATGAAACTAACATGTCTTTCAAGGAGAAGAATACTTCTAGCATAGAACCTTTGCAGGTACATTCTCTTGCTGAAGACTTGAACAGATTACAAATCATTCAAAAAGAGGAAAGCAGTGAAGATGAAGAAGACATTCAACATCCTGAATAGAAACCTCTTGAAGAGCCAGTTGTTGTACCACAAGAGAAAACAACAACACAGGTTGGTGAACAATCAACACCTCATGTTGATTTAGTAACATCAAGAGACCATCCAATTTCCCAAGTAATTGGAGACATCTCAGCTGGTGTGCAAACCAGAAATCAAGTCAACCAAAACATGTTGCACACTTGCTTCCTTTCTCAAATTGAACCTCAATACATTTAAGATGCTGAGCAAGATCCACACTGGATCATTGCAATACAAGAAGAGTTGCATCAATTTGAAAGGAACAAAGTTTGGGAACTAGTACCAAGGCCTAAGGATCAGTTCATTATTGGAACAAAGTGGGTGTTCAGAAACAAATTGGATGATCAAAGAGTAATTGTAAGGAACAAGGCAAGGCTAGTTGCTCAAGGGTACTCTCAAGAAGAAGGCATAGATTATGACCAGACTTTTGCACCAGTTGCAAGGTTGGAGACCATAAGAATCTTCTTAGCATATGCAGCACACAAAGGCTTCAAAGTATACCGGATGGATGTAAAGAGTGCCTTTCTCAATGGAGACATCAAAGAAGAAGTCTATGTCAGACAACCTCCAGGTTTTATCTCTCCATCTCATCCTGATTATGTTTTTAAATTGAATAAAGCATTATATGGTCTCAAGCAAGCTCCTAGAGCATGGTATGAGACCCTAACATGCTTTCTCCTGAAAAATGAGTTTATAAGGGGTAGAGTAGACCAAACTCTTTTTATTATAACCCATAAGTCTCATACCCTACTAGTACAAATCTATGTAGATGATATTATTTCTGGTTCTACTGATTCAAATTTGTGCAGAAGGTTCTCCAATCTAATGCATTCCAAATTTGAAATGAGTAGCATGGGTAAGCTATCCTTCTTTCTAGGATTGCAAATCAAACAACATACTGAAGGCATATTTATTTCTCAAACCAAGTATGCAAAGGAATTGGTCAAGAAATTTGGTATGTCTGAAGCATCTTGTATGAAAACACCTATGCCTACTAATGTTGTATTGGATGCTGATGAATATGGGAAACCTGTTGATCAGACAACATATAGAGCAATGATTAGCTCTTTATTGTACCTTACAGCTAGTAGACCAGACATAATGTTTGTTACATGCATATGTGCTAGATTCCAAGTGAACCCTAGAGAGTCACACCTAACCTTAGTAAAAAGGATTCTCAGGTATGTAAAAAGTTATCCAAATCTAGGTATCTGGTATCCAAAAGACTCAACATTTGACTTAACTGGATTTTCTGATGCTGATTATGCTGGATGCAAAATTGACAGGAAAAGCACCAGTGGAACTTGTCAGTTTCTTGGTGACTGACTTGTCTCTTAGTTTTGCAAAAAACAAACATCTGTGTCAACTTCAACTGCTGAAGCTGAATATGTGGCTGCAGGCAGTTGTTGTTCACAAATATTATGGATTCAAAACCAACTCCTAGACTATGACTACAACTTAGAGAAGTAAAAAATCTTTTGTGATAATACCAGTGTTATTTCTATAGCTCAAAATCCAGTCCTCCATAGTAGGACAAAACACATAGAAATTAGGCATCACTTTTTAAGGGATAATGTTGAGAAAAATAAAATTGAACTTCAATATATCCCAACTGATTTGCAAAGGGGAGATATTTTCACCATACCCTTGGATGAAAAGAAACATACCTTCTTCCTAAATCAGTTAGGAATGTTAGATGGAGGAAGTCTAAAATAATATCCAAGACTTTAAAACTCTAAAAATTGACCAAGACTAGGCAAACATCTTGATTTTTCTAGTATATAGAGTGTTTCTGGTCTCTGAACTGCGCTCGACAATTTTCCCTCAGATCGTCGAACGGAGATCGACGCTTTCCGAAATCGTCGACCAGAGTTCAGCGCTTCTCAGATAGTGCTCAACTATCTATCCAGGTCAGCGATCGTCGAACGAAGCTCGACGATTTTGTTTTCTGAAACTATCGTCGAACGGAGCTCGACGCTCTCTAATATCGTCGAACGGAGATCGACGATGTTGATGACCTTTCAGTTTCCTTTAGAAGCCCAGATCGTCGAACTGAGTTCAACGATCTTTCCTTTTCTGCGTCGAACCCTAATATAAAACTATTTTTTCGGTCGTCGTTCTCCCTTGCGCTTTCATACTTTCTGCAAAAATTCTCTTTCCCTCCAAACTTCTCTACACTTGGTCGTTTGTTTGTTGATTTTTGCAGGAAACAATGGTCGTCTCAGTTGCAGTCCTGGCCTCCATGAAATTTGATGCAGGATTTGATATAGATATGGACTCTTTCAATACCAGTGATCAGATTTTCCAAGACATTCTAGAACTTTTCAAGGAGCAAAAGCTAGTTACTATAATGTCCACCAGAATCAAATTGGCTGCTGATGAAATCAAGGAATGAGTATATAATGCCCACAACCAGGATCAAAATACAGTTGTTGGAACAATTTCTGGAACCCAGGTACCTCTGACACCTACTATTCTGACAGAGATTTTTGGATTAAGTTCTGGAGAGGACTCTGCTGAACTGTTTGGAGAAGAATTTTCTACTATGCTTGCTAGAATGGGTCATTCTGATGCAAACCCTAGCAAACTTCTGAAGAAGAATTAATCTGTGGAGTACAGATTTTTGGCTAATGTTGTAGGAAAGGTGTTACTGGCCAAGCACTCAGCCCATGATACCATCTCCAGGTATCAGCTGTGTTTGATGGGTGCTCTTGTAGATAAGAAACAGTTAAACTGGGGAGAAGTCTTCTTTGATCTGATCAAGAAGAAAAGCAACAAGAATTTTGTCAACTTTGGAAGGATACTAGGGCTATTTCTTCAAAACAGATGCCCTACACTGCTAGTCTCAAATGGGATGCACATCAATGCCTCTAAGAGGCTCTCCTATGCCCTGTTTGGCAAGTGGGAGAGGCAGATAGTTAAGCCCAGCAGGCCCTCTGCATCTACCACTTCAGGCACAAGGGCTGTTGCAGTCTCTTCCCCTCCAGTCTCTGCCCCTGCAGAAGACTTGCCTAGATCTTCTTCTCCTCCTCCACCTCTTATTTCATCTTCACCAGTCACCTCCACCATTCAAGTTTCCTCCACAATCATTATTTCAACCCCATCTCCAACTTCTATCCATTCTCCAACTCTTCCAATAACAGAAGAACTCTTCCATCCTTTACATCACTACCCACAACAAGAAATTGATTCATCATCTCAACTTCCATCTTTCACACTTCTGGATGATTCCTTTATGGATAATTCACCTTCATCCCCTCCTGATCTACCCTCTTCATCCACATCTTACCAACAGTTGCTTCAAGATATCATTGCACAACCCTCCTTCACACCTTCTATTTCCATTCCACTATCCTCCATTTCAACAATCCCCACATCTCAACCTTCATTTCCACCATACACCAGCTCTCCACCCACATCTCCAGCTGCTCCACCTTCAGTCCCTACCTCTGTTCAAATCCCTATTGAGCATGTAGATATTCCAGCCTTAGCAGACAGACTGTATGAGCTGATAGCTCCCAGGCTGTCACTCTTGTTGGAGACCTCCTTGGCTCCACTTCTACAGTCAGTTGCAAACTGTCTGTCAGGCTCTCCTCCCTCATTACTCCTCAGGAAATCCCTTCATCTGGGTACCTTGATCCAGTCCTGACTGAATCTAGGCAGGGGGAGATGCCTCATGAAGTGGTTAGATTGCCTACTGCTACTATTACCTCAGTTCAAGCTCAAGCCTCACCATCTCAAGTTGCAGTTTTCTCAGTGGATATCAGGTCACTATTATCAGATTTTGATTATATATACTTCAGCTGTCTTCCAGAGCATACTGCAGTCCAGCCATCTGAAGATCTGTCTAAGGACATTGTGCCTATTTTAAGCTGTGACACCAGTGTAATTTATTCTTTTATAAAGTCCCTTTCTGCTGTTGCCCCTGCTGTTTCTGTTGCTGCTGCTCCTTCAGTCTCTGTTGAAAGTACTGATGCTGCTCCTACTGCTGCAAATGTTGCTGTTTCTGTTAGTTCTAATGTGGCTGATGCTTTAGTTTCTGAGGATATGCAGACAGAGGCATTTGATTTTGAGCCTACTGTTATTGTTGATGTTATTGCTGATGCTAAAACTGTTGTATCTAAAAGTGTTATATCTGAATCTGCCGCCCCAGCTATTGTTGTATCTACTGCTGCTGCTACAACTTCTGCCAGTGTTATTTCTACTACTCCTTCTATTGTTGCTGCTACTGTTGCTGTCACTACTGTTTCTCCTGCTCAATCACAACAATAGAAAGACTATCTCAAAAGGATTGATGCACTGTATGATGAACAAAGCTCAGAAAGTGATCAGTTCAGAACTGATTCAGATGATTCTTCTGCTACTATAGCAAGGAAAAGAAAGGCCAGAAGCAAAGCAATGAAAAGGGTTCCTCCAGCAAAGTCAAAGATACCAATGATATTCCTTATTACATATTGCATGACTGCCCCATCACAGAACACTGGATGCAATACTCCAAGAATCAACTAAAGGATATGAAAAAGAAGAGAAAGTATGAGAAACGTTCCTCTCAGTTCCATCATCCTCCTCCACCTCCTCCCTCACCTGATGCAGGTGCAGGTGGAAGCTCTGCTGTTCAACCCTCTGTCAGAAGCCAAACCCCTTATCAGCCTCAAGGAAGATCTCAACATAGGGGAAGCCAATCCAGAGGCTATCCGTCAAGGAGAGGAAGCTATAGAGGAAACCAAAGAGAATTTCAAGTCTATTCAAAAGGATATTCCAGGCAACACCCTTACTCAAGGGAAGGACCAGGTCCATCTGATACTACTTCAGGTCCCTTTCCCTACAAGCTTAAAGACTTAGTCTCTTCCAGAACTCCTCCAGACAATCCCTCAAACAGATATGAGCCTCCAGTTCCTTTTGAGGATCCAGAGAACAATCCAACTTCTTGGACAGCCAGGATGAAAGAGTTAGCTGCTCTGGACCAGATTAAGAAAGCCAGAGAACAAGGCAAAGACACTTCCAATATTATTACATTATCTGATCAAAGGAAAAAGGAACTTGAAAGATACTCCTCCAGCAAGTTCTTTGATTCTGAAAGCTACATGAAGCTGCATCCTGAAGCTGTAGTGCCCAGGCCTAAGCAACAAACCTCTTTAGGTGCAGCTGATGACAGAAGATCTAAAAAGGAAGCTCTTAATCCAAACAGAGAAATAAAACTTTAAAGAGCAAGGAAAAGGAGTAATTCTGTAAGGTGACAATATATGCTGTTTTATGATATGTCTGAGATAATATCTCTTTTTCTGCAATGTCTTGTTTATTGCATTTTTGCTTTGTATATTGTTGTTTTTATTTCAATATCTGTAAAT
This sequence comes from Platanthera guangdongensis, assembly GCA_039583875.1. NCBI lineage: Eukaryota > Viridiplantae > Streptophyta > Magnoliopsida > Asparagales > Orchidaceae > Platanthera > Platanthera guangdongensis. The sequence continues at coordinate 117,210,338 of CM077159.1, read as the reverse complement.
AGTAATCCTAACCCAAATAGGGGGAGATTGTTGGAACACCCTATTACTGATTTGGGTCAGGATCACTATGTCTCTTAGGAAACCTGTTTTGACCTCATTGTATAGATCTAAATGTCAATTAGAATTTAGTCTAAGGGTTAGTACTTAGGTTTGGAAGCTGCCCTCAAGACCAGGATTTTCAGTTTCAGAAGACCAAGTCATTTCGTCGAGCTCAGTACGACGAATCGTCGAACTCCATTCGACGATCGTTGAGCTCACTTCGACGAATCGTCGAACTTCATTCGACGATCTCTGAGCTCAACTTCAACAAGTCGTCGAACTCCATTCGACGATCTTCGAGCTCAGATCGACGATCTTGACTTCAGTTTGGTTCTCAATCTCTGAGCTCAATTCGACGATAGTTGAGCTCAGATCGACGATCTCTGTTTCTGTATAAGTCCAAATCTCTGAGCTCAGTTCAACGATAGTGGAGCTCAGTTCGACGATTTTCTGAAGAGTTCAATGATTTTCAAGATTCAAATTTGGACAGCTGTGGAATTATTGTCAGCATTTAATTCAGAGATCTTGTAGCCGTTTTTCATTTAATCTGGAGCAAGTTTCAAGGAATTATCAAGGAATGTTTTATTGGACTTTCCTCCAGAAGACAAATTCAATTAAGGAAGTCATTTATGACAGGCCAACGACTATCTTGGACAGTGGATCATTTCTATTCAGACAGATGGAATAAAAGATAGAATTATTCTCTACAAAAAATGATATAGAAGAAAAACAAGAAGAACAAACAGTTAAAAAAATATTCTCTACAACAACAACTCTCACAACACAACAATCACATCAGAGAAAGTGAAAGGGTTGCAGACATTCTCAGTCTCAAAGATTCATACAAGAACACCAACACCAAAAGGAGATCAACAAACTGAAATCTTCAGATCTCTTTTGATTCAAGTGTTCAAGGCCATCATCATTCAAGACTCCAGACTCCTCACATTTCAGTTGTTGCTGAAATCATCATCTGCTGGAGATCAATCTTCTGAAGGCCTATCACCCTACTGCAAAGCTTCACTTCCTGAACAACTCAAGATCTCAGGGGGATCTTTGACAACATCCACTATCTTCTCTCTGACTGTTGACAGAGAAGATCTTCTCATCCCTCTCTCACTCTCTGCTGTAAAGGGTTTTTCAAACTCCCTTCAAAAGTTTGTGTTTGGTTTTTGAGCACCTTATCAAAAGCTCATTGGTGGCAAGACACCTGATCAAAAAATCTGGTTTGGTTTTTGAGCACCTTATCAAAAGCTCATTGGTGCCCAGGACACCTGATCAACTCAACCTGTAGTGGATTCCTACCTAGGGTGGTAGAAGAGTGGATGTACCCAGGTTGATTGGGGAACCACTATAGCTCCTTGTGTCATCTGGTTGCCTGTGTTTCTTTTGTTTCTGGCAGTGCTTTGTGATTGCTTTGTGATTGCTTTGTGATTATTCTGAGTTTAGATTTTCTTTATATTATTTGCTTCCCTGTTCACTTAGGATTATAATAACTGTTGTAAAAAGTTTTTACCAAGCACCATACTCTATTCACCCCCCTCTAGAGTATATCAGATCTAACTTGCACTTTCATCCTGGTCCAGGAGGTCCCAGGGTACGCGATGATGCTCGCCTTCACCCTGGGGCTGAGGCCGAGATTCTTCAGTATGGAGTTGAAGAGAGTGCACCCCTTGTTGAAAATTGTGAAGTGAAAGTGGGTGAATGGAAGGCTTGGGAAACCTATCCGCGTGGACTACGCGGACAGGGTTGGCAGACTGCTAAGTCGGCAGGGATGTTGCAGGCAGTTTGCTCTGTGGCGGCTTGGGAGGTCTGTTCGCGCAGACTACACGGACAGCAGCAGCGGTCTGTCAGGCAGGCGAATACTCAGCAGGCAGTTGGATCCCAGGAAATAACCGGGCGGATAAAAATCCTATCCGCGGAGTCCGGCATGAAGCAGACTGATGAACTGGAGCTCGGCAGACCGGTTTGGCAGTTGCCTTGGTCTTGATCTAGTGAAGCGGCAAGTGGAAGCCGCGGAGACCGCTGGTCAGTGCGGATAGAAGCTAGAGGTCGCCCGGTATGGCGGGCTAGATCCAGTGTCCGCCAGTAAGTGCGGACTGGCCCTTGTGGCCAGTTGACTGGACTTGGTGGGTTCTGAACCAAGTCCAGGTTGGCTCAGTCCGTGGAGATCGCGCAGTGGAGCGCGGGCTGCTTTCTCAGTCCGCCAAGCCTAGTAGAAGCGTTGTTGCCTTGATTACTAGCTTGGGGATATGCGGACTGGAGGATTGCCTGTGCAAGAGCGTACGGACTGGAGCTGGAGTCCGCTGAGTTCGGTTTAGCCTTGTGATGAGGTTATGAATTCAGGAATATGGATTGGAGTCTGCTGTATAAGAAGACTGGATCGGCGTGTCCGCTGAGTCCGACAGTGCCTTGGAGATGACGCAATGCACTCGGGATGTGCGGACGGAAGCCGGGTGTCCGCTGAGTCCGGCATGTGCCTTGATGGCGAGGCTGCGGGTTCGGGTTATGCGGGCTGGTGCTGAGTCCGCGGATTAGCTGACATAGCTGTTCTGGAGTCCGGCTGTGGTGGTCCTGGCTTGGCCTTTGGCGGCAAGGCAGGCTGGATATTGGAGTCCGGCCTTGGGGAAGCTGGGGCGGACTGGCTATCTGCACAGGAGCAGCGAACTGGAGTGTGTGTCCACGGGCTGGCGGACACACTTGTTCTTGCTGCGGGATGTGGCAGTGTTCCTATCGGTTAGGGCGGTGACCATACTCATCATCGTGCCTATAAATAGGACCCATGGCACATCAGGAAAATCTCTCGATAGACGGAACCAAAGTAAGTGAACAGTATTGAGCTCGCGTAAGTTGCTGCGGACTGGACCTTGGTGTCCGCGCGGTTTGAGAGTTGACTGGGTTGTGCTGTGCAGGTTGTGCGGATAGCGCTGGAAAGCTAAGACTTGGCTCTGATTGTGGTCAGGGACAGTGCGTACTCTGCGGTAAGCAACAGGCGGTAAACAACAAGTCGCGGATAGCGACTAGGCAGTCTTCTCTTTGGCAACTTGGTTCGAGGTTCAGGAAGTCGCCTGCTTCAGGCGGACTGTTCCATTTGGTGGCGCAGCGTGTGCGGTCTGGCGGCTAGGCGACCTCGCAGTCAGGAGGCCTGCAGATCGACGGTGAAGAGCTAGCATTGGAAAGGGGTGAGTCCGCGTGGCTTGGGTTGCGGTCTGGCGACCTGCCAGACTGAGCGGACTCCACAGTAGTAGACCGGCGGCTTGTTGATTGAGTCCGCGCGGCTTGTTTTGTTTCTTGTCTTTGTAACTGTCTCTGCTCTCCTGGTTTGGGTTGTTGGTGAAGCATGTCTCTCCATGTATGTCTTGCCTGATAAAGAAGTTTGCTCTTGATCAATTAAGACGCTTGTGATGCATGTGTTGCTGGTTGTTACTGCTTTGTTGATATAATCCATGCTAACTCCAAGATCCGGGAATTCGTTCAACATTATAAGTGGGCGTGTCCTCCTCTGGTCTGTTGAGTTTTCAACAGGGTATCCGAGGAGGCGTATGCGGGTTTGTTGAAATTTTAACAAAAGCTCATTGGTTTGGTTTTTGAGCACCTTATCAAAAGCTCATTGGTGCCCAGGACACCTGATCAACTCATCCTGCAGTGGATTCCTACCTAGGGTGGTAGAAGAGTGGATGTACCCAGGTTGATTGGGGAACCACTATAGCTCCTTGTGTCATCTGGTTGCATGTGTTTCTTTTATTTCTGGCTGTGCTTTATGATTGCTTTGTGATTGCTTTGTGATTATTCTGAGTTTAGATTTTCTTTATATTATTTGCTTCCCTGTTCACTTAGGATTACAATAACTATTGTAAAAAGTTTTTACCAAGCACCATACTCTATTCACCCCCCTCTAGAGTATATCAGATCTAACTTGCACTTTCATCCTAGTCCAGGAGGTCCCAGGGTACGCGCTGATGCTCGCCTTCACCCTGGGGCTGAGGCCGGGATTCTTCAGTATGGAGTTGAAGAGAGTGCACCCCTCTCCTTTGAGGAGCCCATGGAGAGGGCGGCGAAAGAGATAGACTTCGAGAGGGCAAATCCAGCGTTCGCTAGGAAGTTGGCCAGGCTGGCGGAAGATGATGTAAAGGAGCCTGCAGTAGGAAGGCAGAAGGAGCTAAGAGAGCAGAGGGAGCAAAGAGAAGAAAGAAGGAGGGAAGAACCCCGAGGACATGGGCAACAGTAGGGATGGGGGTCCGGGAGCCGAACAACCGGTTGGGTTGGAGGACCCAGGAGGGTCGCCCCCATGGTCAAGGAGGAGGCTACCAGGGAAGAGATAACTTATGAGAACCCAGGAGGTTCGACCATCCGGCGTGGAGGCTGGAGCCAAGGGGTCACATCCCCCCGCCGCAAGAGGCCATGGAGGTGGGCAGAGGAAGAGGAGCAAGGAGAGGAGTTCGAGGAGCTGGGAGAAGAGGAGGAGGAGAAGGAAGAAGGGGTAGGGCGGCGTTGCTCTTTTGTGACTTACACCAGGAGGAGGGTCACTCGACGGCCACCTGCCCTGAGTTCTTAGAGATGAGAGAAGTAAGAGGAGCAGGGAGGCATGATCCGCCGGTTAGGATTGTGGAAGTACAACAGGGGGAGATGGAGGATAGATGTGAAGACCGGGTAGACGTGGGAACCCGGGGTGGAATCGGGGTAATCCACGGAGGAGTGGGGATCGAGGCAACCCGCAAGGGGAGCCTTCAGACCATGTACCGAAGGGGGGTCGCCTCTACCTCCCAGGCTCCCCCGCCGGAAGAAAAGATCACCTTCTCGTCAGCGGTCATGCCGGACTATGAAGATTCGTTCTGTGATGCCCTGGTGATCCAGACGGTGGTGGAGAATGTCACGGTCTCGAGGATACTGGTGGACAACGAGAGCTCAGTAAATGTTATCTTCAAGAAGGCCTTTGATGAGATGAGGGTTGAGGGGAAAAGGATCTTGGATTCGGATGGACCGATGTTCGGATTCTCTGGAGAGAGGAAGGAAGTAGAAGAAGGAGTAGGGCTGCATGTGAAGTTGGTAGGCATGTCACAGAACTGCAGGTTCCTGACAGTGGACGCTCCGAGCAGTTATAACGCCATCTTTGGGCGTCCCCTCATCAGCGCATTTCGCTGCGTCCCATTCTCTTTCCACCAATATCTTAAGTTCAATAACAGAGGGGTACAGGTTAGGATCAGGGGGATCCGAACGTGGCGAGACAATGTTATGTGACGGCGGTCAACACCGTGTCCTGGATGGCCGAGCAGAAGAGATAGAGAGGGAGATGGCAGAGCAGGAGGAGGACGTCGAGGAAGAGGGGATGAGCCTAGAGGAGGCAAGGAAGGAGGTTGGGGAGAAGCAGGAGAAAGCTGAGAGAGAGGCTCAGAGGGGCGTGGAGGTCGAGCAGCAGCGGGAGAGCCCGGAGGAGGCGATGGAAGTAGAAGAGCAAGTAGCAGAAGGAGTGGAGAGAGGCCCAGAGGGGCGTGGAAGTCGAGCAGCAGCAGGAGGGGCCGGAGGAGGCGATGGAGGTTGAAGAGGAAGTAGGAAGGGAGGAGTTGGAGCAAGAAGAAGAAGCAAGGGTCGGCTGGGAGCAGTCGCGGCTGGAGCCGGCCGAGGAAGTAGTGGAGATGGAGATCTTCACCAGCACAGGGCAGGAGCAGAGGGTGCGGGTCAGCGGAGGCTTGAGTCCCGAGGACCGGGAGCGAGTGCGGGCCTGCATTCAAATCAACATCGACATCTTCGCTTGGAGCGTGGCAGACATGTCGGGCATCGACGCGGACGTGGCTTGTCACTGCCTGAAACTGGACCCCCGCACTCACCCCATATGCCAAAAGATGAGAGCCATCGCCTCCAAGCTGGTGGAACCCATCCGTGAAGAGGTCAGTAAGCACCTGGAGGCCGGCTTCATCTCAGAGATCCAGTATCCAGGATGGATCTCCAATGTGGTAATGGTTAAGAAAGGGGGTGGGAAATGATGAATGTGTATCGATTTCTCTTTGTTAAATAAATCATGCCCTAAGGATTGCTACCCCCTGCCTCGGATCGACGCGCTGGTTGATTCAGCCGTCGGTTTTTCTGTTATGAGCTTTTTGGATGCTTTTTCAGGTTATCACCAGATCTGGATGCACCCTCCCGATGTCAAGGATGTTTCCTTCATCACGAGGGAAGGATGCTTCAGTTATAAAATGATGCCTTTTGGGTTGAAGAACACATGGGCTACATACCAACACATGATGGATCAGGTCTTCCAACATCAAAGGGGGAGAAACTTGGAGGTCTATGTCGACGACCTGATGATCAAGAGCAAGTGCGTGGATTCGCACCTGAAGGATCTAGAAGAAACATTCTCCACCCTGCGGAGATTCATGATGAGGCTGAACCACTTGAAGTGTGCCTTCAGGGCCAGCCGCAAGAAGTTTCTTGGGCATCTCTTGACTCCGGCAGGGGTGGAACCCAACCCGAATAAGGTAAAGGCCATCCTGGATTTGGAATCACCTCGCGATGCCAAGGAGGTCCAGCGCTTGACAGGCAAACTGGCTGGGCTGAGCAGGTTCCTCTCCAGGTCAGGAGACAAGTGTTCTTCATTCTTCAAGGTGCTGCGAGGGAACCAATGGTTTGAGTGGACCGCCGAGTGCGAAGAAGCCTTCTACGGGCTGTAGAGACAGCTCTCTCAGGCTCCTCTGCTTCAGAGCCCAAAGTAAGGGGAGGACCGGACCATGTACCTTGGAGTAGGAGCGGAGGCGGTGAGCTCCTTCCTAGTAAGGGAAGAAGGAAAGAAGCAACTGCCAATCTACTATGTCAGCCGGATCTTGAAGAAGGCAGAGCTCCACTACCCCATCCTTGAAAAGTTGGCTTACGCTTTGGTCGTCTCTGCAAGGAAACTCTGGCCATATTTTCAAGCACACTCGATTAGGGTGGTGACCGACCATCCTCTTTGCAAGATCTTTGAAGGGGTAGAGCACTCGGGAATACTTGCCAAGTGGTCCATCAAACTAAGCGAGTTTGACATGTCTTTTGTTCCGAGACTCTCCATTAAGGCGCAAGCGGGGGAGGACTTTCTGGCGGACTATGTTGTCGAAGTCGAGGAGGGAGAGCAACAGCCACAGGAAGCGTGGAAGATGATGGTTGATGGGGCCTCGGGAAAACATTCCCTTGGGGGAGGAGTGGTGCTGATAAGCCCCCAGGGGGTCGCGATAGAGCAGGCGGAGGCTTACCACTTTCCGGTGACCAATAACCAAGCAGAGTATGAGGCCGTGATCGCTGGCCTTCGCTTGGCAAAGGAGATTGAGATCCAGAATGTGGAGGCCTTCACTGACTCAATGGTAGTAGCGTCACAGATCCAATGAGAGTTTGAAGCTCGGGAGCCTACCCTTATAAAATACCTATCCAAGATAAGGGCGATCATCGGTGGGTTCCGGTCATTCTCAATCCAGCATGTCCTCAGGGAGGAGAGAGCGGCCGCCGATCGACTGGAGAAGTTTAGACCTCAGGGAGGAGGGATCCTGACTGAACTTTTTCGGCCAGCAATTGAGGAAGGGGAGTTGATCGAGGTAGGTCAGCGATCCTCGTGGGTGGACCCGTTGGTAACCTTCCAGACCACATGCAGGCTGACAAAAGAGGTTAAGGATGCAAAGAGCTTCAGGCGCAAGGCGGCTCATTACCTGATGATAGAAGGGGGTTTGCATCGTAAGATGTTGTCAGGGCTCCTGGCAAGATGTGTAACCGAAGAAGAGGTCCCAAGGATCTTGGGAGAGGTGCACTCGGGCGAGTGCGGCAGTCATTCTGGAGGTAGGCTGTTGGATGCAAGTGTGGTCAGGCAGGGGTACTTCTAGCCCACCCTAAGGAAGGATACCGCGGAGTTTGCAAGGAGGTGTCAAAAATGCCAGCTCTGCGCCCCACTCCAGCTCTTGGCAGCTCAAAGGCTCTGAAGCATCACGACACCATGGCCGTTCTCTATCTGGGGGATGGATTTAGTTGGGCCTTTTCATCCGGCTAGTGGGCAAAGGAGGTTCCTCCTGGTCATGGTCGATTACTTCTCAAAGTGGTTGGAGGTTAAGGCCTTGGCCAAGGTCACCTCGCAAGTCATAAGGAACTTCGTCTGGGGGGAGATCATATACAGACACAGGCTGCCTCAAGCGATAGTGACAGATAACGGTCTCCAGTTTGCCAGTGAAGAGTTCATCAGCTTCTGCGCCCAACTGGGGATAGATCTCAGATTTGCCTCTGTCCACCACCCCCGGAGCAACGACCAGGTGGAAGCGGCAAACAAGATTATTGTGAACCTGCTCAAGAAGAAAGTTGAAAACTTAAAGGGAAATTGGGTGGAGCATCTTCCCTCAGTCCTATGGGCCTTGCGAACGACTCCAAACACGGCCACCAGTGAGACCCCCTTCAAGCTCTCTTACGGGTGTGAGGCGGTCCTACCAGTGGAGTTTGAGGTTCGGTCCCCGCGGGTCGCAGCCGCAGGCGAAGGAGACGAGACGTGGAGGTTGGAGAACGAGGAGGGGTTACACCTCTCGCTAGACATGGTGGAAGAGCTGCGGGACATGGCAGCCATCAGGCAAGAGGAGATTAAGCGGCGGATGGCCAAGTATTTTGATAAGCATGTCAGGGTCAAGCAGTTTGTCGAAGGAGATCTGGTGCTGAGAAAGGTTGACGCGGCAGGAAGGTCGGCTCCCGTGGGCAAGCTCAACCCGAACTGGGAAGGGCCTTACATAGTGAAGGAAGTACTTGGAACAGGAGGTTACTACCTCCAAGACGTGGAGGGGAGGGCCTTAATACACACCTGGAGCGGCGATGACCTAAAACGCTTCTACCCATAAGATGGGGAGGGTGTAATTATGTATCCAAAATCAAGCTTGTTATACTACATCAATTGACTTGTTTTTCTCTTTCCTATTGCGAAATTTTTATGATAGGATGTAATTATGTGTTTTGTAATACCCCGAGCTAGGCTCGACCACAGGTAGACCCGTTGCGCAGGCTCTCATCTATCTGGCAGGTCCGAAGGCTCGCCTGTGGGGGATAAGTCTGGTTTCTGGAAACTTTATCGGCACCCCGAGCTCGGCTCGACCCCAGGTAGACCCGCTGCGCAGGCTCTCATCTAGCTGGCAGGTCTGAAGGCTTGCCTGTGGGGGATAGGTCTGGCTTATGGAGATTTCATTGGCACCCCGAGCTAGGCTCGGCCCCAGGTAGACCCGCTGCGCAGGCTCTCATCTAGCTGGCAGGTCCGAAGGCTCGCCTGTGGGGGATAGGTCTGGTTTGTGGAAACTTCATCGGCACTCCGAGCTTGGCTCGGCCCCAGGTAGACCCGCAGCGCAGGCTCTCATGTAGCTGGCAGGTCCGAAGGATCGCCTGTAGGGGATAGGTCTGGTTTGTGGAAACTTCATCGGCACCCCTAGCTCGGCTCGGCCCCAGGTAGACCCGCTGCGCAGGCTCTCATCTAGCTGGTAGGTCTGAAGGCTCGCCTGTGGGGGATAGGTCTGGTTTGTGGAAACTTCATCGGCACCCCGAGCTCGGCTCGGCCCCAGGTAGACCCGCTGCGCAGGCTCCCATCTAGCTGGCAGGTTCGAAGGCTCGCCTGTGGGGGATAGGTCTGCTTTGTGGAAACTTCATCGGCACCCTGAGCTCGGCTCGGCCCCAGGTAGACCCGCTGCGCAGGCTCTCATCTAGCTGGCAGGTCCGAAGGCTCGCCTGTGGGGGATAGGTCTGGTTTGTGGAAACTTCATCGGCACCCCGAGCTCGGCTCGGCCCCAGGTAGACCCGCTGTACAGGCTCTCATCTAGCTGGCAGGTCCGAAGGCTCGCCTGTGGGGGATAGGTCTGGTTTGTGGAAACTTCATCGGCACCCCGAGCTCGGCTCGGCCCCAGGTAGACCCGCTGCGCAGGCTCTCATCTAGCTGGCAGGTCTAAAGGCTCGCCTGTGGGGAAAAGGTCTGGTTTGTGGAAACTTCATCGACACCCCGAGCTCGGCTCGACCCTAGTTAGACCCGCTGCGCAGGCTCTCATGTAGCTGGCAGGTCCGAAGGCTCGCCTGTGGGGGATAGGTCTAGTTTGTGGAAACTTCATCGGCACCCCGAGCTCGGCTCGGCCCTAGGTAGACCCGCTGCGCAGGCTCTCATCTAGTTGACAGGTCCGAAGGCTCGCCTGTGGGGGATAGGTCTGGTTTATGGAAACTTCATCGGCACCCCGACCTCGGCTCATCCCCAGGTAGACCCGCTGCGCGGGCTCTCATCTAGCTGGAAGGTCCGAAGGCTCTCCTGTGGGGGACATGTCTGGTTTGTAGAAACTTCATTGGCACCGCGAGCTCGGCTCGGGCCCAGGTAGACCCGCTGCGCAGGCTCTCATCTAGCTGGCAGGTCTGAAGGCTCACCTGTGGGGGATAGGTCTGGTTTGTGGAAACTTCATCGGCACCCCGAGCTCGGCTCGGCCCTAGGTAGACCTGCTGCGCAAGCTCTCATCTAGCTGGAAGGTCCGAAGGCTCGCCTGTGGGGGATAGGTCTGGTTTGTGGAAACTTAATCGGCACCCCGAGCTCGGCTCGGCCCTAGGTAGACCCTCTGCGCAGGCTCTCATCTAGCTGGCAGGTCCAAAGGCTCGCCTGTGGGGGATAGGTCTGGTTTGTGGAAACTTCATCGGCACCCCGAGCTCGGCTCGGCCCCAGGTAGACCCGTTGCGCAGGCTCTCATCTAGCTGGCAGGTCCGAAGGCTCGTCTGGGGGGATAGGTCTGGTCTGTGGAAACTTCATCGGCACCCCGAGCTCGGCTCGGCCCCAGGTAGACCCGCTGCGCAGGCTCTCATCTAGCTGGCAGGTCCGAAGGCTCACCTGTGGGGGATAGGTCTAGTTTGTGGAAACTTCATCGGCACCCCGTGCTCGGCTCGGCCCCAGGTAGACCCACTGCGCAGGCTCTCATCTAGCTGGCAGGTCCGAAGGCTCGCCTGTGGGGGATAGGTCTGGTTTGTGGAAACTTCATCGGCACCCCGAGCTCGGCTTGGCCCTAGGTAGACCCGCTGCGCAGGCTCTCATCTAGCTGGCAGGTCCGAAGGCTCGCCTGTGGGGGATAGGTCTGGTTTGTGGAAACTTCATCGGCACCCCGAGCTCGGCTCGGCCCCAGGTAGACCCGCTGCGCAGGCTCTCATCTAGCTGGCAGGTCCAAGGCTCACCTGTTGGGGATATGTCTGGTTTGTGGAAACCTCATCGGCACCCCGAGCTCGGCTCGGCCCCAGGTAGACCCGCTACGCAGGCTCTCATCTAGCGGGTTGGTCCGAAGGCTCGCCTCGCCTGTGGGGGATAAGTCTGGTTTGTGGAAACTTCATCGGCACCCCGAGCTAGGCTCGGCCCCAGGTAGACCTGCTGCGCAGGCTCTCATCTAGCTGGCAGGTCCGAAGGGTCGCCTATGGGGGATAGGTCTTGTTTGTGGAAACTTCATCGGCGCCCCGAGCTCGGCTCGGCCCCAGGTATACCCGCTGCGCAGGCTCTCGTTAGCTGGCAGGCCCGAAGGCCCGCATGTGGGAGGGAAGTTTTTGATCGTAGGAGACACTTCGACTCGGATGTTCTGAGCAGGGCAAGAAACGCACCTGGAACACGGAATGAAAAGAGGTAGGATCCCTTCAGGCAGGAGAGGTCTCGGCAAGGAGAGGTCTCGGTGGGGAGGTCTCCGCCAAGGATATCTCGCCGAAGGAAGTTCTCGGCGGGAAGGCTCCTGACAAAGTATCCTTGGTCAAACAGTGGGAAGTGCTGGGTGGAAGGATCGGCCAGTTCGCGCATGGATCCCGACTATCCATCGCTAAGGGAGACTACCCTAGGGGGGCAAGGGCCTCGGCGGAAGCATGCTTGAGAAGCACTCGGCCTCAACAGTTGTATCAAACACATTTACAATCAAAAAAAGGAAAAGAGGACATACAAACGTTTACAAAATATTTACAATGTATTTACTCAATGTAATTACATGTCTAGAGCATCTCGCTCATTACAACCAAAAGAGAAAAGAAAGGGGGGCCCTTCAGGGAGACGCGATGTACCCCTTCGAGCTCTCACTTGAACTCCCGTGAGAGCTCTCGCCTGAGCCCTCCCCGGATGTCTCACCACCCGCGGTTGGGGATTTTGGGACATCCGAAGACGGGAAATTGGGCGCAACTGGGGGCTTCGGGACGGGCTCGAAGATCCAAGGGACGAGCTGACGAGCAGTGACAGACTTGCCTCTCTCGTCCAAGCAACCTACATCTCACAGCGTCTCCAGGGTCAACTTGACCGTCGCTTGAGCGTTGGCCTGTAGGAGCTTGTTGATGTCATATTCTGAATAGTGGTGACTCCTCAACCTTTCGTCCAGCGGAGGAGGAGGAGGGACCGCAGTCGCGTCCATGCGCCGGAGCTCGTCCCTCAGCAGGACATTCTCGTATCGCGTCTGGGCTAGCTCTGCGCGAAACGCCACGGCCTGAGCGGAATCCTGCATAGCGAGAGGTTAGCATGAGTGGAAAAAGGTTGAAATCTACAGTGGCGAGAGAAAATGCCGCGAAAGGTCTCGCTTACCTCTTCCGCCGAGCGCGAGGACAACAGTTGCTTAGCATCTGCCAGCTCTTTCTTCAAGGCAGCCGCCTGAGCCACCGCCTCCTCCCTTACTTTGAACATATCTTGGAAGTTGCGGTCGATAGTGATACTTCGACGCGCGCACATATGCGCAAGCTCGATCCCGCGCATCAGGGCCCGGGTGGAGTCGTAGGCCAGGAGCCGTGTGGTCATTTTATCGTAGATGCTGGCGTTCTCCCGGCTGTAAAGGACGTAGCCCAAGGAGAAGGCCTCACTGGTGACTTCCTCTCGCTCCACCCAGCTGGGCAAAAGAGACGAGATCGAGACCCTGTTGGTATCAGGGTCCCACTGAAGCATCAGTTTATTTTCCGCATCAAGGCACTTCGTGCCAAGACCAAAATTACGATGACCCCGCGACACCTCTCTAGGCGTAGACTGAGCGGAGGTCTCGACAGAGGCTCCCTCGCCATCTGCCCCATCGGGGGCCGGGGGGTTCTCGGCAGGTGCCTCGGCGCCACTCCTGGTAACAACAATCTCGCAGGCGGCCTGCAAGATCTCTTCAAAGGAACGGCCTGGAGCGGGAGGTCGGGAGGGCGGAACTGCTACCGCTTTTCCCTTCTCGGCTGCGGTTATTTTGGGTCTCTTGAGCGCTGGGGGCAAAGGGACGTCGGGCTTCCGCTTCCCGGCGCTGATCGAAGGAAGCGGGGCCGGCTCGTCCTGGCAAGCTTGAGCCGCGGACTTCGCGAGAGCCAGTGGATCTCTCACGGTTTGGCTCTCAGTAGCATGAGCCTCGTTGAAGGGTTGGCGCAGGGGGATCTATCGCTCTCCTATAGAGGCGACAGCACTCAGCACTAATCTTAAAAGGGGGGGGGGGGAATAGCGAGTCAAAGGCGAGACCGTACCTTCGCCCGGGGGCACGGGGGGGGGGGGGGGGGGGGGAAGCAAATCGACGCCCCGCCGGAGGAACTGGACGTCGAAATCCTTGGTTCCGAAGAACTCAAGGAGGGCGCTCTCGCGCAAGCCCAAGGAGGGCGGCTTGCAGGCGGCGTCGTCATACTGAATGGGCGCGAGAGGAACGTTGCCGAAATCGCCGGAAACAAAAACGAACTTCTCGCCCAGTGATGGTGCTTATTGGCGAGACCGGTGGTCTTGAGCAGCTGCCCCGAGAAGAAGACCACCCCTCCCTTAGCGCGGAAGGTAAACATCTTTCGAAAGATGGGGAGGCTGAACTCGATCCTCTCGGATCGCATGTAGTAGATGAACGCCACAAGGATAGCGACCGAGTTGCGATTCAGCTGCGCAGGAACCACTCCATAGTATCGGAGGGCCTGGCGCATCTCTGGCCAGAGGGGGAGGCGGAAGCCCACCTCTACATGCTCAAGGAGAATGGCGAGCTCCCCCTCCCCCGCATTGTTCACCCTGTCGCGGTTGCTAGGGTTTCGCGCGGTGAAACCGGCGGAAATATAGCGGGACTGAATTAGTTGGAACTCCTCCATGGTTAGGCTACAAGAGGGGAACTGATGCTTTTGGAAGGCTTCCGCGCAATTGGAGCGTCCTCTCTTCCGCCCGACATTGTGCTTGTGGGGTTGAGGGCGAGGTCTTCAGAAGAGAGACGAGAGCAAGAGCTAAGCGAGAACGGGAGAGGAAAGCGGAAGCAAGCATGAGCTCTCGGCAAACCGCGAAAGCGACGAGGAAAAAAGCAAGGGTTTCGGATCGGAGAAATAAATATGGTAGGTGGACGCCCCTATTTATAGAAAATCGCAGTCATGATGGCTATTCCCAAAAAGGCGGAGGGGGTACAGCCGTCATGCCCTAAGTCGGCGACGCCTCGGTTTACCGGCCAAGATTGACAGCGACTGACCGACAAAATAGATTAATACAATAATTCGGGGAAGACATGCGACAAACGAATCTAGCGGAAGCCGGAGTCACTCTCGCCGAGCGAGAACCGGATAATAATAATAATAATAAGTTATAAGTTGACTGATAAGAAAATAACAGGGTATATTGGGGAAGGGGAAGTCCAGGGGGTAAGAAAGGATGAGACTTCGCGAATCAATAAGGTTCTCACCGCCATCGTCCTCGTTCCCGCTGCCTAGTCCTCGGTGGCGCCTGCGGGTTGAAATAGGATGATAGGACGGTGCATCCTAGGTTGATTTGGCGGGACTGGTCTCAGATCCGCGCAATACACCTCTCGGGAGAGGACTCAGCGGTAGGCCCACCTGGCCGATCCGTCTCGCCTACGAAGTAATCTCGCTCCAGAGCCTCCAGCCTCTTCTCCACCGATTGGCAGAACTCTCTCGCCGCAGAGCCATGGGCCCGCTCCCGCCATATAAGCTTCGACAGGATGGCGGCAACCCTCTTCCCCCGCCTTTTAGTGCTCCCGGCACCGGTCAAGATTTCCTCCATCTCGTCAGACGAAGGGAAGGGGGAGCTCTCGCCATCCTCCCCATCTCTGTCTTCGTCGTCATCTTCATCTTCATCCTCTGCGTCAGCTCCCGACCGCGAGCCCGGATACCCTGACAAAAGAGTTCCACAGTCATGGCGAGAGCTAAGCAATAATTATGAGGAGCATATCGCATGCCTGCAGTATGGCGAGAACCGCCGGCCGACGGCAGGCGAGAAGGCCCAGCCCCCCCCCCCCCTCAGTTCCATAGAGGAGGTGGAGCGGCTTTCCTTTTCCCGGGGGGAAGATTTTACGCGTGGTGATCCCGGCTTGTCCAGAAGCAGGGGGAGTCGTCCTCTCCCGCGGGATGGCTGGCATCCTGGGGAGCTACGGTGGATTCGATAGCCACCCCTCCCACCGGTAGGGTGGGATTAGCCGCAGGGGCAGGCAAGTTAGCGACCCTCGCTTTGTTTTCCCGGGTGGCGAGACCCGGTTTAGCGGAAGTTGTTGCTGCGAAAAGACAATTCAGCAATCTGAGACTGAGTTAGGAGTGATAGAGTGGAAAAGATACCTGCAGTCCTCGGGGGGTCATCTGGAGGAGTGACCTCCGAGACCTGCCGTTTATTCTCAGGAGGACGAGATGACGAGTCCAAGGGCTCCTGCGGGGGCCTGACGTCGTCATGGGCCGTTTCCTGCGAGAAGTACCGCGTCAGTTACAAATCCTCTTGCGTAAACAGCTAGTGGTTGCAATGATTAGCGAGTCAGAGACATACCTTCAGCAGAGAAGGATCATCCGCACGGCTTGGGGTCGGGGTAGGCGAGCCCCTGTTGTTGTAAGACAGGTCTCGCTGGACCACCTTCGCCCTCTTCTTCTCTTTCTCTTTATTCTTTAGCTGAGAGGGCTCAGCGGCTGACGACTTTCTCGCCAGCCAAGGGGCAACCAAGGCGCAGTTAGCCTTGGCTCGCGCCTAGGCCACATTGATACGGTCTTGAAGGTCCTGCGGGAGCGGTTTGTCAATACGCTTGGAACGCATTGTCGAGGGAAGCGAGAACTCGGACAAGGAGCGACGATTCGGGGGCGGATTTACGGCCGTCTATCAGCATATATATATATATATATATATATATATATATATATATATATATATATATATATATATATATATATATATATAGCCACGGTACGACCCATCAAAAGATTCTCTGATGATGACACATGCTCATCGAATATTTACGGGTTGGACGTGTCTTTTCGAGCGCAGAGCTAGCTCAAAAAGAGGGGGGATTGTGTACAACCCCATATTCGCTGAGTAGGACCCGGAGACACCAACGATCAGGATTGGACTAGCTTCGGGCTCCCGCCCTGAATAAGTTCCCGCCCATGAGTGGGTGGGAACGCTTGCACTCGTGCCAAGCTCCCGCCTTGGAGGAGCTCTCTCCCATAAGCAGGCAAGATTGCTTGCGCCAAGCTCTGAACAGGGAGGTTCTCGGCTCAGAGTTCTCGCCGAGTGGGGCCCAGGGCCCGGGGTAAAATTACCTAATTACCCTCAGGTAAAATTACCCATATACCCTCAGGGGCTGCATTTAATACTTTATAAACAGCGGGTTTTGACTATTGGCAGGCCAGCTAAGGGTATTTCGGTAATCTCAGGTCAGCAAAAGGCTATAAATAGACCCATAAGGGCTCCTTAGAAAGCAAGCTCTCATTATCCTCCAAATCTCCAGTGCTTTATGAGGAGCTCCTAGCCCACCTTTTGGCTTTGGAGGGGAAGCTCTCAGAGATCTTCCGGGTGTGAGGTGGGACCTCCCTGCTGAGGCTTTGGGTCAGTCTTAGGTCCTTTGCAGCTAGTCGAGGGTCGAGGCTCGAGAGAAGTAGGTGTTGGCTGCACCCTAGTTTTGAACTCCCGTTGAGGTCATTTTTGGCTTCAACAATATATATGTTAATAGATATATATATTATATATATATATATTAATTTTAGACAGCGGTTCTTTATAAGGACCGCAGTCTGAAGTTATTAATATATATATATACAGCACTTTACATAGCGGTTTTCTAAGAATCGCTGTCTAAAGTTTTATATATATAACATTAGTAAAAATAGTCGCGACTCATGATATTGACGTGATGAACATTCGTTGGGTTGAAAACTTGAAATAGAATCTGATTTATGTCTGAATGTGTCTAAATAAAAACTAAATTGTATTTGGTTGGATCCAAATTAACACATTTATTTTTTTTCCCGAAATTTTGGACCCGGGCACATGCCCGGGTGTGCCCGTGAATAGTTCCGCCCCTGACCTTATTGTGAATGAGATTGTCCTTAATCTTGAGTTACGGAATAGCAGTCATGACTTTTCTTTTGTTGGAAGGTCATTAGAAGGTCATTCGTGTCGTTGGCTCAAAAAAATCTAGTCAAAGAGATGATGAGTTTGGTTGTAGAAGAGTGATCTCCTAGCTTGGAGAAACGACGAGTCGACATATTAGGTACCTAGTGGATGTGTTCCTTTTCCTGCAGATGAGATTAAAAATTCCTACATGCGTGATGACTATCAAAGGGGTCAAAAACTTCCAAAAGTACAATTGGCCAAAGGCCGTCCACAAATTCTTGCATAGGCATCAAATAGTTCAGTTAAGCGTCAGGAATGCTATGCGAGAAGTAGGCGAGAATTTGGGTTGTTTCGAAGGTTACTCTGTGGTGCTTCTGGTAAGTGATACATAGTTATGTTATTTAATAATTTACATTGTTCTTACCATATTGCATTGCGGGAACGAATCAACAAGCATATGAGAATACAATTGGGTGTTGACTAAATAGCAAGACCAATGATCTGCTGATACTCATCAAAAATGAGTTACAGTGCCAAGTTCTGATTTAATTTCCAAAGCAGACTCATGTTTGATGATCAGGTTTTATCAAACTAACTCAATTTTTATAAGTGAGTTGTTTGTGTGCGGCGTGTCTTTTTTATCTCTATTTTGTGTTATATGTGAGAACCAAATTAAAGAATATAGGATCTTAGGAGGGTGCACTTCTAGGGGAAGAGGAGGATTCAGATTTCGAGCTTATTAAGAAAAGAAAAGCGAAGGTATTTTGTAACATGACCAATGTTAACATATCCATTAAAGTTAATATTAAGTGCTTCTTAAACTTAACAATCTAAACATATTGTATGCATTTCTTTGTAGGTGAAGTGGAAGAAAAGCGTCTCCAAGTTCATCAGCGAAAGTCTGGAGGTCAGAGAGGAGCAAGGATAAATGTTAGAGGAGAAGAGAATGGAGAAGGAGAAAAGAAAAAAAGGAGAAGATATTGTTGAGTAGGATTAAGAGGGAGAATGAGGAAATGCTGAGGGCAACCAAGGGTTGGAGTGGTATGGAGGATCAACTCCGGTCTGCAATTGATGAGGTTAGGAGGGTGGTCCAATCCCTAAGAAGTTTTTGCGAGTTGTGGTTCTTGACATTTCAGTGCAAGCACGCAAGTGCATCACCCGCACCATCCCCCGCACTATCTCCCGAGCCATCTCCCACACCATCGTCCAAACCTTCCACAGTCAGTCCTACTATCGATACCACCCCTACTTTTACTCTCGAGATGACTCTTGTTAATTCCACACCTCGGGTCATTCCAAGTAGTCTGATACGAAATGTAAAGCCGAGGTTTTATAGAAAGACGAAGAACGTGGGTACTCCAAAAGATAGAGTAAAGGTGAAGTTCGAGGCTACTTACCCTGGCAGAGCTCTAATAACCGCTTACCAACATGAAATTATAGATTTTCTTCTTATGCGGTTTTTAGAAAGGTACCAGTCTTCTTCTGCAAATCAAAATTCTTATACTTTTATGATGAGTACTTTATTTTCCTTATCGCAGTAATCGAATAATCTTCCATAGAAAGAATAGACTATTGAATAGAGCATTAGTTGATGACTTACTTAGAGCTGGTTGGTTGTCGGACATCCATTTAAATGCTTATGCACTAGTTTTAATTGCTCGAAGGAAGAGATCGTTGAATCAATTTAAAAGTTTTTTTATACATTTCTCCTGATCAAGTCGTAGTAAATTTGAAAAAATTTCAATCTTTTTATAAAAATAAATTTCAATTAACACTTTAATGCAGTACTACAAGATGAACTGTTGGGTACATTGGTAATTGTGTACCTGATTTGAAGAAGCTCTTTCAATTCAATGATATACACAAATTTTGTATTTGATGTATGTTGAGTTTACTTGTGCGGGCTTCATGTTGAAGGAAAAATAAACTAAGTACAAAAGTGTTGAGACATTAGTCAAGTGTCGACACCTTTGTAAAAGCAGTGCTGAGACAAGGAATCAAGTTATGTCGACACTCAGGACTAGTGTCGACACCATTATTCATGTAGTGCTAAGACAAAAAAGTTGTGTCGGCACTCAGGACTAGTGTCGACACACATCACACAAGTTATGCCGAGACTGAAAGCAATCTGTGTCAACACCTGGGACTTGTGTTGACACCGATAGTCAAGAAACAAGCTATGTCGACACTCAGTACTAGTGTGGACACATTTCTCACAAGCTATGCAGAGACAAGAAACCAGCTGTGTTGACACTCAGGACTAGTGTCGACACTCAGGACTAGTGTCAACACATTTCTCACAAGCTATGCCGAGACAAGACACCAGCTCTGTTGGCACTCAAAACTAGTGTCGACACATGTTACACATGTTGTGTTAAGATAAGAAGCTAGCGGTGTCAACACACTCAATTGTTGTCGACATCCCTATAAGAGAAGTATCGACACCCAGGACTGGTGTCGACATAATATAAGTATAGAAGTGTCAACACTCAGAACTGTGTCAACACTCAGAACTGTGTTAACATCTTAATGCAGAATCTTTTAAGACAGAAATTCTTCTAAGTCCAGAATTCGAAGCCTGAAGTTCTAACAACCGTCAGAACTGTCAGATGTCAGTGGATTAACTGGGGCAGCCGATCACTCTTGTCAAAGCCTAGATAAGGAGATCAACACAAAAAAAATAGAGCAGTACTTCTTCTTCTCATCTAAGTCCGTCAGAACAATTTCAATAGAATTCTGAGGGTGAAAGGGAGGCAGATCGTGGATCAACTTCAATCTTCTCCAACCAGATTCAAACCAACCTTCTCCTTCAAGAAGCTTTGAAAAAGCTAAGAAGGGTTGAACCTTTTTTCTTCACAACCAAGATTAAGCGAGAAGAGTACACATCAAGATCTAATCAAGAAGAAGTCATCAGTCTCTTTCTTCCTGGGTGACACCTCAAATCTCAAATTCTTTCTGTTATAATAATTTTGTAAGATCTATTAGTAGATCTGAGATGTAGGTGGTTGATTCTTCTGAGTTATAAGCCTAAATTATAAAGGCTGAGGTAGGGTTGTGAACCTGAGGTAGGAGAAGGAGCTATTTCTCTGAGTTGTTGGAACTAGAAGGTTTTGAGGTTATAGGGCAAGGGTTTACCTGAGGAGTAGGAGTGGAGGTGCACTCTAAGGTAGGGTTCTTGAAGAGGAACCTGAGTTGTAGGATCTTGAGGATCTGAGGTAGGATATTATTTGTCTGAGTTGTAGGAGCCAGCTGGGATTTGAGGTGTAAGGTCTGAGGATCTGAGGAAAAGTAAAATGAAGTTTGGCCAAATCTAGTTCATTGCTAGATATGCAAAGGGGGAAAGTGAATACACCAATAAATTGGGGAACCAC
Source organism: Platanthera guangdongensis (assembly GCA_039583875.1). Taxonomy (NCBI): domain Eukaryota; kingdom Viridiplantae; phylum Streptophyta; class Magnoliopsida; order Asparagales; family Orchidaceae; genus Platanthera; species Platanthera guangdongensis. Next base: position 117,189,683 of record CM077159.1, on the reverse strand, counting down.
TATAAAACTATTATGTGTTGTGCCGTGATCTATGTTGTGATTGTTAAATTAGATTTATATTGTATTTAGTAGATCTTCTGTGTTCTTGAATGTTGTGGTTGTGTTAATAAACACACTAAGAAATTTCTGTAATTTTAAAGTAGCCAAGATTTAAAATTAGACCTATTCACCCCCCACCCCCCTCTAGGTCACTCTCTATCCTAAACAAACACTTTATAATTGGTATCAGAGGGAGGTTCACTGTGAAGGCATAATAGCCTAGTGAGAATCCTAAGGATTAACTGAGATCAAATCATGGCTCAAAGAGAAAACCATTCCATCAAACTCTCAGTCTGCTCTAAAGAAACTTTGGGATTTGGAAAGAAAGGGTTACACTCTTCATGGAGGCTGCAGATCCAAGAATATACATCATAGTATTGGAAGGACCATTTATACCTATGAAAGTGTCAATTCTTGATTCCAACATAAGGACACCTAAGACCTACATGGAGATGGACAAGGATGAGATAATTCTGGCCTCTATGGACAAGAGGACACATAACATAATTGTTAGTGCTATAGATGACTCCACATTCCAAAACTTGATTAATTACAAAACAACCAAAGAAATGTGGGAATCATTGATTGTATATATGGAAGGGGGACTGATGAAGTTAGAGATAACAGAAAATTTCTATTAAACCAGCAGTATGAAACCTTCAGGCAAGACAAGAATGATACAGTGGCTGAGAACTTTGAGAAATTTTTCAGAATAGTGAATAACCTGAGAACATATGGCAGAAGCTTCACCAATTATGAACTTACTGACAAGTTCTTGAGGTCCCTAAATAAGGAATGAGACATAAAGATTTGTTCTATTAGGGAAATGGTCAACTTAGCCAATATAGACCCCCAGGCATTATTTGGCAAGCTGCTGTCTTATGAGCTACAACTGAATCTCAGGAAGTTTGAAAAAGACTCAGCAAGAGCACTCAACAGAGAAAAGCCTATGGCCCTAAATGCTGAGACATCCAGAAAAGTCAAGGAGAAATCTACCCCCTCAAAAAGATAGTATGTAGTCTCAGAATATACATAATCTTCCTCATTAGGAGGGGACATGACTTAAGAAGAACTGTCACTCTTCTCAAGACAATTCAAGAAGATGTTGAGGAGAAGAAGGCAGGGCAACTGGAAGGGTCTAGCTGGAGACTCTTCACACAAGAAGACATATCACACAGAGAAACCCAGGAAAAAGAAATCTGGGGTCAGGTATGGTTCTTCTCAGAATAAATACATTAAGACTAATCTTGTTTGTTATTGCTGTAACATGTAAGGGCATGTCATTGTTGACTGCCCAATAAAAAGGAAGGAGAAAATGTCTAAAAATTGGAAGACTGTACAACACAAGAAGTTTGACAAAAGCCTATTGTCTAAGAAGCAATCCACTCTTTCATACAGTGAGACAGATTCATCAGAATCAAAAGAGGAGGAGACTCTTTTGGGTTTAATGGCCATTAAGGAGGCCAGCAACAGAAGAAGAACCACATTGTCATCCAATGATATTAAAGACTGTACAGATCAAGGGCTGATGACCCTAGCAGAAGAAGAAGATCAGGATTGTTCAAATTCTGCCAAGGTAAAACCTCTTACTACTAATTTTGCCTCAGACTCGAGATCAACATCAGAGAATGAATCATGTTCACACTCTTCCAATAATAGTGAACATGGTTCAGACACAAAAGTAAATTTCAACACACTCATCGACAGTTATGGGAAGTTGTTGAAGGCTTTGATTATAAGCAAAGAGCTAGTTAAGGAACAGACCAAAGAACTAGAGTCACTGAGAACAGTACCTCTACAGTTGGAGAGGGCCAACATTAAGTTGGACCTTCAAAAGCTGAAGCTCATAGATTTAACCAATAAAATAGATAGTTAGACTGAGACTATTGCAGAACAATCTAAGAATGTCAAGGACATGGAAGCAAAGCTTCTTCAGAAAAGATAGCTCCTGAAGCAGTTCTCAAGACCTAAGACTATGCTACCTATTATTGATACATTTTATCCACCATTTAGAAGTGGTGTAGGATATATTGAGGATAATAAGATCAATAAGAAACCTGAGCCTAAGAGTACAACCCCAATGGGTCCAGCTAAGCAACCAGCCAAGCATCTGACTTCTAACAGATGTAAGGGATCATGTGTTCCTAGGCACATGAGTTCTGAGTGCACCACCAGCAAAGTCAATAAAGAGCCATGCTCGAAAGGACAAAAATCTAATGGCTATAAGGCCCACATACCACCACAAGGAGTGATCGATACAAGGAGCCAAGGAATTTTTGGATCTGGTACTAATGCACATCACTTAAACCTGAAAGGTAAGGGTGCCAATGTTGCACCACTACCATGGAATCTGAATGTTAACTCTAAGCTGCCCAGAAGTACAACTTCAAAGGTGCAGCCTAAGAGAAGATATAGCAGATTTGAATGTTGGTGTTGTGGGAAGGTTGGACATTTTGAACTAGATTGTTAGTACAATCCAACATCACTCTCATTTAAGTCATAGACTAATCTGTTCAGAAAGCCTGTTGGGTTTCACACAGCTAAATCTAACAGGAACCATGACCCCAAAACTATTTGGGTGCCTAAGGTTAATTAATTCTGTGATTGCAGGTGGATCCAAGTACCACAAAAAGGCCAATATGGTACTTGGACAGTGGCTGTTCTAGGCACATGACTGCAACAAGAAGTCTGCTAAGGGACTATACTACAGTAAATGATGGACCAAATGTAAATTTTTGAGGTTCAGAAAAATTACTCACCAAGGGATATGGTAATATTTATAATGGCCTAGTGACTATCACAAAAGTGCATTATGTGGAAGGGTTGAACCACAATCTGATAAGCATAAGTTAGCTTTGTGATATAGGTTTTGAAATCATATTCCACAATGATAAGTGTCTGATAAGGAATGCAAGTGATCAACATTTATTATCTAAATTTCTTAAATATAAATGAGAATTCATCTGTATGCCTAGTAGCAAGTGAGAAAGACTCTTTGTGTGTGCAATGACACAAGATGCTAGCTTATTTAAATTATAAAGGTATGAGCAAGTTGTTTTTTATGGACTTTGTTAGAAATGGACCCCAGCAAAATGCTCCAAAGAAGGTATGTGTTTAACATGTCAAAGATGCAAACAGACAAAAGTCTCTTTTAAGAGCATATATTCCAAAGACACTGAGAGGTGTCTGTACTTACTTCATATAGACCTATTTGTTCCTATGCAAATTATTAGTTTAGGTAGAAAGTCTTACACCTATGCAATTGTAGATGATCACTCTAGATATGCTTGAGTATTCTTCCTAAGGAGAAAATCTGAAACTCTGGACATTCTTGCTAATTTTGTCAAACAAATTCAAAATGAAAAGATTTATTCTGTGATCAAGTTCAGAAGTGACCATGGCATAAAATTTAAATCTGAAAGAATGATAAATTTTTTGTAAAGAACTAGGGATCCTTCAGAAATTCTCCTCTCCAAGAACTCCCCAGCAAAATGGGGTTGCTGAGAGGAAAAATAGAACTCTCATTGAGGCTGCTAAAACTATGCTAAGTGACACATCTCTCCCAGAATATTTCTGGGTAGAGGCTATAAACACTGCTTGTAATGTTCAAAATAGGGTCTTGATCAATAAAATTCAAAACAAGACTCCCTATGAACTAATGAAAGGAAGAAAACCAAGTATGTCTTATTTCAAGATCTTTGGGAGTAAGTATTATGTCTTAGACAATGAGAAGACTTATCTAACTAAGTTTTTAGAGAAGTCCTCTGAAGGTATTTTTGTAGGATATAGTAATCATAGGAAGGAATATAAGATCTGCAACTTGAAACATCAACTGCTAGAAGAATCAATTAATGTTATTTTTGATGAAACTTCTGTTTTACACAATAAACTATCTAACAATTATAGTCTAAGAGATGTTGACTCTAAGATGGAAAAATTAAATATAGGAGATTCATCTTATATAGAATTAGAGGCTAGAAATAATGTTGTAGTTCCTATAGAAGATACATTCAATGTCCGGGGGAGGAAGAGATTCATCCTCCTCTACCTGAAGAACAAGGTGATGGTAGGAATCTGCCTGTACCTTTTAGACACCTTAGAGATCATCCTATTGAACAAATAATAGGTGTTGTCAGGCTAGGAGTGACCACTAGGAGTAGACATCATAATGAGATTCTATTCTCTAGCTTTCTCTCTCAGATAGAACCTAAGAAGTATGAAGAAACCAATTCAGACCCCAACTAGATTATGGCAATGCAAGAAGAGCTTAATCATTTTAAGAGATGTACGGTCTGGAGTCTAGTTCCTAGACCTAGAAATTATAATATCATAGGAACTAAGTGGATATATGAAATAAATTAGATAAGAATGTAGTCATAATTAAAAATAAGGCAAGACTTGTGGCTAAGGGGTATAGACAAGAGGAAGGAATATACTTTGACCAAATCTTTGCACCTGTAGGTAGGTTAGAAGCCATAAGATTATTTTTAGCACATGCAACTTACAAAGGTTATAAAGTCTACCAGATGGATGTTAAATCTGCATTCTTAAATGGCACATTGAAGGAAGAGGTATACGTAGAACAGCCACCAGGTTTTGTAAATCCTAAACTTAGCTCTCATGTCTTCAGATTACATAAAATATTGTTTAAAACATCCACCTAGAGCTTGGTATGAGACCCTGTCTACCTTTCTCATAGAAAACAAGTTTTCTAGGGGGAAGATAGATAAGACACTATTTCTAAGAGACATCAAAGTTTTAAGCATCCTAGTCCAAATTTATGCAGATGACAACATTTTTGGTTCTACTAATGAGCTGATATGTAAAAAATTTGCCAAGCTTATGCAAGACAAGTTTGAAATGAGCATCATAGGTGAGCCGAAGTTCTTCTTAGGATTCCAAGTTAGATAATTTGAAGATGGTATATTCATCTCTCAGTCTAAGTTTACAAAGGAGTTGATTAAGAAGTATGATATGGAAAATTCTTCCACCATGAGAACCCCAATGGGTTCCTCAGTATCACTACACAAGGATGAATCAGGGAAAGCAGTGGATGAATCCTTGTATAGAGGCATCATTGGATCGCTCCTTTACTTGATAGTTAGTAGACCAGATATCATGATCTCAACATGTGTCTATGCTAGGAATCAAGCTTGTCCTAAAAAGTCATTTTACAACTGCTAAAAGAATACTAAGATATCTAAAGGGCACACCCAATCTTTGGCTTTGGTATCCTAGGAATGGCAATTTTGATCTAACTGGATACACATACAGATTTTGCAGGATGTAAAGAGGACAGAAAGAGTACATCAGGAACTTGTCAATTTCTGGGGAGAAGACTCATTAGTTGGAGCAGTAAGAAGCAAACAAGTGTAGCTATTTCAACAGCTAAGTCTGAATATATATCAGCTGGAAGCTACTGTGCATAGTTACTATGGATTTAGCATCAACTTCTGGACTATAGTGCACAGCTAAGTAAATCTGTTATGTATTGTGATTCTACTAGTGCAATCTCAATTGCTAATAATCCTGCTTCTCACAGTAGAACCAAACACATAGAAATCAGATATCACTTTCTTAGAGAACATGTTGAAAAAGGCAATATCTGTTTACATTATACTCTAACAGAAAATCAAATTGTTGACATATTCACAAAACCATTAGATGAAAACAAGTTCAATCTCTTCATGTTTGAACTAGGAATGTTAAACATAGAGTAAATCCTGTTGTTAGTGTACACAAGAATTCAGGTTCAGCATAACCATTTACATTGGTACATAAAATAAAAAAAATCCCTGTTCAACTTGTATAAGTTATGTAACAAAGTCTACCTACATAAATAAACAAGTAAGACATAAAAAGGTCAAATGTCATTAGGTAGACAATTAAAAAAATAAATTTGGCTAAGTCCATAAGGAAGTGTCGAGACACCAGAGCATATGTCAAGAAATCTAAGAATGTGCCGAGACCCTAAGGTATATGTCAAGATACATTATACTTGTGTCAACTTGAGTCGACATATCTCGACAGACTAGTTTTCATGTGTCGACACACATGTGTTGACTTGAGTCAACACATCTTGACAGACTAGTTTTCCAGTGTCGACACTAGGTCATTTCCTGAAACTTGGAACAGACTAAATAGAGTGCGCCTTTTCAACTTCAGCGACATCTATTTTAAATAGGGTATGAAAGTAAAAGTTGACTACACCTTCCTGAATTCTTGAGAGATTGATTCTTGAGTGTCGAAACCTAGCACTTCTTTAGTCGACACATCTCATTCTCAATTTCTCCATTCCAATGGCTCCCAAGGCTGATGTTAACATCTTCAAAGTATATGAACTTGTTTGCAATGGATTCCTCTCAGCTACAGAAGAAATTAAAGAAGTAATATCCCTAATCACAGAAGCTGGATTGGAATTCCTGCATTTAGAGCCATCAAATGTTTGGAAACAAGAAGTTCAAGAATTCTTCTCCAATGCCCATCTGGATTCTAATGCTGAGAACATTAAGTCTAAGGTCAACGGAATAAAGGTCAAGATCACCACCCGCAGACTAGTCAAAGTATTTCACTTGTCAAAAATTGATCAAGAAGATTGTCTGGTTTCTGGCAAGATTGCAGAGGCATTGGTCTGGTGTGGATTGGCCCCAACCACAAGGATAGGAAGCACACTGGAAAGGAAAGTGATGAATATCCAAGGTAAATATCTGTCAAAATTATAGGTAAAGTGTTGCTCTGCAAAACAGGAGCACATGACAGAATATATGCATCAATGTTTGAAATGATGACAAGAGTTACATTCAAGATCAAGACAAACTGGAGCAAGATTGTTTTTGATAGAATAGCATAAAGTATTAAGAAGCCCAATATGAGAAGAATTATAAGTCTCTATCTAGTCCAAGTCATTCCTGATAGTCTTAATGTTAAGCTTGGATCAAAGATTAACCACATGAGAAAGATGAACTTGAGGATTTTGGCAAGATGGGATAGAGTTTTGACAAGGGAGACACTAGAACTTGTGAAGAAGACAAAAAAGAAGAAGAAAGTACTAGTTGAGGAAGAAGATTCTTCCAGTAATTCTGAAGCACAAGATAGTTCCAATTCAGATAAAAATGATGATGGAGAATAAGAGAATTCTCCAAGACCCTCTCCTGGTATTAGGGATTAGATGCAGAGGGTGACTGTACAAGAAAAGGAACACATTGAGGGGGAGACTTTCACTGTACTCCCTGACCTGGAAAGTGACATTGTTAATAACATTGTGTTGAAAGTTCTACAAGAACTGAATACAATGGTGGGAGAAGCTGAGGATCTTGCACAAGATGTGCAGATTTCTGAGAAAGGGAATGTGAAGGATCAATCGCATAACCAACTGTTCCAAAAGCCCAGACTGTTGGAAAGGGTGCTACTTAATTTCTTAAATAAGTAGAAGAGCGCCACGGTTCAAGTGAAGGAACGCTGGACCCAACAATCCCCCCCCCCCCCGGCGTCCAGCACAACCCGTCGGCTCAGAGGTGGAGTTACCACATGGCCCACATGGCTCAGAGGTGGGGTTACCACATGGCCCACACGGCTCAGAGGTGGGGTTACCACATGTCCACGGTTGCACGGCTCAGAGGTGGGGTTACCACATGTCCACGGTTGCCTGACCCACCGGACCCACACAGGTAGAAGGGAAAAATCAGGATTTAATAGCGCTCTCCCGGTCTTGAACCCGTGAACTGCTCTGATACCAATTGAAGGATCAAGCGCATAACCAATTGTTCCAAAAGCCCGGACTATTGGAAAGGGTGCTACTTAATATCTTAAATAAGTAGAAGAGCGCCACGGGTCAAGTGAAGGAACGTCGGACCCAACAGAATGAGAATACAATCTCTAAGGAGATTGAGGAGGAAATTCCTATGAATAAGAAATCTGATATCTAGGGGGAGTTGCAAGATATACTCCCAGATAATCTTGTTTTTGCTTACTTAGCACAACAAGAGGATGAACCCAGAATAGGACTCAACCTTAATGTAGAAGATGCAAGGATTGAGGGGGAGTTTTCTAAATTGGCCCCAAATACTGAAATAGCCAAAGAGACAAAATCTGTTGAGGTGGTAGGTTCTTCTGAATCTGAGGAGAAAGAAGCCACTCTATTGAAGAAAAGTAAATTATCTGAACTGAAAAAGAGAAGTAGGAGTTATAAAAGGATTATTCAGTCTGAATCAACATCTGATCCTGCTGTGGACTTAAGTTCTATTCTAGTTAAAATGTAGATTATGTTAGACCAACAAAGAACACAACTTAAGTAGTATATTGATGAAAGCAATGAAGAGTTGCAATTTCAGCTGGCTCAGGACATAAAATCTATTAGATTTGAAGTTAATCTACTGAAGACAGACATGACGGAATTCTTTCAAAGAGATGCCAATGTTGTAGTTTACATTGCTAAACAACAAGAGGAATCAAAGAAAACAGAGGATGAAGTAGCTATAAAACAAGGCTCTGACCTTGAAAATCAAACAAGAATGAATGAGAATATGATAGTTATACATGATATTACATTGGCAAAAATAACTTAATAGACTACTGCTTTGGAAACCAAAATAACTTCTACCTCTAAGGATATGGAAACTCAGATGACAACTCATTCAGCCTCATTGATTATGGATATCAAAGCTTCTAACAAGGATTTGGATGATCACTTGCTAAAAGTAAAGAATGTTTTAACCTCAGGAATCAATTATCTGGATAATCAAGTAAGATTTCACAAAAATGACTTAAGAGATCATGTTGAAAGAGAAGTCATAAAGGGTGAGAGGGTAATGATAAAGGCTAGTTATGAGTATGCTACTTGGATATCAAATAACATCAGAGACACTTTAGGTCATCCTCCCCTATGGTATGATGGAGACCAAACAACTGAGTCTGGTTGCCAACCAGCTACTTTTGAGGCTATTCATACTGGTGTGCAATCCATGCACAATCCTCCTGCACAAATTCCTTTTGAGGTCATCCAAGCTGCTATCCAAACAATGTACAGTCCTCCATCACAAGTTCAGAATATTGTATGTGAAGAGGTGGAGATGACTAATACTGCTTTGCTTAAGGAAAAGGAAGCTTAACTGTCAAAGAAAAGGTTCAGGGAACAGACTGAAGCTAGCTAGATTTTGAACAGTGGAGTCCAACCTATAGAAATATTATACTCACTGCATGGAAAACAGTCTATTCTAATGTAACTGATAGGGGAAAATGGTATACAAAGCAAGAATGGGGTAAGCACTTAAAACAACAGGAGGTCATCCAAAAATTCAGAAATGATCTGAAGGAAGGGAAGATTCCAGCAAATTCTATAGAGCCCGGTAAATACTTCCCCAAGTCATATCACTATTATGAAAGACAAAGGATTAAGGAGGAAAAGATCTCTAAAGCCAAGAATGGCAAAGGCAAACAGATAGTTGATGACAATGTGTCTGAAGTTAAATACAAGATACAATCAGGAAAAGGCATTGTCATCAAAGAGCCAGATCTTTCCTAGAATATTTTTGAACATTTGTAATTTTGTTTTCAAAAATTTTGCAACAAACTAAAAAGTGTAAATTGATAACAAATTGGAATGAAAAGTATGTTAGAACTTGGTTATACTTGTGTATTCATTCATATATTCTTTACATTTTTGATCAGCACTTTTAATATATATTATTATCATCAAATTTTGGTATCATGATGTATATCATTGAATTGGGGTTATGACTTCTCCAAATAGGGGAAGATTGTTGGGTACATTGGGAATTGTGTACCTAATTTGAAGAAGCCCTTCCAACTCAACAATATACACAAATTTTATATTTGATGTATGTTGAGTTTACTTGTTCAGGCTTCATGTTGAAGGAAAAATAAACTAAGTACAAAAGTGTAGAGACACTAGGAAAGTGTCAACACTTTTGTAAAAGCAGTGATGAGACAAGGAATCAAGTTGTGTCGACACTCAGGACTAGTGTCTACATCCTTATTCATGTAGTGCTGAGACGGGAAAGCTGTGTCAACACTCAGGACTAGTGTCGACACACTTCAAACAAGTTATGCCGAGACTGGAAGAAAGTTGTGTCGACACCTGGGACTTGTGTTGACATCGGTAGTCAAGAAACCAGCTGTGTCGACACTCAGGACTAGTGTTAACACTTTTCTCATAAGTTATGCCGAGAAAGTAAACCAGCTGTATCGACACTTCGGACTAGTATCGACACAGTTCTCATAAGCTATGCAGAGACAAGAAGCCAGCAGTGTCGACACACTCGATTATTGTCGACACCCAGGACTGGTGTCGACAGAATCTAAGTACAGAAGTGTCAACACTCAAAATTGTGTCAACACCTTAATGCAGAATCTTTCAAAACAGAAATTCTTCTAAGTCCAGAATTCGAAGCCAGAAATTTTGACAACCGGCAGAACTGTCAGATGTCAGTGGATTGACCGGGGAAACCGATCACTCTTGTCAAGGCCTATATAAAAAGATCAACACAATATAAAGAGTGCAATAATTTTTCTTCTCATCTAAGTCCGTCAGAATAACTTCAACATAATTCTGAAGGTGGAGAGGAGGCAGATCGTGGATCAACTTTAATCTTCTCTAACCAGATTCAACCCCACCTTCTCCTTCAATAAGCTTGGAAAAAGCTAAGAAGGATTGAACCTTTTTTCTTCACAACCAAGATTAAGGGAGAAGAATACACATCAAGATCTGATCAAGGAGAAGTCACCAGTCTCTTTCTTCCTAGGTGACACCTCAAAACTCAAATTCATTATGTTATGATAATCTTGTGAGATCTATTAGTAGATCTGAGGTGTAGGAGGTTGATTTCTCCGAGTTGTAAGCCTGAATTATAAAGGCTGAGGTAGGACTGTGAGCCTGAGGTAGGAGAAGTGGCTGTTTCTCTTAGTTATAGGAACTGTTTGGTTCTGAGTTTGTTGGGCAAGGCTTTGTCTGAGGAGTAGGAGTGGAGGTGCACTCTGAGGTAGGGTTCTTGAAGAGGAACCTGAGTTGTAGGATCTTGAGGATATGAGGTAGGACATTGTTTTGTCTGAGTTGTAGGAGTCAGCTGGGCTCTGAGGTGTAAGATCTAAGGATCTGAGAAAACGTAAGAAGAAGTTTGGCTGAATCCAGTTCATTGCTAGATAGGCGAAGGGGGAAAGTGGATGTACCCATAAATTGGGGAACCACTATAAAACTACTGTGTGCTGTGTTGTGATTTGTGATGTGATTGTTAAATTAGATTCGTGATGTATTTAGTAGATCATCCATGTTCTTGAATGTTGTGGTTGTGTTAATAAACACACTAAGAAATTTCTGTAATTTTAAAGTAGCCAACATTTAAAATTGGACCTATTCACCCCCCCTCCCCCTATGTCACTCTCTACATGCAAATTAGTCATATCACTATGGACAACGCCATTAAAGCCAACATCTTACTTATGCTAGTACATGGTCAAATTTATTAGTGTTGTTGGTATGCGACCTTAGGCACTGTTTCTCTGTTTTCTATGATTCTCCACCAAGTGGCCAGCATCGAGCATCACTTCCAGATTTGGTATGGTAATGTTATATTATTTTGTAATACTTCTTTTTATCATTTATTAATTCCTTGTCTTATGCTTCAAACATGTCTGTATATTCCATGAGGATGCTAGCGATGCCTTGTCACCAAATATCTTAGAATTGCAGATTGTGGAAGTTAACAAAATCCCAAAGCATGATGATGAGAATGATTGTGGCGTGTTTTTGATTAAGTACATGGAGGCAACTCACCCGATGAAGAAGAAATCATGGGAAAACAACAGAAGTTGGCAATCTAAAATGCCGTGTTTTCAGGCTGAGATTGCTAGCGATATTTTTGTGTTTCCATGATTTAGTTATAGCGAACAATTCTTAGGGAAGGGTGCTTCTTCGGCCCTTGATTTTGTTATCAACAACTTATAATATTGGTGTTATGTGTGGTTATGACTGTGAGTTATTTGAGATTTTGTTATCGTTCTATATGTTTATGCTACTCCAGATGGACACATATTGTCCTATATGAAGGATGCATTGTGCTTTGCGTATTGTTTTCATTCTGCTATTGTACATACAATAATACCATGAAATCAAATATAGTTATCATCATTGTTTGAATAAAAATTATGCTTTCAGTAGGGTTTGAATACATCCAAAATCCTTGAAATATTATATGACATATTAATGAAATAGTCATCGTTTGAATCTAAACATGTAGGCATGGCTGGTGGAGAAGCTTGCTGCTCATTAATGGGCCCGCCAAAGAACTCAGATTCTTCAGTACTGGTGTGCTATCATCAATAACCTCTTTTCCCTTGCCCTTCACTTCCTTTCTTGTGATGCATTTTTAAAAAAAGAACATTGCTACGATTTATAACATGAGGTTGTGTTTAACATATTAAGAAAAAATACAATATATTACGAGGTTTTCAATTTACTCGCTCTCAATGGTCTTTCATACGTGCATTTGACACATAATTTGATCTCTTCATAGGCCCTTTACGGTTGTCTTAATCTTTGCATTTACATCTAGATAATCTTTCTTGTGCTGCTCGTCATTGTTAACTAACTCATCTATTTTTTGACATGACATTCATTGTGCTTACAACATGTTCCTTTGCAAGTTTGTAATTTTTTACTCGTCGTGCCAGGTCATAGTTTAATCGCATTGTGTGTTTTCTAAATGATGGGTTACACCATCATTTATAATGCATCCTCACCCATGATCTCCCCCCAAAAATGGGAGATCATGGGGTCAACCCCACCTCCCATGATGAGGAGAACATGGGTGTGGGGCCCACTCCCTATCTCTCCACTAAAGCCACCCCATTGGGAGGTAACCACCGGCCGGCCTCCACCGCCAGCCTCCGCCGCCGGCCGCCGGCCGCCGGCCGCCGCAGGCCGCCGGCCGCCGGCCGCCGCTGGCCGCCAGCCGCCGCCGCCAGCCACCGCCGCCGCCCGCCAGCCGCCGCCGCCGGCTGGCCGTCGCCGGCGGAGTGGTCTCTGCCGTCCGGGCGGCTGCAGACGGCTTGGTCGTAGACAGGGCGCCGCCAGCCAGGCCACGGCCGGCCTGGCCGCTCCCGCCGGCCAGCCCGCCGCCGGCCCGGCCGCAGGACGCCCAGCCGCAGGCGCCGGCCAGGCCGTCGCCGGCCCGGCCGTCGCCTTCCTGGCCGTGGCCGCTGGCCGGCCACTGCCGGCCTGGCCACAGCCATCGGTGCATGGCCGCCCCATCACCGTGGACGGCCTGCCCACCGTCTGATCGTTGTGGGCTTTCCCCGCCGTCCGATCTGGTGGGTAACCACCAACTAACACACTATATTGGTGGTGGGGCCCGCCATGGTCCCCTCCTGGAGGCTATAAAAGGAGCCCCAGGGTCTCCTCATTCAACACCTTTTGGCTCCTGGTCATCTTCTTCATCAGGTCAGAGCTCTGTCGGACTCCTCCCTCAGGTCATCCTCCAGCCACCTCGAGCCACCGCGAGCCATCACGAACCACCAGAGCACCGCAAGCCGGAGAACGCCCAGATCCCAGCGCGGGCAGAGGAGGAGGAAGACGATCCTTGCAAGTCGGGGCGCAGCGGACCCGCAACCCAAGCTACAAAGCCCTAGTGCCACCACTTGAATTCTAGTACTCAAAGCGCTCCCATGAAGCATCCTGTTGCACGCGGGAAGCTGCAGTCCTCTTCTCTCGCCTCAAGTTGTAACGGGAGCGGCCTATCGCCCCGATTCATCAAATGCCCTGTAACCTCAAGCAGCTAGTGGATTTTGACCGGCACAGACCCGATCACGTGATTTTTTACCCAATTTAGGGGTTTTTCCACGTCATCATATCTTGAGTCGATCTTCCCTTTTCTCTGACTATGTGCGCACTCGACCGCCCCACAAGCTAAGGCGGCCCAGTTGAATCCAGTCCGATCAGGGCATCGAGTTAGCCCGTAGCAGTTAGACGCCATCTGTGGGAATCAATTCCCAACATCCTCCAGAAGAATTAGATCACCAGCTTAGCCACTTCCAAGTCCTGCTCTAATGGAAAAAGGAGGCGCCCGCACTGCTGAAAGATTCATCCTCGGAGGGCTCACCAAACCGGCACACACCCACTCGCTAGTGAGCGTGCCAAAAGAGGCAAAAGTTACGTACGTCGCTGTTGACACCCTCGAGAGATGCGCCCATCAGATAGAATAGCAGCAGGTCAAAATGCTCACTCTACTTAGAAGTATAGCGACACCAGTCATTCCCCTGCCACAACCAAATCATGGCCCGACCCAAGAAGTTCCGCCACAAGAAGAACAAGCCCTCAAAAGACAAGAAGTGCGGCGTCAAGTTAGGCGTCGTGGGGATAACCGTCATCATGACCCTCAGGGGACTGGGGGCAACATCCACTTCAAGAATATACCCCTTTGAGTACCGCCCGCACAGGCATGATGCGAACAGTTCAGAATGATCCGGCATCCCGCCGGCCAAGAACTCCTCAGCCTTTCAAGCTTGCTGACTTACAACCGCCAGGAGAACTCTCCGCCTCAACCAGACATTGCTCATATAAGGAGTACGATATAGAGAAGGAGTTCTCAAGTACAAATAGCTCCCCCGCGCCATGGCACTATTCCAGGAGATGCAGGATCACCACCTCGCCGGCCCTCATTGCAAAGGGAATCCTAGAAGCAGATTGACACTCGATGCCTCGGCCACGAAGCTGGGACCGAGTAAACGGCTGCCTAACTGCAGCTCATTTAACTCCTGGACAGAACCAGACCCAGAAGACAACATCAAAATCCGCAATTTCAGCGGAAGCAGCAGCCCGCAGGCACACGTAGAGTATTTTGAAGTTATCATGCACGCTCGCAATGCTTCAGATCAATGCATGGTCCAGACGTTTCCAACAACATTGAAAGGGGAAGCTCGAGCCTGGGTTCGTTCTCTACAGAAGGAAAGGATAAGCAACTACATTGAACTCACAACCCTCTTTATCAAAAGGTTCACCACAATCAAAAAGCCATCACTGGAAAGTCCAAGTCCGGGTAGGGTTCAGAAGAGGAAGCTTGAGAACTGTGGGTACCTTGAGCACAAGAGAAACTGCAATCAGCAGAAGCTGCGCCAACTTGTGGCACTCAACGCTCCTCAAAGCAAGATCTTTGAAGCAATTCGCGACCATCCAGCCTTGCGCAGGCCCAGATCGCTCGCTCCCGGCCGAGGAGATTTATCAAAGTACTGTGAATACCACCAGGGACCAGGTCACAGCACCAATGGATGTAATCGACTGAAGGAAGAAATCCAGAGACTAACCAGTCTGGGGGTGGTTGACCAATTCTTATCAAAAATGAGACCGCCTCCTAGTTAGAGCATGAGATGTATAACCGTCAGAATTGGCGAGCCATCCACCGAATTGAGCCAAGTCCTAATGGACAGGGAGATTGATGTTAATGTGTTGTTTCTATCCACATTACTCCAACTCAAGCTGACCACTGGCAACCTCGAACTAGAATCTGCCAGCGCACGTGTTTCAAGGGATGTTCCAGTACCAGTCATGGGCACCATCACTATGCCAGTCACTCTTGAGGAAGCATCTCAGCAAGCACACTATGATGTAGAGTTCGTAGTCATCCAAGCTGATTCTGACTATACCACAATACTCCAACAATCGCTCGTGGACGTCTTCCAATCCCGTTCCCTCCACTTCCATCCTTGAGCCATCTACTTTTCCGCTCATTTAGTTGTTTGAAGTTGTAAAATCCGCAAGCTCAGGCTTGCGAGAACAATCTTTTTGTTGTTTTATTAATATAATAGTTTGGCCATGCTGGGTCATGCAATCAGATTGAGTACCTACGTACTCCGCCGAACAAAGCTATGAGCCCGACTCGCGCGCCCCGTGGGGGCCTGCCCCCCCTCACGAAGAAGCCGCGAGAAGCCCTCATGCAACCAAAGACGCGAGCCCAACTCGTGCACCCTGTGGGGGCCTGCCCCCCTCACGGAGAAGCCGCAAGCAGCCCTCGCAACCAAAGCCGTGAGCCCGACTCGTACACCCCGTGGGGGCCTGCCCCCCTTAAGGAGAAGCCACGAGCAGCCCTCGTGTAACCTAAGCCGTGAGCCCGACTCGCGCACCACGTGGGGGTCTGCCCCCTCACGGAGAAGCCGCGAGCAGCCCTCGTGTAACCAAAGCCGCGAGCCTGACTCGCAAATCCTGTGGGGTCCTGCCCCTCTTACGGAGAAGCCGCGAGCAGTCCTCGTGCAACCTAAGCTGTGAGTGTAACACCTCTCATGTAATGACCGTATAATATGGGTCCGGCCGGGGCCCCATGATATACAGATGCCACAGCTTTAGTATTATAAGATAATATAACTACCCAAACTCAAAACTCAATAGCAAAACACAGCAGAAACATCAACCAAGACTAGAAGTTATCCACATCCATAAGAGTCTCGAAACGGCCTTACGGCCTTACAACAAAGAGAGTCCAAATCTCCAACAATACATAAACATCAAAGTACATAGGCACTCCTAAGCTACCTCGGCCTGCAAGCCGGAAGTCAACAACATCAAACATACATAACACAAAAGTAAAGTCATAGCATGGATGGTAACACTTCATGAGGCTTAGGCCTTTCTGGCCGGCGAGCTAGCTCCTGCTTGCGATCCTTGCCCCGTAAAATTTGGTTGTAACGTGGGTCAGCAAAGGCTGATCTCAAACTGTGTAACAAACACATCTCCTCCCGGCCGCCCCTAACGGACCCCGGGGTACCCCTCCAACCTGCAAGTCAGCACTTCGTATACAATATACAAAAACATGTGTATCACTAATGAACAGGCTTGGATATCTCAAACAACATGCACGTTCTCTACTGTTGAGCATATAAAGAAAAGGGGCGTACTATGTAACATGAATGCAAAACCCGAGCTTCAACCAAGACACCCTAACGCGTATGCATCTAACACATCATCACATCATCTCGGTACTCATCATTTCCCCATTGGCATTATGCCGCAAACAAAGGGGCACTGTTATTCCCCCAACGGCATGCAAGCTGCCACACGAAACTCTTGCCAAGGCCCCACCCGCTCATGGTCTTAAACCCAGGCTTGCCTGCAAGCTCAGACATCTCATGTCAGGAATCCGTCTAACACACTGACCGATTCTAAGAAGCCTTGCTGGACCCCACCCGCTCATGGCCTCATTTCCCGGGCTTGGCCCATGCTTGGCATTCTCGTCAGTCACACAGAAGGGGACTAGTCTCGTCGGGACACTCTCCACACATGACCTGCACGTCACGGGATATCCAGCCAACCACGGAGACAAAGACAAGCCTTAGCACATTACAATCCAAATACCATTTATACCCTAATCCCTCATTCGTACTGCAACGTCCCCGCGCACCAAGGAAATCATCTACCGCCAATGCGGAGCTAACCTTGTCCTCCAAGGAAACCATCTACCTCCATTGAGGAGATAACCTTGTCCAGTTCCGGCTATATGTACTCACTCGAGAAAAGGGGAAAACATCACAAACATCACAAACGACATCTTGCCGCAACGGATCTCTACAAATCCTTAAAGCTCGTATGCAACATCACTGAGTCGGACTAACGGTCGCGACAACGGCTTCACCCACCATGCCTAATCCACTAACAGAGCGGATCTTTAATGCAAAAACATGTCGGGGACAGACTCAATCGACCCGGAGGTTTCTCTTGAACCTTGGCGACACAAACCCCTCTCATTTGAGGGTTTAGTGCCCAAAAACTAGAAAGTAAAAGATGCTAAACATGCATCCTAAAACCAAGAGGAGAAGTGTCATTACCTTCCGACCCCTCTTCCTCTCCATGGCAACCTAGCCGGATGAAAACCTTCGCAACAGTCTTGCCTCCATGGATCTAGACTCGGCTCGCGATTTGGAGCACCGGAGCTTCTCCAGCAGCCGGATCTATCCTTAACCTCCTTCCTTGCTCTCCCTTCCCTCTAGATCTTAGAAAGAGAGTGTTTGAAGAAGAATGAGGGTTTCTAAACCATATTCTCGGACTTAACTGAGCAAGGGAAAACCCTGGACCATCAGATCCCAAAAGAAAGAAATGAACGACCACGATCTAAACTGAAAAACAAAACACATGGGCCGAACAAGGCTTGTGACACGCCCGTGTCCAAGGCCGTGTTCCCCAATTGAAACTGAAACTGTCGCACCCAAAATAGGACCTGGGTCCATGACACGCCTGTGTCACTTTTGACATGTCCATGTCCAACCCGAACACGCATGGGCTCCAGGCCGTGTCCAACCCCTTACACGTCCCGGCTACAACCCGAGAAGGACACGGCCAGGGACACTCCCGTGTCTCAGGCCCTGTTCGAAGTCTCGACGATCGTCGACTGCCTCTTCGTCGATTTCGCAGAAATTTGTCGAACACGCTTGACATGACCGTGGACACGCCCGTGTCCTAGGCCGTGTTCCCTGCCTGTGTTGACACAACTGTGTCGACACATCTGTGTCGACACCTCCCCTGTGTCGACAAAACTGTGTCGACAAAACTTTGTCGACAACTCTATGTCGACACCTCCCTTATGTCGACACTCGGGGGAACACGCCTGCGACACGGGCTCCGACATGGGCGTGTCGGAGGGCGTGTCCCCCACTAGTCTACGAACTGAGCAAAAAATCGTCGACTTCCCGGGGTCTCGACGAACCCGGTACAACACGGACATGGACACGCCCGTATCCTAGGCCGTGTGACCCTCACCAAGACCCAAACTTGGCTCTCGACGCTACTCGTCCTTTCGAAATTTGGGGTGTTACAACTCTCTCCTCCTAAAAACAATTTCGTCCCGAAATTACCAAAAACAAAACGAGGTACACAAAACTTAAATGATACCTGAACAGAAAAACTTTGGATATTCCTCCAGCATGGTTTGTTCTCGCTCCCAAGAGAGCTCCTCATGGCCGCAGTTGTCCCATCAGACTTTTACGAGTTTGACCTCTTTATTCCGCAACTGCCGAATTTTTGAATCCTCTCTAGCAATTGGACGGACTCGCGTCCTTAAGTCTTCCTCTATCGGCAGTTTTGTCTTAGTGATGAGAGTGAAGCTAGCTCTCAAAAAGTGGGAGCTAAAGGTCTGTGATCACAGAGTCGTTGTGTGTGAGTTGCACTTGCCTGTTGCATAAATTGCATCATAAACATTCATTCATATTAGGTCATAAGTTTCATAGATCCTTATCATATAAATTAGTTTGGGCTCTGTTATATGATAAGTTAAAATTCATGGAAACCTTAACTTATAAATTTGTATGAGCATTTTTATAAATTAAGGTACGTTTTGGGATGGTAGTGTAGTGGTAGCATAACTTTACTTTTCTGCTCTTACTTTCAGTTCTTTACTAACTTGCACTGTACATGCTTTTACTTTTGTACTATATACATAGAACTGCTAACATAGATTTACTGCTTACTTTCTTACTTGGTAGCATAGATTCCTTGTCACATGTTTCCTTTTGTTACCACTTGATTGTCCTCCGCTTCGTCCTCCCGCAAGGTGCATAGGAGTTGCGGGGCAAGGTGCGAAGGAAATGACTTAGACTTTTTGACTAATGGTCGGTGACCAAAATATTTTTAGGAGCTCGAGGATATGGAGCACCAGCACGACTGGCAGGACGAGGTGACAGGGCGTGAGGAGTTGATACCACCTACTACTACTACAGCGCTACCTTAGGTGGGACGAGATTAGTTGATTAGCTTCCGCTGTTTTGATGTTTTGTGAGGAGAGTTATTCATATGATGTACTGGGCATAAGCCCTTATTACTTTTCCTTTATTATTCTCATTGTGGACTGTGTACTCTTTCATTCATATATATATGATTTGTACTGTGACTGTAGACTAGCTGTGTTGTACTCTGATATATATTACTTCTATTTCTCATATTGTCCTACAGGTTATATGATCGTATTAGCCGGCAGAATCGACATGTTGCGGTGTCGACAAACCAGTGTGTTAGTGCCACCGTAAGACGGCGGTTCTTGGCATAAGACCGGGAGCCTCCTTGGTAAGGGGAGGGGTCTTACAAACTGGTATCAGAGGCTTACGAACAATCATATGAGAAAGAATTCCACAACACTGGACCACCCCGCGCGAGCATTAGTTTGCGGACAAACTATGCAGCGGAAGCAGTGGTGTGCCCATGTGTAAAAATTCACATAAAACAGTCCATTAAATACAATGAGTTAGGACAGTTATGTTTTAACCTTACCTTTATGCAACCTCCACAGGTCGCTGAACCGCAAAATGTGGTTCCTCCCCCTCCAGCTGCCACTCCATTTCTACAGACAGAGATGGGGCAAACTTTGACAACTATCCTGAAAGCCTTGAAAGCCCAGCAGGTCCCGACTCCGTAGCCAAATTCGGGGTCAAGCTGGTTGAGTGCCTTCAAGAGCCTGTCTCCACCTATGTACCGTGGGACAGAGGATGTTGTGAAGGCGGAGGAATGGCTGGAGGCCATACATGAGATATTGGCAGGCATCAACTGCCCGGTCAGCCAGGCAGTTCATCTAGCCACCTCTGCATTAGAAGCTCATGCAAAAAGATGGTGGAAGTCCGTGCGAGAGTCCACTTATGCTGACTGGGAGCTGTCAGACATATCTTGGGAGGAGTTCGGCGAAGTATTCTTCGATCACTTCATATCCACCACAGACAGAGATGCACTAGAAGAGAGGTTTCTGAACCTCAGGCAGGGGATCAAATCAGTGATTGAATACCAGAGGGAGTTTTCCCACCTTAACAGGTTCGCAAGGATACATGATACAGACAACAGGAGGTATGCCAAGAGATTCTACCGAGGCCTCAGAGATGACTTGAGGCAGGCCCTATTGTTCATTTCTCAAGGCACATCAACCCGGATCATCGAGATGGCAAAGAAGCTGGAGGCCGAATAGCTGATGGTGCAAGGCAGAGGGAAGAGACCATACGATGGGTCGACACCAGGAGAGAGCAGCAAGGGCTCTCAGAGAGGCAGGACCATTGGATATAAGAGGGGTGGGGGACGTCGTCGTCCCAACTTCAGGCAGGAGCAGGGGCCTCCTCCAGTATTAGCTCCCCCACCTCTACAGGTGCATGTTCCAAGGAGGCAAGATGACCATGGCCACCGGCCGGTAGTTTGTTATGGATGCCACCAGCTCGGGCATATTAGATCAGAGTATCCGCATCAGTTCCATCCACCTCCTCCTCCTCCACCTCCAGTGGCCCCTCCAGTACATCAGGGCCGAGGTCGAGGCCGAGTACGAGGTCGAGGCCGAGGTCGGGGATATCACAGCCGAGGACGTAACCAGGAGCAAATGTATGCATTGGACCTCACAGAGCAAAGGAACCCCGAGGAAGTGATTACAGGTACTTAAATTATTTTAAATTTAGAATTCCAACCTTAGTAGTACCTTGAAAATGATAGAAATAACATCCATTTAACTCAAATAAATCTCAGGCATAGTTATGATCAGCGGCAAGCCCGCTCATACCCTCTTCGACACGGGTGCTTCGCACTCATTCGTGTCGGACACTTTTATTGAAGGACTAGAGGGTGTGGAGAGATTTCCTGGCATAGAGATGAGGGTACGTCTTCCTGATGGCTCGGAGCTACGGATCACGGATAGCTGCAACATGGTGGCCGAGATAGGAGGCAAGGCATTCGAAGCTCCGGCAGCGGTCTTGAGATTGCCGGACTTTGATTTGATTTTGGGCATGACCTGGCTCATTGGAACCATGCCCAGATCGACTGCCCCTCGAAGAGGATCATACTCAGGCATGGAGACTCCTACATCATTATTGAAGGTATCCGACCTATCCCCCATCTTTCATTATCTTCTGTATAGGCTGTCAAGGCCTATGAGCAGGGGGAAGACGTATACCTTATCTGCTTCGAGATGGTGGCAACAGAGAGTTCTATTGCTGATATCCCGGTGGTTCGGGATTTCTCTGATGTATTCCTGGAGAAATTTCCCGGACTACCACCAGCTCGGGACTTGGATTTCAGGATTCAGTTGGTTCCGGAGGCGAGGCCAGTGTCCCAGGCACCTTACAGGATGGCTCCCAAAGAGTTGGAAGAATTCAGGACTCAGCTTCAGGAGCTTGTGGAATCGGTATTTGTGCGGCCGAGCTCGTCACTGTGGGTAGCACCAGTTCTTTTTGTGAAGAAGAAAGATGGATCATTGCGGTTGTACATAGATTACAGGGAGCTGAACCGGTTGACGGTCCGGAAAACCTATCCACTGCATCGGATAGACGAGCTATTTGACCAGCTTTAGGGGGCCTTCTGGTTCTCTAAGCTGGATTTGAGATCTGGTTACTATCAATCGCGCATCCGAGAGGAAGACATCCCGAAGATAGCTTTCAGCTCACGATACGGGTTATACGAGTTCACGGTGATCTATTCCCGGACTCAGGAGGAGCACACAGAGCATTTGGCACAGGTTTTGCAGAGGCTGAGGGAGTCCCAGATATATGCGAAGTTTTCTAAGTGCCAGTTCTGGCTACAGGAGGTGGCCTTCTTGGGGCATACGATCAGTGGAGCGGGATTGGCGGTGGATCCAGCCAAGATAGAGGCATTGAGAGATTGGTCACGGCCGAAGACAGCGTCAGACATTCACAGCTTCTTAGGACTAGCAGGTTATTATCATAAGTTCGTGGAGGGGTTCTCGAGGATAGCACTCCCCCTCACATCCTTGACGAGGAAGGATGTAGAGTTTGCTTGGACAGAGTAGTGCGAGACAACCTTTCAGTAGTTGAAGGACTGACTCACCTCATCCCCTATCCTTGCACTCCCATTTGGGAATGAGGGATTTCAGATCTACATGGATGCCTCTTATCAGGGGATGGGTGATGTATTGATGCAGCACGAACATGTTATTGCTTATGCTTCGAGACAATTAAAGAAGCATGGGTATAACTACCCGGTGCATGACTTGGAGCTCGGGGCGGTCGTATTCGCACTAAATATATGGAGACACTACTTATATGGGGTTCATTATGATATCTACTCGGATCACAAGAACCTCAAATACGTCGACATGCAAAAAGATCTGAACCTTCGGCAGATGAGATGACTGGAATTTCTTTGTGATTATGACTACAAATTGCATATCACCCGGGGAAAGCGAACAATGTGGCAGATGCGTTGAGCAGGAGAGCCGACACTACTAGACCGGAGCCCCGGGTGATGTATATGGGATTGATGCAGATGATGGATGATATACACATCACCATGGTTTCAGAGGACGAGCCAGTAGTTTACCGGGAATATCTGAACTCCTTGATCGGGGAGAATGATCTTTGGGAGCGTATTGTGGTGCATCAGAGTCTGGATGCTGCATTGGAGCCGATTTTCAGTGCCTTGGAAAGGGGCAAGGTTGAGGAATGCACATTGCAGGATGATCTCCTTCGATTCCATGAACGTGTTTATATACCAGCAGAAGATGGTATCCGGGATGACATACTTAGAGAGGCACATTACTCCAGATATTCAGTGCACCCGGGCATCACCAAGATGTGGGCGGATCTGCAGAAGACTATGTACTGGCCTAGGATGAAGAGAAAGATCACCCACTTTGTGACACATTACGAGACGTGCCAGCGCATAAAGGCGGAATGCAAGAGCCCATGAGGTTTATTACAGCCACTTCCCGTTCCAGAGTGGAAGTTCGAGGACATTGCTATGGATTTTATTCACAGACTGCCTCGCTCCCACTCTAGGCATGATTCCATCTGGGTCATAGTAGACAGACTTACCAAGGTGGCGTGATTTATTCCAGTCAGGAAGGATGCTCCAGTTGCAGTTTTGGTGAGATTGTTCGTGGAGCAGTTCGTCAGATACCATGGCATCCCCAAGACGATTGTTTCGGACCGTGATGGTCTATTCACTTCGAGGGAGTGGAGGGTTGTGCATGCTTACTTGGGATCTCGACTTACTTTTAGTACTGCCTTCCACCCGTTGACCGACGGACAGACCGAGCAGACCATCCGGACCATGGAGGATCTGCTCCGCCTATGCAAACTGGATACAGGGAAGCCTTGGGAGAGGTTGCTACCATTGATCGAGTTCTCCTACAATAACAGCCACCAGACTGGCATCGGGATGGCACCATATGAGGCACATTACGGGAGGAAGTGTCAGACACCGCTGTCATGGGTTCAGGATGTGGACACGAGGGCTCTTGGTTCTGATTATGTGAAGGATACGGAGGCTCAGGTTCGTTTGATCAGGGATCGCCTGCTAGAGGCCCAGAGTAGGCAGGAAAAGTATTATGATGCTCGGCACCGGAAGGTGGAATTCCAGGTTGGAGATAGAGTTTTCTTAAAGATACGTCTGGTACACGGTGTCTCTCGGGTGCGGAGGCACAAGAAGCTCAGTCCTCGATACATGGGGCCATACTTGATCCTCGAGCGGATCGACCCCTTAGCTTACCGACTACAGCTGCCACCGGAGTTGAGTACCCTACACGACGTCTTCCATGTCTCTTCCTTGCGAAGGGCTCTCCTTCGGCCGGAGCAGCACATTACTACTACAGTCGGTCTGATAGCGCCAGACAGATCCATTAGATTGGAGCCAATCTGGATTGATGATACAGATGTCCGAGTGTTGCGAAAGATGAAGGTCCCTCTCGTGAAGGTGTTGTGGTCCAATCATGGACGGGAGGAGCACACCTGGGACCCGAGGGATCTGATGATGGAGCAACACCCGGAGCGATTTACTTCAGGTATACTTTAGTTTATGCATTTAAATTTCTTATAACTCTTGCAAGTAGAACCCCGTAGACCCGAATTTAAATTTCGGGGACGAAATTATTTTTTTTGTTTATAGGATTTGTAACATCTCATATTACTTCTAGACCCCTTAACTTAGATTGGGTTAGGCAAGGGGTGGGTGATAGGCAATTTAGCTAGGTTTGACCCTAGGGAGTGGGTTGTAGCCATGTGGGGCCCACTAAAGGGCCAAAGTCAAACTAGGTCAAACTAGCTGAAATAGGAACCCTAGCCACAATATGACCTCACCACATTGCCCTAACCCTAATCTAAGTTAAGGGGTCTAGAAGTAACATGGGATGTTACATGCTCTACCTTCATGGCTTCAGATTCAGACTTTTTACAATGGTCTCAATACAGCCACTAAACAGATGATCGATGCGGCTAGTGGAGGCACCTTGAACAATAGGACACCTGAGGCAGCTCAACAGTTGATAGAAGGCATGGCTATGAACAACTATCAATGGACGACCATAATACAAAAGCCTAGTAAGCCCGTAGGAATGTATGAAGTGGATGTTGTCACCGCCTTAGCCATTCAAGTTGAAAATCTTCACCAAAAGATGGATTACCTTTCCTTAGCACCACCTTCCATGGTACCTCAACAATGGGACCCTTCATTTAGTGGAATGCCGGGTTGTGAACCTCAAGTGCAAGAACATGTTGACTACATGGGCAACAACATCAGACCTCCTTTGAACCAAGCAAATAACCCGTATAGTTCTACATACAATCCTGGATGGAGGAACCACCCCAATTTCTCTTGGGGAGGACACGGAAATTAAGGGAAGTAACCTGTGTTTGGACAACCGCTACAACCGGAGCCAAGGAAGCCAACATTGGAATATGTGCTTACCAAGTTCATGCAAACTACCGATGTAACTTTCAGCAATCAAGAGGGCTCAATTCGTAATTTGGAGAATCAGATTGGATAGCTTGCAAGGATGGTTTCTAAAAGGCAACAAGGAATACTTCCGGGAAATACTGAGACAAACCTGAGGGAGCATGCAAAAGCCATTCAATTGAGGAGCGGAAAGGAGTTACAAGACCAAAGGCCTACGAAGGAAGCACCCCAAGTGGAGTTTAGCGGCGAAGGACGAAGCGAGATGAACGTGCAACCAATGGAGTATCAAACTACAATACCATATCCAACAAAGCTTAGCAAGGAGCGCATGGATGTGCAGTATGGTAAATTCTTATCTATGTTTAAACAATTACATGTCAATTTACTTTTTTCTGAAATCATTCAAATGCCTAAGTATGCTAAATTTCTTAAGGATTTGATCTCAAATAAAAGGAAAATAGAGAAATTATCTTTAGTAACACTTAGTGAAGAATGTTCTGCTATTTTGCAAAATAAATTACCACAAAAACTTAAGGATCCTGGTTCATTTTCAATTCCATGTTTAATCGGTGATTTACAAGTAAATAAAGCTTTAGCGGACTTAGGAGCTAGTATAAATTTAATGCCTTACAAACTATATTTGAAATTAGGTCTAGGAGAACTTAGCCCAACTAGAATGAGTATTCAACTAGCAGATCGATCGGTTAAGTACCCTAGAGGAATAGTAGAGGATGTATTGGTTAAGGTAGATAGGTTTATATTTCCTACAGATTTTGTTATTCTAGATATGGACGAAAATATCAAAGTGCCACTCATACTAGGTCGTCCATTCTTAGCTACATCTAGAGCTCTTATTGATGTTTTTGATGGTAAGTTAGTTTTGCGAGTAGGGGAAGATGAGGTCACTTTTCAAATTAGAAATACAAAAAAACAATCCTTAGATAATGATGATTATTTCTATTTTTCTCATGGTGTTGATAATTTTATGACTTCTATGAATTCCAATTTTTATTATAGAGATCCTTTAGAAATTTGCATCACTAATTGTTATCTAGAAGATGAAAAAAATGAAGACATCGTTGAACATTTATTTTTTCTAAATTATTGTGTTACGATGAATAGAATGATTGAATATAGTTTGATTACACAAGGAGATCGTGAAGGTCTTAAGAATAATACTAAGGATCCACCTATAGTAGAACTAAAAAAATTACCGGATCATCTTGAGTATGCATTCTTAGGAACTAATTCTTCTTACCCAGTTATTATCTCTTCTAATCTTTTGAATACTGAAAAAGCTAAATTGATAACTGTGCTGAAGAAATATAAAAGTGCAATAGCATGGCAAAATATCTGATATAAAAGGTATTAATCCTAGTTTTTGCATTCACAAGATCCTTTTGGAAGAAAACTATACACCTTCTATTCAACCGCAATGTAGGCTAAACCCCAATATGAAAGAGGTAGTTAAGGCTGAGATTGTTAAGTTGTTAGATGCTGGGATGATATACCCTATTTCAGATAGTTCATGGGTTAATCTTGTCCAAATCGTTCCTAAGAAGGGTGGTCTAACAGTGATAGCTAACGATAAGAATGAATTAATTCCAACGCGAACGGTAATATGTTGGCGTGTCTGTATTGACTATAGGAAATTAAACGATGCCACTAGGAAAGACCATTTCCCTCTTCCTTTCATTGACCAAATATTAGAACGCTTATCAGGACATTCTTATTATTGTTTTCTAGATGGACTTTCTGGATATTTCCAAATTCCTATAGCACCAGAAGACCAAGAGAAAACAACATTCACCTGCCCATTTGGTACCTTTGCCTATAGACGTATGCCTTTCGGTTTATGTAATGCACCCGCCACTTTTCAAAGGTTCATGATAGCCATCTTTAACGAATATGTTGAAGATATTATGGAAGTGTTTATGTATTATTTTTTCATTTTTGGTGATTCGTTTGATTTATGTTTGAATAATTTAGAAAAAGTCCTTAGGAGGTGTGAGGAAACAAACCTAGTGCTTAGTTGGGAGAAGTGTCATTTTATTGTACAAGAAGGGTTAGTACTTGGCCATAAAATTTCAAGCCAATGAATTCAAGTAGATAGAGCGAAAATTGATACCATAGAAAATTTACCACCACCAACCTCCATTAAGGCAGTGAGAAGTTTCTTAGGACACGCTGGATTTTACCGCCTGTTTATTAAGGACTTCTCTAAAATTGCTAAACCACTTACTAGGCTTTTAGAAAAAGACATACCTTTTATTTTTGAACAAGAGTGTCTACATGCCTTTGAGTTCTTAAAAGAAAGATTATTTAATTCTCCTATCATGATCGCACCCGATTTTACTCAACCATTTGAGATCATGTGTGACGCTAGCAGTTTTGCAGTAGGAGCTGTTTTAGGACAATGCCGAAACAAACACTTTCACCCTATATATTATGCTAGCAAAACACTTAATAATGCGCAGGAGAATTATACAACTACAGAAAAAGAACTTCTAGTAGTGGTATTTGTCATTGATAAATTTAGATCATATTTAACATTGCCTAAGGTGGTAGTATACACAAATCACTCTGCCCTTACATATTTGCTAGTCAAAGCAGAAGCAAAGCCTCGTTTAATCCATTGGTTTCTTTTATTGCAAGAATTTGATTTGGAAATTAGGGATAAATGAGGAGCGAAAAACTTAGCGGCAGACCATCTCTTACGATTAGAAAATCCACTGTGAGCAATATTAGATGAATCTGAGATTTCTGATACATTTCCTGAGGAATCATTATTTGTCTTATCTACAAATACAGATCCTGATTATCCGTGGTTTGCCGATTATGTAAACTATCTTGTGGTTAAGGTCCTTCCAAAAGAATGTTCATATCAATAGAAAAAGAATTTTTTTTGACTTGAAATATTACTTTTGGGAGGACCCCTTTCTTTTTCGGATATGTGCAGATTCCGTTATACGAACGTGTGTATCAGTGGAGGAGGGTTGGAAAATTCTGGAGCAGTGTCATTCAGGTCCTGCTGGTGGTCACTATGGAGCAAATCGCTCTGCAAAAAAGGTTCTTGATTGTGGTTTTTATTGGTCCCATCTATTCAGGGATGCCCAAAGGTATGTGATTTCATGTGATTCTTGTCAGAAATCAGGTAATATTTCTAAATTATATGAAATGCCGCAAAAATTTATTCTTGAATGTGAAGTATTCGATGTGTGGGGGATTGATTTTGTGGGACCATTTCCAGTTTCTTATGGGAATAAATATATTTTGGTAGCTGTAGATTATGTATCAAAGTAGGTTAAAGCTCAAGCTTTGCCTACTAATGATAGTAGAGTAGTAATCCGATTTTTGACAACCTTATTTGCACAATTTGGCACACCACGTGCACTTAATAGCGATAGGGGTTCACATTTTTGTAATCTACAGCTAGATAAAGCATTGCAAAAATATGGAGTTACATATAGGATATCCACTCCTTATCATCCACAAACTAGTGGTCAAGTTGAAGTCTCCAATAGAGAACTTAAAAGGATCATAGAAAAGTCTATAGAAGGGAATAGGAAGCAATAGTCTAGAAAACTTAACGATTGTTTGTGGGCATATAGGGCCGCCTTCAAAACACCTATAGGGACCACCCCCTTTAGATTAGCCTATGGTAAATCTTGTCACCTGCCTATAGAATTAGAAAAAAACAAGTCGTATTGGGCAATACGCTCTTTGAATTTTGATACTAATTCTATAGAGGAGAAACGAAAACTTCAACTTAACGAATTAGATGAGTGGAGAACCATGGCCTACGAGAACTCCCGGATTTATAAGGAGAAGACCAAGCTATTCCATGACTGTCACCTTCGCAAACCCAAGACATTCCAAAAAGGTGACCTAGTCCTCCTTTTTAATTCCCGACTGCGTTTATTCCGAGAGAAGTTAAGGTCTAAGTGGTCCGGACCCTTCAAAGTTAAAGAAGTCTTTCCCTACGACACCGCCGAGCTAACCCACCCTGAGAAGGGCGATTTCAAAGACAATGGGCACCGATTAAAACTTTACTACGGTGCACTTCCTCCAGAGTTTGCTCGATAAGAAACCTGCCTCCGTCTAGACTAAGATTGCGAATAATGTAATAAATTTTGTTGAAGTTTATAAAATTTTTAGTAAATTTTAGTTAATGTTAATCAAAAAACATTTTGTAAACAAAAATTTCACCTAGGAGGAATTCTAAATTCAGAGGAGGACACGGGTAACTACACGCCCGTGCGCGTTGCCGTGTCCACAACACACTCTTAGGCCCAGCCATGTCCCGTATAAAACAGGAGTAGGCAGCATCCATCCCGAGCACCACACGGGTCCACACACACATGTGTGTGTGGCCGTGTCATGAGCCTTTATTTTTTCGATAAACGCCAGAGCAGGACCCGAGACCAAACACACTCGTGTGACAGACCGTGTGTATCTACACGGGTAGGCACTCGGCCATATTATTCAACGTGTCACTGGTCGACGAAGTTCATCCCGAGAAGGAGACGGCTTGACACTTTGCCGAGTCGATACCCGTGTCGTTGTTTGATGAAATGTTGCCCGCAAAGGACACAGGTATCCACCCAGCCGTGTCATCACCCGTGTGCATTTTAATGCACTGTGCTAGAGCAGCACACGGGTAAATACACGGCCGTGTTGTTGACCGTGTCCTCCTAACATGCTACCCTCCCGTGATGTTTGACCACACGTCCCGAGGAAACCCATGTTCCACGCGGGTTTAGATTCCCTAACACGGGTGCCCACACGGCCGTGTACGCACCCGTGTTCGCCCTCTTTAAATATGGTCGTGTGCTGGTCACCTTTATCTCCTTCCCCTGGTTTCCAAGCTTCAGCTCCTGCACAGATCTTTGTCTCCAGGGTCAGTTGAGTTTTCGCCTTCAACATGCATGGATTCGTGTTCAAAATTCATCTTCTGTCCTCCTAGGTAACATTTCATGTTTATGTTTTTACTCAACTCCTTCTTCCTCTCCACTCTCTTCTCCAAATTCTTCCTCTTCTCCTTTCATTTTCCTCCCCTTTTGGTCCCAAATTCTTCTTCATCATTTTTTTTAAAAACAAAAAAATTTTTGTATTTGTCCACAGATCATGTCTTCAGGATGAGCCCAAGGCGGTCGTCATCGTCGCCCGGAACTCCAGGCATTGTCTACGGAAAGGCTCAACGGCACTGCGCCACTGGAGTTCATAGATCTAGCGCACGTCACCCGTTACAATCGCCTCTAGTCAAAGAAATATCAAGATATTCGCTCAATTGACTGGAGCGTATTAGAGGAGATAAATTTAGCAAGCGATGTCAGAGAATTAATATCTCTAGTGGGATGGCAGCAGTTCTTTTCTATCGAGGAGTTAGGTTTTAAGGAACTCACGCTCGAGTTCATGATTAAATCTTAGACCTAATCTCACCGAGCATGCACACGCGCACGAGGGAGTCATCTCTTTTCGAATAGGGGGCATCTTTTATACACTTTCACTCATCCAATTCACACAATACTTAGGGGTGTATGAGGACTCGTTCCTCTTTAGTGCCGCCTACCCCGAGCTTAATTTTGATCTCCCCACTCGCGACCTTGCCGGCAACATCTGGTCCTGGCTCTCTTTTGACTTTAGTCCATATGAGGCCAAGAGATCTAAGGCCTCTAAGTTGCATTCTCCCGCCCTCGACTACATAAACCACCTCCTTAGCTATACCTTGAGCGGCCGGGGCAAAAGCTCCGGCGTTGTTAGTAGGCAAGATGTGTTATACCTTTATAGCATGTTGTCTCGTTATCCCCTCCACCTGGGTTACATGCTCGCTCAGTTCATACATCACCAGGCCGCAACTCCTGTATAGGGTCTACCTGTGTAGCACCCTACATTACACGCCTGGTGAAGAACATGAACATTTTCTCGTCCCTTCCCTTGATGACAGTGGTCGCGAAGACCGTGCCGATCACGATGGCCAGTCTTCGATCCCTCCGCCTCGTCACCGCCCGTCAGGGCCGGGGAGGCATTATTTATTCTCTTGCGAGGCGTGGACCACACGCGCATGACGACGATGATGACAAGGTGGATCCTGATCTCGATGAGCCTCTGGTGACTCCGTCCCGCTCTACTTACACTCAGGGAGAGTCTTCTGTTGCTCCTCCTCGACCGCGTTCACAGTACTTGCGTGAGTTCCAGCACTTCTTTGTGACCGAGCTCTCGCCACGATTACAGAGTATAGAGGTATCGCAGAAGCGGACAGAGGACGCCATTATTCAGATCAGGGACCACTTGGGGATCTCGCCACCAGCAGCTCCTGGCCCGTCTCACTCCCCCAACGACCAGACCGACCATCCAGCCTACCTTTGACATGTATCAATAGATTTTACCAACATTTATTTGTAGCAGTGTATTATCAGAAATTCTATATATGATATTATATCAGCTCCTTTTTCATTTATGTGCTCTTCTATTTTCATGATTGCCAGTTCTTTATTTATTAGTGAAATTACTCTCTCAGCTTTTACATTGCAATGAGGACATTACAAATTTTAAGTCTAGGGGTGGATGTTCTTTAATTCTATAATTTCTGTGATAGACATGATTATAATTAGTTATCCTTTTTCTATCATAGTACTCAAGGTTGTTATACTACCCAAAAAAAATTTGTGTACTCCTTTAAGCTCTCATGTATTCACTCATTTGGGATTATAACTATCTAATTTAACGTCGCACACTGATTAAAATGAATTGATGTAGACTCATTGAGTGCTCAACTTTGTTGATTCGTAATTAAGTATAGAAATTCATTAGCCTAATTTTCTCAATATAATTTATTTTTAAGATTAACTCTTTTTATTATTACCTATCAATCACTCTATTTTAGAAAATATAATCATTTATAATAAAGTGAGTCGATGAGTGTAACATTTTGATAATTTTGCATTAGGGAAACAAAATAAAAAAAATACCCTCTATTGATGTCTAGAACTTACCCTCTAGCAATCCTCAAAACTTTTGCATAGGTTAATTAGTGAGGGCTGAAATGACTTAGGCCTCCTTTTGGATAGCTTGAGTTTTGCAAACCCAAAACCTTAAACATTATACCCTTGCACACCCAATTTGGACCTAAGCCCTATCCTTTTGATACTCTACTACTAAAATTCACCAAAGCCAACTCCTTACCTATTAGCACACCTATCATTGAGATCTTCTTGGAATGAATTTGTTCATAGTGATATGTGGCCTGAGTGAGTGTATACTTGCACCCACTTGGAATGATCCTTACTATGAACCCAAAAAAACATAGTGATATGTTTCCTGAGTGCGTGTATACTTGCACCCATTCGAAATGATCCCTACTATGGCCCCTTGGTTAAAAAAATAAAAATATAGTGTATCCTTCAAAAATGTGGGAAGTATAATCATTGCAAAGTCTGGGGGTGCTTTTATAACATTGATGTATGTTAAGGTATTTACAGATCAAAAGGCTCAATTGTGATTTAGGTGTGATAAAAAAAACCCCATCGAATTTATCTTTGATTACCCCACCTATAATCATCTATCCTAAACCAAAAAGGTTACACTATAATACAAGTCATAAGGGTCCAACCTCACTAATTATACCTAGTGTCGTCGAGAGGGTGTGAAAAGGTAAGCTCATGACTATCAATATTGGTACTTATAAGTTTTGAAATACTAACACATATCTTTTATTTCGCATGAACCTTTAATTTGAACAATTTGGTAATCATGTATCGTATTGTTTTTATCAAATTTGTGGTATTTTTTTCATATTTAGGTCTTCAAACAAATAATTTTATCCTAGTTATGAATTTGTTATTTGTTTTACATGAATATGAACTTTTTAGATTGAGAAATTGGAAAGTTGTGATTGTACAACCCCATATTCGTTGGGTAAGACCGAGGTCCCCCCTCAAGGGCCGGTATTGGACCAGCTTCGAGCAAGCTTTGGGCTTCAGAACGGAAGAACTCCAGCCGAGACCTACTTCTGCCCAATGACGACGAGACGGCTCGCACCACATGGAGGCGGAAGCAGGCTATCGCTCCCCATAGAGGGGGGAAGCAAGCTCTCGCGCCCTATGGATGGCGGAAGCAGGCTCAGTCCAGGGGACCTTCATCCCTTTTTCTGTAGCTCCCGTCGAATGAAAGGTGAGATGGTTTCCGGCATAGGGTTCTCGCCGAGTGAGGGCCAGGGCCTAGGGTGAAATTACCTAGTTGCCCTCGGGTAAATGACCCACATGCCCCCGAGGTCTGAATTTAAAATTTCATAACAGCGGGTTTTGGCTATTGGCAGACAAACTAAGGGTACTTTAGTAATTTTAGGTCAGCCAAGACTATAAATAGACCCGCAGGGGCTCTTCAGAAGGCAAGCTGTCATTTTTCTCTAAACTCTCTAGTGCTTTATGAGGAGCTTCGAGCCCAGCTTTTGGCTTTGGAGGGGAAGCTCTCAGAGATCTTCCGGGAAAGAGGAGGGACCTCCCTGCTGAGGCTTTGGGTCTGTTCTAGGTCTTTTACAACCAGTCAGGGGTCGGGGGTTGAGAGAAGTTGGTGTCGGCTACCCATTTTATTCGAACTCTCGTTGGGGTCAATTTCTGGCTTCAACAGTTCTGGTGCGGTGAGCGTGGATAGTAGCCGGTGCTAGAAAATCTCAGGTCAAGTCTCATGGCTGGAGGTGGAGGAGAAGGACCTGGCTCGGGAGGTTCTCCCTTCTGGGAGAGTGGGGTGATGGTGTGAATGCTAGAGGACTTCAGGCGGGAGATTTTGTAGACAATCCACTTGGCCTTCTCGGAGAGAGGCGACTCGGAGACTCCGCAGGTTCCGTTGGCGGCTGCTCCGTCGTTAGGCGAGAACGCTCCCGGGCATCGTCCCGGGAAGGAGATTCCGGCAGAGGCGGCAAAAAGGGATATCCCCACACGGGAGCTTTTCCCGGGACAGGCCAGCACAGACAGAGCCAGCGAGCCGAGGTCGCAGGAAGTGCCTTCTTGGCAGGTGGTGAGCGGAAGCCCTTTTAGCGAGCTAATCATTTCAGCTCCGGTCCCGGAAGGGTTCAGGGAGCCGGACATGTCATATTACATCGGGAGGGACGACCCTACGCAGCACGTGCAGTGGTTCGAAGATGATGTTTCCATCAGACAAATGTCGGATGCATTCAAGTGCAGGCTCTTTGCCATCACGTTGAAGGAAAAGGCGAGGGACGGGTTCCATCAGTTGCCTGCAAGCTCGATTTACTGCTTTGAAGATCCGCGGTGTGGATTCCTGTTGAGGTTCTCCACGTCCGAGAAGAGAAAGAAGTCAGTGGAGTGCCTGTTCGCTATCAAGCAGAGGTCGGAAGAGACGCTGGGACACTTTGTGGATAGGTTCCAGGAGGAGATTATACAGCTGCAGGAGATGCCAGGGTACACGGTGATGCTGGCCTTCACTCTGGGGTTGAGGCCCAAC
Source organism: Platanthera guangdongensis (assembly GCA_039583875.1). Lineage (NCBI taxonomy): Eukaryota > Viridiplantae > Streptophyta > Magnoliopsida > Asparagales > Orchidaceae > Platanthera > Platanthera guangdongensis. Next base: position 117,154,546 of record CM077159.1, on the reverse strand, counting down.
TTATTTAGTATGGAGCTGAAGAGGTTTACCCCCTCTCCTTCGAGGAGCTGATGGAGAGGGCGACAAAAGAGATTGAGATTGAGTCGGACAATCCGGCGTTTGCAAGGAGGCTAGCTAAGTTGGCGGAAGAAGAGGGAAAGGAAGCTGGAGCAGGGAGGCAGAGAGAGCGAAGGGAGGAGAGAAGGAGAGAGGAACCTAGAGATTAGGGGTGGCAGCAAGGTTGGGGGCCGCGGGAGCCGAACAACAGGTTGGGATGGAGGCCCTAAGACGGTCATCCTCAAGGACAAGGTGGCAGGTTCCCGGGCAGGGATGACTACAGGGAACAAAGGAGGATCAACCAGCCAGCTTGGAGGCAGGGGTAGAGGGTCCCCCTCCGGCCGCAGCAAGAAGCAATGGAGATAGTAAGAGGAAGAGGGGGAAGGAGAGGGGTTCTAGGAGGAGTGAGGAGGAGGGAAGGTAGGGTGGCGTTTCCCTTTTGTGACTTTCACCAAGAGGTGGGTCACGCGACGGCCACCTACCCAGAATTTCTAGAGATGAGGGCAGCAAGGGGGCAAGCTCAGCAGCAACCCCCCGTGAGGATTGAGGAGGTTATACCAGAAGGAGGAGGAGAGGATAGATGCGAAGACCGGGTGGATGTGGGGATCCGAGGAGGGATCGGGGTGATCCACGGAGGTGTGGGGTTCGAAGCTACCCGTAACAGAAGTTTTCAAACCATGTATCGAAGGAGCATCAGCTCGACCTCCCACACCCCCCCCCACCAGAGGAGAAGATCACGTTTTCAGTGAAAGACTTGTCGGATTACGAGGATCCATTCTGCGATGCCTTGGTGATCAAGACAGCGATAGAGAATTTCACGGTCTCCCGGATACTGGTGGACAATGGGAGTTCCATGAACGTAATCTTCAAGAAAGCCTTTGATGAGATGAAGGTGGAAGCTCAGAGGGTGCTAGCCTCAGATGGACCGCTGTTTGGGTTCTCGGGGGAGCAAAAGGAGGTGGAATGAGGGGTAGGGTTGTATGTGACGTTGGGGTGTGTCGAGGATTTGTCGGTTCGTCATCGTTGACACTCCGAGCAGCTACAACGTAATACTCAGGCGGCCTATAATCAGCGCCTTTCGTTATGTCCCCTCCTCGTTCCATCAGTGCCTAAAGTTCAATAGTGGAGGGGTACAGGTCAGGATCAGGCGAGATCCAAGGGTGGCGAGGCAGTGCTATATGACTGCTGTCAACACTATCTCTTGGATGGAAGAAGCGGAGGAGCTGGAAAGGTAGATGGCAAGGGCCGAGGAAGCTGAGGGAGAAGGAGAGGCGAGCCTGGAAGAGGCGATGAAGAAGGTCGAAGAGGGGGGTGCGAGGAAGGAGGTAGTGAACTTAGGCAAGGTTGGGAGAGAGGCTGAGGAGGAGGTTATGGGAAAGGAAGGAGCAAGCCTGAGTGAGGCGATGGGGGGAGCAGCGGAGGAGCAGAGGATGGAAGGAGAGACGGAGGGGGAGGCCCGGAGGGGCAGGGAGGTGGAGCTGCCCAAGGAGGGCCAGTTGGAAGCAATGGAAGTGGAGAGGCTAGGTGTTGAGGAGTGGAGAGAAGAGGAGGAAAGGGTCAGCGGGGAGCAGGCTCGGCTTGAGCCGGCGGAGGAAGTTGTGGAGATGGAGGTGGTCAGCAGGGCTGGGAAGGTGGAGAAGGCGAGGATCAGCGGAGGCTTGAGCCAAGAAGACCAGGCGAGGATGCGGGAGTGCATCCAAAAGAACGTTGACATCTTTGCCTGGAGCGCAGAGGACATGTCGGGAATTGACACTGATGTGGCTTGTCATGGCTTGAACCTGGTCCCCAAGACACATCCTATCCGCCAGAAGATGAGGGTCATCGCCACAAAGCTGGAGGATCCCATCCGCGAGGAGGTGAAGAAGCTTCTTGACGCAGGCTTTATTTCAGAGATCCAGTACCCAGGCTGGGTCTCCAATGTGGTAATGGTAAAGAAGGGTGATAGGAGCTGGAGGATGTGTGTAGACTTTTCTTTATTAAATAAATCGTGCCCTAAGGATTGCTACCCCCTGCCTCGGATCGACGCGCCGGTTGATTCAGCCGTCGGTTTTTCTATCATGAGTTTTTGGATGCTTTTTTAGGTTATCACCAGATCCACATGCATCCCCCCGACGTCAAGGATGTCTAATTTATCACAAGGGAAGGGTGCTTCAGCTATAAAATGATTCCCTTCAGGCTAAGGAATGCGGGGGATACATACCAATGGATGATGGATCGGGTGTTCAAAGATCAAATGGGGAGGAACTTGGAGGTTTACGTCGATGGCCTCATGGTTAAGAGCAGGGATGTGGGTTCGCACTTGCTCGACCTGGAGGAGACGTTCGCAACTCTGCGAAAGTTCAAGATGAGGTTGAAACCCCAAAAATGCGTCTTCGGGGCCGGACGAGGCAAGTTCCTAGGGCACCTTCTAACACCGGCGGGGGTCGATCCAAACTCAGATAAGGTGAAGGCCATCATGGAGTTGGAGTCACCTCGCAACACTAACGAGGTTCAGCGCTTTACAGGTAAGATGGCTGGGCTAAGTCATTTCCTCTCTCGGGCCGGAGAGAGGTGTTCGCCCTTCTTCAGAGCACTTAGGGGGAGTAAACAGTTTGAGTGGATGAAAGAATGTGAGGAAGCTTTTCAGGCGTTGAAAGCTCAGCTGACCCAAGCGCCACTCCTGCAGAGCCCGAAGGAGGGAGAAGACTTAGCTTTGTACCTTGGGGTAGGGGCTGAGGCAGTGAGCTCTGTGTTGGTAAGGGAGGAAGGAAAAAGGCAGCTGCCCATCTATTATGTCATTAGAGTCTTAAAGAAGACCGAACTGCGCTACCACATCTTAGAAAAATTAGCTTTCAGGCTCATTCAATCAAGGTAGTAACCGACCACCCCCTGTGCAAGATCTTTGAAGGGGTAGAACACTCAGGGAGGTTGGCCAAGTGGTCCATCGAGCTCAGCGAATTCGACGTCTCTTTTGTGCCTAGGCTCTCCATAAAGGCACAGGAGGTGGCCGACTTCTTAGCTGACTTCGTCACAGAGCTGGGAGTGGGGGAAGCGCAGCCGAAGGAGGCCTGGAAGATGTATGTCGATGGGGCCTCAGGGAAGCATTCCCTGGGAGGAGGTGTGGTGTTGGTAAGCCACCAGGGAGTCACCATAGAGCAGGCAGTGGCGCTACACTTTCCGGTCATCAACAACCAGGCAGAGTATGAAGCCGTCATAGCCGGGTTGCAGTTGGCCAAGGAGCTTGGAGTTCACGGCGTGGAAGTGTTCATAGACTCACTAGTGGTGGCGTCCCAGATCAGGGGAGAGTATGAAGCTCGGGAACCAACCCTCCAGAAGTACTTAGCCAAGGCGAGGTGGATCATAGGGGGGGTTCCGAAACTTCTCAATGCAGCACCTACCTAGGGAAGAGAATGAGGCAGCCGACCGATTGGCTAAGTTTGGACCCCGAGGGGGGGACCTTGACTGATCTTTTTCGCCTGACGATCGAGGAAGGGGAGCTAATGGAAGTAGATCGGCAACCCTCATGGATAGACCCCTTCGTGACCTTCTTCACCCCGGGGAAACTTCCTAAGGGGGTCAAGGAGGCAAAGAGTCTTCGGCATAAGGCAGCCCACTATATCATGCATGAAGGAAGCTTGCATCGGAAGATGCTCTCGGGCCTTCTGGCGCGATGTGTGATGGAAGAGGTGACCCGGCGTATTCTGGAGGAGGTTCACTCGGGCGAATGTGGTAGTCATTCTGTAGGAAGAACGTTGGAGTCAAGGGTGGTCAGGCAGGGGTATTTCTGGCCCACCCTGAGGAAGGATGCCAATACATTTGCGAAGAGGTGCTAGAAGTGCCAGCTCTACGCCCCCCTCCAGCACTTGCCCGCCCAACGGCTTCGAAGAATTACGGCGCCATGGCCTTTTGCCATCTGGGGGATGGATCTAGTCAGGTCGTTCCCCACAGCGAGCGGGCAGAGGAGGTTTCTTTTAGTCCTGATCGACTACTTATTTAAATGGTTGGAGGTCAAGGCATTGGCCAAAGTAACATCCCAAGTCATTCGGAATTTCATTTGGGGGGAGATCATCTGCAGGCACGGGCTGCCTCAGGCCATTGTCACGGACAATGGTCAACAGTTTGCAAGCGAGGAGTTCATAAGTTTTTGCACTCAGTTGGGCATTGACCTCAGGTTTGCCTCTATCCACCACCCCAGGAGCAACGGTCAGGTGGAGGCAGCAAAACAAATTATCGTGAACTTGCTGAAGAAGAAGGTGGAGAACTTGAGGGGGAGTTGGGTGGAACAGCTTCCCTCAGTGTTGTGGGCCTTGCGAACAACCCCAAACATGGCCACCGGCAAGACCCCCTTCAAACTTTCCCATGGGTGTGAGGCGGTCCTGCCCGTGGAGTTCGAGGTTCGATCCCCACGAGTTATGGCTGCAGGTGATGGAGACGAGGCTTGGAGGCTAGAAAATGAGGGGGAGCTACGACTCTCGTTAGACATGGTGGAAGAACTCCGTGACGTGGCCGCTGTGAGGCGGGAGGAGATCAAACGAAGGACGGAAAAGTATTTCGATAAACATGCGAGGATAAAGCAGTTCAAGGAAGGGGACTTGGTCCTGAAGAAGGTCGAAGTCGCGGGAAGGTCGGCCGCGGTAGGCAAGCTCAAACCCAACTGGGAGGGGCCCTATATCGTAGAAAAGGTGCTGGAGTCAGGGGCATACCACCTCCAGAATGTGGAAGGGGTATCATTGAGTCATGCATGGAGCGGAGATGTCTTGAAGCGCTTTTACCCTTAGTGGAGAGAAGGATGTAAACCCTATTTGTAATAACATCTTTGAGTTTCTTCTCATGATTGGTTTCTTATTGATGCTTGGTTATCTTTGCACTACCCTGAGCCTAGCTCGGCCCCAGGTAGACCCACTGTCTGGCTCCTACTAGCTGGCAGGTCCGAAGGCTCGCCTATGGGGGATAAGGGACCTCGAGTGCTGCTCGTCCTAGGGTAGACTCGCTGCCCAGGGCTCTGTCATTATCTTTGCACTACCCCGAGCCTGGCAATTAGTCCCGCTGCTACCTGGCTCCGACTAGCTGGCAGGTCCGAAGGCACGAGTGCTGCTCGGCCCCGGGTAGACTCGCTGTCCACCTGGGAGATAGGCATACCTGGGGGAAAGGATTGGGTTCTTGGATTATCCTACTAGCTGGCACTGAAGGCTCGCCGTAAGGGCCTGCTGCTCATCCTCTCATTAATAGGCACACCTGAGGGGAAAGGATTGGCTCTTGGTTATCTTTGCAGTCCCGAGCTGGTCTGGCCCCTAGACCCCTATTGGGACTAGCTGGCAGGTCCGAAGGATTCGCCTGTGGGGGTAAGGGACCCCGAGTGCTGCTCGGCACCGGGTAGACTCGCTACCCAGGCTCTCATTAGCTGGGCAGGGTTGTATGCACACCTAGGGGGAAAGGATTGGCTCTTGGTTATCTTTGCACTACCCCGAGCCTAGCTCGGCCCCAGGTAGACCCGCTGCCTGGCTCCGACTAGCTGGCAGGTCTGAAGGCTCGCCTATGGGGGTAAGGGACCCCGAGTGCTGCTCGGCCCCGTGTAGACTCGCTGCCCAGGCTCTCATTAGCTGGGCAGGGCTGTAGGAACACCTGGGGGAAAGGATTGGCTCTTCGTTACCTTTGCAGTACCCCGAGCCTGGCTCAGCCCCAAGTAGACCCGCTACCTGGCTCCTACTAGCTGGCAGGTCCGAAGGCTCGCCTGCGGGGTTAAGGGACCCCGAGTACTGCTCGGCCCCGGGTAGACTCGCTACACAGGATCTCATTAGCTGGGCAGGGCTGTAGGCACACCTGGGGGAAAGGATTGGCTCTTGGTTATCTTTGCACTACCCTGAGCCTGGCTTGGCCCCAGGTAGACCAGCTGCCTGGCTCCTACTAGCTGGCAGGTCCGAAGGCTCGCCTGTGGGGCTAAGGGACCCCGAGTGCTGCTCGACCTCGGGTAAACTCGCTCCCCAGGCTCTCATTAGCTGGGCAGGGTTGTAGGTACACCTTAGGGGAAAGGATTGGCTCTTGGTTATCTTTGCACTACCCCGAGCCTGGCTCGTCCCCAGGTAGACCCGCTGCCTGGCTCCTACTAGCTGGTGGGTCCGAAGGCTCGCCTGTGGGGGTAAGGGACCCCGAGTGCTGCTCGGCCCCAGGTAGACTCGCTGCCCAGGCTCTCATTAGCTGGGCAGGGCTGTAGGCACACATGGGGGAAAAGGATTGGCTCTTGGTTATCTTTGCACTACCCCGAGCCTGCCTCGGCCCCAGGTAGACCTGTTGCATGTCTCCTACTAGCTGGCACGTCCGAAGACTCGCCTGTGGTGGTAAGGGACCCCGACTGCTGCTCGGCCCCGGGTAGACTCGCTACCCAGGCTCTCATTACCTGGGCAGGGCTGTAGGCACACCTGGGGGGAAAGGATTTATCCTAGGAGTCACGATGGAGTCATAAAGTCCCTTGCTGGCAGGTTTAAAATCAAAAATTTTCAGGCCTTGAACTGGGAGGGAGTGACCCAGACCCTCGACACAACCCACCCGGAAGGCCTCTCTCGGCACGAATCTCCCGGCCGAGGGTCTAGGCTGAGTCCTCAGCAGGTCTCTCGGCAAGGCTCTCGCCACGAGCTAATGGCTAGGGGTCCCGGCGAGCATGACTCGATAGAGGGTTCCGGACCCAACCTTTAAGGTAAGGCTCTCGGCATATACTTTCTGGTAGATGCCCCTAGGTCAACTCTCAGAATGGAAAGCGGTCGTCACCTAAAAGAGCCTAGGGTGCGTGTAAAGTTGACAAACATTCTAGTGACAGCAAACATTTCGACATTCAAAACAAAAGTAAAGAAGCAGTAAGGGAACTTCGCCCCCTATGCAAAAATCACACTAACATAGTTCATAAACCTTAACTATATCAGAATAAAATTACACTAAGCGGAAAGGCTAGCAGGCAGATTCGTCAGAGTTTCCACTGGTTCTGCTGCTGGAGGTCTCGCCAGAGGATCTGCTAGAAGAGTAGCCGGAGGACTCGCCGAGGGAGCGGCCGCTAGTTCTCGTAAGCTCCGCTGCACCGTCCGTCGGAGAGTCGTTCTGTCCCTCAGGGTGGGGGATGGGCTCAAACAAAAAAGGCAGGATCCCTCGCGCAGTGAAGGTCTTGCCTCCTTCGTTCAGCAACCCCGACTCTCACAAAACTTTGATCACCATCCTCGCTATTTCTTGCGCATTTTCCTGGACGATCATGTCGATTTTGTAGTCGGAGTAATGACGGCGTTCTACCCTTTCCTCCCACTGCGGGCAATCCTTGTACAGGGCTAGGGCCTCCTCCAGACGGTTCACCTCGGCTGGCAGTACCTGGTTCTCGCCTTCAGCGCGGGCCGCTCGCGCACGAGACATTTCAATCTCTCCAAGATCCTGCGAGGCAATCCATTCAGGTAAAAGGAGAAAGCGTAAGAAATGGCTCGAGAAGTGGAAAAGTCTTGCTTACCTCGGGGGTCGGGCGAGCGAAGAAAAGTTGTTCGGCGGCAGCCAGCATGGCCTTCAGGGTGGTGGCTTCCGCCACAGAGGCATCCCTCGCCTTAAACACGTCCACGAAGTTCCGCTCTATGGAGAGGGCGCGGCGCCCGGCCATGTGCGAGAGCTGGACCATGCGAAGCTGGGCCTGGGCGGCGTCAAAAACAAGGCCCTTTGTTGTTGTTCGGTCAAAGGAATCGGCATCTTCCCGGCTATAGAGGCCGTATCCCAGCGCGAAGGCGTGGCCGGAGATGACGTCACTCTCCCTATATTAGGGGAGAAGGGTAGAAATGGTTATGCGGTTACTGGTGGGGTCCCACTGGAGCTTAGGGAAGCCCTCTGTGTCCGTGTACTTGTCGCCAAAACCAAAGTTCCAATGCTCCTTTGGCACCGGACCGTGGGAGGGCTCGGCCGGAGTCTCTGCGGCATGCGGGCCAGCTTTCGCCTCGCCGGCCGCAGAAGAGGTCTCGGCGGGAGTCTCAGAAGCAGGCTGGCAAGCATCCTCCCTGGTGGTAGCGGAAGGGATCGTGGCGGGGGTCTAGGCAGGCGTCGGTATCACCATCTTCCCCTTTTTCGCGGTGGATGGTTTCAACTTTTTCGAAGGGGGGCCGGAAGGGAGCTTGGTGTAACATCCCATGTTACTTCTAGACCCCTTAACTTAGATTGGGTTAGGCAAGGTGTGGGTGATAGGGAATTTAGCTAGGTTTGCCCCTAGGGAGTGGGTTGTATCCATGTGGGGCCCACTATAGGACCCAAGTCAAACTAGGTCAAACTAGCCTAAATATGAACCCTAGCCACACCATGACTCCCACCACATTTCACTAACCCTAAAATAATCTAAGTGGACCCTAGGGCATGTCATTAGGTCAACCCTTTGACACTGGTTGACCAAGGTCAACCTTAGCCCTAAGTTGGTCAAACATATACCTATAGGCCCAGTTAGCCCAAGTAGAGCATCACCTTGACCCAACCCATGTTGGGTGATGCCATGGGGTCCATGACCCTCAAGTGGGGTCAGCCCACTAGCCATGTTGACCAAGTCAACCTAAAAAGTCAACTTGGTCAAACATGTGGCCTAAAGAAGAAAATAAGGGCTAAGCCCATTCCTAATAGGCAAAGCCCACCCAACATGACACATTATCATCCCAAGGTGTCAAAGACCATCCCTACCCCTATGGTTTTGGAGAGAGAGTGCATGCATGGGGGCATTTTGGAGAATTCACCTAAAAGAGAAGAGAGAAGGTGGGATTAAGAGGAGGAGGCCACTTGGCCTTGACTTCTTCTGCCCCAAAAAGGTGTTGGCCGGCCTCCTTAGAAAATTCCAGCAGGATTGGCAGCATGGTGGCCACTTGGCACCATGGGTGAAGCCCCGAAAGCCCCAAACCGAGCTCACCTTGGAGTTATCTCCACATACAACCCTCCCCAGCTCAAACCGACAACACCATTAGCTTCAGTGAGTGGAAACGAGTCCTGGAGCAGAGCTTTTGGTGAAGAATCAAGGTTTTGAGCAGGAGATCGCCGGAGCAGCTCAACCATGGCCAACCGCCGCCAACCTCGCCTCCATGCCGCCATTAGGGTCCGTTTCACCGTCTCTCTACCCGTACTAGCTTTCTAGATCCTTTAGGAGAGACATCGGGCTCAATTGAGCCTGATACCATGTGAGTAAACGGAGAGTTTTCAGAGCTTTTCTTCTTGCTCGGGTTTTCCGGAGGAGCCAACTCCGGCGGCCTCATCGTCGGGAATCGCTAGTCACCACCTCAGTGAAGGTGGTGGCGACATCCGCCGGCGGTGGTGGTGGCCCAGTTGGCCGGAAACAGCCAGCAAAAGTGGCCCAGCCAGAATCAATCCCAGCCGTCGGCTGGAGGTAGAAGACGACCAGATCCCGTCCATTGTGCGTCAAGATTCGTGAAACCCGATTTTAAATTAGATAAAATAAAAAACTATGGTATATATGTCACATAATTTCAGTTATTTTGCATGTCTATTTTAGGCCACTTAGAGGCATTTTTAGATCTAGTGATAAGATGAAAGTTGTAGCCCTCCTCTAAACTTTAATTTGCCACCTTAATCTTATAATTTGGTGTAGTATATTGTCCTATAGGGCTGTTTTGCTAGGACTGGTCCTTGACTAGGGCAGAATTTTAAATTGATGCCCAAGCCAAACCATTAATCAAAATGACCCCATAGTTTGGGAGCATGCATTATTAGGGCATATCTAGCCCTTGCCAAAAATTGAGAATTTTTGGGGAATATTGTTCTGTAGTTTTATTCATAATACATAAAAGTAAATAAATGAAATAATTGGAGTGTTATGGCTCCAAATTGACCCAAATTTTGGTGGCATGTCCTTGGGGACTATACATGTGCATGGTAACATTTTCAGCACATTTGGACAAATGCATGTTGGGTAAACTCACTTGCATGTGTTGGTTATACATAGGCTTGGGCTGCAAATAGCCAATTTTGAAATATTGTGTATTAGGCCTATTTGGAACATCCAAAAATTATGGAATTAATTTCAGAGGCTCATTAGGGTGAAGTATACCCCCACATTGTAATAATGGGATTTTTGGAAGCAAAAATCTCATTATTTGGAATTTTTGAAATAAAGGATTTTTGAAAAATAAATGTAAAAATAGGCTCATCATTGAGATAAAATCCCCAATTTTTTGTCAAGGTCAATATAATGTTAGGTTTAACTCCTGAAATTTTTTATGTCTCTGTTCGAAGAAATTTGATAGGAGTTATGTGGAAGTTACCTTTTTACCCTCATTATACTTAATTAGAAAATTGATGAAAATACTCAGTAGAAAATTTTGGAAAATTTCTTGGTGATATATCTGAGTATGAATAACCTTGTATAATTTTCTCAGCATTTTTGGATGAATTAGTAATTTTTAAAACCTCATAGTGGCATTTTGGTAATATAATTAGAAATGAACATTTGTAGCCCTTGTTCCATGGAAGTTCATAAAATTCTGTCTTTAGTATTATTCTACCAATATATGTATGCTGTAATTTTCTTAGAATTTTTAGTACTGAACTCCTTATACTTCCTTTGGAAAATGGCTATTATGCGAGTTTTGTACTAATTAAGGAATAAATAGAAATAATCAAAGGAAAATTATGAATTTTGGTAGACAACAATATTGTACCAGGATGCAACTCAGGAAAACTTTCTTAGGTCAGTGGATTATAATTTGTAATACTTCATGTATTAAATGACCTAGGGGATTAATTAAATGATTTAATTAGAGGCTTTAATGACTTAAGAAAATTATGAAAATCAACATGCCCACTTCATTAGTCTATACCATCCTAGGATAAATAGTTAGGGGCAGGTGGCCCAAGAAATTGGAAGTTCTATTTCGGGGTGGTATTAGGTCATGGGTTGTGCATAGTGTAAGTAGGTTCTACTATAAGAACCATCGGGGGATAGATCGACGGATGAGCTAGAGATTACAATTGGAATATAACCATGCTGGGTAGAGTTGTCTTAGTGATGAGAGTAAAGTACAAGCCCTTGGATAGCAACTAGAGTGGAGGCCGACGGAAGACCGTCGCCCTTCTGAGAACATTTTAAGTCATTAGGATCACTCAAGACTAATAACGAGAGCTGTGGTGAATTTTGGGTAGTCATCAATAAAAGTAAATATCCTTAAGAAATGGAGCTTTGGGCGTAATCCCATCGTAGTTCCTAGTGCCCCCGAGAGCCCTTCACCGGGTATACCCTGGGCAGTACTGGGATTAACCTTAAATCACTAAGTATAATAACCCGTAGACAAGAGTAGTCTAATAAGTTATGATATTATGGTTCATTCTCTCCCGTGATGGGTTTGAGGGATTTTGAATAAAGGCACTATTGTGCGTTCTCAACCGCTATGGGTTGGAGGGATATATGTTGCAGGCTCACCCGTGATGGGTTTGAGGGAATCAGGACAGGTTGGTCCCGCGAGCTGAAGGCTCGAAATGAAATACTTGCATGTGCATAAATTTAGTGGCGGGTCATGCGGTACTGGCCGATCGTCACACCGATGGCAGTACGGTGAACCAGGCGGGTGTTAGGGTTTAAGGGGCCAGTAGGTTGTTTATACTGAGGTCTGGAGGATGATCCCCGATAACGCACACCCGACCCAACAAGAATGACTGGTTGTCAGCAAAGTATATACGCAGACTCTAGAGTGCACCTGGGATGTGTACAGAGGCGTATGAGAGGTGGTCTAGGTTTGGTAGTGTGCATACCTGCCTAGAAGTGGAGATGCCCGCTCCGCTGCTGCCGTAGCCACAACGGTGGTACCCGAGAGTGAAGCTAGCTCTCAAAAAGTGGGAACTAAAGGTCTGCAATCATAGAATCGTTGTGTTTTAGTTGCACTTGCCTGTTGTATAAATTGCATCATAAACATTCATTCATGTTAGGTCATACGCTTCATAGATCCTTATCATATAAATTAGTATGAGCTCTTTTATATGATAAGTTAAATTTCCTAGAAACCTTAACTTATAAATTTGTATGGGCATTTTTATAAGTTAAGGTACGTTTTGTGATGGTAGCGTAGTGGTAGCATAACTTTACTTTTTTGCTCTTACTTTCAGTTCTTTACTTACTTGTACTGTATATGCTTTTACTTTTGTGCTATATACATAGAACTACTAGTGTAGATTTACTGCTCACACTCTTACTTGGTAGCTTAGTTTCCCTTATCACCTGCTTTCTTTTGTTACCCCTTGATTGTCCTCCGCTTCGTCCTCCCGCACGGTGCCTAGGAGTTGTGGGGCGAGGTGCAGAGGAAACGACTTAGTCTTTTTTACTAATGGTCGGTGACCAAACTATTTTTAGGAGCTCGAGGAGATGGAGCACCCGCACGACCGGCAGGACGAGGTGACAGGACGTGAGGAGTTGATACCACCTACTACTACTACTACTACAACACTACCTCAGGTGCGATGAGTTCGAGGATGATAGATTTGCTTCCGCGTTTTGATGTTTTGTGAGGAGAGTTATTCATATGATATACTGGGCATAAGCCCTTATTACTCTTCATATATTTTGTACTCATTGTGGGCTATGTACTCTTTCATTCATATATATATGATTTGTACTATGACTGTGGACTAACTGTGTAGTACTCTGATATGTTTTACTTCTATTTCTCATATTGGCTTATTGGTTATATGATCGTACTAGCCGGCAGAATCAGCGTGTTGCGGTGTCGAATAACCCGTGTGTTAGTGCCACCGTAAGATGGCAGTTCTGGGCATAAGACCGGGAGCCTCCTTGGTGAGGGGGAGGGGTCTTACAAACTGGTATCACTTGAACAAATGATCATATGAGAAAGAAGTCCACAACACTGGACCACCCCACTCGAGCATTAGTTTGCGGACAAACTATTCAGCGGAAGCAGTGGTGTGTCCATGTGTAAAAAGTCATATAAAACAGTCCATTAAATACAATGAGTTAGGCCAGTTCTGTTTTAACCTTACCTTTATGCAACCTCCACAGGTCACTGCACCGCAAAATGTGGTTCCTCCCCCTCCAGCTGCCACTCCATTTCTATAGAAGGAGATGGGGCAAACTTTGACGGCTATCCTGGAAGCCTTCAAAGCATAGCAGGTCCCGGCTCCGCAGCCAAATCTGGGGTCAAGCTGGTTGAGTGCCTTCAAGAGCCTGTCCCCACCGATGTACCGTGGGACAGAGGATGCTGTGAAGACGGAGTAATGGCTGGAGGCCATACATGAGATATTGGCAGGCATCAGCTACCCGGTCGGCCAGGCAGTTCCTCTAGCCACCTCTGCATTAGAAGCTCATGCAAAAAATGGTGGAAGTCCGTGCCAGAGTCCACTTATGCTGACTGGGAGCTGTCGGACATATCTTGGGAGGATTTTGGCGAAGTATTCTTGGATCACTTCGTATCCATCACAGACAGAGATGCACTGGAGGAGAGGTTTCTGAACCTCAGGCAGGGGAGCAGATCGGTGATTGAATACTAGAGGGAGTTTTCCCACCTTGCCAGGTTCGCAGGGATACAGGATACATACGACAGGAGGTACGCCAAGAGATTCTACTGAGGCCTCAGAGACGACTTGAGGCGGGCCCTATTGTTCATTTCTCATGGCACATCATCCCAGATCATCGAGATGGCAAAGAAGCTGAAGGCCGACCAGCTGATGGTGCAAGGCAGAGGGAAGAGACCATACGATGGGTCGACACTAGGAGAGAGTAGCAAGGGCTTTGAGAGAGGCAGGGCCATTGGATATAAGAGGGGTGGGGGACGTCGTCGTCCCAACTTCAGGCAGGAGCAAGGGCCTCCTCCAGCATTAGCTCCCCCACCTCTACAGGTGCATGTTCCGAGGAGGCAAGACGACCATGGCCACCGGCCGTAGTTTGTTATGGATGCCACCAGCCCGGGCATATTAGATCGAAGTGTCCGCATCAGTTCCGTCCACCTCCTCCTCCTCCACCTCCAGTGGCCCCTCTAGTACAGCAGGGCCGAGGCCGAGGCCTAGGACAAGGTCGAGGCCGAGGCCAGGGATATCACGGCCGAGGACATAACTAGGAGCAGATGTATACATTGGACCTCACGGAGCAAAGGAACCCCGAGGAAGTGATTATAGGTACTTAAATTGTTTTAATTTAGAAATTTCAACCTTAGTAGTGGCTTGAAAACCATAGAAATAACATCCATTTTAACTCAAATAAATCTCTGGCATAGTTATGATCAGCGGCAAGCTTGCACATACCCTCTTCGACATGGGTGCTTCGTAATCATTTATGTCGGACACTTTCATTGAAGGACTAGAGGGTGTGGAGAGATTCCCTGGCATAGAGATGAGGGTGCCTCTTCCTGATGGCTCGGAGCTACGTACCACAGATAGCTGCAACATGGAGGCCGAGATAGGAGGCAAGACATTCGAAGCTCCGACAGCGTTCTTGAGATTGTCGGACTTTGATTTGATTTTGGGCATGACCTGGATTGATTGGAACCATGCCCAGATCGACTACCCCTCGAAGAGGATCACACTCAGGCATGGAGACTCCTACGTCACTATTGAAGGTATCTGACCTATCTCCCATCTTTCATTATCTTCTATACAGGCTGTCAAGGCCTATGAGCAGGGGGAAGAGGTGTACCTTATCTACTTCGAGATGGTGGCAGCAGAGAGTTCTATAGCTGATATCCCGGTGGTTCGGGATTTCTCCGATGTATTCCTGGAGAAATTTCCCGGACTACCACCAGCTCGGGACATGGATTTCAGGATTTAGTTGGTGTCGGGGGCGAGGCCAGTGTCCCGGGCACCTTACAGGATAGCTCCCAGAGAGTTGGCAGAATTCAGGACTCAGCTTCAAGAGCTTGTGGACTCGGGATTTGTGCGGCCGAGCTCGTCGCCGTGGGGAGCACCAGTTCTTTTGTGAAGAAGAAAGACGGATCGTTACGGGTGTGCATAGATTACAGGGAGCTAAACCGGTTGACGGTCCGGAATACCTATCCACTGTCTCGGATAGATGAGTTATTTGATCAGCTTCAAGGGGCCTTCTGGTTCTCTAAGCTGGATTTGAGATTCGGTTACTATCAGCTGCTCATCCGAGAGGAAGACATTCCGAAGATGGCTTTCAGCTCACGATACGGGTTATACGAGTTCACGGTGATGCCTTTTGGGCTCACGAATGCCCCTTTCGCATTCATGAGTCGAATGAACCGTGTATTCGAGCCCTACTTGGACTGCTTAGTCATTGTATTCATCGACGATATTCTGATCTATTCCCGGACTTAGGAGGAGCACACAGAGCATTTGGCACAGGTTTTGCAGAGGCTGAGGGAGTCCCAGATGTATGCGAAGTTTTCTAAGAGCCAGTTCTGGCTACAGAAGGTGGCCTTCTTGGGGCATACGATCAGTGGAGCTGGATTGGCGGTGGATCCAGCCAAGATAGAGGCAGTGAGAGATTGGTCACGGCCAAAGACAACGTCAGACATTTGCAGCTTCTTGGGATTAGCATGTTATTATCATAAGTTCGTGGAGGGGTTCTCGAGGATAGCACTCCCCCTCACATCCTTGATGAGGAAGGATGTAGAGTTTGCTTGGACAGAGCAGTGCGAGACAGCATTCCAGGAGTTGAAGGACCAACTCATCTCATCCCCTATCCTTGCACTCTCATCTGGGAATGAGGGATTTCAGATCTACACGGATTCCTCTTATCAGGGGATGGGTGCTGTACTAATGCAGCACAGACATGTTATTGCTTAAGCTTTGAGAGAATTAAAGAATCATGAGCATAACTACCCGGTGCATGACTTGGAGCTCGGGGCAGTCGTGTTGGCACTGAAGATATGAAGACATTACTTGTATGAGGTTCATTGTGATATCTACTCGGATCATAAGAACCTCAAATACGTCGACACGCAGAAAGATCTGAACCTTCGGCGGAAGAGATGACTGGAATTTCTTTGTGATTATGACTAAAAATTGCACTATCACCCGGGGAAAGCGAACACTGTGGCAGATGCGTTGAGCAGGAGAGCCAACACTACTGGATCGGAACCTCAGGTGATGTATATGGGATTGATGCAGATGATGGATGATATTCACATCACCATGGTTTCAGAGGACGAGCCAGCAGTTTATCAGGAATATCTGAACTCCTTGATCGGGGAGAATGATCTTCGGGAGCGCATTGTGGCGCATCAGAGGCTGGATGCTGCATTAGAGCCGATTTTCAGTGCCCTGGAAAGGTGCAAGGTTGAGGATTACACACTGCAGGGTGGTCTCCTTTGATTCCATAGACGCGTTTATATACCAGCAGAGGACGGTATCCGGGATGACATACTTAGAGAGGCACATTGCTCCAGATATTCAGTGCATCCTGGCATCACCAAAATGTGGGCAGATTTACGGAAGACTATGTAGTGGCCTGGGATGAAGAGAGAGATCACCCACTTTCTGACATATTGTGAGACGTGCCAGCGCGTAAAGGCGGAATGCAAGAGCTCGGGAGGTTTATTACAGCCACTGCCCGTCCCAGAGTGGAAGTTCGATGACATTGCTATGGATTTTGTGCACGGACTGCCTCGCTCCCACTCTGGGCATGATTCCATCTCGGTCATAGTAGACAGGCTGTCCAAGGTAGCGCGATTTATTCCAGTCAGGAAGGATGCTCCAGTTGCAGTTTTGGTGAGATTGTTCGTGGGGCAGTTCGTCAGATACCATGGCATCCCCAGGACGATTGTTTTGGACCGTGATGGTCGGTTCACTTTGAGGGAATGGAGTGCTGTGCATACTTACTTGGGTTCTCGGCATACTTTTAGCACCGCCTTCCATCCGTAGACCGACGGCCAGACCGAGCAAACCATCCGGACCATGGAGGATAAGCTTCGTCTATGCATATTGGATACAGGGAAGCCTTGGGAGAGGCTGCTACCATTGATCAAATTCTCTTACAATAACAGTCACCAGGATAGCATCAGGATGGCTCCATATGAGGCACTTTATGGGAGGAAGTGTCGGACACCGCTGTCTTGGGTTCAGGATGTGGACACGAGGACTCTTGGTTCTGATTTTGTGAAGGATACGGAGGCTCAGGTTCGTTTGATCGGGGATTGGCTGCTAGAGGCCCAGAGTAGGCAGACGAAGTATTATGATGCTCGGCACCGGAAGGTGGAATTCTAGGTTGGAGACAGAGTTTTCTTGAAGATACATCCGGTACACGGTGTCTCTCGGGTGCGGAGGCACAAGAAGCTCAGTCCTCGATACATGGGGTCATACTTGATCCTGGAGCCGATCGGACCCTTAGCTTACCGACTGCAGCTGCCACCGGAGTTGGGTACCCTACACGATGTCTTCCATGTCTCTTCCTTGCGAAGAGCTCTCCTACGGCCGGAGCAGCACGTTACTACTACAGCCGGTCCGATAGCACCAGACAGATCTGTTAGATTGGAGCAGATCCGGATTGATGATACAGATGTTCGAGTGTTGCAAAAGAAGAAGGACCCTCTCGTGAAGGTGTTGTGGTCCAACCATGGACGGGAGGAGCACACTTGGGAGCTGAGGGATCTGATGATGGAGCAACACCCGGAGCTGTTCACTTCAGGTATATTTTAGTTTATGCGTCTAAATTTCTTATAACTCTTGCAAGTAGAACCCCGTAGACCCGAACTTAAATTTCCGGGACGAAATTATTTTTTGGTTCATAGGATTTGTAACATCCCATGTTACTTCTAGACCCCTTAACTTAGATTGGGTTAGGCAAGGGGTGGGTGATAGGGACTTTAGCTAGGTTTGACCCTAGGGAGTACGTTGTAGCCATGTGGGGCCCACTATAGGGCCCAAGTCAAACTAGGTCAAACTAGCCTAAATATGAACCCTAGCCACACCATGACCCCCACCACATTGCCCTAACCCTAAAATAATCTAAGTGGACCCTAAGGCATGTCATTAGGTCAACCCTTTGACACTGGTTGACCAAGGTCAACCTTAGCCCTAAGTTGGTCAAACCTATACATATATGCCCACTTAGCCCAAGTAGAGCATCACCTTGACCCAACCAATGTTGGGTGATGCCATGGGGTCCATGACCCTCAAGTGGGGTCAGCCCACTAGCCATGTTGACCAAGTCAACCTAAAAAGTCAACTTGGTCAAACATGTGGCCTGAAGAAGAAAATAAGTGCTAAGCTCATTCCCAATAGGCAAAGCCCACCCAACATGGCCCATTATTAGCCCAAGGTATCAATGACCAGCCCTACCCCTCTGGTTTTGGAGAGAGAGTGCATGCATGGGGGCATTTTGGAGAATTCACCTAAAAGAGGAGAGAGAAGATGGGATTAAGAGGAGGCCATTTGGCCTTGGCTTCTTATGCCCCCAAAAAGGTGCTGGCTGGCCTCCTCAGAAAATTCCAGCAGGATTGGCAGCATGGTGGCCACTTGGCACCATGGGTGAAGCCCCCAAAGCCCCAAACCGAGCTCACCTTGGAGTTATCTCCACATACAGCCCTCCCCAACTCAAACCGACCACACCATCAGCTTCAGTGAGTGGAAACGAGTGGAGAACGAGCCCTGGAGCACAGCTTTTGGTGAAGAATCAAGGTTTTGAGCAGGAGATCGCCGGAGCAGCTCAACCATGGCCAACCGCCGCCAACCTCGCCTCCATGCCACCATTAGGGTCAGTTTCACCGTCTCTCTACCCATACTAGCTTTCTAAATCCTTTAGGAGAGACATCGGGCTCAATTGAGCCCGATAGCATGTGTGGAAAAGGAGAGTTTTCCGAGCTTTTCTTCTTTCTCGGGTTCGTCGGAGGAGCCAACTTCGGCGGCCTCATCGTCGGGAATCGCTAGCCACCACCTCAGTGAAGGTGGTGGCGACATCCGTCGGCGGTGGTGGTGGCCCAGCTGGCCAGAAACAGCCAGCAAAAGTGGCCCAGCCAGAATCAATACCAGCCATCGGCTGGAGGTATAAGACGACCAGATCCCGTCCATTTTGCGTCAAGATTCGTGCAACCTGATTTTAAATTAAATAAAATAAAAACTATGGTATATATGTCACATAATTTCAGTCATTTTGCATGTCTATTTTACATGTCTATTTCAGGCATTTTTAGATCTAGTGATTACGATGAAAGTTGTAGCCCTTCCTCTTAACTTTACTTTGACACCTTAATCTTATAATTTGGTGCAGTATACTGTCCTGTAGGGCTGTTTTGCTAGGATTGTTCCTTGACTGGGGCAGAATTTCAAATTGATGCCCAAGCCAAACCAATAATCAAAATGACCCCAAATTTTGGGTGCATGCATGATTAGAGCATATCCAGCCCCTGCCAAAAATGGAGAAATTTTGGGGAACATTGTTCTATAATTTTTTTCATAATACACAAAAGTAAATAAATGAAATAATTGGAGTGTTATGGCTCCAAATGGCCCCATATTTTGGTGGCATGTCCTTGGGGACTATACATGTGCATGGTAAACATTTCAGCACATTTGGACAAATACATGTTGGGTAAACTCACTTGCATGTGTTGGTTATACATAGGCTTGGGGTACAAATAGCCAATTTTGAAATATTGTGTATTATGCCTATTTGGAACATCCAAAAATTATGGAATTGATTTCAGAGGCTCATTAGGGTGAAGTATACCCCACATTGTAATAATGGGATTTTTGGAAGCAAAAATCCCATTATTTGGATTTTTTGAAATAATAGGACTTTTGAAAAATAAATGTAAAAATAGGGTCATCACTGAGATAAAATCCCCAATTTTTGTCAAGGTCAATATAATGTTAGGTTTAACTCCTGAAAAGTTTTATGTCTTTGTTTGAAGAAATTTGATAGGAGTTACGTGGAAATTACCTTTTTACCCTCATTATACTTAATTAGAAAATTGATGAAAATACTCAGTAGAAAATTTTGGAAAATTTCTTGGTGCTATATCTAAGTATGAATAACCTTGTATAATTTTCTCAGCATTTTTGGATGATCATTAATTTTTAAAACTTCATAGTGGCATTTTGGTAATATAATTAGAAATGAAATTTTGTAGCCCTTGTTCCATGGAAGTTCGTGAAATTCTGTCTTTATTATTATTTTACCAATATATGTATGTTGTACGTTTCTTAGAATTTTTAGTATTGAACTCCTTATACTTCCTTTGGAAAATGGCTATTATGTGAGTTTTGTACTAATTAAGGAATAAATAGACATAGTCAAAGGAAAATTATGAATTTTGGTAGACAGCAATATTGTACTACGATGCAACTCAGGAAAAATTCCTTAGATCAGTGGATTATAATTTGTAATACTTCATGTATTAAATGACCTAGGGGATTAATTAAATTATTTAATTAGAGGCTTTAATGACTTAAGAAAATTATGAAAATCAACATGCTCACTTCATTAGTCCATACCATCCTAGGATAAATAGTTAGTGGCAGGTGGCCCAAGGAATTGGAAGTTCTATTTCGGGGTGGTATTAGGTCATGGGTTGTACATAGTGTAAGTATGTTCTACTATAAGGACCATCGGGGGATAGATCGACGGATGAGTTAGAGATTACAATTGGAATATAACCCTGGTGGGTAGAGTTGTCTTAGTGGCGAGAGTAAAGTGCAAGCCCTTGGATAGCAACTGGAGTGGAGGCCGGCGGAAGACCGTCGCCCTTTTGAGAACATCTTAAGTCATTAGGATCACTCAAGAGTAATAACGAGAGCTGGGGGTGAATTTTGTGTAGTCATCAATAAAAGTAAATATCCTTGATAAAGGGAGCTTTGGGCGTAATCCCATCGTAGTTCCTAGTGCCCCCGAGAGCCCTTCATCGGCTATACCCTGGGCAGTCCTGGGATTAACCTTGAATCACTAAGTATAATAACCCGTAGACAAGAGTAGTATAATAGGTTAAGACATTATGGTTCATTCTCGCCCGTGATGGGTTTGAGGGATTTTGAATAAAGGCACTATTGTGCGTTCTCACCCGCTATGGGTTGGAGGGATATATGTTGCAGGCTCACCCGTGAAGGGTTTGAGGAAATCAAGACAGGTTGGTCCCGCGAGCTGAAGGCTCGAGATGAAATACTTCCATGTGCATAAATTTAGTGGCGGGTCATGCGGTACTGGTCGATCGTCACACTGATGGCAGTACGGTGAACCATGCGAGTGTGAGGGTTTGAGGGGCCAGTTGGTTGTTTATACTGAGGTCTGGAGGACGATCCCCGATAACGCACACCCGACCCAACAAGACTGACCGGTTGTCAGCAATGTACGTACGCAGACTCTAGAGTGCACCTGGGACGTGTACAGAGGCGTATAAGAGGTGGTCTAGGTTTGGTAGTGTGCATACCTGCCTTGAAGTGGAGATGCCCGTTCCGTTGCTGCCGTAGCCACAACGGTGGTACCCGAGAGTGAAGCTAGCTCTCAAAAAGTGGGAACTAAAGGTCTGTGATCACAGAGTTGTTGTGCCTGAGTTGCACTTGCCTGTTGCATAAATTGCATCATAAACATTCATTCATAATAGGTCATACGCTTCATAGATCCTTATCATATAAATTAGTATGGGCTCTTTTATATGATAAGTTAAATTTCCTGGAAACCCTAACTTATAAATTTGTATGAGCATTTTTATAAGTTAAGGTACGTTTTGTGATGGTAGTGTAGTGGTAGCATAGCTTTACTTTTCTGCTCTTACTTTCAGTTCTTTACTTACTTGTACTATATATGCTTTTACTTTTGTACTATATACATAGAACTGCTAGTGTAGATTTACTGCTCACACTCTTACTTGGTAGCTTAAATTCCCTTGTCACCTGCTTCCTTTTGTTACCCTTTGATTGTCCTCCGCTTCGTCCTCCCACACGGTGCCTAGGAGTTACGGGGCGAGGTGCGGAGGAAACGACTTAGTCTTTTTGACTAATGGTCGGTGACCAAACTATTTTTTGGAGCTCGAGCAGATGGAGCACCAGCACGACCGGCGGGACGAGTTGACAGGGCGTAAGGAGTTGATTCCACCTACTACTACTACTACAGCACTACCTCAGGTGTGATGAGTTCGAGGATGATAGATTTGCTTTCGCATTTTGATGTTTTGTGAGGAGAGTTATTCAAATGATCTACTGGGCATAAGACCTTATTACTCTTCATATATTTTGTACTCTTTGTGGGCTGTGTACTCTTTCATTCATATATATATGATTTGTACTGTGACTGTGGACTAGCTGTGTAGTACTCTGATATGTTTTACTTCTATTTCTCATATTGGCCTACAGGTTATATGATCGTACTAGCCGGCAGAATTGGCATGTTGCGGTGTCGACTAACCCGTGCATTAGTACCACCGTAAGACGATGGTTTTGGGCATAAGACCGGGAGCCTCCTTGGTGAGGGGGAGGGGTCTTACACTTGGCTTCTGCTTCGGAACACTCGGTGCAGAGGAGGTTCCAAGCTCTTTCCGACAGGCATCGACAGCCGCCATGGCACGAACCAAGGCGCCAGAAGGCGCCCCAGACTCTTCAAATGGCTGGTGGATGGGAAGATCTCGCTCACCTGCGAAACCCATAGTTTTTATGATGCCTTTTGATTCGAAATAAGCTCTCGCAAGATTAATCCAGAAAGCTACCTTCGCCGGGGGGAACCGGTTGGAGGGTTTCAAGGTCTCACCGGAGGAAAGGTACGTCAAAAACCTTGGAGCCGAAAAATTCAACGAGAGCACCTTCTCGCTCCCCTAGAGAGGGAGGCTTGTAGGTCGCGCCATCGTACTGAATGTGGGCGAGAGGGACATTGCTGAAAGGTCCCAAGACAAAGACGAACCTCTCCGCAAAGTGGTGGTGTTTGTTAGCGAGACCTGCCGTCTTCACCGACTGGTCGGAGAGGAAAACCGACCCTCCCTTGGCTCGGAAGTTGAACAACTTCCGAAAGACCGAGAGGTTGAAATCGATCCTTTCCGCCCGCATGTAGTAGACGAAATCCACAAGGAGGGTGATGGAATTGGGGTTGAGTTGAGCGAGTACCACCCCATAATAGCGTAGGGCTTGGCGTACCTCAGGCCAGAGGGAAAGTCGGAGGCCCGCTTTAAAATGATCCAGGGGAATAACGAGCTCCCCTTCCAGCACGATGTTCACCTTGTCCTCGCGACCTGGTTTCCACGTGTTGAACCCCGGCGGGATGTAGTTCTTGTTTTTGGTGGCAAACTACGCATGCGTAAGCCGGCAGGGCGGAAAGTCATGATCAAGGAAGGATTGCGCGCACTTAGAACGGCCCTCGCTCTCGCCCGGCATCTCGGAGGAAGGATAGAAGAGAGAATGGGATGCAAAGGCAAGAACCCTTGCGCTTCTGGAGAAGGCGAAAGCGATTGACTGATGGACAGAACTTTGGAATAAATGTGGGGAATAAGTTAGGTGGATTGACCTATTTATAGAAAACAGGGTAATCATGAGTTCTTAAGAAAAGTATGGCGGGGAAAAGTCAACAAGTCAACGACTCCGGTCCTTTGCTTTCCGTCCTGTTGCGCCAGCTCCTCGTGGTTTGGCGACAAGTGATAGACTTCCAGGGAGGCTGGAGAAGGGGGCGCGCGGCCTCAATACGCAAGAAGCATTGAGCGAGAGGCACGCATCAAGCATTCACAAGAAATTAAAACAGCATACAAAAGGCGAACTAAAGAAACAAAGATAAAGACGGGGTCTCGCCAGGCGAGAGCCCCCGACAACGATAGTAAATAAATAGTAACAATAAACACAGTAGCACACACAGCTTGTAAGAAATTATCCATCGCTAGAAGTGAAAGGGTATAGATGGAAGAGGTAGGCCAAGAAGAGGGGTAAAGAGAGAGATCGCCCGGAGTGCTCAGTATGGCACCCACCGCCAACGACCTAGATCTCGCCGACCAGACCTAGGAGGGTCTCGAGGATCGAAGAAGGCCGTTGGGGAGTTGAGCCCCCGGTTGTCCAGGCGGAGCTGATCTCGGATCCGCACGATGTGCCTGCCAGGTGAGGTCTCGCCGGAAGTAGTGCCATGGAATCCTGCCCCGCCAAGGAGGTCTGCACAGTCTCGCTCAACAGCCGCCAGTCGCCGCTCCATCGCCTCATGAATTCTTTTCACCGCTACAGAATTGGCCTTTTGCTGTTGTGCGAGCTTCGACAAGACTATAGCGATCCTCCGCCTTCGCTCCTTTCCGCTCTTTGTCCCCTCGAGAAAGTCTTCCATCTCCCTGGTGGAAGGGAGGGGCGAGTCTCCCCCTATTTCTTCTTCTTCTTCTTCCTCTTCTTTTTCTTCCTCATCCTTTCCAGTCTCGCGGTCTTGAGGCTCTGAGGAAACGGGAGCAGCCAGGATAAGAGGGGGGGGGGAAGGGTGATTGAAGAACAGGGAGGTTCTCGCTTACCAGGAGAGCGAGAGATGTCTTTCCCCAACGGACAGTGAGAAGGTCCAGGCTGATCCTCTGCGCCCTTTCTAAAAAGGAGATGGAGCGGCTTGCCCCATCCCGTGTGAAAGGTCCTGCGCCCCGGCGGGCCGGACTCGCCAAGTGCGGGATCAGGAGCCCCCTCTATAGACAGAGGCAGGGGTCTCGGCTCCGTAGCGGGAGGCTCAGGGTTAACCCCTTCGACAGGGAGGGTGTGTTCTGGAGTCAGATTGGTTCTATCAGCTGGAGGGTTAAGTGGAACGACCCCTGAAGGGGAAGGCGGATCCTCATTGCCAAGGCCGGCCACTGTCCAGACCGCAGGAAGGCCGGCAGTTTTCTTAGGTACCGACCCGTGTGAAAGGAGTGATTTTTCAGCATACAGCCATAAACAAACTCTTGAAAGGTTCGTACCAACAAAAGGACTAAAGAATACCTCATGTAAAGAAGCGAGAGAATCAGCGCGGCTCGGAGTTGGGGTAGGCGGGTCTCGGTTCTCTCTCAGCAGGTCGCGCCTTACAGTTTTAGCCTTCTTCTTCTTCCTAAGGCGGGAACTCTCGCCGGCTGGTTCCTCTCCGGCGGGCTTCTCGCCAATTAGTTTCTCGCCCAACGCTCTCTCGCTAGCAGGCCACTTGCCCATCATCCACGGGGCAACCTTGTCACAGCGGGTGCGAGCTCGCGCCTGGGCAGCCGCAAGATGAGCCCGAAGCTCCTTTGAAAGTGGCTTTTCGGCGGGTTTGGCACGCATCTTCCAAGATTGGCGGAGGCTTATGCAGGGACAAGGGACCATAGGGACGGCCTAAGAGGCCAACCCAGCGGCGTATTTATAGAGCATAGGTGGGGTCTACTAAAAGATTCTCTGCTAGGTCAGCATGTACCCACCAAATATTTAGGGTTGGACGGGTCTTCCCGAGCGCAAGGCTAGATCGCAAAGAGCGGGGATTGTGTACAACCCCATATTTGTTGGGTAAGACCAAGGTCCCCCCTCAAGGGCCAGGATTGGACCAGCTTCGGGCTAGCTTTGGGCTTCAGAACGGAAGAACTCCAGCCGAGACCTACTTTTGCCCAATGACGACGAGAGGGCTCGTGCCACATGGAGGCGGAAGCAGGCTCTCGCTCCTCGTAGAGGGGGGAAGCAGGCTCTCGCGCCCCATGGAGGGTGGAAGTAGGCTCGGTCCAGGGGACCTTCATCCCTTTTTTTGTAGCTCCCGTCGAATGAAAGGCGGGATGGTTCCCGACATAGGGTTCTCGCCAGGTGGGGGCCAGGGCCTAGGGTGAAATTATGGAGTTGCCCTCGGGTAAGTGACCCACATGCCCCGGGGTATGCATTTAGAATTTCATAACAACGGGTTTTGGCTATTGGCAGGCAAGCAAAGGGTACTTTAGTAATTTCAGGTTAGCCAAGACTATAAATAGACCGGCAGGGGCTCTTCAGAAGGCAAGCTGTCATTTTTCTCTAAACTCTCTAGTGCTTTCTGAGGAGCTTCGAGCCCAGCTTTTGGCTTTGGAGGGGAAGCTCTCAGAGATCTTCCGGGAAAGAGGAGGGACCTCCCTGCTAAGGCTTTGGGTCTGTTCTAGGTCTTTTACAACTAGTTAGGGGTCGGGGGTTGAGAGAAGAAGGTGTCGACTACCGCTTCTATTCGGACTCTCGTTGGGGTCAATTTCTGGCTTCAACAGTGATGTTGTTCATATGTTCATATCTAGGTGCTATTTTTCTTTACATTTCAATTTACATGATCGAGAGATATGTCGATTGGATAATTATAATACGGATAAATGGATTCATGGTATTTTAGAGATGAGATTTCATGAATTTATGTGTTAGATAGGGTATTTTATTTTATGCAAATTTGAGGATTGTAAATTGTTTGAGAGAAAATTTACTAACTTAGGTTTAGATTTTGAATTGCTCGAGAGAGAATTTGATAAATGTTTAACCCTTACAATACACGAATTTGATAATCTTATTATTACCTGATTACATAGAATTGAATTAATGAGTGGTTATATTCATGTGAATGCTCTTTGACTTTCGGCTTTTTATCATTTTTGATCTTCCAATGGTTATTTATTCAAGTAGTCATAGTTAGTTTAATTTAGGTTAAAAATCAGTTTTAATTATAGGTATGATAATAGAGTGAGGATGAGAACATGTACTTGAAAGGATCCTGCGGAATACGATACGAGATGTAAATTTCTCCTATACTATGATAGATAGGTGCACATGCCTGGAAGTTAAATCAATCTAGCTTATGCCCATCTATATAGTTTATACTAGAGTGTAGAATGAATCTGCATCAAGTTATTACTTGTTACAAAAATAATCTTCACCTATTAAATTCAATCATCCAGTCTTCGTAGGAAAACATTGATGGGGTTAGCACTAATTTATAGCAAAACCGGGCTGCAAGTAGCTGTTTTTCCCTCTCCTCCACTCGTATAATGGGATGTAACGTGCGTAACCGCCGCACGTGCAATCCACATGCTAGATCTACAAAATAACTACCGCACAAAGGATCATATGCGTCGTTCCCTTCGTCGCCAACTGGTGGCACCGGCCGGCCCCACACGGGCCTACCTCCCCTCTCTCTCTCATTGGCCAATCAAATCCGACCAGCCTCGCCGTGGACGGCCCCCAGCAAGGGCCAGCTAGGGCAGCCCGTACTTAGGCGGCCTCTCCGTGTCCGGCCCTCGCAAGGGCCTGCCAAGGCCGCCTAGATTCGAGTGGCCTCACTGCGGCCTACCCTCATGAGTGTTGGTTATAGCTGCCCGTGCTCGGGCGGCCTCGCCATGGCTGGCCCCCGCAAGGGCCTGCCAAGGTCTCCTATACCCAGTGGTTTCGCCATGGTCGGCCCCCTTTAGGGACTGAAAGTGCAGCTAGATCTGATATACTCTAGAGGGGGTGAATAGAGTATATGGTGCTTTGAAACTTTTTACAACAATTATTGTAATAAGAGTGAGCAGGGAAGCAGTAAATAAATCTAATCACAGAACTATACTAATCAAAAGCTAATCACAGAATAATCAAGGCCAGAAACAAACATAAACACAAGCAAAACCAGAAGACACAAGGTAATATAGTGGTTCCCCTAAACTTGGGTAAATCCACTCTTCTACCACCCTAGGTAGGAATCCACTGCAGGATGAGTTGATCAGGTGTCCTGGGCACCAATGAGCTTTTGATAAGGTGCTCAAAAACCAAAGCAGATTTTTTGATCAGATGTCTTGCCACCAATGAGCTTTTGACAAGGTGCTCAAAAACCAATCTCAAACTTTTGAAGGGAGTTTGAGAAACCCTTTACAGAGAGGGGGTGAGAGAGTGATGGAAGTCTTCTCTTTCTCAAACAACTGAGAAGACTATGTGGATTGTTGATGTCAAAGCTCCCCCTGAATCCTTGAGATCTTCAGGAAGAAAAGCTTTGCTGAGGGTGATATGCCTTCAAAGATTGAACTCCAGCAATAGATGATTTCAGCAATAGCTGAAATGTTGAATGTCTGGAGTCTTGAAATATGTTGGCCTTGAACACTTTGGACAAGAGAGATCTGAAGATAAAGCTTGATCTCCTTGGATGTGTGTTCTTGAGAATTCTTGAGACAGAATATTTTGTTGAAGATTATTGATGTCTGTCTGTGTGTCTGTCTCTCTGTAATCTGTATTCTATGTGAGATTCAAAATTCTTCTCTTTTATTCTCTGATACAGAATAGAATAACATTATCTGTCAAGTATAGCCGTTGGCCTGCATTAATGGCATCCTTAATTGCAAATCTCTTTTGGAGAAAAGTCCACAGAAATATTCCTTGAGAAATCCCTTGAAACTTGGTCCAGAAATGAATGAAAATGGCTAGGAAATCTTTGAATTAATTGCAGAATAACTCCTTAACTGATTTGAATTTGAATCTAGAAACATCCTTGAAGTTATCTGAAAACGTC
The DNA here is from genome assembly GCA_039583875.1 of Platanthera guangdongensis. Lineage (NCBI taxonomy): Eukaryota > Viridiplantae > Streptophyta > Magnoliopsida > Asparagales > Orchidaceae > Platanthera > Platanthera guangdongensis. Next base: position 117,126,231 of record CM077159.1, on the reverse strand, counting down.
GAACTGAGCTCTACTATCGTCGAGCTGAGCTCAATGATCTGGAAATATACAGCAGCAAAAAATCATCGATCAGAGCTCAAAGATCGTCGAACTGAGCTCAAAGATAAAGATCCAAAGCAGAGTCAAAATCGTCGACCTGAGCTCACCGATCGTCGAACTGAGTTCGACGATATAATGAAGTTGAGCTCAGCGATCGTCGAATGGAGTTCGACGATCTGTCGAGGTTGAGCTAGATGATCGTCGATCGGAGTTCGACGAATCATCGTGCTGAGCTCGACGATATGACTTAGTCTCCAAACAGAAAATTCTGGTCTTGAGGGCAACATCCAAACCTAGACTTCTAACCCTTAGACTCAATTCTAATTGACCTATTGAGCTATACAGGAGGTCAAACAAAGGTTTCCTAGAGACATAGTGATCCTGACCCAAATTAGTAATAGGGTGTTCCAACAATCTCCCCCTATTTGGGTTAGGATTACTATTTACAAACTTTGGAAAAATTTAAATAATATACAGGCAGCAAAACAGAAAAGCAACAAGCTAGACATTGCATAACCACAGAGATATATAACATACAGATAATCAGAAATCACAGAGAATGTCACCTTACATTATCATTTCTTTTCCTTGCCCTTAACAAGTTTAATCTCTCTGTTAGGATTGAGGGCTTCCTTGTTTGATCTGGTATCATCTGCTGCACCTAAATATGTTTGCTTCTTAGGCCTGGGAACTACAGCTTTAGGATGTAATTCCATATACCTGTCAGAATCAAAAAATTTACTTGATGCATATCTTTCTAGCTCTTTCTGTCTCTGTTCAGACATAGTTGAGATGTTGGAGGAATCTTTTCCTTGCTCTCTAGCCTTTTTAATCTGATCCAGTCCAGCTAGTTCTTTTAATCTTGCAGCCCAGGCAGCTGGATTGTTCTCAGGATCCTCAAAAGGTACAGGTGGCTCATATCTGTTAGAGGGATTGTCTTGAGGAGGCCTGGAAAACACAGTTTCTTTCAATTTGTAGGGAAAAGGACCAGATGTTGTATCAGTTGAAATTTGTCCTCCCCTAGAATATGTGTGTTACCTTGAGTAACCTTTAGAGTACACTTGAAGATCTCTTTGATTTCCACTGTATCCTCCTCTCCTAGAATGAGAACCCCTGGATTGGCTTTCCCTATGGTAAGATCTGGCATGAGGCTGATAGGGGTCCTGACTTCTGGCTGGGGGTTGAGCTGCAGAGCTTCCACCTACACCTGCATCAGGAGGAGGTGGTGGAGGAGGATGAGAGTGTTGGAATTGAGAGAAACCCTTCTCATATTTTCTCTTCTTTTTCATTGCCTTCAGTTGGTTCTTAGAGTATTGCATCCAGTGCTCAGTAATAGGGCAGTCATGTAGAATGTAGTATGGAATATCACTGTTGTCTTTGACTTTAGCAGGAGGTACTCTCTTCATAGCTTTGCTCCTTGCCTTCCTTTTCCTAGCAATGGTAGCAGAAGAGTCATCAGATTCTGTTCTAAATTCATCACTTTCAGAACTCTGGTCATCATAAAGAGCATCTATTTTCTTCATTAAGTCCTTCTTGAGCTGTACAGAAGCAGATAAGGCAACAGATGGTGTAGCAGCAGATGTTGAAGCAGAAGCAGAAACAGCAGCAGATGCAGTAAAAGCAGTAACAGCAGCAGCAGCAACTATAAGCTCTGGAGAAGTGACAGCAGCAGCAACAGTCTCACTAACAACAGCAACAACAGCAGAGAAATCATCAAAAACTGCAGAAGGCTCAAATTCAGGTGCCTCTGACATAAGAATTTCCTTGGAAATTAGTTCAACAGTAATGACAGAAACTTCAGCAGCAGTATCAGAAAGTTCAGCAGCAGTAGAGGCAATAATATCAGAAGCAACAACAATGCTTCTTCAGAAGAAGCAGCAGCATAAACTGAATTGACAGTAGAGGTGATAATGTTGGGGTCACAGCAAGAAAATGGCACAAGTGCCTTGGATAGATCCTCTGGAGGCTGGACAGCATTGACCTCTGGCAGACAGCTGAAGTAAAACTGATCAAAATTTGATAGCAAAGACCTGAGGTCTATTGCAAGGACTGCAGCAGGAGGACTTTGTGCTTGAGGCACAGCAACAGCAGTAAAAGCAGAAGCTGAAGAAGCAGCAATAACAGCAGCAGCAGCAGACAGGCTCACAGAAGCAGCAGCAGCAACAGCAGCAGCATGAAGACTCACTTCATATGACATCTCCCCCTGCCTAGATTCAGACAAGTCTGGATCAAGGCACACTGCTGTAGGTGCTGCCTGAGGGAATAGGGAAGAGAGCCTAGCAGAGGGGGCTGCCACTGACAGGTGTAGTGGAGCCAAGGAGGTCTCCAACAGAAGAGAGAGCCTGGGGGCAAGCAACTCATACAACCTGTCAGCAAGGGCTGGAAGGTCTACTTGCTCAAGGGTGACTGGAGCAGAGGTAGAAGATAGAGGAGCAGCTGATGGTTCTGGTAGTGGAGAGCTGGAGTAGTGGGGCAGGGATGGCTGAGGTGTTGGTAAAGTGGATATGGAGGACAGAGGGATAGAGATAGATGGGGTGAATGTTGGTTGGCCAATGATTTGGTGTAGAAGGTCTTGAAAGGAAGTGGAGGATGAGGGTAGCTCAGGAGGAGAGGATGGTGAATCATCCATAAAGGAATCATCAATGAGGGTGAAGGATGGATGGGAGAGTGATGAAGTGACATCTGGTGGAGGGTAGGAGAATAATGGATGGAAATGTTCTTCTGGTGTTGGAAGAGAAGGTACTGGAGATGGTGTGGATGTCGGAGAGGGGCTTGATGATGATGGTGGATGGAGCTGGAATGGTAGAAGGTATGGGAAGAGATGGAATTGGAGGAGGAGGAGGAGAGGAAACAACAGCAGGCAGGTCATCTGCAGGGACAGAGACCTGTGGAGAAGTGACTCTTAGAGTCCTTGTGCCTGAAGGAGTGCTGGAGGAGGGCCTGCTGGGCTTGCTGATTTGTCTGTCCCACTTTCCAAAGAGGGCACAAGACAGTCTCTTGGAAGCATTGATGTGAATTCCAGAGGATACCAGCAAGGCAGAGCACCTGTGCTGCAGAAACACTCCAATGATCCTTCCAAAGATGACAAAACTTTTGTTGATTTTCTTCTTGATAAGGTCAAAGAAGACTTCTCCCCAATTCAGATTTTTCTTATCTACAAGAGCTCCCATGAGGCAGAGTTGATACCTTGAGATTGTATCATGGGCAGAGTGCTTAGCCAGTAGCACTTTCCCAACAACATCTGCCATAAATATGTACTCTACAGAAAGGTTCCTTTTGAAGAGCTTGCTAGGGTTACCCTCTGAATGACCCATTCTGGCAAGCAGGTCAGAAAACTCTTCTCCAGATAAGTCAGCAGTATCTTCACCATTTCTCAACTCAAAGACTTCTGTTAATATTGCTGGGGTTAAGGGTACCTGAGTTCCAGATATAGACCCAACAATGGTGTTGTTATCTTGATTGTGGGCAGTATAGACCCACTCCTTTATCTCATCAGAAGCCAGCTTAATCCTTGTGGTCATTATTGCTGTCAGGTTCTGGTCTTTGAATAATCCCAAAATATCTTGAAAGACCTGGTCAGTTGTGTTGAATGATTCCATGTCAATGTCAAAACCAGCATCAAACTTCATGGCAGCAAGAACAGCAACAGACACAGCCATGGGTACCTGCAAAAATTTAACAAACAAAACGACCAAGTGCAGAACTGTTTGGAGGGAAAGAAAATTCTTGCAGAGAAATCGAAAGCGCAAAGGAGAACGATGGCGAAAAATGAGTTTTATATTAGGGTTCGACGCAGAAATGGAAAGATCGTTGAACTCAGTTCGACGATCGAGACTTCTAAAGGAATTTGAAGAGTCTTCAACATCGTCGATCTCCGTTCGATGATATTGCAGAGCGTCGAGCTCTGTTCGACGATCGTTCAAAGAACAAAATCGTCGAGCGCCGTTCGACGATTGTTGACCGGAAGAGACAGTTCATACTATCTGAGAGACGCTGAACTCAGTTCGACGATTTCGGAAATCGTCGATCTCCGTTCGACGATCTTGGGGCAAATCGTCGAGTGCAGTTCAGAGATCAGAAAAATTCTAGACACTAAGAAAAAATCAGGATTTTTGCCTAGTCTTGGTCAATTTTTAATCTTTCAAAATCTTCGATATTATTTAAGACTTCCTCCATCTAACATTCCTAACTGATTTAGGAAGAAGGTATGTTTCTTTTCATCCAATGGTTTGGTGAAAATATCTCCCCTTTCTAAATCAGTTGAGATATAGTGTAGTTCAATTTTATTCTTTTCAACATTATCCCTTAAGAAATGATGCCTAATATCTATGTGTTTTGTCCTACTATGGAGGACTGGATTTTGAGCTATAGAAATAGCACTGGTGTTATCACAAAAGATTTTAGACTTCTCTAAGTTGTAGCCATAGTCTAGGAGTTGGTTTTGAATCCACAAGATTTGTGAACAACAACTGCCTGCAGCCATATATTCAGCTTCAGCAGTTGAAGTTGTCACAGATGTTTGTTTCTTAGAAAACCAAGAGACAAGTCTGTCACCAAGGAACTGATAAGTTCCACTGGTGCTTTTCCTGTCAATTCTGCATCCAGCATAATCAGCATCAGAGAATCCAGTTAAATCAAATGCTGAATCTTTTGGATACCAGAGACCTAGATTTGGACAACTTTTAACATACCTGAGAATCCTCTTTACTAGTGTTAGGTGTGACTCTCTAGGGCTTACTTGGAACCTAGTACATATACATGTAGCAAATATTATATCTGGTCTACTAGCTGTAAGATACAGTAAAGAGCCAATCATTGCTCTATGTGTTGTCTGATCAACAGGTTTCCCATGTTCATCAGCATCCAATACAGCATTAGTAGGCATGGGTGTTTTCATACAAGATGCTTCAGACATACCAAATTTCTTAACCAATTCATTTGCATACTTGGTTTGAGAAATGAAGATGCCTTCAGCATGATGTTTGACTTGCAATCCTAGGAAGAAGGATAGCTCACCCATGCTACTCATCTCAAATTTAGAATGCATCAGGTTGGAAAACCTTCTGCACAATTTGGAGTCAGTAGAACCAAAAATAATATCGTCTATATAAATCTGTACTAGTAGGGTATGGGACTTATGTGTTCTAATGAAAAGAGTTTGGTCTACTCTACCCCTTATAAAACCATTTTCCAAGAGAAAGCATGCTAGGGTCTCATACCATGCTCTAGGAGCTTGCTTGAGACCATATAATGCTTTATTCAATCTAAAAACATAATCAGGAAAAGTAGGAGAGATAAAACCTGGAGGTTGTCTGATATAAACTTCCTCTTTAATGTCTCCATTTAGAAATGCACTTTTGACATCCATCTGATATACATTGAAGACTTTGTGTGTTGTATAAGATAAAAATATTTTGATGGCTTCTAATCTTGCAACTGGTGCAAAAGTCTGGTCGTAGTCTATTCCTTCTTCTTGAGAGTATCCCTGAGCAACTAACCTTGCCTTGTTCCCTATAATTACTCCTTGATCATCTAGTTTGTTTCTGAATACCCATTTTGTTCCAACAATGGAGTGATCCTTAGGCTTTGGCACTAGTTCCCATACTTTGTTCCTCTCAAATTGATGCAACTCTTCTTGCATTGCAATGATCTAGTGTGGATCTTGCTCTGCATTTTGAATGGACTGAGGTTCAATTTGAGATAGGAAGAAGGTGTGCAACAGGTTTTGGTTGACCTGATGTCTGGTTTGCACACCAGTTGAGATGTCTCCAATTATTTGGGATATTGGATGGTCTCTTGTTGTTACTAAATCAATAGGGGGTGTTGATTGTTCACCAACCTGTGTTATTATTTCCTCTTGTGGTACAATAACTGGCTCTTCAAGTTGTTCTTCAATATGTTGAGCATTTCCTTCATCTTCACTGCTTTCATCCTCTTGAGTAACCTTTCCTTTTACCTGTCAACACAGTTGTGTTGTCTTCTGACTTGATTTTGCATAAGGCTTTGCTGAAGGTCACCCGATAGCCTTCATCACACAGCTGACTGATGCTAATTAGGTTGTGCTTCAGTCCTTCTAAATAAGCTACCTTCTTGAAAGTTACTGATCCAATCTGGACTGCACCATATCCTTTAGTCTGTCCAAAGTTTGAATCACCAAAGATAACTTTGGGTCCAAGCTTGGCTCTAAAGGAAGTGAGGTTGTCCTTGTTCCCTATCATGTGCTTAGATCACCCACTATCCAAGTACCATTGCTGGTTAGATGTTGGATAGGTCTTCACCTGCACATAAGACAATTCATTTGTTTTTGACCCAGTTTACATTGGGCCTAGGTTGATAACCTTTAAATTCTGAAATGAAAGACATCCCAGGTTGACTCTAATATCCTTCAGGATGATATCTCCTTGGAGGTATAATCATTCAGTATAAGGGTTAAAGATTTGGGATGAAGGACCCTTAAGATTCAATTTTGATTTGCCCTTGAAAAATTTTCCAGAGCTCTGACCTCTGTTCGACGATCTTGGAGCTACGTTCGACGATCTTGGGTCAGATCGTCGAGCTCCGTTCGACAGTCGACTATGGCTGAGATCAGGTACTTGAGATCGTCGACCTGTGTTCGACGACTTTGGCTGAGATCGTTGATCTGTGTTCGACGATTTTGCCTGAGATCGTCGATCTGTGTTCGGCGATCGTCGATCTCCGTTTGGCGATCGTCGATCTCCGTTCGACGATTTTTGCTGGGACTTAGTTTTCTGGGGCAGATCAGAATTTTTCCTAGCAACCTCTACAACTCCCTTTCCTTTATCAGAAATGAATTTGATTGGAGTTGTTAGAACTATAGGTTGGCTGGATGAAGCACCCAAGCCCAGTGTACTATTGAATCTGGAGTTCACTGTGCTTGTGATGTCCATCAGCTTGATGCTTCTCCCATTAATGGATTCTTCAAGCTTCTTGGCCTCAGAGAGCTCACTTTTCAATGAAGCTATCTGCTCCCTACAGCACTCCAACTCCTGAGAGAGTTTGAGGTTTTCTGATTTTAAAGTATTGTGTTCAGATAATTGATTTCTGAGAGAGATAATTTCTTTCTCAGACTTTAGCAAGTCTAAACACAATGCTTTAATTTCAGATTTAAAATCCGCTGAACTAAAATCAAAAGAACCAATTACCTGATCTTCTTCAGGTTGAGTCTCTGAGTCTGACTCTGACTCCTCTTCTTCTGAATTATGCTGTGAGGCATTGATTGCCATCATGCAGAACTCCTTTTCTTCTGCATCATCCTCATCATCACTAGAGCTGGATGAGGCTTCTGACTCCTCTTCAGTCTCACTCCAGGATTCAGCAACAAACCCTTTTCTTGTGTGCTTGTTTTTGCTTGAAGAAGGTTTGTCATTGTCATTCCTTTTGGAGTCTTTTTCCTTTCTTCTTTCTTTCCTGTCCCTTCTGTCCTTGTTTTTGTTTTCTGGACAATCAGGAACTATGTGCCCTGGTTTCCTGCAACCAAAGCAAATAATGTCTTTATTATTACTAATGGACTTGTCATACCTTGGCTTATCCTGCTCCTTGTATGATCTCCTTCTGAAGTCCTTTCTGGCCATTTTGTAAAATCTTTTGGCCAACAGACTGAGCAGTTCATCATTGCCTGTGGCTTTGTCTTCAGGCAGATCTTCAGTTGCCTTGAAGGCTATGGTCTTCTCTTTTCTTGTGGCTGGTGAAGCAGGCTTCTGTTCTTCCTCTCTATTCTTGATGAGTAGCTCATAAGATTTGAGCTTACCCAATAGAGCTTCAGTGGTGATCTCATTCAGACTTCTGGCATCCTTAATTGGCCAGATTCTTGAATCCCAAGTGCTGGGGAAGCACATTAGGATCTTGTCATTAAGTTCAATTAGTGAGATCTCTTTGTCTAATGTCCTGAGTTCACCGACTATTAGACTTAGCCTGTTGTACATGTCTCCCACTGACTCAGTTTCTCCCTTCTTGAAATTCTCATATTGAGAGATGAGATGGGATCTCCTATCCTTTCTCTCATCAGCTGAGCCTGAGACTATTTCTGAGAGTTTGTCCCAAATTTCCTTAGTTGAATTGCATTCAGCCATCTTTTGAAATATGTCATCAGACATTGTCTGGGCCAAGATGTTCATAGCCTTTGCATCATCTACCTTCCATCTCTTGATATCAGCATATGTTCCTGATGGAGGTGGAACAATATTTGTACTTGTGTTCTCTGGGGGTCTTGGACACACTATCAAAACAGAGTTAAAAATATCTTCGTCAATAGAATTCATGTACAGTCTGATCCTTGCTTTCCAAAGTGCAAACTTGGATAGATTGCACACTGGAGGTCTGGTGATAGCATAATCTTTGTTTTGGGCCATGATTTGTGAAAACAAAATCTAATAATAAAATACAAAAGAAAACAGATCTAACTTAGGATCTTTGGGTTCAGGTGTTATCCTGTACAACCAATCAGGTATGGTATGTTTAACCAACCTCGCTCTGATACCAATTGAAAGTGCAGCTAGATCTGATATACTCTAGAGGGGGGTGAATAGAGTATATGGTGCTTTGAAACTTTTTACAACAATTGTTGTAATAAGAGTGAGCAGGGAAGCAGTAAATAAATGTAATCACAGAACTATACTAATCAAAAGCTAATCACAGAATAATCAAGGCCAGAAACAAACATAAACACAAGCAAAACCAGAAGACACAAGGAAATATAGTAGTTCCCCTAAACTTGGGTACATCCACTCTTCTACCACCCTAGGTAGGAATCCACTGCAGGATGAGTTGATCAGGTGTCCTGGGCACCAATGAGCTTTTGATAAGGTGCTCAAAAACCAAAGCAGATTTTTTGATTAGGTGTCTTGCCACCAATGAGCTTTTGACAAGGTGCTCAAAAACCAAGCTCAAACTTTTGAAGAGAGTTTGAGAAACCCTTTACAGAGAGGGGGTGAGAGAGTGATGGAAGTCTTCTCTTTCTCAAACAACTGAGAAGACTATGTGGATTGTTGATGTCAAAGCTCCCCCTGAATCCTTGAGATCTTCAAGAAGAAAAGCTTTGCTGAGGGTGATAGGCCTTCAAAGATTGAACTCCAGTAATAGATGATTTCAGCAATAGCTGAAATGTTGAATGTCTGGAGTCTTGAAATATGTTGGCCTTGAACACTTTGGACAAGAGAGATCTGAAGATAAAGCTTGATCTCCTTGGATGTGTGTTCTTGAGAATTCTTAAGACATAATATTTTGTTGAAGATTATTGATGTCTGTCTGTGTGTCTGTCTCTCTGTAATCTGTATTCTATGTGAGATTCAAAATTCTTCTCTTTTATTCTCTGATACAGAATAGAATAACATTATCTGTCAAGTATAGCCGTTGGCCTGCATTAATGGCATCCTTAATTGCACAATCTCTTCTGGAGGAAAGTCCACAGAAATATTCCTTGAGAAATCCCTTGAAACTTGGTCCAGAAATGAATTAAAACGGCTAGGAAATCTCTGAATTAATTGCAGAATAACTCCTTAACTGATTTGAATTTGAATCTAGAAACATCCTTGAAGTTATATGAAAACGTCGAACTGAGCTCTGCTATCGTCGAGCTGAGCTCAGCGATCTGGAAATATACAGCAGCAAAAAATCGTCGATCTGAGCTCAAAGATCGTCGAACTGAGCTCAGAGATAAAGATCCAAAGCAGAGTCAAAATCGTCGACCTGAGCTCACCGATCGTCGAACTGAGTTCGACGATATAATGAAGTTGAGCTCAGCGATCGTCGAATGGAGTTCGACGATCTGTCGAGATTGAGCTAGACGATCGTCGATCGGAGTTCGACGAATCGTCGTGCTGAGCTCGACGATATGACTTAGTCTCCAAACAGAAAATCCTGGTCTTGAGGGCAGCTTCCAAACCTAGACTTCTAACCCTTAGACTCAATTCTAATTGACCTATTGAGCTATACAGGAGGTCAAATAAAGGTTTCCTAGAGACATAGTGATCCTGACCCAAATTAGTAATAGGGTGCTCCAACAGGGACTACCAAGGATACTCGTACCCCGCCGGCCTCGCCGCGTCCGGTCCCCGCTATAGCCGGCCAAGGCAGCCCAAACCTAGGCGCCTTCGCCGTAGCAGACCCCCGCAAGGGTCGTCCAAGATCTCCTGAAATCATGCATCCCAAATTACTGGACTGCCCCTTTAAAAATTTACAAATAGACCTGATTTTACTTCATTTGGGGTTGTTTTACGGTTCAGAGAATTCTCTAACTCTTACTACACACTCTCTTCCTCCTCCCCTTCTTTCTACAAGATCTCTGCCCAAGTCCTCTCTCGTAGAACTCCGCAAAAGCCGGTGAAGTAAGGTAAAGTCGGCGAAGAAGCAAGTCGAACAAAGAACGCACACAGACTCCCAGACAATGCCCTAAACAGTCGGCCTCTAGCAAAGAAGGGAAGACAAGACAAGTGGATAACCTCCGTAGACATGCCAGGTCAGCTCGAAAGGCCAGGTTATATCCACTATCCAAGAAGCGAGCGAAGGAAAATTTCCAGAGAAGCACAAATGCCCATCATGTAACACCCTGCTCGTTCCAAATGATATAACAACGGGTCCTGCTGGGACCACATGCCATATTTAATGAACAAAACAAAAGAGTTACTAGATGATTATCAATCAAACCATATACACAACGCATAACAAATTTATATGCTAACGGAAGCATTTAATTAAACTTAAAATCAGAATGTCCACGAATCTAATAGGAATGAATAACAATAAATACAATGTCTTGCTACGGCCTTAAGGCCTTACACACAACAAATGATTAACCACAAATTTCCATTCAACACACAGACAGGCAAAACATGAAAAACTAAAGCAAAACTTGGGACTTTGAGGGCCGGCACAGCTTTGGGCTCCAACCTGCTACTTCCCACTTGGCTTCGAAGCACCTGCACGCAAACATTCCATCAAGCGGTGACAAACAAGGCAACAGTCAGCAAGAGCTGACCAAATTATAATGACCAAACATCATAGGTGTTGGCGTAACCAGCCAGACATCTCGTGCACACAGGGCATCTTAACGGTGTACCAGTTTTCTCCGAGTCCCACCTTTTGCCATTACATGCATATAATATTGCATAAAGCAAGCCAACTGTAAACTCCATGAGTCCACCAACATTCTCAGCCCCGGACTGGATGGTTCCGCTTGAGCATTACTAACCAGACCTATAGCCTCGATTTACCCCTATGCCAACGACAATTGCCACATACTTTATGTTTATTTAGCCGAATGACATAAAGCAGGTATAGTTCAACTCTTTCTCATTGCTCAAATCATCGTGCCAATTAACGACAATGATGTGGGTTAGCATCCCCTTTCCCATACACGACATAACAAATGTTATGTTCAAAGGTAGACATTCATGGCCATCAAAGCTGGGCACCCAAGGTGCACAGCTCAACATGCTAACACATGGTCTCCGAGAGACCGGTTACACACAAACACAACAAAAGCTCCCTGGGAGCTAATACAAACGATACAATGATCCAAAACAAACATTAGGGTATTTCCTGGACCGCACCTCCAGTACTAACTGTCGGTCCATGCAGACCCCCATATTTCAAACCATACAACTTCCACAAAGTCTTCTCCTGGAACTCACAGAACATCACCAATCCAGACCAACATGTCTGAATGAGCTTCACACAGCATACAAAATCCGTACTCGAGCTTCTGGATACTAATGCAAATAATAGCGGGGATGTACACATCAACACATCGGAGAGCACCCTTCCTCCACCTGTCAGTGGGGGGGCTTCCATGCAAACATGCTAAAATAAAGGGGACTTCACTTGTCCAAGAAAAACATCGTTAACATTGACACACGATTCAGAGGCATGTCTCGATCACAAACGATGGTGACAGAAACTCTAGTTTCCTCCACCAACACCTCATGTCGGCCTCCTCTAGAAAGTATAAGCACAAACCCAACCGCTCTAGGTCGGCCAAGTGGAGAAGGTCAGTAAAATGGCCATTCTTCCAGCTGCGCTCACGACCTCAACCCTAGTCAGCGGCGGCCGAGACAGAGAGAGGAGGAGGGAAGAATGCCGAGGATCTCCTATGGTCCGAAAAATCAGAGAAAGGGAGAGCTCGGGCCCTTCCAGTGGCGATGAGAAAGATAGAGAGAGATCAGGAAGGGGAGCTCCTTCCTCCTTCCAACTAGCAGCCGATCGAGAGAGGGAGAGAGATCGGGAAGAGGGCAGTTGCTCGGGCTCTCCTCCTTCCAATCGACAGCTGATCAAGAGATGGAGAGAGAAAAGGGCAAGAGAAAGAGATCGAGAGAGGGAGATGAATCAGAAAGGGGAGGCTGAGAGAAAGGGAATGAGATGAGAGGGATTTAGTTTAAGGTTTTATATTAAACCATAGCCCAAACTCTCTATCCACAGACCACTCCCAAAATCAACTCCAAAACTCACAAACCGCACACCGACACCCTCTATTCGCACACCGACTTCGTAGACCTTAGGGATTATAACCCATATCCCTATACCACGGCCTCTAAATGCACACCAAAATAACTTCGGTTAAATTTAGGGCGTTACAATTCTCTCCTCCTTAAAGAAATTTCGTCCCGAAATTTTATTCATACATAAAATAATAAAGAAGTACAAAAAATATAAAAACGTGTACCTCAACGCAATAGTTCGGGGAACTCCTCAAGCATGGTTTGCTCATGCCCCCATGTAAAATCCTCACAGCCACAGTTTCCCCAACAAACTTTGACCATCCTGATCACCTTATTCTGTAACTGCTTGATCTCAGTGTCTTCGATTCGAATGGGCTTGACTTTCGTCTTCAACCCACTATTAACCGACACTTGATCCACATCAATAACTTGTGTAGGCTCCTATATAGTCTTCCACAACACCGCTATGTGAAACACATAATGGAAACTACTTAGCTCTACTAAAAGAGCCAGCCGATAGGAAGCTTTGCCCACTCGTTCAATAACCTCAAACAGTGCAAGATATCTCGAACTTAGCTTTTTCAAGCGTTGAATCTTAGAAACACCTTTGAACAACTTGATCTTCAAATATACCCAATCGCCAACCGCAAACTCAACGTTTCGGCGCATGATATTGTAGTACTTAGCATGCTTATCTTGAGCAATCAACTGTCACTCCTGAATCAAACGTATAGCCGAATTTGCATCTTCGACCTCTTTCTGTTTGTACAGCTTAGTCTAGCCTGTTTCCGTCCAAGCTAAAGGAGTCTGACACTTCCTACCATAAAGGGACTCAAAGGGCGTCATCTGAATACCCGCTTGATAGCTATTGTTGTAGGCCAATTCAATCCTGTAGCGATGATCCGCCCACCTCTTTCTGAAATCCATGGCACACATATGGAACATATCCTCCATCATCTTATTGGTTCTTTTGATTTAACCATCCGTTTGAGGATGAAAGTCCATGCTATACTTCAATTTTGTACCCAACAGTTGGTGGATTTGCCTCCAATCATTTGAAGTGAAACGCCCATCTCGATCAATAACGATGCTACGGGGCACACCGTGCAACCGTACTATGTTTTCAACATAGAGCTTTGCTAGCTTTTCTACCGAATCCTCTTTCTGAATCAAAATTAAGTGTGAAACCTTTATCAAACGGTCTACAATCACCCAGACGATGTCGTTCCCATGTTGCGATCTAATCAATCCATGTACGAAATCCATCGATATGTCGTCAAACTTTCATTCTGGAATCGGCAAAGACTTTAGAAATCCTCTCAGTTTCTGACATTCGGCCTTCACTCGTGCGCAAGTATGACACTTTGCCATATAGTGAGCTATGTCTTTCTTGATACTTGGCCACTGGTGAATTGAATTCACTATCAACCCGAAAAGGCAAGTATACCTATCGAATTGTAGTACCAAGGTCGTATTTAAACTTGGGGCTGTCAAGTACTGCTACTCACGCTTCTACTATTATCCTACCAAAATATTGTTGGGTTTTGAGAATTTTTAAAATTAAACTGAAACGAAATTAAAACGAAGTTATGTATTAAAAGATAGCGCTTGATCTATGATTCACCATGAAAAGAGATAAGAGAAATAAAAATATAATTTTATAATTGCGAATTAAACTCGACCGTGACGGATCTGAAAATAAGACAAAATCTCGCTAGAGCATTAAGTCTCCTAACTTATAGACGCTTTGATCGAAATCTCTTTACAAATCAAAGAGGCTTATAGTTGCATTATCGAGGCGATCCGCACTATTGGATTTGACTCCAATCCGGAGGATTTACGTCGTCCTATCTCTAGGATTGTGTGCAACTCCTTCCATCTTTGAGCGATCTTTCAAATCAACGAATCTCTCGACTACTATGAAATGAGATCAAATGCCTACTACCATATACCGGAAATACGAAGTCGGCTCAAAATAAATCAAAGAGGGATCAAGCGAAATTTAGCAAAAATAAAATTACGAAGTAAAAAAGAATTGTTATCTCAAATCATGGATCCTCATGATCAAATGCTAAAAGAAGATTAGCTACGCATAGTTGAGGAAGAAAACACAATAAAAGGAAGAAAATTCATATTCATTGATTAATAAAAATGGAGAAGTACAAAATAATAAAGAGACATGATTATGCTACCAAAGAAAAGATTACACTAACAAAAGCAAAGGTTACAGTAATGAAAACTTAACATGTAAGAAACATAAAAGAAAGCACTCTCTCTTGAACTGGTACTTCACTTGCTCTCCAAAATCCAACTTCTTCAAAGCATGAGGCATAGGTTCCTTTTATAGGAGAGGGAGAATGTTCTAGAATGGAATGAAGATGAAGGGGTCAAAAGAAGTGGCCAGCCATGTGCTTGGAGAGGGGGAATGCATTTCATTTAATGAGGGGGGAGAGAGGGAGGTGGGTTCAATGCATGGACTTTATGGGAATGAGAGTGAAAAAATATAAAATAGAGAGGGGGATGGATGTGGATTAAATGAAGGGAACAAAAAGAAATAAAAGAGGGGGGAGAGAGAGGGGTGGCCGGCCAACACATGAATGGAGTGGGCTGCATCTATATGGGCTCGGGTAGCTTGAAGAGGGGTTGGGTGTGTCATGTGGGCTTCAAGGGAAGGGGCCGGGCTGCTCCAAAATTCAAGGGCTGCATGTAGGGGGCTGCATCATGATGTGGGCTGCACCATAAGTGGTCGGGCTGCTCCATGGTGAAGAAGTGGGCTGCTTGCAATGAAACTCGGGCTGCACATGAACATGTGGGCTGCTCTTGATAGCATGAACCTACAAAATATAACAAACCAAAACAAAGCATTAGTCAAATAAAACTAAACAATACAAACATAACATTCATACTATTAATTAGTTAATAAAAATAAAACTAAACAAAATAAAACATAACATAATATAACTTATTAAACAAGAACAAAAATACAAAACACATATAATAAAACTAGAAATAACAAAAACAAAACATGAAAGACATTAAAAAGAAATAAAACAAAGCATGCATAGAAATACTGAAAACAAATAAATAAACTAGGAATTATGAATACTAAACTGCCCAAAAACGAATGACTAAAAGTAGTCATCAAATTCCTCCATGCTAGAGTTTTTGCTTGCCCTCAAGCAAATATCATTTAAGAACTTGGGAATAATAAAAAGAAAACAAAACATTTTTAGGTTGCATGAATATGAAAAACAAAACATGAAAAATTAAACCATCCTAATTCCTATGTTATCAACTAGTGGGGTGAGAAGTGCAAAATAGAAAACTTGAAAGTGGAAACCTAAAATTATCATTAGAACATAAAGAAGAATTACAAATTTCAAAATTCCTAAAACAAGGCATCCAAAATTAATGAAAATAAGATAAACAAAAATAGAAGTTCTAAATAAATGGCGCATTAACGAACTACTAGGTTGCTAGATAAAAATTAACCCTAAAACACCTCAAGGTAACCTCCAAAAAAATCCATCAATGATGGTGGCCATAGGCTTGTCCGTTCACACTCTCTCAACTACGCGAATTTACGTTCTAAAGATTAATAGGACTTCAAATAGGCGTTAAAACTTGGCTTAGGTAGATGATTAGGAAATGAAAACAAGGATAAACATGAGGGCTTAAACACTAAACCAAGGTTGAGCTCAAAAAATAAACATAAAAACATGAAGAGAAATGATAAGTACTTGAAACAAACAAAAGGCCATAAAATTTTTTACTTTAATAAATTGGCCGCAAATAAACTTCATTTTTCTTTTTTTTTCTTTCTTTTTTTTCTCTCTTTTTTTTTGATTTGAAAACATTTTGATAATAACATTTTTTCATAAAAGAGAGCTCCAAAAATGGGCTTTAAATTTTTTTTTTCATTTCAAAGATAATACCCCCTCACAAAAATGATTTTTAAGCTCAAAGTTTTAGTGTGAAAATAGGAAAGGCATTTTGGCTTTGGAGCAAATAATGAAATAAAGGTGGAGCTAAATCAAATAAACATGGAAAAGGCCCAAAATTGTTTTGCAATGGTAATTTTTTTGGTGGGCAAGAAAAGCTCAAACGAGTCAAAGGGTGGCCTAAATCATTTCTAAAGTACGTAAAAACGACGCACATGCTTCGAGAGTAGCTAGGGACAAGTTCTAGACACCAAGAAAGACTACCCCACAAATGAAAAAAAAGCTAATATTACCTTGCAACCATTCGTACGTAACTAACTGAATAAGAAGAGAAACTACAAATTGCTAACTTAAAATGAGAAAATAGATGCCTATATTTAAGAACCAGAAACTAGTAAAATCAAGCTATGTTAAAATGATAAGTTTAGCAGACCTTTTTAAAGAAATCTATCTAGAACTACAATACTGCACGGGCCTACACATCACTAGAAAAAACATAAAAATAAAGATGAAAATAATTTTCGATTTTGTTTTACAAATATATTTTAGCATTTTTTTTGGATTTTTGGATTTTGATTTTATAATTTTTGGGTTTTGAATTTTCTAGTTTTTTTGCATTTTTGGATTTTGATTTTATAATTTTTGGGTTTTGAATTTTCTAGTTTTTTTGTTTTTTTGGATTTTTGATATAGTTAAATAAAAACAATACTCCTAAAAGGCTTATTATAACTATACTAATTTTTTGTGATTTCTGTGATTTTAAGACAACTAAACCCTCCCCCATGCTTAAATTCTTCATTGTCCTCAATGAAAAAAACAAAAAGAAAATGAGAAAGAGAAGGAGACTGAGAAGGAGTGAAAAATGCAAAAAATAAATTAAATAAAAAGAACAGGACTTCCCCTGGGTTATGAGGCCGAATGTGGATGTCGCTCCCCCATGCTTGCGCTTTACGTCACTTGATCATCAGCAGACTTGACTTGATCCATCTTGAAATCAGCAATGTTGGAGCGGCGATCACGAACTTGTTTGGTTGGCCTTCGGAAGGAAGAGCAGAATAAAAGCAGAAAAATAGAGTCCGTGGGCAGGTGCCCAAGATTGTTCTTTATTACAACAATTTAAAGTTCGAATAATAATAATAAAAGTCTTAGAATAAAACGAAATGTCTAACATAAAAGAAAGTTCTGTTGGAACATCCTATTACTAATTTGGGTCAGGATCACTATGTCTTTAGGAAACCTGTTTTTGACCTCATTGTATAGATCTAAAGGTCAATTAGGATTGAGTCTAAGGGTTAGTAGTTAGGTTTGAAAGCTGCCCTCAAGTCCAAGGTTTTTCAGTTTGGAGACTAAGTCATTTCGTCGAGCTCAGTACGACGAATCGTCGAACTCCAATCGACGATCGTTTAGCTCACCTTCGACGGATCGTCGAACTCCATGCGACGATCACTGAGCTCAACTTCAACAAATCGTCGAACTCCATTCGACGATCTTCGAGCTCAGTTCGACGATCTTGACTCCAGTATTGATTCTCTATCTCTGAGCTTAGTTCGACGATAGTTGAGCTCAGATCGACGATCTCTGTTGCTGTCTAAGTCCAAATCGCTGAGCTCAGTTCGACGATAGTAGAGCTCAGTTCGACGTTTTTCTGAAGAGTTAAATAATTTTCAAAGATTCGAATTCAGAACAGTTAAGGAGTTATTGTCAGCAATTAATTCAGAAGATCTTGTAGCCGTTTTCATTTATTCTGGACCAAGTTTCAAGGGATTATCAAGGAATGTTTCTTTGGACTTTCCCCCAGAAGACAATTGCAATTAAGGAAGTCATTTAATAACAGGCCAACGGCTATTCTTGAGAGAGGATCATTTTCTATTCAGAACAAAAGGAATAAAACACAATATTGTTGAATATCTATCACAGCACAGATAAGCAGAACAAGAAAAAAAGAAGAACAATTCATTCTCTGCAACAACTTTTCTCTGGAACAACATTTTCTCAACATCAACTGTTCACAAGAGAAAAAGAGAAAGAGCTGTAGACACTCTCTGTCTAAAAGAATTCTTACAAGAACACACAAACAAAAGGAGATCAACCATCTGAAATCTTCAGATCCCTTTTGATTCAAGTGTTCAAGGCCATAATCATTCAAGACTCCAGACACCTAACATTTCAGCTGTTGCTGAAATCATCAATTGCTGGAGATCAACTTTCTGAAGGCCTATCACCCTACAGCAAAGCTTCATTTCCTGAACATCTCAAGAACTCAGGGGGAGCTTTGACAACATCAATATCCACATAGTCTTCTCAGCTGCTCTGAGAAAGAGAAGACTTCCATCACTCTCTCATCCCATCTCTGTAATTCAAACTCCCTTCAAAAGTTTGTGCTTGGTTTTTGAGCACCTTATCAAAAGCTCATTGGTGGCAAGACACATGATCAAAAAATCTGATTTGGTTTTTGAGCACCTTATAAAAAGCTCATTGGTGCCCAGGACACCTGATTAACTCATCCTGAAGTGGATTCCTACCTAGGGTGGTAGAAGAGTGGATGTACCCAAGTTTAGGGGAACCACTATAGCTCTTTGTGTCTTCTAGTTTACTTATCTTTATTTTTGTTTCTGGCTGTGATTGGTTTGTGATCTGTGATTAGTTTCTTTTGTAGATTGTGATTAGATAGGTTCTGTGATTAGATTAAATATTTGCTTCCCTGTTCACTCAGATTACAACAACTATTGTAAAAAGTTTTTAAGCACCATACTCTATTCACCCCCCCCCCACCCTCTAGAGTATATCAGATCTAGCTCACACTTTCAATTGGTATCAGAGACAGGTTGGTTAAACATACCACACCTTGGTGGTTGCACAGGCTAACACCTGAACCCCAAGATCCCTAGTTAGATCTGCCTTTTTAGATTTTATTATTAGATTATTTCTTCACAAATCATGGCCCAAAACAAAGATTATGCTAGCACCAGACCTCCAGTGTGCAATCTGTCCAAGTTTGCACTTTGGAAAGCAAGGATTAGATTATACATGAATTCTATTGACGAGGACATTTTTAATTCTGTTTTGACAATTTGTCCAAGACCTCCAGAGAACACAAGCACAAATGTTGTTCCACCTCCATCAGGAACAGATGCTGATATCAAGAAGTGGAAGGTTGCAGATGCAAAGGCTATGAACATCTTAGCCCAGACCATGTCTGATGACATATTCCAAAAGGTGGCTGAATGTAATTCAGCAAAGGAAATCTGGGATAAGCTTTCTGAAATAGTCTCAGGATCAGCTGATGAAAGAAAGGACAGGAGATCCCACCTCCTATCCCAATATGAGAATTTCAAGAAGGGAGAAGCTGAGTCAGTTGGAGATATGTACAATAGACTCAGTCTGATAGTCAATGAACTCAAGACTTTGGATAAAGAGATCTCACTGACTGAACTTAATGACAAAATCCTAATGTGCTTCCCAAGCACTTGGGATTCAAGGATCTGGCCAATCAAAGATGTCAGAAGTCTGAATGAGATCACCACAGAAGCTCTTTTGGGTAAGCTAAAATCTTATGATCTGCTCATCAAAAATAGAGAAGAAGAGCAGAAGGCTGCCTCACCAACCACAAGGAAAGAAAAGACAATAGCCTTCAAAGCAACTGAAGATCAGACTAAAGACAAAGTCACGGGAAATGATGAGCTGCTCAGTATATTGGCCAAAAGATTTTACAAGATGGCCAGAAAGGACTTCAGAAAGAGATCATACAAGGAGCATGATAAGCCAAGGTATGATAAGTCAAATAATAAAGAAATTGTCTGCTTTGGTTGCAGGAAACCAGGCCACATTATGCCCGACTGTCCAGAAAACAAAAACAAGGACAGAAGGGACAAGAAAGAAAGAAGAAAGGACAAAGACTTCAAGAAAAATGGCAATGGCAAACCCTCCTCAAGCAAGAACAAACACACAAGGAAGGGATTTGTTGCTGAATCCTGGAGTGATACTGAAGAGGAATCAGAAGCTTCATCCAGCTCAAGTGATGATGAAGATGATGCTGAAGAGAAGGAGTTCTGCATGATGGCAATCAATGCCTCTCAACATAATTCAGATGCAGAAGAGTCAAAGTCAGACTCAGAGACTCAACTTGAAGAGGACCAGGTAATTAGCTCTTTTGATTTCAATTCAGAGGACTTTAAATCTGAGTTTAAAGCATTATGTTTATACTTACTAAAATCTGAGAAGGAAATTATTTCTCTCAGAAATCAATTGTCTGAACATAGTTTCTTAAAATCAGAAAACCTCAAACTCTCTGAGGAGTTGGAGTGTTGTAGGGAGCAGATAGCTTGACTGAAAGGTGAGCTATCAGATGCCAAGAAGCTTGAAGAATCCCTTAATGGGAGAAGTATCAAGCTGATGGACATCACAAGCACAGTGAACTCCAGATTCAATAGTACACTGGGCTTGGGTGCTTCATCCAGCCAACCTATAGTTCTAACAACCCCAATCAAGTTTATTTTTGATAAAGGGAAGGGAGTTGTAGAGGTAGCTAGGAAGAATTCTGATCTGCCTAAGAAAACCAAGTTCCAGCAGAAATCGTCGAACGGATCTCGACGATCGCCGAACGTAGATCGACGATCTCAGGCAAAATCATCGAACTCAGGTCGACGATCTCTAATTCATGAACTCTGCCACAGTCGACCGTCGAACGGAGCTCGACGATCTGACCCAAGATCGTCGAACGCAGCTCCACGATCGTCGAACAGAGATCAGAGCTTTGGAAATTCTTTCAAAGACAAATCAAAATCCAATCCTAGGGGTCCTTCATCCCAAATCTTTAACCCTTATACTGAATGGATAATACCTCCAAGGAGATATCATCCTGAAGGTTATAAGAGTCAACATGGGATGTCTTTTATTTCTGAGTTTAAAGGTTATCAACCTAGGCCCAAGGTAAACTGGGTCAAAAACAAATGAATTATTTTATGTGCAGGTGAAGACCTATCCAACATCAAACCAGCAATGGTATTTGGATAGTGGGTGCTCAAAGCACATGACAGGAAATAAGGACAACCGCACATCCTTTAAAGCCAAGCTTGGACCCAAAGTCATATTTGGTGATTCAAACTTTGGACAAACTAAAGGATATGGTGCAGTCCAGATTGGGACAGTGACATTCAAGAAGGTAGCCTATGTGGAAGGACTGAAGCACAATTTGATAAGTATTAGTCAGCTATGTGATGAAGGCTACCAGGGGACCTTCAGCAAAGCATTATGCAAGATCAAGTCAGAGGACAACACAACGGTGTTGACAGGTAAAAGGAAAGGTAACATCTATCTAGTAGATTTTCTTTCAACAGATGTAGATATTTGCCTGTTCAATTCTGTTTGTAGACCTAATGTTTTATGGCATAAGAGATTAGGACATTTAAACCTTAGAACCATTGCTAGGCTATCCAAGGACAACCTTGTTAGAGGACTACCTTCTGGCCCCTACAAGAAGGAAGGACTCTGCAGGGCTTGTCAATTAGGCAAGCAAACTAAAAATAGTTTCAAGTCACTTAATAAGAGTGATTTACCTAGGATCTTGTATCTGTTACACATGGATCTTTTTGGACCCATTACAGTACAAAGCCTAGGAGGGAAATCTTACACTTTAGTAGTTGTAGATGACTTCTCTAGATTCACATGGGTGTTCTTTCTGAGGAAGAAGTCTGATAACTTTAAGTGTTTGACAGAGTTTCTCAAATGTATACAGATTGAGTTCAATACTCACATTGCCCTGATCAGAAGTGATCATGGGACAGAGTTTGATTCTCTTCTTATGCAAGAGTTCTGTCAGAGTGAAGGGATCAGGCATACTTTCTCAGCTCCTAGAACTCCTCAACAAAATGGGGTAGCTGAAAGGAAAAATAGAACTCTTATTCAATCTGCCACTACATTGTTGTCAGATGCTCACCTTCCTCTATCTTTTTGGGCAGAGGAAGTGAACACCTCCAACTATGTGCTGAATAGAAGTTTAATACATAAACTAAAGGGAAAGACTCCCTATGAACTACTCAAAGGGAAGAAACCTAAAGTTGATTATTTTAGAATTTTTGGCTGCATTTATTATATACATAATAATGACAAGAGATATTTAGCAAAATTTCAAGCTAAAGCTGATGAAGAAGCGTTTCTGGGATACTCCATGATCAGTAAGGCTTATAGGGTTTATAATAAATCATCT